>CAJQTU010000027.1:5837523-7065023 GCA_906901685.1 Desoria tigrina | reverse complement strand
AACTCAAGATGGCGGTCCAAACTTTGTATTGAAATGGGTGGAGGTAAATCTCAAATGCTAACGCTTCTTCTGCATAACAAGTGAGGAAACTGAAGCTATCCGTTGACGTCGTTACCACCGACTCCCAAATGAAGTTGAACCCGCCGGTATAAATCTGATTTGCTGTAATGTCTTGATTGAAGTTTAAATTTGGATCGGTCTATACATTTATCGTCAGAATATACTAGAATAGCTTCCGGACATCCTAGCTCAGCCTTTTCTCGATCTCCAATCACAGAACTATTCGTCTCGTCCATTAACAATGCCAGAATATAGATCTCGAATCGCGACAAAACCGAATGTCCAACGAAAGGGATTCGAAATGGGTTGGGTTCGATTTCTTTGTTTCGAAGCTGTTGGATTATGGGAGACAAGTCGAATTTTTTAGACAAGTGTAGGATTCCATCGTAAGAATCTTCTCTGTTCCAAAATTGGGGATTTGTTTGTTTCTTAACATCGTCCCATTCTTTTAGAGCCCCTCCGATCCCCGCAAACTTAATCGGAATAGTTCTAGGTTGTGTACAATAAATGCAAAAAATTGTCCTCTCTAAGATTCGATTCGAATCGTTCAAAACGTTGATTCCGAATCGCAAAACGCCGAACCTTCCCTTGTAACGACTTAAATACATTTCCCAATCCTCAGGACTGGAACTTGAATATTTCTTCATGTAATTTATAATATGTTGGGATAAGATTTCTCGAGTAATTATGTCTAGATTGGAGGAATGAGCAAAATATGTAAAGTAATTTTGCAGAGGTTTTAAGAGTTCAAATCTTTGCATAGAGATGCGCCAGACATCGTTAGTATAGAGATATGTTTGAAGGACATCTTCGAGGGCCCTTACAACCGGAAATAAACCGATGTAACGGGCGTAACCAAGTGTTGAAAACATCAGGTTTCGCACCCTCTGGTGTCAGTGGGAGTGGTCCCGTATACGTCAAAGATGTTCTATTACTCATGAGAATCGTTTAAACCCCATATCTCAATTTCCCCCAAAAAGCCCCGGTTTCGCACTCTGAAATGTAGTTTTAGGGTATTATCATGTATAGATAATAGACATAGAGTGTAATGTAAACTAACTAAGCGGGAGTTTTAAAATGAGTAAGGGCTGTGAACTTATTTAATCATTTTTTTGGGGGGTTAATTTATGGGGGACAGGGGGTGTGACCGATTTGACCCAAGTTCGAACTTAGCCTCACTCTTGACCCAAGGAACAAGTGTACAAAGTTTGGTGACCGTAGGTCAAGCCGTTCGCCAGTTATCGCACCGACAGACAGACAGACAGACAGACAGACAGACAGACAGACAGACAGACAGACAGACAGACGGATTGGTCATTCGCATAAAGTGTTTTCAACACTTAATAAGGAGCTAATCTCAGAATATTCTGGGTCTGTTGGATTAGTGTTCCAAGAATAAGCCTCTATTTCAAAATACATGATGTGGTAAAAGCAGTAAATCCCCTTTGACTTTACGACATTTATCGGCTTTTGGCGTTCATCTCCTTTGGGAAGAACAAGCTTGGTTTTATTTTTATTACTACTCGCGTCAATCTTGGTAATAAACTGGTATTGGTAGCGACGGATTGAAAGTGGATTTTGGTCAATGGGCACATCTCCCAGGTCGATTTCGTCATAGACGAGCCGGATGTGACATTCAGAGACGGAGTTTATCAAATCCGTTAGCCCTTCCACAATATTCAGACCGGATGAGGATGGTAGGAGATTTGTGATTAGGACTGTGAGGATGATAAGAGTTAAAAGATAGTCCCTCGGTTTTAGTTGGTTGGACCTAAAAATGGGAACAATGTGATGCATTTTTAAGACTCTTCTTACCGTTTCAGGCCCGTTGGAATCGACAAGAGTTGGTGACAAAACTTGGTTTAAGACTATTTCTCCTCAAGATATCCCTTGTTGCTTTTTCTTAAAATAAAGTGTTTAAGCTGGAGACTGAAGTGCACTTAATTATTCAAAAGCAAGCTTCTAGGCTTCTACAGAGTCAGAGAACAAATATTTAATGACCAGAATATTTTGTGCCAATTCCTTGAACACGGGTAACTCCTCCATGAAATACTTTAGAACCTCACTTGCCAACTTCTATTTTCTTGAGCTCGATTTCTAATCTTAGTAAGTGTCGAGCAGTTTCGTGACGAAAAGAAAAATCAACCCCGTCCTTGTACTATCGATCCTGAGCAAAGGTCACTGAATAGAATGGTTCTAAAACAGTCGGGAACCAGGACCATCGTTTTAATAAAGCGATGGAAATTAAAAGTCATAAAATTCAGCAAGAAATAGGGTTTTCTGCCCCAAGAGTACCTGCAAAATTTTAAGATGATCCTACTGGACCCTGTAAAAAGAAAATCAGTAATTCTTTTGCCTTGAAGAAAAATTAAAATCGGGGCTATACAGAAATCGATTAATTCCCAGTCAGGCAGAGCAGCTAGATTTGTATTCGAACAGATAAATCTAAAAAACACAGAGATTGTTGTTTTATTGCTTGTTTAATTTTTTATGTAAAAAATGGGTTGAATTGAAAGTGAGGCTCTGGTTCATCGTTTTAATCGACTGTGAGAGTACCTGATCCCTGTTTCGATAGGAGGCTAACAAGCTTTAAAAACATTTAAATTCTCTTTTTAAGAAGAGTGCATTACGATTATGTTCGTGACTTAATCCCGTCATTCCAATTGCAGGAGTAAAGCTTGTTTTTGACGATAAGAAATCGTATGTTTGAACAGAAAGAGAGGAGAAGACGGAAAGGGAAAGGATGGGACTTGATTTCGTAAGAAACAGAAAAGTTCTAGAGATAATTTGTAGACAAAGTAGCTTATAAAATATTATAACCTCATCATCTTCAACTACCTATTTAGGGCCATTCATTAATTATGAATTACAAATCTTCTCGGTCTATTAAAAAAAAAATAGATATCCCCCGAATTCTGGAAAATAGGGATAATTTCGATTCTTTGATAAGTCTATTCTTTGACTAACATCCAACCATGCTAATTTATTTCGAACAATTACATCCCACCGGCCACCTCCTAGCGGAATTAGTCCCCACCTTCCCATTTGAAAAAAATACCTTTGATGGGTTCGCTCTGTCCGTCTGTCCGTCGGACAGACGCACGCTAACTCTCGAACGATTGATAATTTTGAAATTCTTTTTTCGGTAAACCATTTCTGACCCTCTAGCGGAGACTGAGTTAAAAGAAGGGTCACGTAGATCAAAGGTCATGGGGTGTACCGCCAAAAGTCATAATCTTTTACAATAGCAATCTAACATTTCTGATACATTGTTGGAAAGGTACAGTCAAGCGCTTTTCACAAATGTGTATGATTTTATCCTATGGTTGGGGAAATGTGAGATTCTTGTATAAAACGACTCCGATGTGTCGTACGACGATATTAAAAGTTCCTATGAAGTCTTAGAAGTCTTGTTTCGTGTCGTTACACGCTTTGTTGATTTGCGTTTGCAACGGTTTATTAATACAGGATTAGTGTCAAAAATAACCAACAACAAATGAATATTAAATATGGAATAAAAATTTCTGAATTTTTTCAACATGTTTTATGAAGGGTCCCTCGGCCTGTGAAACAAGTTGGGCGGACAGAGTTGGATTGAAATTAGTCTCGACATTTTTCGTAATCTCTTTGTTTTTCACATATAGTTACCTTCTTATTAATTGATCTCCCAACCTTCTCCTCATCTGCAGACTAATCCCTTTCAAAATTCTGATTATTAATCAGGAATCCGTCAAGAACCGTCGGTGGTGGTGCCGTATTTGGCAAGGGAGACAATAAATTCTGAGATAAAATGCAAGAGCAATTGGACTTGCTCTCAACTATCTGTGTCATATGGAAATTAGAGGGTGACAATGATTTTTTTAACTGTCTCTCTCAAAGGACTTATAATCTTAATGGGCTGGAAATGCAGTTTTATTAATTGTTGTAGAATTAAGATGAGGACTTCTGATGTAATGAAAGCTGTACTTGATTCTTCCCAAAATTGCAAGTAATGAGACAGAGAGGCATAAAAATGAGAGATAATATATCAGGTTCAATAGCATTCTTGAACAAGAGTCTGGTTACATTACGATTACGACTGACGAAGCCAGTAACGATATATCATAGCTACAGATGTATTTAAGTATTGGAGATGATCTAATAATCAAACTATCGATGGATGAACTCACCAAACTATGATGTAATGATGAATATTTTATATATTATCGAAAATCTCCAGTTGCCCCAATCATAGAGTGATTATATTTTCATGGTGGTGTAGGCATTGGCCCATGCTTTTAACGTCATCCCACCTGGTTTTTAAGTATATTTCACCCCTAATCATTTGTCAAAGTGGGTGTGGCCAACCTGACTCGCTTTAGAGAAAAAATTTAAAAAATTAACATGTGATAGATATGCCTAAACCCTGGGAGTGTGACCAATTCACGGATTTTACCCTAAACAATACGGGTGTATATTTGGCGACTTTCAAGCTGTAAGACAGGTTTTATCATACCGATAGACAGTCAGACACGGACAGACAGACCGCTTACATAAAGTACATACTTCACTTAACAATGAAATGATTTAATGTTAGCAGACTCTGCATCTCCATTGACGGGAATGCTGTTTGTGATTGTGGAAATGAAGGGACCCAACAGGGTCAACCCTTTCACTTGACCATATAAAAAGATCCGACTCCCTCTCCCTCAGTCTCATCTTCTGCTACAATCTTCTCTCAGACAGTAACAACTTCATCCCCTTCAAATTAGCAACATGAAATTCGTAAGTTTTTTAAAATAATAAAAAAAATACGATTACAAAACAAAAAAAACTACATAAAACGGTTTTGTCAATAATTTTCAGGTCCTATTCCTCGCTTTGGCCGTTGTGGCCGTATCTGCCCGTCCCCAAAAGGAGACCACCGTCATCAATGCCGACACCGAGAACGACGGAAGTGGAAACTACAAATTCAAGTAGGTTTCTGCTGAACCGTTTTTTTCGAAATTTAATTGTATTTAAATTTAATTATTTAATAATGTTTAATTGCAGCTATGCCCTTTCCGACGGAACTAACCGACAGGAATCTGGAGCCTTGAAGACTGTGGGAGATGTCCAGGCCCAGACCTCCGAAGGAGTCATCTCATGGGAAGCCCCAAACGGAGAGGTAACATTTTGAAAATCAGTCATGAAAATTTCGAAAAAAAATTAAACCCCCAAGAAATTTCCTTAAATTCGATATTAAATTCACATTCACAGATCATCACTCTCCGATACAAGGCCGATGAGAACGGTTACCAGCCAATCGGAGATCATCTCCCTAAATAAGTCCTCAACCCCTTCCAGTCTCAATGTGATCCTTACGAGCTTTTTGCATCATCAAATTCGAATTTCTATTTATTTTACAATTATTTATTTATTTGCAAAAAACGGAATAAAAAGCACTGGCAATGAGAGCCGGTACCTCTAATTCACTCACAAGTGCATATTATAACTATTTGACAGAAAAACTGAAGAGGAATAGCTAATTTGCCAATGGAAATGTCAAGTCAGAATAAGTGTATCTGACTGAAGGTTCGAGTTTTTTTGGCACGAGGCATTCAAGAATCCAGTTCGTTAGTCAAAGAAAGATGAAGTATAATTTGCAATAATTGTAGTTGGTCAATAATTAATTGCAAGTGGATTTGTTAATGAGAACTGAAACGACTTCTGAAAGAAGGCTTCTTGGACTTGTAGAGCTCATGAAGCGGCTTTGGGATTGGTCCTATCAATTGCAGCTCCGAGTTGTCGAATAAAAATCGCTTCGTTTCCGTCGACCTGAAATCAAAAAATATTTGGATTTTTTTCATGGAAAATAAAATGGAGTATTTTTTAAATTGGGGATTTTTTCTCTTAAAAAACTGTTTAGAATTGAAAACCTTTGAATATTTAAAAAAATCCGAGAAATCGAAACTCACTATCTTAGGATCAGTCGAAAATGACTATTTTGGTGAGTTTTTATTTTCAAAATCTTTTTATGAAACTGGGCAGCTTTTGACGTTTTTGAAGTTAAAGTCCTTCTGCTTGTTGACTCGCCGGGTAAAACTCCCGTGGTCTTCTATAGGGAGTCCCATGTTTATGCAATGGATTATATCTTATCCTATACATATAGACGAAATCAGTTTTACCCGGCGAGTCAACCAGTGAAAGGACCTTGATGTTACTTCTATGTTAATTCCTTAAAAAATCAAGCATTAATTCGTTGTCCGTCCTGAGGGATGTAGCTCAGGTAGGAATACTTAACTTACCCCAACCAATTTATATGTAAAAATATCGTTAATTGACTTTGACTTTAATTATTTACACCTTTTAATTAAATCGAACAGAATGTGGGGAAGTATAAAATATAGAGTTGTTTTAATTACCGAAATCCCTGCTCGTCGGCGACATATTCGGTGATCCTGAAGAAGTTCCCTTGAGGGTCTCGAATGGCATATCGACCAAAAATTCTACCAGAAGCGTCCCTCATCTCTTCCCTGTACGACGACCCTCCATCTCATCAACAACAATTAACAATCATTTCCAAATTAACATTTAATTATTCATTTACAATTAATCACCTACCCCAACCCATTATCTACTACATAAAAGTATAGTGTTTGTATCTGATAGTTGGTGTATAGACTCGGAACTGGACTGTCTTATCCAAAAACCGGAACGGCCAAAAATTCATAAAAAAATCCGGAACGGCTTTAAGCTATATTAGATTACGAAAATACTGACCTGTGACCTTGGCACACGTGACCCAGATCAAATTTTTCGTGAATTGGCCGTGTGACATACCAATAAGCACTGCCAATCCTTGAGAAACACCTTGACTGTATCGGAATATCAAAATTTTTATTCCTGACCTCAAAGACGGTCGATAAGGTCAAATTTTAACAATCTTGGAGTGACATACCAGTTTACAACTCTATTTTTGTTTGAAATTAACTATTAATATCAAGATATCCACGACTTTATCATAAGGCCCTTCCGGGCCTGTGGCTGCCTAGTCATTCATAACATCATAACTTATTCGTAGGATTGGAATAATAATATTTATATTCAGTATTATGAAAAGAGTTGAGTGGACAAACTGGTATTTGAGATTCTAATTGCAATTTAAGCTGTAATATGAAACCTCAAGAATGAGAAACAAATTTTACATTTGAAATTATTAATTTACTCATCAATCCAACCAAAACAAAATGCTAAAACGTCCAGCTAATTTTAAAGGCAACAAAACTAAAAATAAGGCTTGGTGTAGAAAAACAAGGATAGTATTTCGTTTACTTTATTACTTGCTACTTGAAGCGCATTAATTGCTTGGTGTTCTTACAAGGGAAGTTTCACAGAGACAAATCTCGGATTGACTCTGATTTTTTTTGTGATGAATCTTAAACTCTTATCAACGTTAATGACTTAATTATCGGTCCAATATTGTGTTTACTTGTTTTGTGTTTTGTTACAATGTTTAAAATATGGCCGAACCAGAATTCGTTGTTTTTTGAGCTTTCTAAATGAAATATTGATGATTTTTTAAATGTTCATGCTCAGCAATATTTCAAACAACAAATTACGGGCAGTGGCAGGTGGCAGTGAGTTTTAGATTCATGACAAAAAATTCATCGGAAATTTGCCTTTGTGAAACTTCCCTTGTTAGGATTCGCGAATTCAATTAAAACGATTTTGTTGCAAAAAAGAGAGAAAGAAATAAGCCGGTATTGGATATGATTGAAGGTTTGAAGATGCTAACAGACTTATGGCACCTGAAGCCGGATGCATTGGGCTAATAAAAATGGTGTAAACTGGACAAAAGAACTGGATAATCCAGTATCCAGAATTTAATTACAGCCTCACCCTCTATACTACCTCACATACTCCTAGCACAAAACATCAGCTTGGACCTGTCAAACCCAAATCACGACCGTTTGACGGGAAATGGTCAGAGGGAACTAATTATGTCAAATCCACGAAATCAATCAGCAATCTAATGCTAATTCCTTAGATTCTTATTTTAATCGATTAGGGTCAAATATTATGGTCAGAACTCCAAATAACGTATGACTCATTGGCATATTTTTTTATCCTGAAATTTTTATTGCGTTACACATGTTCCAATTTTAAGTTTCTCTTCCCTGAAGTTTTCTTAGGAGATTTCAGATTTATTTTCATTTATTTTCGTGATGGCAAAATTAATGAAATGAGAAATGTTGGTTGAGCTGTCCAATACAATAAAATCCACAATTCTCTGACACCTAATTATTTAATTTCATGGAAAACGGATCTAGAACCCTTAGTCTAAAAGATAAAGTTAATTGAACCAGTTATTTTTTTGCTGGTGAATAAGGGATAAAAGCATGTAATTCCGGCTAGGAATCGAATTGCATCGACTTGTAACAACTGTTTCGACTTTATTTGACAGAAGAACTGGTCACGACTCTGCATAAATTACTCGAGTCAAACCTCTCAATTTCGCAAATTATTATTTTAGCCTCGTATCTATAACTAGGGATGACCTACGACATTCCATCATCATTTCTTAATTCATACTAGATCTCATCAATGCACGACCTTCAAAGTACGTTGATTATCAAAAATGATGATAAAATGACAAATTCCTAGCCAAATTCGTAAAAAAAAACTGAATGAATGACTAATTTAGGTTCAGATACTATTTCTGGATGCACGGTAGACTAAAGCGTGTAAAAATTATCCAGGTCACAGACCACACCCCTTTTAGGTTTTCTAATTTACACCACCAAATTAATAAGTGATAACAAGTTCTCCAAAATAACTCCCCACCCCTTCTATTCTCTCATTCTCAAACTGACCAATCCCACAAGTTCATACAACTTATCCGGGTTAAAAGTAAAACTCCCCATGAGGACTTATTTCGGTATTTATGTCAAAAACTGTTGTCCTACTTCCACTGCTTCTAGCCAGCTACTATTTGTCTTGATTTATTTCGACAAAAGGGACGGACCATACTGACCATAGACATATACAGAATCTACTTCTATGGTCCAGACAAACAGACAAGCACCCTGTTTGACATCATTAGCTCCCACCCTATTTTTAATATGCGAGCTAATAAACTCACCGATATGATATCCGAAATGATAAGACCCGTCGTCCTCATGATTGACAAGGAACTGTGATCCCTGTGTGTCATCGTCCCTATTCCCAGGATGACCTTGACCCTCTGGCCCCTCCAACGGAATCGGAATCGGACGATTAAAAAACCGAACACTTTCCACCACCCCGAAACCCCCGTAAACAATTACCATCACTCCCAACACACTTAATTTCATCCTTGGAAATAAATTAACTTCAATGAGCTAAAATTTTAATTAACTAATTAATTAGTGGGGTAACCAGATGTAGTACAAAGAAACTGGATAGAAGAATGCTATTGGATTGGGTCCTCCTGACTGTCTGATTACTGAATCATCAATTACTTCATTCTCCTGGAAGTTCGTCTTGGTATGCAAATTGGAGTTGGTGGAAGCAGTTGATTTGATTAGCTATTATGTCATAAGATCAGTAGATGATGATCACATTATATTCCAGTGATTCAATTGCACAATTGCCTATAAGGGGCTATGTAATCAATATAATCATGTTCATGATGAACCTTTTCCCTTGCCACAATTGCGAATAAATTCCAGGAGGACAACAACGTTTTTTTGCAACTTAAAGTTTAATATTTTTCAACTCGTTTCTTTGCTAGATTTCATCCTGTGTAATAGTATATGATTTATATGATGAATTGATGATTCAGGGTAAAAATAAATTCAATGTTACAGAATACGTATTTTTTACAACTTGTGATTTTATAAAATGATGGTTTATCAGTTGAAGCCTGTCCGATTTATGAGGCATAATTTTGGAAATCCTATCAGAAATATACAAATAAGACAATAATAATTTAACCGTTGTTTTATAATTATGTGTAAGCATTAACGGGTTTGAGAATGTAGCCGTTTTGGATTATTAAAATATATCATCGGAATTCGGGAAATGAAATAAAGTTTTGTGATGATGACATTTTGACACCATGTTTAACATTATTTTAAATTCGAAGCCATATATTGCCAGTACAAGGTCAACTTGGAATACAATGCAACCAATTCAATGTTTATATATGCGAATTCATTGAATTTCACTTGAGATTTCAAAAGTTACCTAATCAGGAAATAAACATTCCCAGCAGCGTCCAATAAATAATTGTAAAGCGGCATACCGAAGTAGCGGGAAGGTGGTTTTGTAGCCTCGTTCTTATGAGAATATGTCCTCCAGTCCCTATCATCACTATACGACTTTAAATAGCATCCAAGGGCCCTAAAGCCATTTTTAGGTCAATTTTAGATAATAAAGGTCAAGACTGCTAAGGTCAACTGACAAAATTATTGACATCGGAATAGATATCTAATTTTAGATACGGCTTTTTTTAAATTCCATCCGCCCTTCAGTTATCACTAGAATAAACAGACAGAGGGACGGAATGTTTTCATGAACTTATTTATTAATTAGGTAAATTTATCTAGTATTCGTTAAACTTATCTATGTTATCTCAATACTTGTAATTGATTCTTATTCTGACCATTGGCCTGCACACACCTGTCAATACTACCTGCTCCATTTCTTAAATAAATAGGTCTGACTTCTATCTTATTAAAACTACATACTCACTTACTCAATACTAAAAATGCCTCCTAAAGTTCGGAAAACAAACCTCTCTCTATCATCACAACCATTAAAATCTACAGTGAATAATATTTCAATTTGTGATACCAACAAGCGTGTTAGTGATTTCGACAATGAAATCAATGAAAATAAACGCAGACGTTCTGATTCGAATAATCAATTATCACCTATACCAAGTGGCCCAAGATCAGTGAACAGTAACGACATACTATCTGACAAGTTCTTAACCACTTTAGCTTCCATAGAAAGAGGGATTACAAGTATCAATAAGAAATTAGCTAAAGCAGAAGAAGAGCAAACTGCTCAACAAAAATCAATTAATCAAATTCAAGTTGGAATGAAAGAAATTCACGACTTTGTCTTAAAGCAACAGAATGACATATCAAGGATCCAAGATGCAATAAAAGATATTCAATCCAAAGCTGAAACTACAGATGAGTTCGTCCAAGATACTGTTATACCAAAACTTCAAAGTGTAGTAGTTTCTCATTCAGAATTAACTAATAATCTTGAATTAGCACAAAAAGAAATGCTAAAAATCAATCTACTGTTCAGTGGCATTCCCGACTTCAAAGATGAATCAAGCTCTCAATTACTATCCCAAATTTGTGACATACTGAAGAGTGTAAATGGACACGATATGGACATTGACACATTTCACAGAGTTGGAAATTTTCGTGAAGCGTATAACAGACCAGTTAGAATCCGATTCTTAAAAATGTCCGATAGAAATCTCACCTGGAACAACAGAATGATCACTAAACCTCCAATCTACATCAATGAAGACCTACCAGCTAGTCTCAGACGAGACTATGCTCACATTCGCATAAAAACACGTGAATTAAAACAAAATAAGCTAATACCTGTAATCAACTGGAAAGAGAAGACCATAAAAGCAGGCAACCAAGCTTTTCGAATAAATGATGGCAAATGGGAAACGCAAACAAATTTAAATACTACTCCAACAAATCATTTCATGAACTGTCAACAAGAAATGATTCTACAGTACCCTAAGGAAATACACCGACTCAATCTTCCAATTTTATCATCCACCTCATAATCCTGAACAATCCAAGTACCATCAAAACTCATCATGTTCTCAACCCACTCATATCTGACCATTCACTTACTGAAGTATGAATTAACAAATTACGTAAGACCAGAATACAATTTACAAATTACAAAAACTTTGTAAACTCATCATTCATAAATATGATTGACTCGTTACAATTTAAAATTGATCCACTGAACTCTGAATGACTCTTTCAAAGCCCTTACATTTGAATGGTCAACAACTTTAAATAACCTTGTGCCTCTATCATCAATATGTATTGTATATTATCCCAAAAATGGAATACATTAGCTTATTAACAAAAAGCCTCATTAAGCAACATGACAGTGCATATAAAAGTTTTTAAAAGAAGACCTTCTGAACTTAATCCTAAGGATTCTAAATACTAAATTGACCAAAAAATTAAAACGGACGGATTATGGAATCCATTTCATACCTGCTTCCCCATCAAATCCAGAATTGATGCTTCCAACATCGCTCTACCTCAAACTTGACTTCATCAAAATCCATTCCTACCAAACCATCTACGGTCGACCCTTCAGGAATTAGACCTTTTGAATTCTGACCATTAACCAACGATGACATTGCTAAAGCTTGGAAAAGGACAAAAATCCACTCAACCCAACTATCTACGGAAAACTAACTACGTAAATTATCAATTCAAATACTGTACTCTATCAGCCTTGCTTAAACAACATATTAAATGAACTATGTAATTAAAATTAATAACCATAAAAACACTCTTTATAAAATTATACGAAAACTTTTAAATATTAATATTATATGACACACCTAACTGTAAAAGTGTAAACCTACTACTTATCCTTACATTTGACTGACATTCCATTTTTTTTAATATAACTTATTCAGTAATCCTTGTGATGTAACGACCACCAAGTACACGTACTGTGGGTATCACATTGTAATAATAAATAAATAAATAAAAATACTCAATACACGATAAGGAAATAAACCCGATATAGGTAATTTTTACTCTCCAGGAGCGGAATTCAGAGGGTCGGGTTACCCGATTTTTACCCTTGCCTCAACACAGGGTTAAACTTTTTAACCCCTGCTCTGAATTCCGCTCCAGTGTATCATTTTCAGGGTTGGATTACTTGTTCGAAGGAACACGGTCACGGCTAAATTATGTTCACCTTAATCCTATTTCTTGTCATTTCAGGAGCCTTGGGTCATAATGCTGTCAAAGGACGCTGGTCACAAGGTTAATTCTTATATTGGTTCAGCGTTATATATATGACTGAAGTCGACCGATCTGATTGTATTGATATAATGCCAATCCTTTAGATTTTACATACCTTGGTACAAGCCTAAAGAATTCATCCCGAGACTTTGATCCGAATAACTACTACATCAGCGTAAATCCGGTAACAAAAACAACAATAGAAAAAATTAATGATTGTTCTAAGGTTAATTAACAATTAATTTAAAGACAATATGGTCAACGGCGGTTCAAGACTGCCGGAATGCTTTCGGACCCGACTCCCACCTCATCTCGATCGAATCGAAAACGGAGAGCGATGCGCTGAACGCTTGGCTTCAAAATAGTGGAGCGAATAGTAAGTGATTTTAAAGATGTGGAATAAAAATTAAGACAACTTTAATTTAATGTTCAAAATAAACTCTATTTTCCGTTAATTAGGTGGCAGCTACTGGACAAGCGGAGAGTTTGACATTGGACAGGATGTTTGGAAATGGGGTGGTAATTTGGAAACTAACATTTCTGAATATTCCAATTGGGGACCCGGTGAACCCGATTCTAACAATGGGAAGCAACGGATTTTACTTAATTATCAAAACGAGCTGTATTCGGACTGGGAGTCAGAAGATGATACTTTCTCGTCCAGATACATTTGTGAGGTAAAATGTAAATAATAGCGCGGCTGCGTGCGCGGTGCCACAAATCTGCGATTTTGCTAACGTTATATCAATTTGTTATCTGTCTGCTTGTCTGTCTGACCGTTTGCACTAGAACAATGGAACGGTTTGGTTAGGTTAGGTTTTTCGGTAAACCCGTCATGACTTTTTTGCGGGGAGGAGCCTGATTTCGTTTGAGGACCTCGAAGGTCAAAGGTCACAAGTTTTTGTATTGAAACCCTGTAAATGTGATACATTGTTGGTAAATGTATTTAGTATAACTGTAATTCAACGATATATACGATTTTACTCTATGGTTGGGGTAACTTAAGATTCTTAAATAAAATATCTCTGATGTAATATACTGCTAAACAATGTCAAAACTCTTAAGAATCTTAAAAAATTGCGTTAAATGTTTGGGGACGTCTTGTTTCATGCGGTTTCACGCCTTTGCGATGTGAATTTGCAACGGTTTATTTATCTTCGTAGGTCGGGACGGAATCGGAACAATCGACAACTACAACGCCGACAACAACAACAGAACCAGAACCCCCAATGTGCACATCCGACCGCGCGCTAATCATCGTACTCGAAGCGACAGAAACAACCGGAACTGTCAATTTCAACCTGGCCAAGGAATTTGTTGCCGAATTGGCTTCCAGTTTCACCTCCGTCCAATCCACTAAATTCGGATTTATAACCTATGCGTTGTCAGTACACACGAATATACAACTCCATGATTCTTTGTCCGAATCCGCGATACAGGCCGAAATCTTAAAAACAGAGCTTGAACACCATGACCACAGGCTTAAGGCTGAAGGGATCCTCCATGCCAAAGTGCAGTTGGAGACATATTCCAAAGGCAAATATTTACATCGAAGTTTATATGATTTTTTTTGCAGAATGTAACGCATGAATTATATTTAGGATCACCCAGGCGAATGATTGTGATCACAAATGGGATCTCGGATCACCCCTCGATCACAAAGAACTACGCTGACCACGCTTATTCAGCCGGGATCGAAATTTCGGCCGTTGGAATCGGGAACGGCGCGGATGCGCAAGAACTTCTCGATATCGCGCACGGGGATTCGTCGCGGGTTTTCACCGCTAGTTGGGACAACCTCGCATCCGTTTTAGCCCCTTTGGTTCAAAGAGTGTGTCCCTAATTATTTATTTCGGTTTTTCAGTAATTAAAAATTACATGAAGCTTTGTCTGCTAAACATACTCTCATGTATGAGAGTAATGAGAGTATGTTTAGCAGACAACATGAAGCTAGTACAAAAAAACTTCCAATAGTTCCAATCGATCATCGGTTGGAGTTATATAATAAACAAATAATTGAATACTCTTTTATTCGACTTGTTGCTGCTTTACCAATAAAAGCCTATAAAATGAGCCAAAGGGATCAATTATTTATAAACTATAAATATTTTTAAACAGGAGCATGCCATACAACAGTTGAAATAAAAGATTATCGATCTGGCAAGGGACGTCACCCAAAGTGATCACCCCGAATCGTCTAATTTTGTTACAGTAGATAATACAACTAATATGAACGACTAAAACATAAAAATTAGCTGCATTAATTAGGGTTTAATAGCAGTTAGAAAATAATTAAGTTCCCGAATTTGCAAAATTTCCGCAATGTGTTTTAAGGGGGGAGTTGAGGAAGGAGAGACGAGAGGGAAGAGAAATGAGTTGGTGCAGGCGTGCACAAATGAAGGGTAAAATTTTCCCTTCTCTTAAATCTCTCTCTCCTCCACTTCCCCCTTAAAACACATTGCCCGAAATTTTGCAAATTCGGGAACTTAATTATTTTCTAACTGCTATTAAACCCTAATTAAGGCAGCTAATTTTTATGTTTTAGTCGTTCATATTAGTTGTATTATCTACTGTAACAAAATTAGACGATTCGGGGTGATCACTTTGGGTGATGTCCTTTGTGAGATATCTCTTCAGATCGTGTTTTCTGCCACCATTGACCATATGTATAGGAGTCGGGGTTTAAATAATTAATTGCGCTTTGACTTTTATAACCACTTTCTTTCCGATTGACGAAAGACAAGAACTATTTTGTTGTGGGTTCCACTTGCAACTAGGCTCAAAAGGTCATAGCTAAAGGGCTGAATATACGATGTGTCAGTTAGCCCAGCTTTCGACAAGACTGATAAGGCCGAGACTTGATCAGCATTGGCTGTATCTTGCCGCCGTAACAATGGCAATATCAAGGCTAATACCTTCAACAATCGGTCTTAATGTTGTGGAAGGGTTGACGGATTTGATAAACTCCGTCTCTGAATGTCACATCCGGCTCGTCTATGACGAAATTGACCTGGGAGATGTGCCCATTGACCAAAATCCACTCACAATCCGTCGCTACCAATTCTCCGTAAAATATGTCACCAAAAGGAAACCAACCCGACGTCGCCAAAAACAAATCCTGATCAAAGGAGAGGAAGAGCAAAGGTCTATTAATGTTGCCAACTCCAGAGGGATTTACTGCCTTTACCACGTTCTGTATTTCGAAGTCGAGGATCAGGACATGCACGCTTCGTTTAGGACACCTCAATGGGACGGGTTTCCGGTCGGGATTGCAATTCAAGACGTGGAGAACATTTTTGTGTATAGGAGCCATGGTACATTTGTTAAGTCTGAAGGTTCTGGAAGATTTCAGCATTTAAAGCCTCTCTACAACTACTTTGCTTATTTCGCCCATTTCTCGAATTTAGCGAGCACTAGTGAGAAAATCTTACTGAAACTTGCTGGTACAGATCATAATGAACTGCTTCCAGACGCTACAATAAATCGTTACGGTGGAAAGCTTGACGGATTGAGGTTCGGGATCAACATTTTGGACGATTCGAACGGGATCATGACGAGAACGATTTTCTGCGTTTATTGTCCAGAGCCTGCAACGGTTCCAATTGAATTTGAAGGAATCGGCAGGCGGAACGATTGGGACAAACTATTCGACACATTCGCTCCGAGATTATGGAACGAGGAGGATGCGATGCGCGATTTCTACGATTCGGATATCGGCTTCTCTGCGGTGATGGAACAGCTTCAAAACGGAGAAATAGAACGGAATCCATTTCGAATCCCGTTCGTTCGAGACTCGCCCTTGTCCAAGTTCGAACTCTATATTTTGGCCTTGTTGTTGGACAAAACGAACAGTAGTCTAATTGGAGAGCAGGAAAAGTCGGATCTAGAACATGGAGACTGTTGGGAATTTTTTGCAGCTGAATGCATTCATTTACACAAACGGTATCCAGTGGTCCAATTGAATAAAGAGGTCACGCAAGGTCAGATGCATGATGGCTACTTTGAATTCATTTGGGAGTCAGTGGTAACCACATCCTCCGATGGCTTCACTTTTCTAACTTGTTATTCAGAAGAAACGTTAGCTTTTGAAATTTACCTCCATCCATTTCAATACAAAGTTTGGACCGCCATCTTGAGTTCCGTCGCAACAATCGCCATCTTTCTCCACGTGTTTCTCAAGGAATTCAAGCGAATCCGCCAAACTTTTTCGCCATATTTCTTCATGTTTGCATCGGTTTTGGAACAATCTTACTTCATACCCTCGTTCCTTGACGAGCTTTTATTTTACAGGATCGTACTGGGACTTTGGCTGATTCTTGGGGTAATTTTAACCAACGCTTACAAGGGGCTCGTGATCACGGCCGTCACGTCGCCATTTCCATCAAAAAGCGTTACTCAGTTTAAGGAGCTGGTGACAGCGCGCTTTTCAGGAATCGAACCTTATTCTCTGTCTGCAAATGGCGAATGGGACTCCTCGTTTGACAATTGCACAGATGATACATCGGAATTCAAGATTTTTTCGAAACTCATACCAGAATCAGAATTCGAACTCCGGACGATGACATATTCCAGTTCCTATTCATTTCGATTCTTCTTGTGGCAATCATATAGCTCGATTAAATCTCGGATTAGTATCGCATTCAATGAAGCAAATGTGACGATTAATGCAACAGCGACAGAGTTACTCCTTCGCCATTTGGTGATTCCGAATCACCAGTGCATCCCGGGAGGGATCGATGACGAAGCGTCGGATCTCGAACTAGACGCTGCAATCGAAGCAGAGATTGTCGAATGCGGTCGACGAGCTTATGTCGAAGTTTCGCCAAAGACACGGGCCGAGTTTGAATATTTGTCAGAGCATTATGACAAATTCAAATTTACTTTGTCAAAAGACAGCATTTTACAGACTAATTACGGGTGGAAATTTGATAGAAATGAAGGGTCAAAGGTCCCTTGGGTCTTTCGAACGATCGTTTCCTCAGGGATTTACCATAAAATAGAGGAATATTTTAGGAGAGCTAATTATCTGTTGAGGTTGAATTACACTTTGGGGATAACGAAAGGGAAGGTAGAAGATCGGGTCAAAGCTGTCAAAATGTCGGATAATATTCAAACCGTTTTCTTTTTCTATTTAATTGGAATCGGAATAAGTGTTTTGGGATTTGGTGTGGATAGCTGGATTATTCCACTATTTGAGGGGGGTTGCAGATATAATTGTAAATTAAGGACCAGATTGTGGATTAAAGAGATTTGCTACAGAAATTGGTGGATATTGCAAAGAGGGCTGATTTGCATGGGGGGTATTTGGTCGCGTTGGCGTAAATCGATGTTGAAGGCTTGGAGAAGGATGCATACATAATTATTAATTATATTAATTTCATAAATAATTAAATAACCTATTATGAGTTGTATTATATCGGACTGAGACTGAACCCGTTCATCTCTAGTTTTTCTGGATGTGACTTTTGACAGCTAATTAGTTTTAGAAGATGGCTAGACATTAAATGCTCAGTTTATATTTGTACTTAAACTAAAATGTGATTAAAATGTGATGTAATTTTGCCCTACCTCAATTGTTACATAAACTCTGTCATTTTGACTACTTTAAATCCACAATCCTCCAGTGCTTAAATATACGATTACACGAAACATATTAAAACCTTCAAAGTGACAATTATGGGGAAATAAGGTGAGATAAGGGATGATCGACTGATCCCTTAATATATATATAAAGCCCATGATTTAATTTTTATCATTTTAATCCAGAACTGGCAGATAGCAACACTATTGACTCCTGAATGTCCTATTTTTTTAAAATACGGTACTTGTACACAGAAAAATCACTAGACAAGTAATAATATCTTTTCTTATATCAGTCCTCGATAAGAATCATTTCCAGGTATTTCCAAACTGATATCAATTTGCCCCTGAATGCTGACTTTAATGACTGACATTCTTATCGAAGGTGAGTAGATAACTCTTGAAATATGTCAAGTCCGAACATTTACATTAACCGTATTTTAAGTCCATCTACTCAAGCATTTCCTGGCCAAGTTAGTCTATAAGCAATTAACGCTAATTACAATTTATAATCATGCGAATTTCCTGCTTCCTCTCGTTTCTATTCTACATCGGAGGTCTTCAAGGGGGCAGTATTAACCGACGGTTGACAGCAGGTATTCAGATTCACGGTTTTAAATAAAACTCAATCATTTAAAAAAAATTAATTGATTTTAATTTCAAATAAAATTGTCAATTTTCAGCAGATTTCACATATCTTGGAACACTTGGACGGAATTCATCATTCCAAAATTTTGATCCAGCCAACTATTATGCAAGCAACACGGCTGTACGATAAATACTACCTAAAATCTAGAAATTTTTAATGACTACTTGCCTATATGTATTTCTAATACCTTAGTTTTGAACATTTTGATCGATAAAATTGGGAAATTTTAGGCACAATGGGTATCGGGACTTCAAGACTGCCATACTTCTTTTGGACCCACCGCGCATCTCGTGTCCATTGAGTCAGAAACGGAAAGCGACGCGCTAATTACATGGCTTCAAGAGAGCGGTGCAAATAGTAAGCTAGTAAATGCAAAGGCAGAGATTATGTTTAAAATAGTTGAGCTGTATACTTAAACTGACAATATTTAAACGCTTTTAAAAACGCCTATTTCAAGTTAGCGTCAGTCCTTTATCAGTTTGAACTTTGCCGCTAGTGCAAAGGCGTTACTCAATAGTTCAATTTTTGACCACAGCTGGAAATTACTGGACAAGCGGGGAGTACGACATTGGGAACGCGGTGTGGAAATGGGCGGGGAATTTGGAAGCGGACATGTCAGCGTTTTTGAATTGGGGCCCTGGACAGCCCGTCTCAGAAAACGGACGTCAACGAATCTCCCTGAACTATCAGAACGCGCTGTACTCGGATTGGGAATCCAGAGATGACACTTTCACTTCTAGATACATTTGTGAGGTTAGCGCGCTAAATATTTAATTAGATTATTAACAATAATTAAGAAATTGGGTTTCAAAACTTAATTTGATATATAAATGACTGCAGGTAGGATCGGGAACCGAAATAACAACTACGACCACAACGACCACAACCCCAGCGCCAGAACCCATCACTTGCGACTCAGAAAACGCGCTGATTGTGGTACTGGATGCGTCTTTGTCTACCGGTTACGCAAATTTCGAACTTGGGAAGAAATTCGCGACCGAAATCGCTGCGGTTTTTACTGCGTTCGAACCGAGTAAATTTGGTTTCATAACGTATGCCCAGTCTGTTATGACGCATTTCCAACTTAATGATCCGTTATCTACGTCCGAAGTCATTAGCAAAATTTTAAGCGCTCCATTCGACGGGGAGGACAATAGACGTACAGCGGAGGGGATAATTCAGGCCAAACCACAGTTGGAATCTTACTCTAACGGTGATATTTTTGTTATTCTAGTTGTAATTGGAAATGTCTAATATTTAACCAGCAATTAATTAACTAACAATTAACTGCCAGGGATGCCAATGCGCATGATCGTGGTTACAAGTGGACGATCGGATGATCCAACAGCGACGAGGGATGCGGCGGACCTGGCCTTTAAAGCGCGGATTGACATTACTGTTGTCGGTGTCGGGAACGGGGTTGACGAAACGGAGCTTCTTGACATTGCTCATGGTGACCCCAGTCGTGTCTTCACTTCCGACTGGGACAGTTTGTCCACTTTGCTCAAGTCTGTTACAGACAGAGTTTGTCCATAATCTTTAACTTAAGTTCTAGAGTTAATATGCTAATCTAATCTCTAACAAAAGTAAATAGAAATACCAAAATTGTTAACATTTGGTCTGTGCAAATTATAAAGAATTCCGAAGAAAACTAATTTAAAACGCGTTATGATTAAAAATATTCCAAAACGACATCCAAAATACTTGTGTTTCTTGGTCCTAAAAATTGAGACACTTGAGGGTGTTTTAATATACATGATACCTATAGTTATATGTTAAAATCCTTGCATCTTTATTAACATTATGTTTTTTTTAATTTGAAGCATATTTTAAGTTAAAAATATGCACCGTTTAACTGTATGTTACGACTGCTAAGAGAAATAATCCTTATTTGGCCCTCGTCTTGTCGTCCTATACGTACATTTTATTCCTTACTCAAACAAAAATGCATCGATACAAAAATAAGCTAAATTGCCTAAAATAACGTTTACTTATTAATGTAGCAAATTATATAAACAGTGTAAAATATAATAATTAATCTTTACAAACCAAAGGAATATTCATAAATAACTGAAAAGTTAAATAAATGAGGAACACATTAATAAACAATAGAAATGTAAAATCAAAAGATGTGAAGTGGTCACACATAAAAAAAAATCCATACATTCTCTCTGATTTAGCTGCAAAAAACCTCCCAGGTTTCCATTTTTAGGAACTAAAGAAAACCTGGAAATTATTTTAATTTGGGATGGCTGATGTAATTAATTAATTCATGTCAATTAAAATTGAAAATCAATTTTCTTGTAACTATTTCTGATAAATGACTGCATTGAGGCCAGGGACCCTCGTGCTTCGTGACATGAAGTCCATGAACAGGAACCCCCTCTGGTCCCCAAGTCCGTGGTACTTGAGCTCGTCTTGAACATAGAATCTGGAAACTCGGTCCTCGTCCGGTTCCAGACGGGCATTTCGGTCCCGGACAATTTCGTCCGGCTCCTGACCCCGTGACCAAATGACGAGCATTTCGCCCTTGTCGAGGGAGTGATCCGGCGGATCAGTTGACCTCAACTTCCTTCGGAATATTAGAGTGGTGACCCCGTTGCTTTCCCACCCTGTCGCGGCCGTGATGTCGTCTTTCCCACCCCATTTTGTGTCCAGTTGGGGGGTGTGCCGGCCGCGGGCGTAATAATCTCGGATTCGGCTTACACCCCCTTTCGCAGCCCCGATGATGATGTCCGTACAGTCCATCGCCGAGAAGACGTCTTGAGCTGCCCACTGCGACCAATTAAAAGATAGCATTTATTTATTGCATTTATTAGGTTTTATCCTAGGTTAGTTACAAATTAGCATCGCTTTTGTGAAACTAATGAGGGTATTAAAACTAGCTGACTTGAGATCCAAATTGTTGAGGAGAACTGGTATCGAATTGACGTCGATTCTTTTGACCCGTATTGATCCTGCAAAAATATTATATGAACATGTCCAAACTTTTCATGAATACGTGAAATATTATATCGAAGGCTTTAAATTTATTTAATTTAAATTTACGAATTGGAAGTTTGTTGCAAAGCATCGGAAATGAACGGCCAACTCTTGCAAATGGGTCCCAGGTTGATCGGTTTCCAACCAATCCCGGCATACGAGGTTCCATTGACCAGGAGGATGAACTCCATCTCCTTCTTATTCCGATTTCCAGGCACGACCTAATTTTAAATTAATTCACAATTAAAGCAATTGATTAAAGTTAATCTAACCTACTTTAAAGGCAAGTATAGGTATAGCGTTTGTCTTGGAATCGCTTGAACTAATTAAGCATAGTGCGATCGGACGGCAAGATTGTCCCGTTTCTAAGCAGGGCAACAATCCTATTGTTCCGGGACAATTTCACCCCGAATATTTTCTCAGCCGACAGTTTTGTGACAACATTTTCAGAGACTTACTTTGTAATAGAGTAGCATCCGTTCGGAAAGGACCTGGAGGGCATGTCCCGTCAGATTGAGGGAATGCGTTGGAGTTGGCAGTTTAGCGGAATTGATGAAAGCGCAACTCTGCCCGTGATAACCAGGTTGGCAGAAGCATTGACGTCGGGGGAGGTTCGTGCCACCCATGTAGAGGCACTTGCCCCGACCACTCCCGCCGCATTCCAAGTCAGAACCACATTCGTCCTTGAACTGACAAATACGGCCCCAGTAACCTACAAAATTAAAATAATTAAGTCCCTCTCCCGCTTGACTCACCGGGTAAAACTCATCTCGTATACATCTATAGGAGCCACGAGCATATATAGTTCATTGATTTAGCATGGGACTCTCTATAGAGGACGAAATGAGTTTTATCCGGCGAGTCAACGAGGATGGGACTTTACGAGTAACCTTGCAGGAATGTACATCGCATTGGAATGAATATTTTTATATGGCGTATGGACTTGTATTTCGGGGGTTCTATTATTTTAATCCCCCAAAGGATGGATTTTTTTTAACTAAATGTCAATTCAGGTTTGTTGATATTATAGCATTGTCTTACCTTCATTGCATCTGCATTTGTCCCCGACGAGTTGACCACGGTTGTAGCAACTCTCCTTGTACTGACTTGGCTCGACGATGTCCACATCGGCACAGGACCAGAATGCAAAGTCAGGGTTGAAGGCCTTCACTTGACGAAGGAGTCGGATTGTACAGTCTCGGCAAATGAACCCTTCGGGGAGGTAGATTTTTTGCCATTGTGTACTGTGTAAAAAAAAATGAACATTTAACCCCTAGAATAATTTTCATCTCCGAAATAACCTCCCCCCCAGGCTTGGGTGGGGACTTATTTGGGTAATTATTAGTCGCTGATTCTTACGTAGTATTCCCTTGGACAAACCCATCGGGGGCATTTGTTGAAGTCAAGTCTCGGATCTTTTTCTCGTGGCTGTCTAGCAATTCGATTTTATAGCCACCCTGAAATATCAATTCCATTCCATATAACATCACTGCGATTAAATTAAATATCTAAAGAACTAATGTTAAAAAACTTTGCTTTTTTTTTTACTTAAACCAAGGATTTAACTAAATATGTGTTATTAAACTATTTCCTGATGCCGGAAGTAAATTAGATGTAGAGGATTGATTAGAAGTTGCATGGATTTACCTTATGGGAATATCCTAATTGCCAGTTTACATTAAAGGACGAGCCAGCAACTAAAGTCGTCCTTGTCGATCCTGGAAAGAATTTAGTAATTATCCCACTTATGACTTTTAAATACTCATTTACTTAAATATTCTATAATTGTAATGGATTTAAACAATTGCATACAATCTGAACCAATATTTCACATATTTACTCTAAACTTATTTCCTTTCATATATTTAGACGTTTACGAATAGTATTTATAAAAACAACAAAGATTTCAGTTTCTAAAAAAATACAGTTTTATCGATTGCAGTTAAATAGATCTCAACCCCCCGGCATAAACTCATCACTAAAATTTCATCCAAAAGAAGGGTACTTATTCGCCGGACACCCTGTATATACCACCTTAAATATCCATGAAATTATCCTCTGGGGACTTATTTCGGTGGGTCTTCTAAATAGATATTAAAATTACCCTTTGGCATGCCGCAGGGGGCCTTGGTCCAGAAGTTGTTAAGGAAATCGAGGTCCAACTTCCTGGCGGGTGGGAACGTAAGGGTCACATGACCCCTGACCTTCTCCGAAATTAGGACTTGAAAAACCAAGATGGAGAGGATGGATTCCAAAACCCACATCACAATTTCAGAGCCACCGGATTCGGATGCAAATGACCAATTTTTATGTTTCTTATTTCTTATTAAAAATTAAAATTAAAGTATTCTAGTTATTTCAAGTACTAAAATTAAGATGTGATTGAGGAAATTGATGGAGAGAGACTGATGGGATTTGCAGAAGGTTCTTGAGATTTAATGTGAAGTTTTGCTGAAGGACTCCCACCAATTCCTAAACCACAATTAACCTGTCCTCCATTAGAGGCATGATTTAATGGACTTGCAGTTAGTTTATGTCTGTTCCCTACGGCTTTTACATACAAAAACGACTCCACTCTCGTCTTTGGAATTTGCATGAATCTCAAGTAAGAGGATTCAATAGTGGATATGATACGATGTAGAGTTGGATTGAGTGGGTGGGTTCCTTTAAAAGGCTTGTTAGTTAGCTAACTATGGTATTTATTATAATGTAAATAGCCCCCAGGTTCTCATAATGGAGAGTATGAACTGATGGTCAAAATTTATAGTCAATCGTCTGGTGAGACTGATTTTTAATTAATCGTTTATCTGAAATTGGCTTCTTTATCACAAAAATTACGATTAATAACTCGCTAAAGTCCTAATTTTACCTTTTGTAGCAAATGCGATTATGTGAAATGTGTAACAATTTTATTAATTTTACAGATCTAATATATAAAATATGTTGCCCAAAGATATACTTGATTCTGTACATAATGCATTTTTTTTTAAATGTCGATGCCTGCCTTTGTTTCGTTGACATTTTGTTTATCAGCTACATGATCATAAATCAAAGGTTATCTTATTTTCTCAAGATCCATTTCGAGTTTTTTTTTGGATTCTAATCAATGGCCCATTGTTATTGATTTCACGAATTAGAACAAGTATTTTTGGGCCACGAGAAACTAAAAATAATGAAATTATGTCAGAGTCCATTTCACATTTTAAGGGATCCGAAGGACCAAGATTTAGGGACGGTCCAGCTAGGTCCTTTCATTTGTCGAGAGGTCAAGGTCCCGTCGTGTCAAAGGTCAAGGTTCAATCAAAACCCAAAGCTACTCATTTCTATAGATTCAATTAGTTAGGCATTTACCTTCACTTTGTTCTGCATGCATTATTATGTATGTGAACATTCTGAACTCTGATTCACATTACAGAAACAAGGCACTTGACTCTATATGCAAATTCTCATTCGCATATTTAACTAAATATAAATGGTATAATCAATGAGTAGAGATATTAGACATATTATGAGTATATAGAGATCTTCTGTCCTATAATTCTAAAAATAGAGTAAAGATGTAGAAAGAGATTTGGTTTTGGTTCCCAACCTCAGAAGAGTCCTCTCACTTTTCTATTTAGGACAGAGCCCCTGTCCTTTGTCAAACAAATCACAGTTGATTATCCATTAACCATTATCTTACTTAAGAGTAGTAAATTTGCTTAATAGTTAGTGCTTTAGATCCCTAAATCATGTACCCACCGAGTTGACAACTCTGCAAATACTTTTGTCATAATAGATCTTCAATCTTGTCATAATAAAAATTCTACCTGACTTGGAAAATGTTACTTCAATGTTCAAGGCGGAATTCGCAATAATATATCCCAAAAGCGTTTGTGTTTTTTCGTAGAATTAGGAATTAGCTTAAGCCTTGAAAAATAATCCAAAAATGCGTAACTCGAATTGAGTTGGATTTGTGCGAAATATTGATTTTAGAGGAAGTGAGATGGTCAGCTTGGGGCGGTTTCGGTCACCACGACCTTCGAAATGACGTCCATTTGCCCCAAGACATGTCAGAAATCACGTTTAAAAGAGCAAAAAATGAACTGTATCTTGGTTAATTTATTAAGTAGTTGTAGCAGTTGCAACCGGAACTATGTTCAAAAGGTTTTGGGAAACGTAAATACATTTTGGTTAAAAATTCGTCCAGATCGCTGAACGTCCTTGTTTGGAAACCCAAGTCATTTTTTTAAACTACGATCAACAAAGGTGATCGTATTGTTAGTTTGTTAATTTTTCGAGGAAGAGGAACAGATTCTGAAGACTTTGAGAATAATTCATGGTGATTCTTAAATGTATCATCATTACATGTAAAATGGAAATTGCGTTGAATTAAGCTGTATTAAATTATTAAGTCGGTATTATTGTTGGTTGTAATACTCCTATATAACGTTGTATTTAAAGAATGAAAGATGTTCAAGTTCATTAAGTTGTTGTTGAAGTTTTTTTTGTCGAGGAAATAATGTTTTCTACCATTGTCACTAGCAGAGGGGACAAAAATTGCATTTTCATTCAACTAATTACTTAATTTTTCTATCCATTTCTTCTTTGTTGAAGGCTTGAAGTTAAGACGGCCTCAAGTTTACACTTTACAGTCTGTCAGTTTGTAAAAGAGTGTCTGTATACTTTATCATTCTCTCTAAATAAACGCCCATGGGGAGTTATTTAGGGTAAATTAGAATGATGTTTTAGTCGCTATTGACTGTGGTGAAGAATTTATTGGAGAGATACTGTTATTTCGGGGAGGGGATATATATACTAATGTAAAATACATTATTTACATTGGAGTTGGCCTGCTGCATGGGATCTTTATTTAGGGTTATTCATACGGTTTGTATTTCCTATCAAATATTTTTCATGTAAAAGTCTCATGTGAATCAATTACACCTCAACAAATTTGGGCAAGCTAATTGTAAGACAGTTTTTCAAACACTAATTCACTTCTGGACAAACGATATTATTTACTAAAGACCATTAACGGATAAGATCGGGATGTTGGGCCCTTGTTTGCTTTAATTTTAAAACGTAGTTGTCCTACTCCGAATGAGATGAAACTTTACAGATATGTTCATTAGTTCATGCTGAACAGTATGTATAAATATGGTAGTGTTGTAATTTCAAAAAATGACCCTAAATATGTAAATAGTAAATATGATTTCCATTACTGATTTAAATACGAAAGTCCCAACCAAGACATTCAAAATAGTATCACAGAAAACATGTATCAATCCTGCATAGATAATACCATTATCATGTATATTTAACTATCTCAATTTATAATTATTTCTAAGTCACATATACTATAATTTAAATTTATTTTTCTATTACTACTTATATTCTAATCTAAATACTATTATACTCTTACATTTATTTCAAATTCAACAATCCTTGTGATATAACGACCACCATGTACACATACAGTGGGCATCACATTGTAACAACCAAATAAAATAAAAATATGGCCTACGTTTATAATTTTAATTTTATGCATATTAAATCTCATTTGTTGATATTTAAATTTGAATTGAATGTTTTATATAGCAAATATGAATCAACAATCTATGTTGTGAGTATGTAATGAATAATATATTAATATGTTATCATATGACTATCTACTACTGCAGAATAAATTTTGCCCTACTGTGACCTTTTGATGACCCTAAATGTCATATTGATTTATTCCATTCTGCATAAAATATAAAACTGAGACAGGACCTAAAAATTAGCTAAAAGTTCCAGAGGCATATTCTTTCCTAACCGCCGAGAAGTCGATGTAAACGAGTCCCCTTTGAGGTCCAAGGCCGTGGTACTTGAACTCGTCTCTTGTGTAGAAATCCGACACCGCCGAATTGCCGGGAACAAGTTGATGGGGCGACGGGACAGTTTCACCCGGCTCCTGACCCCGCGCCCAGATCACCAGCATGTCACCCCGAATCGGATGGTCAGGCCCGTCCCGTGAATCCATCCGCCTTCGGAACACGAGAGTCGTCACCCCGTTCTCCTCCCACCCTGACGCCCCGATCAGATCGTCTCTTCCGCCCCAGATGTGGTCAATGAGAGGGGTGTGCCGACCCCGGGCGTAGGCGTCCCGGATTCGGTGGTAGCCCTCGCGAACTGAGCCCATCACGATGTCACTACAGTCCATTGGGGTGAAGGGGTCTTGAGCTGCCCACTAGGATAGGGTTAATTAGGGTTTATATGGGTTTAGGGTATTTGTCAACGATATTTTAACGAGTATCTTGATTTTTTAAATACTCAATTAAATTGTCGGTGATTAGGACGCTCGTGGGATCTGAATCAATAATATACCGTTACAAAACGAAATGTAATGCAGGGGTAAAACCAAAACCGCCCCATTTTTAAGTATTTACACACGTTATAAGTCATTACTGACACGTGGGAGTTGTTTGGTATAGGGATTTTAAAATTTAAACTGTTTAGGGTCAGGGGGTGTGACAAAGTAACTTAAATTTTTACTTGGCTTAAACCTAAGTAAATGCGGGTTTCAAATCCAAAAAACGTTTAAAAAACTTCAACTGTTAGGTAGTTAGAGCTTAAACGGACACGGACAGACGGACAAAAGATGTTCCCATAAAATAGTTTAACCCCATAATTATGCGTTTATTACCTCAGAAGGTGTAAAAGATGGTTCTTGTTGTTGAGGGGGTTGGGGTGCGGAATGGCTCTGCTCCTCTTCCTGATTATTGCGAATTTGTTGAACTTGGACGGGGTGATTATTCTGCTGAGGTCGTGGTGGCGGTGGGGGTCCTTGTCTCCTCGATTCCGACTGCGTAACGGAAACAATGTGACCTTCTTTCCGGAAATCAAACTGATTTTTTACCCTTGATGGCTCTTGGCTGATTTCCGGACTTGCTTGAGTATGAGCACCACCCGCCTCATACTCCGTCTGATCTATCGACTTTGTTATAGTGCTGGAAATCAGTTTAAAAAATGAGTAACATTTACATTGGGGGATTTAAAGCGCTTTTTAAAAACAAAGTACTTACAAAACGGAACTTCGCTTGGAAACCCTTCGGCCCTGGAGCTGGGAATGGGGCTCAAGGGCATCGGGGTAGAAGGGCCAACTCTTGCAGACGGGGCCCAAGGCTGAGGGTCTCCATCCAACACCTCCGTACGAAGTACCGTTCATTTTGATCACGAATTCAATCTCGTCTTCGTATTCACTTGAGCCAACCAGTACCTATATAAAATATGATTACAACCAAAAATATGTAAAAACCGTTAAAAACGAATGTAGGTCAATAATTATAATAATTGTTTGGAAAAAAATCTAAAAAATCAACCGTTCGATTCATGGACGGACGGTTAAAGCCAATGGGTTTCAAACAAATCGAAGATAGGAGAATTGTGCATGTATACTGTATAGTCTAAAAATTAAGTGTTAATTCGGGGAGGGGGGGTACTATTTCAATTTTTACGGTATTTTAGCTACCTTGAAGAACAACGTCATCCTCTCCTCTAACTTGACCTTGACGTGTTTTTTGAGGTCCAAACTGTTTTCGGATCGTGGCATTGAAGATGGATTCTGTCGATTGCAAGTGGACCCAAACTTGTCCCCCGAACAAAAGCATTGTTTCCTTGGCAGAGCCGTCCCCCCGAGGTAAATGCACCTACCACTACCATTGCAGTCCAAATCCGTATCACACTCATCCTAAAATCACATAACCGTTAAGTACAATCACAGTTGATTTATAAAATCTACTTAAAATATCGCAAATTAAAAGATACCTGATATTGACATCTGTCGCCCCAGTATCCTGCAATGCACAAATATTATGAATTTCAAAATACTTAAAAACTTTTAACAGTAAAAGTGCACAGGATATTATGGATTAGTCAAAAACTCTGGTAAAGTTGGGAATAGCTTTGTTAAATATGATGGGACTTGACATACGGGCATAACAGGTGCATTGTCCAGCATTGTAATATCCGTGACTGCTGCAGGTCTCGACATATTTGTGTCGACCGACGATGTCGACATCGGCACAGGAAATGAACTGGAAGTTGGGGGCGAATTCCGGAACTTGTCGCAAAAGGCGGATTGTGCAACTTTCGCAAGTTGCATTTTGAGGCACTTCGATCACATGCCACTGCGACCTACATTCAGTAAATTCATGGTCCTTCAAAAAATTGTTTAATATTTTCGAAATTTAAAAATCTAAGGAAAAATTAATTCGAAAATTGGTTCAAATAATTCAAAATCGTCACAGGTTTCTGAATTATTCAAATTCAGATTGCCGAAATGTCAATCATGAATTACGGCAGCAACCATTGATATTAGATTGATACTGAGCTCTAGTTATACCGGGGGTATTTGCATATTGTTTTATATAAGGTTTTCGATTTTAAGGAATTTATTTCGGGGGGTGGGGACTTATTTCATCAAATGATAGAGTAAATCGGAATATATTGCAGTTATTGCACTTACGTAGTTCTGCCTTGATAAAAGTCATTGTCGTTATTCGGTGTGAGGTCCATAAGCCTGTTTTCCCTGGAATCCAACAACTCGATCCTATATCCTCCCTAGATATAACCAATCAATTAATTTTTTAATCATCAATTTAACTACCGCTTTTATCCCACTGCATTTTAACTATGGATTGATTTATTTCGGGGAGGGAGTTATTTAAAAAATACGGTATCTTAAAATTTAATTTTAATTTCTGCATAAGGAAATATGAGTTTACCTGGTGAGCATATCCAAGATGCCATGTCACATTGAAAGACTGTCCGGCAACTAAAGATGTCCTAATATTACCTACACATAGTCACCGAGTTTAAAAATTGTCACATAATTAAAAATTTAACGATCCTAATTAACTAATTATCAACAAAATTAACCTTTTGGCATCCCGCATGGTTGCTTCGTCCAAAATGTATTGAGGAAGTCGAGGGGGTATTGTCGAGCTGGAGGAAATGTCAACGAGACATGAGCCAAACTAGAGCGTAAAATACTACAAATCTGGACTAGAATGAATATGCCGAATTTTGATTTCATTTTTGGAAATTTTGAAATCTTTTTCGAAATTTTGAAAAATTCCTTGTGAATTTTGATAAATTTGAAAGGAGTAATAGTCCCTTGGTCTCTGATTGAGGAACTGAAGTGAGATATTTGAAAATATTAAGATTATCTCAGATCTTTTGCTAATGAGGATGAAAGGGAAGGGAACAGCCATTTGTTTACATCCATCTTTCAGAGTTAGCCAACACATTTAACTTTAACTGCAGATGGGATATTATTATTCAAGTAGGGAAACTGTGTCAAAATTTTATAATTAACACAAAAAATGCACCTTCTCTTACGAGTCTTACTGACCAACTCTAACATCTTCTTTCCTTGGACCATTCATCCACATTACGATTTTAAGCGTTTTGTTAACCTAAGCGATTCTGATTTTTCTTTAAAAAAATCGGAGTATGTCGCTTAAAAATCTAGAAGAACTGCAAACACAATGAAAATTATAAGATTAAGAAATTTATATTTCCTTAAAAACAACTGTACATGCTAGCAAAGTTCAAAAATTTCGAAAATCGGACTACAGCTCTCTGTGCAAGTATATTACGAACTGTGAAAATACCCATTTTGGTGATTTTTTTTATTTTCGAAATTTTTTTTGACAAGTTTAGCATAAAATTGGACAGTCGCTTTTACATTTTTATAGTTAGTATTACTTCGAGTTGACATGCAAAAAAACAGACATTTCTGGAGTGCACTTTGCTTAGATTGTAACATAAGATCATCAGGGTATTTTTACAATTTATCCACCGCTTTTTTAAGGTTTACAAAGCTACTCTAATTTACCTAATTAGTTACCCTAATTAATGTCAACTATGACACTACATGAACACATACATGCCGGGTAGGATCGTTAATTTTGCGATTTTTATTCCTCATATCATAAGCCGACTTGTATTCTCAACTGTTGACTGTAACAAAAGCAGACGATTCTGGAATGCTAGACCCTAAAATACTAGCCCAATAGTCATGAATATTAATTTTGACTTGTTACACATTTATAAGCATTTAATTACTAATTCCAGTTGGTAAGCCACACATGATATATGCAGAAGCTGCATTGGTTAACAATGAATATATAGGCTCGGGTGGGTTAAGTTCCATTATTTCCCATGTTAAGAAGCATTAAAATCCACGTTTTGCTGATTTTCTGCATTTTATCCCGATTTTTATGTATGAACGGCCCTCGGAATTGATTTATTTCGTAGTGAAATGTGAGCAAGTTAAGTAATTGTGCACATTCCCATGCACCTCATCCTCGAAAGAGAGTTGGAAACCTTTCCACTCCAACTTTTTTTTGCTAATCAACTCTTCCTTTAACGTAACTCTCGAAATAATCGCCCCCCCCTCTTTAAACTACATGTTTTACTGCATTTAGCCCTTCTAATCTTAACTAACAACTCCTAAAGGTTTTTATTCCGACTATTTTGACATTAAATAACAGATTTTTATTTTACAAACGGAATTGCAAACCCAACCAGAGATGTGTGTAGATAAATAACTCAATGTGATGATGGCTTTAATTTAAGGGACATGGTATTTGTTCCTTGATGCATCTGTATTTTAATTAAAATCATTCTTTTTTTCTTGTTACAAGAATTTACTGTTTTGGGATTTGGATTTATTAGCAATGCAATGGGTTGATTTTAAGTCTAAAATGAAGGGGAAAGGAATAGTACTATAAAATTAGAAATCAGAAGATGCTTTGCCTCGATTGTAGATTTTTTACAAGGTTGGTCATGAATTGCGAGTCCATTGTCTCGTGCTCTGAATCCAATTATTTAAGGAAACCTTTAAGTTTGATACTTTTCAGTAAAACCGGGTTGTCATTTTCGATGAGTTAATTAGGGTGAATTTTGACCTTCGTCAATTGGCCAAATAATAATAAACGTTGTGATGTACAGTTTCCGATTTTTGAACCCTATTCATCCTCTATTTGCAAAGAGAAGAATAGATTTCAAACACAAATATGTTAATTATTGCAAATGCTAATGAAATAGGCTAATGGCTAGAACATAATTAAATATGATTTTGCAAGAGGATTTGATGTAAACCCTGAAATTATCCTGAATGAATTCAGAGGCATTTGATTATGGATACTTTCGGCTCTTAATGTATTGTTATTGTAATTTGTATTGTTTTTATGAATAAAATTGTATCTATATCAGGTTATTTCTAATATTGTAGTCTCGTCCTAGGAATTGCGACACAACAAACGGTACAGATTTTGCCATAATTTCTGTCTGTAGTCTGTGCCCCTCGATTTTCCTTAAGCAAGTCCCATAAACCAAAAATATTTAGGAAATCATATATTTTTCATTCGATTTCAGGTTCTAAAACATCCATATTTTTTAAGATTTTATAATGAAAAGAGAAATTTTTTTTTAAAATCACAAAGAAATAATATTAAAAATGCTAAATGTACGGGTTCAGTTCCTCGTCTTCTGCATTGACACCTTAGTTTCGAGAGTGACGTTTCTGGCTGGACAAACGGACACGGGGGTTTGTGAACATAAGGATGACACTTGCGGTGTCACTTTTGACTCCGCTTTCCAACTTTACCCCAACTTCCGGGAGAAACGAACCGTGAGAGACTCTGCATTTCCTGAATTAAGTCCCCCCTGGGCAGTTATTTCGGGGAGATTGGGATTCTAGAGTAGATGCAAGTTGGCATTGAAAGTATATGGGTGGGGAGTTATTGTGGGTGGGACGAGCCATTTCGGGGAGGGGATAATTCAGTAAATACGGTAAAAATGGTCGAATAAAAAATTCTTATGCATCTTCGAAACATGGACGCATGGAAAAGACAAATGGGCATTTGTCTTGAAACCGTTACGATATAATAAATAAACTACTATACTAATGTGGACAATATATAATCATTTCTAAAAATTGGCAAAATAAAAAATCGACAAAATGTACATTTTTGAGAGCGTGTTAAATTACCAGTTTCAATATAAAACTACATTAAACTTCAGTATTTTGATTTTTGTGATTTTATTTGATGTAAGGCATTCTTGCATCGACAAAAACTATTTTGTCGAAGAAAATTCAGAAAATCGAAGCCTTGATATTTGACGAAAATTCAACTCTTCAACAGCCAAACCAATGCAATTTTTTTTAAATTGGACTTAAACTGGAACCTGATGTTTCTTTTCACTTGAAACAAGTGAAGTGAATTTCAATCGGAATTCAGACTAACGGAGATTTTATCTCTTTTATTGATTTTACTTACTGATTTTAACCTCGATTTAAATTCCAGCCCGACCTGATCAACCTGTTCGGATATCCTGCAGAAACTCACAATGTCAAAACTGAAGACGGCTACATTTTGTCCGTTCAGAGAATCCCATTTTCCAAAACGTCTCGACCTTCAACCCGAAAAATCCCCGTTTTTCTGATGCACGGGGGCTTTGCATCCTCGGGACAATGGTTTGGGCAACCCCCCCAAAGGGCCCTAGGTAATTCCCACAGCTCTTAATTTAATAAAACTTAAAAAAAAGTCAGTGGAAATATAAACGCTTTAAACCACAATAATATTAATTGTTCAGTTTTCATGCTGGCGGATGCGGGATACGACGTATGGATTGGGAACGCTAGAGGAACTTCCTATTCTCAGGGACACGTGTCTCTTCCAATTAATGACCGGAGTGACCGCCGATACTGGAACTACAGGTAACCTAACACCTAACTTGCAATTACCATAAAAACTGAAATAAGAACCCCCCTGGAATAAAATCCACACATTTCCTATTTAAACGCACATAATGCTTAATTTTAATTTCCTGAACAGCCAACACGAATTTGCTCTGTTCGACAATCCTGCCGTCATAAACTACATCACGGATCTCACTGGACATAAGCGAATATACTGGGTCGGGCATTCGATCGGAGTGGCTCAGATTTACATGGCCCTGTCACTTCGACCCGAACTTAATTCCAGAATCAGGTTCCAATTTATGTTTTGATCACATTGCATCAAAATTAAACTAAATTGCTAATAAAATAATTGTCAATTAATAATAATCAGGGCGGTGTTTGGAATGGCACCCTCCGCCTTTGCTGGGCATATCACGAATCCGATCTTCAAGGCTGTGAGCCCTTTTTATGCCAGATACCCCTTCGGAGTAAGTTATTAACAAATTGCAATGGGATCTTTATTTGGGGGTGGGGATTTATTTCGGGGAGCTTTATTAAGGGGCTCGGAAACTGCATTGCTTCGACATATTCTTTATTTATATGTTGGAAATTAATAAAAAATAAATAAATTAATTAAAAAAAACTTAACAGAAGCTTCTGGATTGGATTGGAAAAGGGAAGACGGTGCCGGATTTTGTTCTCGATTTTTTCCTAACTCCTGCAACAAACACTTGTCAAGAATCCTGGGTTGACTGCAACCTCTGTGGCAATGTCATGTACTTGATCTTCGGATACTCTTGTCAACTCAACTTCGTATGCATTTTTCTAAAAAAAATAAATAATTAAAAGCTAATATTTAAATGCCTCTAATGTTCAGAAAATCAATAGTTATTAATTTGCTGAGAAAATGCTCTGAAAATAAAAACGGCGGATTCAAACTCAATGTATTTTAGAATGGGAGTAAGGATTTTAACTACTTTTTAATTTTTAATTATAGCTTTTAATTTGAATTGACAGACGATGCTACCTGGAACATTCGCCCATGTGCCGGATGACATGTCCGTCAAAACGATGTCACATTATTCGCAATGGCAAACCTTTGGTCGCTTTGCGCAGTTCGATTATGGATCGAGGCTGAATTTGCAACATTATGGAACGTCAACTCCTCCGGACTATGACATGTCCAAGGTCCATGTCCCTTCCGTTTTTTACAGGAGCGATGGGGACAGTTTCGTTGTTGCTGAGGTCTCGATTTTACAAATATTACTAAACATTCATAACATTCATATTATACATATTGATTTGGAAAACAGGATTTCAGCATATTTAGACAAATCTGGAATTTTTAGAATACGTGTAATTTTTATAAAAATCACCCATTTTTTTTTTAATTTTCCGAGTTCTGAAATATTTCCAGGCCGAGTGTTTTAAGTACTTCAAAGCCCAAACTGGACATTAAAACATGTACATTTCATAAATTCAGTTTAGATTCATGCAACCGATATTTAAGGATATTTTAGACTACTTTTTGGCAAGAAAAGCTCTGATGTAATTTCCAAAATTCTGGTGAATTTTATGCGATAAGCAGAAGCGTTATCTTAATTTTTGGGTTAAAACTTAAACTCTAAAATTCAACGACTGAACTTGGTGATTACAGGACGTAAAGTTACTTGCTGATTCGTTAGGAGACACCGTTAAAGAAATTAATGTGGTTCCGTATGAGGATTTCACTCATGGCGATTTCATCATTGGAATCGACGCGGATAAGTACATCTACAACAACATCATTGAGGCGATGAATAGTCGGAAATATGGATAGGAAGATCAATCAATCGAAGATAATTTTAATTTAATTGAGAATTTTGAAACATTTTTATGAAGAGAGATATGAATAAATCTTACAAACACTCAGATGGAGAAGTTGTAAAAATTAAGTTAAGACTTAAGAGAGATCGATGAACTATACTTTTTAACAAATTGATCAATATTGCCATGATTTACAGTACAATGATCTAATTGAATGTCGCATTAATTATGATAATTATGAAAAATTAAAGATAATGATGAACGGTAATTAAAGTCAAGATGTTTAAAAGACATTGGAATTGATTTTTGATAATTTCGAAGATTCTTTAATTTACGTTTTTCGAATTTGATGAACCTGATTGCCAAATAAAGTTAGCAAGAGCAAAGTCACCATTGTGATAATTTCGTGAAACAGATTACAACATATTAACCTTACAATATATAAATTGTATAGATCAAGTTGCGGATATACAAGAGTAGGTCCATGAACATTGAAGACAGTATCAGTAAGACAAGCCGAGTCCAGAAAAGACTCTTATCTCAAAATCCATACAAACTCTAAAAAACAAAACTTGTTCTGTGAACAGAAAAGACTAGCATTTCAAAGTTAATGGAGAATTAAGACATGGAATCAATTCTAATTAAATTATGAGATAAGATGTTGTTGCTCCGAATGTGGGACAATTTAAGCTCGGATTTCGGGAACTCGGTTCAACAATTGACGGAGGGTTGGCATAGTTCGGTCTCCGATCATTTCCTGAAAGTAGACAAGAGATTTAATAAATGAAAAGTCATTCGGGATTTTAAACAATGAAATCATGAAAGATGAAAAGTGCAAAATGAAAAGTTGTAAAATGATGATTTGGTGGACTTACTTGGTTGTAGATTTGATCGTAGATGTTCTTTTGTCCGAAGGTGTTGAACATGTTCTTGTTGTACATGTTCTTCTCTCCGATGGTGTTGTACATGTTCTTCTCTCCGAAGGTGTTGAACATGTTCTTCTCTCCGAAGGTGTTGGTGTTGAAGAACTGGTTGGTCCTTCGGGTGACGAAGGGGTTGAAGGAGTCACGTCGGGTGACGAAGGGAGATTCGATGTCCATATCTTCTCGGACCATGAGGTTTCGGACGACCTTCTGGACCTTGTAAAGGGGAAGGGTCTTGAGGACTTGGTATTGTTGACGAGTGATGATGTTGTTGACGAGGAGCTTCTTGAGGAGGACCTCCTTGACGAGGTACTCTTCATCCCAGTTCTGTTGACCTTCGAATTCGGTCATGAAGGGGGTCTCAAGGACGGAAATGTGACGGATGTACTTCTCGACCATGGTGATTGGGAGCTTCTTGAGGACTTCATAAACGACGGGGGTGATGAGGTTCTTGAGGAGGTACTTCTTGAGGAGGGTCTCCTTGACGAGGAAATCTTCTTGGACGATGAAGTCTTGTCCCGTGATGACTCGGATGTACTTCTCGATCATGTGGATTGGGAAGGTCTTGAGGACTTCATAGACTTCGTAGCTGATGACTTTGGTGAAGAGGAGCTTCTTGAGGAGGGTCTCTTTGACCATGTAGTCTCCTTCGATGAAGTCGGTTTGTCCGATGAATTTGGTAATGTACTTCTCGACCATGGTGATTGGGAGCTTCTTCAAGATTTCGTAAACTTCACGGGAAATGACGTTCTTGAGGAGGTACTTCTTGAGGAGGGTCTCTTTGACGAGGAAGTCTTCTTCGACCAAGAAGTCTTGTCCGGTGATGACTCGGATGTATTTCTCAATCATGGTGACTGGGAAGGTCTTGAGGATTTCATAGGTTTCTCGGGAAATGATGTTGTTGACGAGGTACTTCTTCAAGAGGGTCTCTTTGACGAGGAAATCTCCTTCGAATTCGGTCCTTGGGAGCGTCTTCTCGACAACTTCGACTCCGACGATCTGGAAATGTCATGAAAAATTAGATTAGTCTTGGAAAGGTACATCATGTCCCGACAGTTCGTCGACAGAATCGTCTTTACTTACTTTGGGGGCATCGATGACGACTTTGGTTTCTCCGGTGATTGGCTCGACTTCCAAGTGCTTTTGGGCAGGGGCGAGCTTGACGTCAGTCTTGACTTGGGTGATTTCACCGGTTGGCTGGTTGACAAAGAGGGTCTTGTAGATTTTGTCCAAAAGGAATTTGTAGTTGACTCGGTCCTTGTTCATCAAGTTCTGGCCCATGAATTCATGTCCGTTAGTACGGGCAAAGGGGACGGTGTATTGGTTGTTGTAGCCCTGGAATCGGTTGAACATCTTGTTCAAGTAATCTCCGACTACGACATCTCGTCCATACACGTTCCTGTTCAAGTAAGACTCATCGACATTGTCAAAGTTGGACTCGTACTTGTTCATGCTGTACTTGTTGAAGATGTCTTGGTGTCCGTAAGTCTTGGCGACAACCTCGACTTGGGGCACGATGTACTTGTAGAAGAACATGGGGTTACGGAAGTATTGTTGGAAGGCAGGGACGGTCCAGAATTGTTGGAACAAGACAGACTCGACATATCGTCGGAAGACGGTTGGGTATTGGTCCCAGAATTGTCGGAACAGAGGGATGGAGTAGTATTCACGGAACAATTCCGTTTCCGTGATTTCCTCCAGAGAGAGGATCGTCACTCGACGGGAATCCCAAGAGTTGTCGAATTCGCCAGTCATCAGGTTGTCCAGTTTGTCGAATTTGTTGTTCAACTGGAATCGGTGTCCAACTCCAAGGGTCTCTTCCTTCAAGAGCTCCTCCTTCATGATGTCCTTGTTGAGGAGGGACTTTTCCTTCATCATACGGAGGGTGTCCACATCGAAGGATCGGGCAGCGGCCGAAGCCACGAGGAGAGCAACTACGATCTGAAACAAAAAAGAGAAAAATTTGAAAACTGATCGATATATCGATCAGTTCTGGTCGATAAGTCAAAGAGAAACTTACGAAAGCCTTCATGTTGAGAAGATGATGAGAGAAGATGAGCTGAGAAGTAGTAGACTTGAAGTGAAGTTAGAGATCCTCGAAGCCTCTTTTATATCCCAACCTTATCATCCTCTCTTCAGTCATTAAACCCAATTAAACCACATTGAGGAATAATTCCAGTTTTGGCAAATGAATCTTATCTTTCACTTTCGTTCATAAATCTTCAATCCAAACCAGTTATCACATTTTATTCGCATGGAATACTGGACCCGGCGAATCGAATGGCAAGGAAAATGACATTCAATATCATCCAACCGATAGTTAACTAAACTCCAATTAATTAAACATAGAGTGGAGAAAGACACGTTTTTCACGGCTAAGAAATCATGCGGATTTCGGGAAACATTTATGTCGGAAATTAGAGGGTTTGTTTCTTAGGGGTTATAGATGTTTTTATATCGCTGTAGAAGTGACATTTTACAATTTTAATGTTCCCTTTGCAATATTCGCAATAATAGCTGTACATCTCATTGTTTTGAATCATGTTAATGTGACTCTATTTCGGGGTGGTCTTGTATTTCATCCACGAGCTATCAATTTAAGCGTATATTGGAATCAGAAAGATCCGCAGGTCATTTTATTCATGATGTCACGTCGTCTGTAATTTTTCAATAATCTGATTTTCCAGTATATAAAAATTCTGTTCATTTTTCTGTTCCGAATTCTGAAAAGAAGGGACTTATAATATATTTGGGATGTGTTCTATTTCGGGGAATAGGTTGGGGTTGGTTTTAAAAATTATTTGCCTTTATGAGTTGATGGATAATGACAATGAATTTAATTTATGACTTATTTCATCGTTGAAATTTTCGAATTTATATCTGTGGATGTGCTTTATGAATTGGGCAGTAAGACGATAAACGTCAAATAGCAAATATTATGATTCTTGAAATTATCATTGAGATGCAACCGATGATATATCTACTACTAATGTCAATCGGCTTAACGATTAACGATTAAAGTTGTAGATTGAAATATTTAGGAGTTCATTCATAACTGATAAATTTTAGTTTGCATTTTCATGAAAATCCAAGCTAACTCTCACTCTCAAAAACAACCACATTACACTACATTGTAATACTTTACTCACAGATTATTTTTTCGGCGATTTTATTATTAATTAATTTCGAAGATTCTTTAATTTATTGGCTTAGACTCGAATTTGATGATTCTGATTGCCCAATAAAGTTAGCAAGAGCAAACTCACCGTTGTAAAAATTTAATCAAAATTGCAAGACGAATATCAAATATCTACGACAATGACAAACGATGACGAATTATCAAACATTAAAAAAATATAGTGGAAATGAAGGCGAAATAACGGGGCAAGAAACTCCTGTTTTACGAGCAATTTTTGGATTTGACTCAAATCTAGATAGAGAGTTAACATTGGAAGAATAATAAAATAGTATTACGGTCGAGTCGATCGAGGGTTTTAACATAAGCGGAAAACAGAACCCTAGTTTCCTATAAGAAAAAAGCCTGAAAAAGTGTAATTTTTACTCGTTCCATGTCCGACCTTCCTATCTTTAAACAAGCCATATGCAATTCTAAAATGTGTGACCATTGCACTTGAATATGTGCCATTCGATTCTTTTTTAAATTCTGATTGAATTGATATCCCGAAAAGAACTTTATGAGGTTTCAAGATGTGGTCAATGGTCTTCTCCAGACATTAAGACGATGGTGGTACATTAAGTTATGAAAGATATAAGAAATCTGAACGAATCTTTAGCAACCTGATCGTCAATGCGCAATAACCTTATTGAATGTTGGATGATATTATGACAATTATGAAAAATTAGAGATCATGATGAATGGAAATCAAAGTGAATATGTTTAAAAGACATTGGAATTGATTTTTGATAATTTCGAAGATTCTTTAATTTACGTTTTTCGAATTTGATGAACCTGATTGCCAAATAAAGTTAGCAAGAGCAAAGTCACCATTGTGATAATTTCGTGAAACAGATTACAACATATTAACCTTACAATATATAAATTGCATAGATCAAGTTGCGGATATACAAGAGTAGGTCCATAAACATTGAAGACAGTATCAGTAAGACAAGCCGAGTCCAGAAAAGACTCTTATCTCAAAATCCATACAAACTCTAAAAAACAAAACTTGTTCTGTGAACAGAAAAGACTAGCATTTCAAAGTTAATGGAGAATTAAGACATGGAATCAATTCTAATTAAATTATGAGATAAGATGTTGTTGCTCCGAATGTGGGACAATTTAAGCTCGGATTTCGGGAACTCGGTTCAACAATTGACGGAGGGTTGGCATAGTTCGGTCTCCGATCATTTCCTGAAAGTAGACAAGAGATTTAATAAATGAAAAGTCATTCGGGATTTTAAACAATGAAATCATGAAAGATGAAAAGTGCAAAATGAAAAGTTGTAAAATGATGATTTGGTAGACTTACTTGGTTGTAGATTTGATCGTAGATGTTCTTTTGTCCGAAGGTGTTGAACATGTTCTTGTTGTACATGTTCTTCTCTCCGATGGTGTTGTACATGTTCTTCTCTCCGAAGGTGTTGAACATGTTCTTCTCTCCGAAGGTGTTGGTGTTGAAGAACTGGTTGGTCCTTCGGGTGACGAAGGGGTTGAAGGAGTCACGTCGGGTGACGAAGGGAGATTCGATGTCCATATCTTCTCGGACCATGAGGTTTCGGACGACCTTCTGGACCTTGTAAAGGGGAAGGGTCTTGAGGACTTGGTATTGTTGACGAGTGATGATGTTGTTGACGAGGAGCTTCTTGAGGAGGACTTCCTTGACGAGGTACTCTTCATCCCAGTTCTGTTGACCTTCGAATTGGGTCATGAAGGGGGTCTCAAGGACGGAAATGTGACGGATGTACTTCTCGACCATGGTGATTGGGAGCTTCTTGAGGACTTCATAAACGACGGGGGTGATGAGGTTCTTGAGGAGGTACTTCTTGAGGAGGGTCTCCTTGACGAGGAAATCTTCTTGGACGATGAAGTCTTGTCCCGTGATGACTCGGATGTACTTCTCGATCATGTGGATTGGGAAGGTCTTGAGGACTTCATAGACTTCGTAGCTGATGACTTTGGTGAAGAGGAGCTTCTTGAGGAGGGTCTCTTTGACCATGTAGTCTCCTTCGATGAAGTCGGTTTGTCCGATGAATTTGGTAATGTACTTCTCGACCATGGTGATTGGGAGCTTCTTCAAGATTTCGTAAACTTCACGGGAAATGACGTTCTTGAGGAGGTACTTCTTCAAGAGGGTCTCTTTGACGAGGAAATCTTCTTCGACGATGAAGTCTTGTCCGGTGATGACTCGGATGTATTTCTCAATCATGGTGACTGGGAAGGTCTTGAGGATTTCATAGGTTTCTCGGGAAATGATGTTGTTGACGAGGTACTTCTTCAAGAGGGTCTCTTTGACGAGGAAATCTCCTTCGAATTCGGTCCTTGGGAGCGTCTTCTCGACAACTTCGACTCCGACGATCTGGAAATGTCATGAAAAATTAGATTAGTCTTGGAAAGGTACATCATGTCCCGACAGTTCGTCGACAGAATCGTCTTTACTTACTTTGGGGGCATCGATGACGACTTTGGTTTCTCCGGTGATTGGCTCGACTTCCAAGTGCTTTTGGGCAGGGGCGAGCTTGACGTCAGTCTTGACTTGGGTGATTTCACCGGTTGGCTGGTTGACAAAGAGGGTCTTGTAGATTTTGTCCAAAAGGAATTTGTAGTTGACTCGGTCCTTGTTCATCAAGTTCTGGCCCATGAATTCCTGTCCGTAAGTACGGGCAAAGGGGACGGTGTATTGGTTGTTGTAGCCCTGGAATCGGTTGAACATCTTGTTCAAGTAATCTCCGACTACGACATCTCGTCCATACACGTTCCTGTTCAAGTAAGACTCATCGACATTGTCAAAGTTGGACTCGTACTTGTTCATGCTGTACTTGTTGAAGATGTCTTGGTGTCCGTAAGTCTTGGCGACAACCTCGACTTGGGGCACGATGTACTTGTAGAAGAACATGGGGTTACGGAAGTATTGTTGGAAGGCAGGGACGGTCCAGAATTGTTGGAACAAGACAGACTCGACATATCGTCGGAACACGGTTGGGTATTGGTCCCAGAATTGTCGGAACAGAGGGATGGAGTAGTATTCACGGAACAATTCCGTTTCCGTGATTTCCTCCAGAGAGAGGATCGTCACTCGACGGGAATCCCAAGAGTTGTCGAATTCGCCAGTCATCAGGTTGTCCAGTTTGTCGAATTTGTTGTTCAACTGGAATCGGTGTCCAACTCCAAGGGTCTCTTCCTTCAAGAGCTCCTCCTTCATGATCTCCTTGTTGAGGAGGGACTTTTCCTTCATCATACGGAGGGTGTCCACGTCGAAGGATCGGGCAGCGGCCGAAGCCACGAGGAGAGCAACTACGATCTGAAACAAAAAAGAGAAAAATTAGAAAACTGGTCGATATATCGATGAGTTCTACTCGATGTGTCGATGAGTACTGGTCGATAAGTCAAAGGGAAACTTACGAAAGCCTTCATGTTGAGAAGATGATGAGAGAAGATGAGCTGAGAAGTAGTGGACTTGAAGTGAAGTTAGAGATCCTCGAAGCCTCATTTATATCCCAACCTTATCATCCTCTCTTCAGTCATTAAACCCAATTAAACCACATTGAGGAATAATTCCAGTTTTGGCAAATGAATCTTATCTTTCACTTTCGTTCATAAATCTTCAATCCAAACCAGTTATCACATTTTATTCGCATGGAATACTGGACCCGGCGAATCGAATGGCAAGGAAAATGACATTCAATATCATCCAACCGATAGTTAACTAAACTCCAATTAATTAAACATAGAGTGGAGAAAGACACGTTTTTCACGGCTAAGAAATCATGCGGATTTCGGGAAACATTTATGTCGGAAATTAGAGGGTTTGTTTCTTAGGGGTTATAGATGTTTTTATATCGCTGTAGAAGTGACATTTTACAATTTTAATGTTCCCTTTGCAATATTCGCAATAATAGCTGTACATCTCATTGTTTTGAATCATGTTAATGTGACTCTATTTCGGGGTGGTCTTGTATTTCATCCACGAGCTATCAATTTAAGCGTATATTGGAATCAGAAAGATCCGCAGGTCATTTTATTCATGATGTCACGTCGTCTGTAATTTTTCAATAATCTGATTTTCCAGTATATAAAAATTCTGTTCATTTTTCTGTTCCGAATTCTGAAAAGAAGGGACTTATAATATATTTGGGATGTGTTCTATTTCGGGGAATAGGTTGGGGTTGGTTTTAAAAATTATTTGCCTTTATGAGTTGATGGATAATGACAATGAATTTAATTTATAACTTATTTCATCGTTGAAATTTTCGAATTTATATCTGTGGATGTGCTTTATGAATTGGGCAGTAAGACGATAAACGTCAAATAGCAAATATTATGATTCTTGAAATTATCATTGAGATGCAACCGATGATATATCTACTACTAATGTCAATCGGCTTAACGATTAACGATTAAAGTTGTAGATTGAAATATTTAGGAGTTCATTCATAACTGATAAATTTTAGTTTGCATTTTCATGAAAATCCAAGCTAACTCTCACTCTCAAAAACAACCACATTACACTACATTGTAATACTTTACTCACAAGGGAACATTCCCAACTGTACCACCCCGATATTTTTTAAACTAGTCTCATTCGAAAGCTAAAGTCAAATTATGAAACTTTAACATCGGAACTATAGGTCGCTAAAATATATTTGACCTGGTAAAGTAGGTCGGAAGGTCAAGAAGCGCGAGGTATTTCAAGGATCCCTATAGTAAATCCACGTTTGAATTTCGAGGAAAGGCTCGTTTTAGCGCAATGTTAATTTGGAGGGTCCTCCAATGTTAACTCCCTATCTCCGACGCGACTTTCTGGTGAAACGGGAGAAAGTCGACTTTCTCCTCCCCTTCTCACTAACGCTAATTTTAAACGTAAACTGCGCAGTCCCTGACCTTCCGACCTACTTTACCAGGTCAAATATATTTTAGCGACCTATAGTTCCAATGTTAAAGTTTCATCATTTGACTTTAGCTTTCGAATGAGACTAGTTTAAAAAATATCGGGGTGGTACAGTTGGGAATGTTCCCTTGTCAGATTATTTTTTCGGCGATTTTATTATTAATTAATTTCGAAGATTCTTTAATTTATTGGCTTAGACTCGAATTTGATGATTCTGATTGCCCAATAAAGTTAGCAAGAGCAAACTCACCGTTGTGAAAATTTAATCAAAATTGCAAGACGAATATCAAATATCTACGACAATGACAAACGATGACGAATTATCAAACATTAAAAAAATATAGTGGAAATGAAGGCGAAATAACGGGGCAAGAAACTCCTGTTTTACGAGCAATTTTTGGATTTGACTCAAATCTAGATAGAGAGTTAACATTGGAAGAATCATAAAATAGTATTACGGTCGAGTCGATCGAGGGTTTTAACATAAGCGGAAAACAGAACCCTAGTTTCCTATAAGAAAAAAGCCTGAAAAAGTGTAATTTTTACTCGTTCCATGTCCGACCTTCCTATCTTTAAACAAGCCATATGAAATTCTAAAATGTGTGACCATTGCACTTGAATATGTGCCATTCGATTCGTCTTGAAATTCTGATTGAATTGATATCCCGAAAAGAACTTTATGAGGTTTCAAGATGTGGTCAACGGTCTTCTCCACACATTAAGACGATGGTTGTACATTAAGTTTTGAAAGATATAAGAAATCTGAACGAATCTTTAACAACCTAATCATCAATGCGCAATAACCTAATTGAATGTTGGATGAAATTATGACAATTATGAAAAATTAGAGATCATGATGAATGGAAATCAAAGTGAAGATGTTTAAAAGACATTGGAATTGATTTTTGATAATTTCGAAGATTCTTTAATTTACGTTTTTCGAATTTGATGAACCTGATTGCCAAATAAAGTTAGCAAGAGCAAAGTCACCATTGTGATAATTTCGTGAAACAGATTACAACATATTAACCTTACAATATATAAATTGCATAGATCAAGTTGCGGATGTACAAGAGTAGGTCCATAAACATTGAAGACAGTATCAGTAAGACAAGCCGAGTCCAGAAAAGACTCTTATCTCAAAATCCATACAAACTCTAAAAAACAAAACTTGTTCTGTGAACAGAAAAGACTAGCATTTCAAAGTTAATGGAGAATTAAGACATGGAATCAATTCTAATTAAATGATGAGATAAGATGTTGTTGCTCCGAATGTGGGACAATTTAAGCTCGGATTTCGGGAACTCGGTTCAACAATTGACGGAGGGTTGGCATAGTTCGGTCTCCGATCATTTCCTGAAAGTAGACAAGAGATTTAATAAATGAAAAGTCATTCGGGATTTTAAACAATGAAATCATGAAAGATGAAAAGTGCAAAATGAAAAGTTGTAAAATGATGATTTGGTAGACTTACTTGGTTGTAGATTTGATCGTAGATGTTCTTTTGTCCGAAGGTGTTGAACATGTTCTTGTTGTACATGTTCTTCTCTCCGATGGTGTTGTACATGTTCTTCTCTCCGAAGGTGTTGAACATGTTCTTCTCTCCGAAGGTGTTGGTGTTGAAGAACTGGTTGGTCCTTCGGGTGACGAAGGGGTTGAAGGAGTCACGTCGGGTGACGAAGGGAGATTCGATGTCCATATCTTCTCGGACCATGAGGTTTCGGACGACCTTCTGGACCTTGTAAAGGGGAAGGGTCTTGAGGACTTGGTATTGTTGACGAGTGATGATGTTGTTGACGAGGAGCTTCTTGAGGAGGACTTCCTTGACGAGGTACTCTTCATCCCAGTTCTGTTGACCTTCGAATTCGGTCATGAAGGGGGTCTCAAGGACGGAAATGTGACGGATGTACTTCTCGACCATGGTGATTGGGAGCTTCTTGAGGACTTCATAGACGACAGGGGTGATGAGGTTCTTGAGGAGGTACTTCTTGAGGAGGGTCTCCTTGACGAGGAAATCTTCTTGGACGATGAAGTCTTGTCCCGTGATGACTCGGATGTACTTCTCGATCATGTGGATTGGGAAGGTCTTGAGGACTTCATAGACTTCGTAGCTGATGACTTTGGTGAAGAGGAGCTTCTTGAGGAGGGTCTCTTTGACCATGTAGTCTCCTTCGATGAAGTCGGTTTGTCCGATGAATTTGGTAATGTACTTCTCGACCATGGTGATTGGGAGCTTCTTCAAGATTTCGTAAACTTCACGGGAAATGACGTTCTTGAGGAGGTACTTCTTGAGGAGGGTCTCTTTGACGAGGAAGTCTTCGTTGACAAAGTCCGTTTCTTGTCCGACGAATTTGGTAATGTATTTCTCGACCATGGTGATTGGGAGTTTCATCAAGATTTCGTAAACTTCACGGTTGATGACGTTGGTCAAAAGGAACTTCTTGAGGAGGGTCTCTTTGACGAGGAAATCTTCTTGGACGATGAAGTCTTGTCCGGTGATGACTCGGATGTATTTCTCAATCATGGTGACTGGGAAGGTCTTGAGGATTTCATAGGTTTCTCGGGAAATGATGTTGTTGACGAGGTACTTCTTCAAGAGGGTCTCTTTGACGAGGAAATCTCCTTCGAATTCGGTCCTTGGGAGCGTCTTCTCGACAACTTCGACTCCGACGATCTGGAAATATCATGAAAAATTACATTAGTCTGGGATAGGTAAATTATGAGATTTCGTCGACATAATCGTCTTTACATACTTTGGGGGCATCGACGACGACTTTGGTTTCTCCGGTGATTGGCTCGACTTCCAAGTGCTTTTGGGCAGGGGCGAGCTTGACGTCAGTCTTGACTTGGGTGATTTCACCGGTTGGCTGGTTGACAAAGAGGGTCTTGTAGATTTTGTCCAAAAGGAATTTGTAGTTGACTCGGTCCTTGTTCATCAAGTTCTGGCCCATGAATTCCTGTCCGTAAGTACGGGCAAAGGGAACGGTGTATTGGTTGTTGTAGCCTTGGAATCGGTTGAAGATCTTGTTCAAGTAATCTCCGACAACGACATCTCGTCCATACACGTTCCTGTTCAAGTAAGACTCATCGACATTGTCAAAGTTGGACTCGTACTTGTTGAAGATGTCTTGGTGTCCATAAGTCTTGGCGACAACCTCGACTTGGGGCACGATGTACTTGTAGAAGAACATGGGGTTACGGAAGTATTGTTGGAAGGCAGGGACGGTCCAGAATTGTTGGAACAAGACAGACTCGACATATCGTCGGAAGACGGTTGGGTATTGGTCCCAGAATTGTCGGAACAGAGGGATGGAGTAGTATTCACGGAACAATTCCGTTTCCGTGATTTCCTCCAGAGAGAGGATCGTCACTCGACGGGAATCCCAAGAGTTGTCGAATTCGCCAGTCATCAAGTTGTCCAGTTTGTCGAATTTGTTGTTCAACTGGAATCGGTGTCCAACTCCAAGGGTCTCCTCCTTCATGATCTCCTTGTTGAGGAGGGACTTTTCCTTCATCATACGGAGGGTGTCCACATCGAAGGATCGGGCAGCGGCCGAAGCCACGAGGAGAGCAACTACGATCTGAAACATTAAAGAGAAAAATTAGAAAACTGGTCGATATATCGATCAGTTCTGGTCGATGTGTCGATGAGTACTGGTCGATAAGTCAAAGTGAAACTTACGAAAGCCTTCATGTTGAGAAGATGATGAGAGAAGGTGAGCTGAGAAGTAGTAGACTTGAAGTGAAGTTAGAGATCCTCGAAAGCTCTTTTATATCCCAACCTTATCATTCTCTCTTCAGTCATTAAACCCAATTAAACCACATCGAGGAATAATTCCAGTTTTGGCAAATGAATCTTATCTTTCACTTTCGTTCATAAATCTTCAATCCAAACGAGTTATCACATTTTATTCGCATGGAATACTGGACCCGGCGAATCGAATGGTTACGAAAATGACATTTAGTATCATCCATCCGATAGTTAACTAAACTCCAATTAATTATACATAGAGTGGAGAAAGACACGTTTTTCACGGCTAAGAAATCATGCGGATTTCGGGAAAGATTTATGTCGGAAATTAGAGGGCTTGTATTCCTTAGGGGTTATGGATGTTTTTATATCGCTGCAAAAGTGACATTTTAAAATTTTAATGTTCCCTTTAAACACATATTCGCAAGAATGGCTGTACATCTCATTGTTTTAAATCATATTAATGTGACTCTATTTCGGGGTGGGTTTGTATTTCATCCACGAGCTATCAATATAAGCGTATATTGGAATCAGAAAGATCCGCAGGTCATTTTATTCATGATGTCACGTCGTCTGAAATTTTTCAATAATCTGATTTTCCAGTCAATAAAAACTCTGTAAATTTTTCTGTTCCGAATTCTGAAACGAAGGGACTTATAATATATTTGAGAGTTGTTTTATTTCAGGGAATATCGAATAGGTTGGGGTTGGTTTTAAAAATTATTTGCCTTTATGAGTTGGTGGATAATGACAATGAATTTAATTTATGACTTATTTCATCGTTAAAATGTTCGAATTTATATCCGTGGATGTGCTTTATGAATTGGCCAGCAAGACGATAAACGTCAAATAGCAAATAATATGATTCTTGAAATTAGTATTGAGATGCAACCGATGATATATCTACTGCTAATGTCAATCGGCTTAACGATTAACGATTAAAGTTGTAGATGGAAATATTTAGGAGTTCATTCATAACTGATAAATTTTAGTTTGCATTTGCATGAAAATCCGAGCTAAATCTCACTCTCAAAATCAGCCACATTACATTACATTGTAATACTTTATTCAGATTCTTTTATCGGCGATTTTATTGTTAATTAATTCCGAAGATTCTTTAATTTATTGGCTTAGACTCGAATTTGATGAATCTGATTGCCCAATAAAGTTAGCCAGAGCAAACACCGTTGTGATAATTTAATCAGAATTTCAAGACGAATATCAAATATCTACGACAATGACAAATGATGACGAATTATCAAAAATTAAAAAAAATATAGTGAAAATGAAGCCGAAATAACGGGGCAAGAAACTCCTGTTTTATGAGCAATTTTTGGATTTGACTCAAATCTAAATAGAGAGTTAACATTGGAAGAATCATAAAATAGTATTACGGTCGAGTCGATCGAGGGTTTTAACATAAGCAGAAAACAGAACCCTAGTTTCTTATAAGAAAAAAGTCTGAAAAAATGCAATTTTTACTCGTTCCACGTCCGACCTTCCTATCTTTAAACAAGCCATATGAAATTCTAAAATGTGTGACCATTGCACTTGAATATGTGCCATTCGATTCTTTTTGAAATTATGATTGAATTGATATCCCGAAAACAACTTTATGAGGTTTCAAGATGTGGTCAACGGTCTTCTCCAGACATTAAGACGATGGTGGTACATTACGTTATGAAAGATATAAGAAATCTGAACGAATCTTTAACAACCTGATCATCAATGCGCAATAACCTAATTGAATGTTGGATGAAATTATGACAATTATGAAAAATTAAAGATCATGATGAATGGAAATCAAAGTGAAGATGTTTAAAAGACATTGGAATTGATTTTTGATAATTTCGAAGATTCTTTAATTTACGGTTTTTCGAATTTGATGAACCTGATTGCCAAATAAAGTTAGCAAGAGCAAAGTCACCATTGTGATAATTTCGTGAAACAGATTACAACATATTAACCTTACAATATATAAATTGTATAGATCAAGTTGCGGATATACAAGAGTAGGTCCATGAACATTGAAGACAGTATCAGTAAGACAAGCCGAGTCCAGAAAAGACTCTTATCTCAAAATCCATACAAACTCTAAAAAACAAAACTTGTTCTGTGAACAGAAAAGACTAGCATTTCAAAGTTAATGGAAAATTAAGACATGGAATCAATTCTAGTTAAACGATGAGATAAAAGATGTTGAAGGTTTCTCCGAATGTCGGACTTAATTTAAGCTCGGATTTCAGGAACTCGGTTCAACAATTGACGGAGGGTTGGCATAGTTCGGTCTCCGATCATTTCCTGAAAGTAGACAAGAGATTTAATAAATGAAAAGTCATTAGGGATTTAAAACAATGAAACCAAGAACGATGAAAAGTTGTAAAATGTATGATTAGGTGGACTTACTTGGTTGTAGATTTGATCGTAGATGTTCTTTTGTCCGAAGGTGTTGAACATGTTCTTGTTGTACATGTTCTTCTCTCCGATGGTGTTGTACATGTTCTTCTCTCCGAAGGTGTTGAACATGTTCTTCTCTCCGAAGGTGTTGGTGTTGAAGAACTGGTTGGTCCTTCGGGTGACGAAGGGGTTGAAGGAGTCACGTCGGGTGACGAAGGGAGATTCGATTTGCATATCTTCTCGGACCATGAGGTTTCGGACGACCTTCTGGACCTTGTAAAGGGGAAGGGTCTTGAGGACTTGGTATTGTTGACGAGTGATGATGTTCTTGAGGAGGAGCTTCTTGAGGAGGACTTCCTTGACGAGGTACTCTTCATCCCAGTTCTGTTGACCTTCGAATTCGGTCATGAAGGGGGTCTCAAGGACGGAAATGTGACGGATGTACTTCTCAACCATGGTGATTGGGAGCTTCTTGAGGACTTCATAGACGACAGGGGTGATGAGGTTCTTGAGGAGGTACTTCTTGAGGAGGGTCTCCTTGACGAGGAAATCTTCTTCGACGATGAAGTCTTGTCCCGTGATGACTCGGATGTACTTCTCGATCATGTGGATTGGGAAGGTCTTGAGGACTTCATAGACTTCGTAGCTGATGACTTTGGTGAAGAGGAGCTTCTTGAGGAGGGTCTCTTTGACCATGTAGTCTCCTTCGATGAAGTCGGTCTGTCCGATGAATTTGGTAATGTACTTCTCGACCATGGTGATTGGGAGCTTCTTCAAGATTTCGTAAACTTCACGGGAAATGATGTTCTTGAGGAGGTACTTCTTGAGAAGGGTCTCTTTGACGAGGAAGTCTTCTTCGACCAAGAAGTCTTGTCCGGTGATGACTCGGATGTATTTCTCAATCATGGTGACGGGGAAGGTCTTGAGGATTTCATAGGTTTCTCGGGAAATGATGTTGTTGACGAGGTACTTCTTCAAGAGGGTCTCTTTGACGAGGAAGTCTTCGTTGACAAAGTCCGTTTCTTGTCCGACGAATTTGGTAATGTACTTCTCGACCATGGTGATTGGGAGCTTCTTCAAGATTTCGTAAACTTCACGGGAAATGACGTTCTTGAGGAGGTACTTCTTGAGGAGGGTCTCTTTGACGAGGAAGTCTTCTTCGACCAAGAACTCTTGTCCGGTGATGACTCGGATGTATTTCTCAATCATGGTGACGGGGAAGGTCTTGAGGATTTCATAGGTTTCTCGGGAAATGATGTTGTTGACGAGGTACTTCTTCAAGAGGGTCTCTTTGACGAGGAAGTCTTCGTTGACAAAGTCCATTTCTTGTCCGACGAATTTGGTAATGTACTTCTCGACCATGGTGATTGGGAGCTTCATCAAGATTTCGTAAACTTCACGGTTGATGACGTTGGTCAAAAGGTACTTCTTGAGGAGGGTCTCCTTGACGAGGAAATCTTCTTGGACGATGAAGTCTTGTCCGGTGATGACTCGGATGTATTTCTCAATCATGGTGACGGGGAAGGTCTTGAGGATTTCATAGGTTTCTCGGGAAATGATGTTGTTGGCAAGGTACTTCTTCAAGAGGGTCTCTTTGACGAGGAAGTCTCCTTCGAATTCGGTCCTTGGGAGCGTCTTCTCGACAACTTCGACTCCGACGATCTGGAAATATCATGAAAAATTACATTAGTCTTGGATAGGTAAATTATTAGATTTCGTCGACATAATCGTCTTTACTTACTTTGGGGGCATCGACGACGACTTTGGTTTCTCCGGTGATTGGCTCGACTTCCAAGTGCTTTTGGGCAGGGGCGAGCTTGACGTCAGTCTTGACTTGGGTGATTTCACCGGTTGGCTGGTTGACAAAGAGGGTCTTGTAGATTTTGTCCAAAAGGAATTTGTAGTTGACTCGGTCCTTGTTCATCAAGTTCTGGCCCATGAATTCCTGTCCGTAAGTACGGGCAAAGGGGACGGTGTATTGGTTGTTGTAGCCTTGGAATCGGTTGAACATCTTGTTCAAGTAATCTCCGACAACGACATCTCGTCCATACACGTTCCTGTTCAAGTAAGACTCATCGACATTGTCAAAGTTGTTCTCGTACTTGTTCATGTTGTACTTGTTGAAGATGTCTTGATGTCCATAAGTCTTGGCGACAACCTCGACTTGGGGCACGATGTACTTGTAGAAGAACATGGGGTTACGGAAGTATTGTTGGAAGGCAGGGACGGTCCAGAATTGTTGGAACAAGACAGACTCGACATATCGTCGGAAGACGGTTGGGTATTGGTCCCAGAATTGTCGGAACAGAGGGATGGAGTAGTATTCACGGAACAATTCCGTTTCCGTGATTTCCTCCAGAGAGAGGATCGTCACTCGACGGGAATCCCAAGAGTTGTCGAATTCGCCAGTCATCAGGTTGTCCAGTTTGTCGAATTTGTTGTTCAACTGGAATCGGTGTCCAACTCCAAGGGTCTCTTCCTTCAAGAGCTCCTCCTTCATGATCTCCTTGTTGAGGAGGGACTTTTCCTTCATCATACGGAGGGTGTCCACATCGAAGGAACGGGCAGCGGCCGAAGCCACGAGGAGAGCAACTACGATCTGAAACAAAAAAGAGAAAAATTAGAAAACTGGTCGATATATCGATGCGTAATGGTCGATACATCTATGAGCACTGATCGATATATCGGTGAGTACTCGTCTAAATGTCGATGAGTACTGGTCGATATGCCGATGAGGACTTGTGGAAATGTCGATGAGTACTGGTGTATATATCGGTGAGTACTCGTCTAAATGTCGATGAGTACTGGTCGATAAGTCTAGGTGAAACTTACGAAAGCCTTCATGTTGAGAAGATGATGAGAGAAGATGAGCTGAGAAGTAGTAGACTTGAAGTGAAGTTAGAGATCCTAGAAAGCTCTTTTATATCCCAAGCTTATCATCCTCTTTCAGTCATTAAACCCAATAAAAAGGCATTTCTTAATTCCAGTTTTGGCAAAAGAATCTTATCTTTATCTTTCACTTTCATAGCTGGATACAGAATCCAGACGAGTTATCGCATTAAATTCACATGGGATCCAAAAGCCGGCTGTTGCTGGGCAAGTGAATTCTTAGATACCGTAAATCTGAAATAGACACCCACCCCCGAAAAACATCCCCCATAAAATATAAACACATCATTTTGGGCTATTTAATAAAACACATCCCCCTGAAATACAAACTCAGACCCCCAAAATACTAACCCATCCTTTTGTCATCTTCAAAGAAATAGAAACCCATGGGGATATCTTTGATGCTTTGCGATAGGTCACTTTCAGTTCATATCTCATTATCTAACCGAAACATACCTCGGGCCAATGCTAATGATACATAAGAAGACACAGGTCTTGCACGTGAAAAATGACTATTTTTTAATCAAGAACAGGAGTTCAAATGTGCAATCTGCCATGCCAATTTTAGTCTCGATTTCGCATCTAAACTTGCTGTTACCAGGCTAAAAAAGTTCTTTAAAATGAACAGAGGTACGTAGAGGTCTGTTAGAGGGGATAACAGTTAACTCGTTAGTTGATCTTGATGATCTTCTTCCCATGGACCCAGTCCAGCGTCAGGGACATCAATTCACTTTCAGATGCCTTCTAAAATTTAGTATAAAAATATTTTACATGAGACTTGAATACAGATTTATTGTCCAGTTATACAATCTTCTAGAACAAATACCAGTTTCTGGGAGCTGAGCCATAATAAAAAGTACAAGTCGAAGCCTGACTCCAGGATCCGAGCCGTCAAACCGGTTTTTCTATCACGAATCCCATAAATCTGCAACATTTCGAGCCGTTATTCTTTTAAAACACATCTTGATCAACCTATTCCTTCGTACCACTTTCTAAAAAATGGCATATGTAATCTATTGTGAGTCCAGTATTTTTGCGAATTTAGGCCAGGATTTAATGACCATGAGATGTATCGTATGTACAGGATCTTTCGTACATTTAAAGTAAATCGGTTGGGAATGAAATTTTAAATTTTGCGATAATTTTAATGTTTTTCGACAGCATTTGTCGACATTTGTCCCTTTGATATGAATATTTGTTAGACGAGAAACTCGAGATTTAAAGAGAACTCAAAATTCCCATGAATTAGTAATTTATTTACCGAAGATCCCGGATTGGAAATGTTAGTGACTGAAAGTCAGTTTGTCAGATGACAATTTCGAAATCCCGTTGCGACATACATACGAGAGGATGCATTTTAATGTGATTATATTATGATATTGTGGTTAGTTGATGTTTCAATGTTAATTAGCTTGTGCGATTTTTTAGATCATTTGGGGTATTTTGAGACATTGTGGGATTCAAATTCTAAGAAGACCTTCACTTTATCCTTAAAATCAACAATTAACAAAATAATGAACACTAATATTTTTAGGCTCCGTTCAGTAACGTTTTGGTAATAAGAGCAAGGTCAACCCAAGAATAAATCCCTCCTAAATAAGTCCACGCTTGGAAAAAGGGTTCGGGTTGATAGACCTCTCCAAACTCCCAATAATGAGATGAGACTATATTTATAGTGTTAGTCAAGAAGGAAAATAATTAATGATGCTGTTAATCTTAATGAAGTAAAGTCGCATAATTAGATAATGTAAAGTCAACATTCTCCATACTATTTTGACATTGATCGATTGATCGTACCAAGAATCAAGAATACAAATTGAGATTTCTTCAGTTGGAGACTGGAGTTTTTAGAGCTTTAAAATCAAATTGAATTCAATAGGAAAATTAAATATTTTGTGAATCACTTAAAATTAAAAAAAAAAGTTCACTTAATAAGTTAACTGCATCAGAGATTAAAAAATTGCTCAAATCTGAGAATATTCATCTAATTTTATCAACCAATCTGTGGCCACTCTGGTCATTGGCAGGGATTAATCCTACTGTATATGTATATTTTGTGTTGATAAACGCATTCGATTTCGTCATCCTAACCTCTTGGCCCATACTCTATCTAGCCTTGTATCCTAGTATGTGTGAATCCGTGATTCTGGCATCATCACTTATCACTTTATCAGTCACAGACATAAAAATGCTTTAGTTTAAGATTAAGATAGTCTGGCTAGGTTCATGGGATTAGAATGGAGAACCTAATCAGTCTCACTCTCACTCACACATATCAACGTATGAAGTAGAGTCCAATGAGTCCATGTGCTTGTTGACTCGCCGGGTAAAAGTCGTTTCGTCCCCAAGCAAGTCCCAGGTTAAAGCTATACATACACAGGAAATACAACTTTTACCCGGCTAGTTAAAATGCACAGTGACTCTGACTTGACTTGAGCAAAACCGTTCTAATAATGCTATAGTTTTGTGAATTCTGTGATGGTTTATTTGAGGGCAGAAGAGGAATGTTCCCCAGCAAAAGAATCTCTCTGCTTCAAGCCTTCGTCTATAATTAGACTCCTAGATGATCCCAAAAATGGATCTGTCCCACGTCCTGGCCAGGCCTGAGCAAATCACAAAACATCACCTCAAATACCCGAACTCCAGCTACATTTCCCTAATACCAATCAATGATTTTTAATGCTAAATATTTGATTCATATGTCATTGTCATTAGTAGTGAGTGTTTGAAATGGGGAGCAAAGATCCGCAAATCGAGCATAAGGGGTGCCAACATAAGTTTGGGCAACATATTTAAAAAAATCTTTATATCGTATCCCTATCTTGTATCGTGGTTCGATGTTTTCAAGTCTACCTTTTTTCGTGTCTGCATTCGGTCATGTCGGTGTTTTGTCTTTGTCGACGTTTGCATTTGTCGCTGTCCGGCGAGTCGATGTCCTTTAAAGTCGACGTTTTTTTGTCTATGTTTAGCCGGGCACCCGTCATTGTCATTAGTAGTGAGTGTTTGAAACTTTGAATTATGAATTAACTTCTAACAACTTGTAAATTGTAATGAGAAGGCAATGCAATTAAGGAATGACAATGAACAACAAAATATTGAAATTGTAAATATAAATTGAAATTATAACAACGCAATCCCGATTACTGATTACTTTAACCATCCATATTGTATTCAGTATTTATTGTACTTACTGCACTGGCCGAGTTCTGGTTCAGCTTTGAGCTTTCAGTTCACACTCACGTTGCACGTTCACAGCAGTTAATCTTAATTGATGGGGATAATTTTTAATATTTATTTGTTTCAATTTTAAAGCAATTTTATTTTACCTGGCTGTGGGCTGGATGGATGGTGGAGGTGGATAGATTTCAAAATTCGATGTTTTATTTTTAATCGCTTCTCTCTTGGTTTTAAGATTCATATGATAGAATATCAAATATCGTTGTATTGTGGTCATGAAAGGCAAAAGGGATGAAAAGCATCAAAGAACACTTACTCAATTCAAAATTCAGAGGAATTTGACGATTTGACCTTGAGTGGTTAAACTTGCAATGGACACTGGGCTGTAATCCTGCAAATAGACTAATTCGACGTTCGACCATGCTGATTACGAAAATCATAATTAATTTTAGCTCTGCCAACAATTGAGGTCAGAGGTATCTAATCTGCGCATCTAGTGTGTAGTGTTTCCCCGTTCACTTTTCGTGAAAATCCTAATACCAGCGCAATGTTATTTTCCCGATCCTTCCAATGTTAGCGCCCTATCTTCTGAGCGGTTTCGCGAGAAAAAGGGAAAAAAGTGGAAAACTCGACTTTCTCCTTCTTCCCACTGCTAACTTTTAGCTGAAACTGCGAGGTCCCTGACCTTCCCACCTCATTTTATATATTTTTTATATTCCCACCTCATAATTGGTCGATACATTGCGCAGAAGAGGTATCTCACTCCTGGCAAGGAGTGAGATACCTCTTCTGTGGATACATTGCACATTGCGTTTTAATAAATCCTGTCTGTAATGACTGTAATACGTATCAAAATGAAAAATAAAAAATAGTTGCAATTGCAATGCCCACAATGCATAGACTCGTGGAGCATACAACTAATTGATTTGAAATTACGCGGGCAGAAGCTCAAACTTCCAACCGCGGGAAATTCAAAACCATATTTGGATCTTGTCTTGGGTTTTAGTTGTAAGGAAGGAAGGAATGCGGTTTTTAGGGACTAAACCCTTCTGGCGGACTTGAATTTTGATCGATTTTTGGGTTTCGATGCACTAACCGCATCAGAATAACGAGACGAATCAAGTAGAATAGATTTTCCGACGTCAGGTAACAGAGTCAGATCAGGATTTTGATGCACGAAAGGAAGTATGTTTGGCAGGGGAGGCTGAAAAAGAACACTATGAAGCTTGCTTGAGCTCGCGAGCCAGTTTTAGGTTAAGGAAAGTGAAAAGTGTTGCAGGAGTTCACCAACAGATGAGGACGACAGGAAGGAGAGGATCGCGAGGTATGACATTAATTACTAAAAATTAATTAATTAAGTTACTTTTAAGCGCCAAATTAATGTTATTTTTTAATTCAAATTTAGTATTTAAAAATTTCAAATTATTTTTAAAAAAATTCAGTTTTTCCCGCCAAAAATTTAATTTAAATGCAGAATAGGCAACTAGGCAAGCCCACCTAATGAAATGGTAAATAACCCTTGGCCCCTACTTGTTGCTATCATTAGGCGCGGGAAAAAATTCAAAACTTCTGATCCCCATAAGAATGCAATGTAATTAGGTTACCGTTAAAGATAATTAAATATCTCGTTAATTATAAGGAATTTTCTAAATCTGATGAAAAAAGCTACAACTCAAATTACCTAACTCGTCTGAAAATGATGTTTAGATTTATCGGGTGTTGTTGCATTAGGTGTATATTGCGAATTTCAGGCCTACGGGGATCAGAATTTGTACTATTTCTATGCCTTCTCCCTGTAATTTAAGCTTTTAATAGCAATAGGGAGGGGAGGGGAGGGGGGAGAAGTTCATTAGTTCTGATCCCCGTAAGAGTTTAATGTAATGAAGTTAATAGTTAAACATAATTAAATTAAATATCTTATGAACTCCCGAGTTTAACATTGGAGGTACATAAGGAATCTTGGAATCCCGTCTGCTCCTCTCTCAAACGCGCAACTCCCGAGTTTAACATTGTAGGTATAGGGAATCCAGTCTGCTCCTCTCTCACACACACAACTCCCGGAGTTTAACATGGTGCAGTATAGGGAATCCAGTCCTCTCCTCTCTCACACACACAACTCCCGGAGTTTAACATGGTGCAGTATAGGGAATCCAGTCCTCTCCTCTCTCACACACACAATACCCGGAGTTTAACATGGTGCAGTATAGGGAAAGTCCTCTCCTCTCTCACACACACAACACCCGGAGTTTAACATGGTGCAGTATAGGGAATCCCGTCCGCTCTCACACACACAACACCCGGAGTTTAACATGGTGCAGTATAGGGAATCCCGTCCGCTCGCCGCTCCTCTCTCACACACACCTCCTCATTTACTGAGACATTATTGCCATACCCTTACACACTAAATAATTATATAGAATCCGATTAACGCCGGGTCGATGGTAATGGTAGGTAGGTATATACCCTCGGCGGTAGCTGGCACGGGCTCCATTGTCCATTGTCGGCGATACCGACTGATAAGCTACTGTATTTATTTATTAATAGAATTGGAGATTATAATGTGGGATGCCCAGGCCTGGTCCCATCCCTATCCCCAGCCAAGGAGCAGCCAAGATTTTAAATTCTCTCATCTCTTAGGACGGGCTCGGCAGAACAGCTTTCGATCCGTAAGAACAACATCCACTCTCTTTGTCTCTCTTCATTTTTTGGTTCGGGAGGGTCGAGCAGGACTCAAGTACTCAAAAGTGCTCTTTTGTGACTCTTTCAGGATCCCTCAAGGGCTGTTCATTCCAAGTTGAAGTTGTTTGAATTCAGGTAACGAGGTCAAGATGGTTATTGAGCAGAAATTTGCGGCGGGTACGGAGCCCGACCCCACCGAGTACCTCTTCATCTCCATCGAAATGAGGATGAAGGACCAGAGCAAACCGTACGACGCCAAGACAGCCTGTTGGGTCCCTGACCCTGCCGAGGGCTACTCCCTCGGAGAGATCAGAGGCACTTCCGGAGACAATGTCCAGGTCTTTACCGGATCTGAGGTAAACCCCACCGACCCAATTTTTACATCACATAAACATATTTCCGAAATTTGAATAATCTGACTTTCTAATTCTTTTTGGGGAGCGTAGGAGAAGACGTTCAAGAAGGACTTGGTGGGTCAAGTCAATCCTCCCAAATACGAGAAATGCGAAGACATGTCCGGTCTCACGTTCTTGAACGATGCCTCTGTCCTTCACAATCTGAGGCAGCGGTACATGGCCAAACTCATCTACGTAAGTCGTCTCTACTGACCATTTCCGGCACGTTCTGTACAAACCATATCAGGATCTAGCAACAAAATAAAGTGTTGTGAAGTCGATACCGGATAGTAGTGGTCAGATATCCAACCCATCCCTTTTTGAGAATCCCAATTTCCCATAGTATCAAAATATAAATATTATCAAATACTTTAAGAACAGTATAATTAGACAAGTGCAGTAAAAAACAAGCTTTATGTCGGGTCGTAAGGAATATTCTAGCCTTCATTTGGCAAAGATCCAAGTTTCTCTTTTTGACGACTATTTTTAGACATTTTCATTCGATTCCTTTATACTCCTTTATCCTTTTCTCCTCCTCAATTTCAATTGAATGAAACAAAAAGTCACCTATTTTCAACGTCTCGACTGCTCGACTGTCCCGACATTCTACATCCCAAGTCTACAACCTGCAATTTCAATACCATGTACCGATATAGTTACGATTCATGGCGAACAATGCACGAAACTCCTATGTTTAGCACAGTCAAGCCACTAGTTCTAACATGGTTTTGAAATCCGGGGCAAACAGAAAGGAAATGAATGATAATGATGAGTGATTTTAAGCATGAACATGAAAAAAAATTAATTATGCTTCCAGACCTACTCCGGCTTGTTCTGTATTGCTGTGAATCCGTACAAACGGTACCCCATCTACACCCAGAGGGCCATGAAGATCTACACTGGAAAGAGGCGAAATGAAGTCCCACCTCACATTTTTGCCATTGCTGAGGGAGCTTACCAAAACATGATCCAAGGTGACCAACCATCAAACCAAATGATCCTCAGAGAATACATTTTTCTATCCAATGAATAATTGGCTTATAATTTTAATAATAATTCTAACGAATTCAGAGAACGAAAATCAGTCCATCTTGATTACTGGAGAGTCTGGAGCTGGAAAGACGGAAAACACAAAGAAGGTTATTGCCTACTTTGCATCCGTCGGTGCATCCAGCAAGGCTGAAGTCAAGAAGGTCACTCCAAATTCTATATTAGTTATTCACCGTAGTTTTATTGTCAACAGTTTTTGAGCGGTTGGATCTCGTTTGTTAAAAATTGTAGGTCTCCCTTGAGGACCAGATTGTGCAAACCAATCCCGTCCTTGAGTCCTTCGGTAACGCCAAAACAACCCGTAATGACAACTCTTCCCGATTCGTAAGTTATATTTCCAGTTGCGTCTGAGTTGGGAATTTAATATTTAAACCTCTCTTTCTCTACTTAACTTAATTTGGTATGTTCGAATGTTATAGGGTAAATTCATCCGTATCCATTTCGGTCCCACTGGAAAGTTGGCTGGTGCTGATATTGAGTCTTGTAAGTACCGTCGTATATACTTTTACTATCATCTACAAATAGTTTTAAAATCATTTATTTGGATTTCGAATCAGATCTGTTGGAGAAGGCTCGAGTCATTTCCCAAATGCCTTTGGAACGTTGCTACCATATCTTCTACCAAATCATGTCCGATGCCTCCAAGAAGAACGGAACAAAAGGTGATGGGAATAAAGAAAAAAAGAAAATCCGGAAAATGAAAAGTTTAATCAAATGCGTTATATTGATTTAATTACAGACATGTGTCTTTTGGGAGATGACATTTACTTCTACCATTATGTCTCCCAGGGTAAGATCACCATTCCCGGAATTGATGACGCTGAAGAATTCGAGGCTACACATGTAAGTCAAATAAAGAGGGCATATTTTTTACTTGTATCGAATCGAAGAATATGAGCAAGCTAATAATTATTAATTATTCAATATTTACTTATCGTAGACTGCTTTCGAAATCTTGAACTTTACGGCAGCAGAACGAGACGACGTTTACAAGATCTCTGCCGCCGTCATGCACATGGGAGAAATGAAGTTCAAGCAGAAGGGTCGAGAAGAACAAGCCGAACCCGATGGTCTGGAGGTAATGGGCCAGAAATCCAACTCTTGGAGACAATAATTATTATTTCATTATTTGTCAGAAATGCTAATTTAGAATTGATGGCTTTGTTATAGAACGGTAACAACTGTGCCAAACTTTTGGGATGCAACGGTGAGGAGATGTACAAGAACGTATGCAAACCCAGGATCAAGGTCGGAACAGAATTTGTCACCAAGGGCATGAACGTCAACCAGTGTGGGTACACTATGGGTGCCATGGCCAAATCCATCTTCGACAGGATGTTCAAGTGGTTGGTCAAGAAGTGTAACGAGACGCTTGACACCAAGCAAAAGCGAATGTCCTTCTCCGGTGTATTGGACATTGCCGGATTCGAGATCTTCGACGAAAACGGTTTCGATCAGTTGTGTATTAACTTTACCAATGAGAAACTTCAACAGTTCTTCAACCATCACATGTTCGTCCTGGAACAGGAGGAATACAAGAAAGAAGGTTTGGACTGGATCTTTGAGGATTTCGGTATGGACTTGCAGGCCACCATCACCCTTTTCGAACAGGTACGCTAAAATTTCTTATAAAAATACAGATATACCTATTTATGAAGTACAACCGTCGTTAGTTTATGGTGCTTTATTCTGTACATATAGCCCATGGGAATCTTCGCCATTCTTGAGGAACAGTCTATGTTCCCCAAAGCGACGGACCAGTCTTTCAATGACATGTTGAAGACAAACTTGTTGGGCAAGTTCGCTTGCTTCACGAAGCCAAAGCCCCCAAAGCCAGGTCAGAAGGAGGCTCACTTCACGGTTGCCCATTACGCCGGAAACGTTGCCTACAACATTGCCGGTTGGTTGGAGAAGAACAAGGATCCCTTGAACGATACCGTCGTTGACGCCTGGAAGAAGGGAACCAACGCTTTGGTCGGTGTCCTCTACGGTGATCATCCTGGACAGTCCGGAGCTCCGGTTGCTGGTGGAGATGGTGGTGGCAAAGGTACTGCAAATTAGCCTAATTTATCATAACCCAATAAATCACACTATATTTCAGTCGGCGATTGTAGTGATTAAGATAAGATTAACTAATTGATAATAAGGAAGTGTAACCTCTCTGTAAATATCTAAGGTGGTGAGATTAATTGATTGACTTTAGGTGGTGGCAAGAAGAAGGGTGGCTTCGCTACTGTCTCTTCCTCATACAGGGTTAATTCATATCTTCTATTTATACCCGTTGGACACTTCTACCCTTGGTTGACCCCTTTGACCCCAGCAACCCTGCACCCTTCCTACCCACCTCTATTCCAAGCTACTTTTTTATTTATAATTCGATAGTCTCACTCTCAATCCATCCCCGTTTCCCACGTGATCATGCTATATCAATTGCCTTGGTCAATTCCAACCAAATGCCCAAAGAAATGGGGAAGTCGAAAATGTGAAAGATATACAAACCTTTGCCAGACGTGGTTTCTGCATGACCCTATGTGACCCCTTGTCCCTTAGATATGAACGTGTATGCCATATATATGGCTTATAACCTTCGGAACCTTTTGTAGCCTTACCTTGAATTCGAAAGTATGAGTAGTTGGACCCGTAAGGGACAACATTCCCTGGAAGAACAGGATGACTGTTTGCCTGGACATGTATTTATAATATATGTAGCCCTTATCCCGGTTAAACCTCGCACGCTCTATAAATCAACTTCCTATTATTATATAGTCGTGGAATGATTCTGGTCCATGAGAAGGACGAGAACCCTTTGAACCTGCACTACATTAATTTTATGCGTTATGAATTAGCTTAATATTTCTTGGGTGACCCCAGAAAACTGTTTTTCTATCCTTCCTCAACTTAATGTCGATCGGTTTCTAATTCATTGTCTTATGTCTTTTATAGGAACAATTGAATAACTTGATGGCAACATTGAAGGCAACTCACCCTCATTTCATCCGTTGCTTGATTCCCAATGAAGTCAAGACCCCGGGTAAGTATAGACATGCTATCAAGGCACCACTGACGTATCGAAAGATTAAAAACGAATTTTATTATTGGCTTTCAGGATTGATTGACGCTCACTTGGTTATGCACCAACTTACTTGTAACGGTGTGCTTGAAGGTATCCGTATTTGTCGAAAGGGATTCCCCAACCGAATGAGTTACCCTGATTTCAAGCATCGGTATGCGAAACTCTCCTTCGATTCACTGGCATCCCAAAACTCTATGGACCGAGATGTGTAGTTTTTATAAATTATTTACAAATTGACAGATACATTATCCTGGCTGCCGAGCAAATGAAGGCCAACGAGAAAGATGACAAGAAGATGGCAACGTCTTGCTTCGAAGCTATTGCCTTGGACGCCGACCGATACCGTGTGGGTCATACCAAGGTCTTCTTCCGTGCCGGAACTTTGGGTGCTCTTGAAGAAGTTCGTGATGAGAAGGTTGCTAAGATCATGACTTGGCTCCAGTCATCCATCCGATGTTATCAAGGAAGGAAGGAATACAAGCGGCTGCAAGAACAACGGTAATATTATAATTCTTATTTTTAATAACCTGAACCCGGCCTCTTCATTGATTATCTTTGTAACCTCTCACAGTATTGCCCTCCAAGTTGTTCAACGTAATCTTCGACAATACTCCAAGATGAAGAACTGGGTTTGGTTCGATGTTATGCTCAAATTGAAGCCCCTTATCGCGTCATCCAAGATCGGAGACGAACTCAAGGTACGATTCAATTTCATTAAATTTCAAACAGCAAATAGGAAGACGTGTGATGGTTATAATTATTAATTTTGTTCCCGGTAGAAATTGGAAGAAAAAGCGGACAAGTTGGAAGGTAGCCTTTTGAATGAGCAGAAATTGAAAAAGGAGGCTGAAGAGAAGATCATCAGGGCCGGAGTTGAACGGGATGAGGTTCAAAAGATGTTGGAAGATGAGAGGTCAAAGGGGGGAGATTTTGGACTTCGACTCACCAAAATGTCCACACAGAAGACGGACCTTGAGTCTCAATTAACTGTAAGTTTATAGCGTAATAAAGTAGAAATATTTATCCCATTCAAGTTTTCAGGCAAAGGCCGGGAATTTATGTTGTGGGTTTTGTTTTATTAGGACGCTCAAGCTAAGTTGGTTCGTGAGGAGGAACAACGATCCAAGTTGGGTCAGGAGAAGAAAAAGCTGGAACAAGAACTCCAAGGTCTGAAGAAGGATTTGGAAGACTTGGACCTGTCCGTCAACAAAGTCGAAGGAGATAAAAACACTCGGGATCATCAAATCCGAACACTCAATGACGAGATTGCCCGTCAAGACGACCTCATCAATAAGTTGAACAAGGAGAAGAAGCATCTGCAAGAACTGACCTCAAAGACCGGTGAAGATCTGCAAGGAGCCGAAGACAAAGTCAATCACTTGAACAAGGTGAAGGCTAAGTTGGAGCAAACTCTTGACGAACTCGAAGAGTCCCTTGAACGTGAGAAGAAACTGCGAGCGGATTTGGAGAAGGGAAAGAGGAAGATTGAAGGAGACCTTAAGTTGACCCAAGAAGCCGTCTCCGACCTCGAGAGGAACAAGAAGGAGCTTGAACAAACGATCCAACGGAAGGACAAGGACATCCAGTCCCTTACTGCCAAGTTGGAGGATGAACAGTCCCTTGTTTCCAAACTCCAGAAGCAGATCAAGGAACTGCAAGCGAGGATCGAGGAGCTGGAAGAAGAACTTGAAGCCGAGAGACAAGCGAGGGCCAAGGCTGAGAAACAACGATCTGACCTTGCACGTGATCTCGAAGAACTGAGCGAAAGATTAGATGAAGCCGGTGGAGCAACCAGTGCCCAGATTGAACTCAACAAGAAACGAGAAGCTGAGCTAACAAAATTGAGGCGAGACATTGAAGAGGCCAACATTCAACATGAATCTTCCATGGCCGGAATCCGAAAGAAGCATAATGATGCTACTGCCGAGATGGGAGAACAAATTGATACCCTCAACAAACTCAAGGCTAGGTTAGTCATTTACCCTTTTCATGTTAAATCTTCAATCAAATTATTCACAGAATCTCTGCCGCGGTGTTGAAAGAACTCATGTGTACTGTGTTTTCTAGGGCCGAGAAGGAACGATCTCAAATGGCGAACGAACTGAATGACATTCGAAGTGGAATGGACCAACTCTCCAACGAAAAGGCCGGACACGAGAAGTTCAACAAACAATGGCAGGGACAACTTGGAGATCTTCAAGGCAAATACGAAGAAGCTGCCCGAACTCTCCAGGAATTGGATTCCAGCAAGAAGAAGTTGGCTATCGAGAATTCCGAACTCAGTCGACAACTGGAAGATGCCGATGGTCAAATTTCAACCCTCAACAAGCTCAAGATCTCACTGGCTACTCAACTCGAAGAGGTTAGAATATAGTTTATGAAGTATGATGACGTCTTAGGTCTAGATGGAAGCCTACAAAACGATACTTGATATTCGATATTTTGTAAAATGTAAGAAATACTGACGATTACTTTATTGTAAAATTATAGGTGAAGCGAGTTGCCGACGAAGAGTCCCGAGAGCGGGCTGTCCTTTTGGCTAAGTTCCGAACCATTGAACACGATCAAGATGGTCTTAGGGAACAGTTGGACGAAGAAGCGGAAGGCAAAGCCGATTTGGTTCGTCAACTCTCAAAGGCTAGTGCTGAAGCTCAGTTATGGAGAGCCAAGTACGAATCCGAGGGAATCGCCAAGACCGAAGAGCTTGAAGAATCCAAGTAAGATAACATCGTAGTTATTAAAATCAAATCATGGCATATATACTGGCGTCTGTTTTTAAACATCTCGCATGATTTTAGTACAAGTCATGTCCATTATATTAACAAAATTTTTATGTTCGTAGGCGTAAGTTACAAGCGCGTCTGACTGAGGCTGAAGAGACGATTGAGTCTGTGAACCAGAAAGTTATGGCCCTTGAAAAGAGCAAACAACGGTTGGCGACAGAATTGGAAGATATGCAATTGGAAGTTGAGCGTGCCAAGTCCCTTGCCAATCAAATGGAGAAGAAACAGAAGGCTTTCGACAAGACCGTTCAGGAATGGAAACAACGAGTCGACGAATTGGCCGGAGAGTTGGACAATTCCCAAAAGGAATGCCGAAACTATTCCACGGAACTTTTCCGACTCAAGAGCGTTTATGACGAAAGCCAGGAACAACTTGACTCCGTGAGACGAGAGAACAAGAACCTCGTTGAAGAGATTAAGGACCTCATGGACCAAATCGGAGAAGGTGGACGTGCCATTCATGAACTTGACAAAGCCCGAAGGCGTCTTGAAGTTGAGAAAGAAGAACTCCAGGTAATTCTACTCAACTATGTCGATGACTAAGTTGATGGACTTCACCACAAGGTCGCATATTTCAATTTATAAGATTTAGTGTAATATTATTTGAATATTATTTATTTGTTAGGCTGCTCTTGAAGAAGCTGAATCCGCTTTGGAACAAGAAGAGAACAAATTGCTCCGAGGCCAATTGGAACTGTCTCAAGTTCGACAAGAAATCGACCGAAGGATCCAGGAGAAGGAAGACGAATTCGAAAACACCCGAAAGAACCATACCCGCGCTCTTGACTCCATGCAAGCTTCCCTTGAGGCTGAGGCTAAGGCCAGGGCCGAGGCACTTCGAATGAAGAAGAAGTTGGAATCAGACATCAACGAGCTAGAAATTGCCTTGGACCAATCCAGCAAGGCCGCTCAAGATGCCCAAAAGAACATCAAGCGATACCAACAACAGTTGAAGGACACCCAAGGAGCTTTGGAAGATGAACAGAGGGCTCGTGATGAGGCTCGAGAAGCTCTTGGAGGAGCTGAACGACGAGCCAACGCTTTGGCCAATGAGCTCGAGGAATCTCGAACTCTTTTGGAACAAGCCGACCGAGCTCGCCGAAATGCGGAACAGGAACTTACCGATGGAAACGAGCAAATCAATGAGCTGTCTGCTCAAGCCAACTCCCTTGCCGCCGCTCGCAGGAAACTGGAATCCGAGCTCCAGACCCTCCACGTAACCTACACACTAATTATTACCCAATTATTATGAAGAAGTTTCTTTTAATTTTAATATATTGTTCTTGTTCCGCTGTTACAGAGTGACTTGGAGGAGATTCTGAATGAAGCCAAGATGTCCGACGAGAAGGCCAAAAAAGCGATGATCGACGCCGCCCGACTTGCCGATGAATTGCGAGCTGAACAAGAACATGCACAAAACCAAGAGAAGCTGAGGAAACAGTTGGAACTCCAAGCCAAGGACTTGCAGAACCGCTTGAACGAGGCCGAGAACTTGGCCCTCAAGGGAGGAAAGAAGGCAATTGCCAAATTGGAAGAAAGGATCCGACAGTTGGAACAGGAACTTGACGGAGAACAGAGGCGACATGCCGATGCCCAGAAGTCCCTCCGCAAGAACGAACGTAAGATCAAGGAATTGAGCTTCCAGGCTGAAGAAGACCGAAAGAACCACGAGAGGATGCAAGACCTCGTCGACAAACTCCAAAACAAGATCAAGACCTTCAAGAGACAAATCGAAGAGGCGGAAGAGATCGCGGCCCTTAACTTGGCCAAGTACCGAAAGGCCCAACAAGATTTGGAAGAAGCTGAAGAACGGTCGGAAATGACGGACGCCGCCTTGACGAAGGTTCGTGGCCGACGTGCCGGGTCCATTGCCCGTGCTGCTGAGCAGTAAAGACGAGGGAAGATGCGCCGATAATCATACACCTCACAAACAACCTATTCAAACTATTACAACTTTTATTAATTATTGTCTGTTACTTTGAGATGGAGGGGATGGTGGATGTGGTGGATGGAAATCCGATTAGGTAGGGGGAGATGTATAATAAAGCCGCAAATTTCATAAAATCCAAAAAAACAAGGGACTTGTAAACTTGTATGGGAAATGGAGCTGTCATGTCATTGCATTAGGGAGAAATGCCTTGGCTCTTCGTTGAGATAACAGAGACATAGGGATATGTACCTATGTACTATGTACCTATATAGAAATGATGGATGTGGCCGTCTTATGGTCAAATGGGCACAAATGGGGCATCTTAAGTAGATGAAAGATGAGTAGTGTTTGTGAATGGCCCTTGGGTACATGGGCAGATGGGATGAGGGGGACTTTCTCCGAACCCACTTTCACTCTTAAGAGAAGAATAGAGTCTGTAGATCGGGTTTTGTCCTCTCACTTTCACTCCACTTTCCGGACATCTCTCAAGGCAGACGGATCTACGAGTAGGAACACCTTTCTCTCCTCGACTCCGACTACAGACTACTCACACTACCAGCCACGACCCGACAAAACCAACTAATTATTCAACACATTTTTCAATCATCAACAAGACAAGGTGAAAGCTATTTCTATTTCCAAATGCATTTACTTTAGAATATCATATATCCCGTCTTCCCATTCTTCGTCACTTTGACGGAATATTTGAGAAATTAAAATATTTCCACCTCACTGAATAGTCCGAAAAGTCCGAATTCTTCTACGTAATCGGATATCTACTCCGACTCCCTACAGCCTATTCATATATATCTACCAATCTAGATCTAGCTATCTATTACATGTTATCTATATGTCCCACAAAACTACAAAGCTAAACGTATATACATAATCTATTATACTCGGTCTTTGTAGGATAATATGATACGCTTAGTTAGGATGGAGCGTGCAAACACTACAAAGACTTCATTAATTAGGATAGTTCATGAAATTAATAAATATTATGGTCAGTCATATCATTTCATATAACAAAATCCGGCGTCTCGAATTCAACGTTTTTATAAAGACAGCCAGACTATTACGGTCAGATTTCATATATCTCTACGTGGTTTTGTCGTACCGAAATAAGTCCCCTGAAATAATATCCCAATCACTCTCCGATATTTCATCGGGTTTTAACCTTTTAACCCGATAAAATGGTTAATAACCATATTATAGGGAGTTTTCGAATTAACATTGACATCATGGATTTTTGGTGCATAAAATAAATTCCAGATTGGGATCTAAATTCTAAACTTATCCGACAGTGATAAATAATCTCATTAATTATGATAAGCCATCTCTCCATGCAACATGTCCACATGGCTTATTTGTTCCCATTAATGAAATTGAGGAACGTAATTTATTTATTTAGAAGCCTTTCCCTTAGCTCCTTCTGACACGATAAGCTCGATCTCTCAATTAATGGATTCATGCAAGATATATTTTTCAGTCTCCAACTGTTTATATCGATTAGATCCAATTATAAAGATGGGTTCATCTACTTTATCGAAATTAAATTTAGGGAGATGACTATATACAGGGTGTTTCCATCATATATTACCATTGCCGTATCTTAATTTCTTATGCATATATTTTTCTGCAGTCTCAGCTTCTAAAATATGCAAAACCCTTCGAAATCGGTCACGAATTCACTAGTTTTTGTACAATGAACCGAAACACCCTACCCTGTATGTGTATTTTCTGATCTTCGGATGTTCTGATCACGATCATTATGGCAAACGGCAAATTATAGATTCGAAATTAAATTATATTAAATTAGAGGGATGTAAATGTTAACAAATCCAAAATCGGCAAATCTTTCAAATATAAAATCTTTCCTATTTTTTGTCCAGTTCCTTGAAGATTATGGAGTCGTGGAGGAGATTATGAAGGAATGACCACACCCACTTGATCACACATGGAACCACCCACAAGTCCAGGGATTGGAATGAAAAGTTCAGAACTATTACAAGGATCTACTGACGAATACAGGAAGATAGGTCTGTCCTGTGTGGGTGTGGTCTTATAAATAAATAATAACAAGCCAACGAGGACCTCCATCATTCAGTTCCAGATTAAGTCAGATCTTTAGCTCCGGAAATGGATCAAGAATCTCGAAGAAAGTGATAATTGAAAAGTGCTCAATCTTATAAACGGCCTAACGTACGTCCTCTCCTAATCCTAATCTCATTTACTCGTCAACTCCATTACTTACCTAACTTCCTAACAAAACCGGATAGAAAGATTTTTAGTCCGTAGATTCTTATCCGAACAATCACGAAGTGGTGGTGTGGATGGACTGAGCAAATTAAGGTTGGACATCTATTTTATTACTCCCGTACCGTATGTCTCTAAATAGATGCCTGAAATAGATACCCACTCTTTAGCATTAATTCCTTGTTTCCAGCCCTTTATAAACCCGTATCTCTGTTAGAGAAATATGGAACTTTTAAGACAACTCGTCACTTTAATTTGTTTTCTGACATGAAGTAATTTTGTTGTTTGGATATTAAAGGGTTTGTGATGAGGATAGAGGGAATGATATGGATTTACGTCCTCGCCTCCTTTGCCTTTCCTGCTCCCCTGACCTCTGACCCCCGGAGTAACTCAGCCCTCATCTACTCAACCTATCCCGAAGAGATCCCCACAACTCGGCTCGAGGTCATTGCAATTCTGCCGGATTTGTCCCGACGGTCCCTCGCCCTCTCGAAACGGTTGGGACGGACGCTGAACTCCGTCACGGCCGCCGACCTCGTCAGTCAACTCGACTTCCCTGAGAATAATGTGACGTGGACGGTGCGGAACTTCGTCGTGACGCCCCCAGCCCCCTTTACCCCCCAGGGTACGCAGGGGGATGAGGATGAGGAGGGGGAGGAGGAAGAGGAATACGAGTATTTGGGGGACAAGGATAGCGAGGCAAGGGGCGAGGGGCAGAATTTGGGCCTCAGCCCATCACTCCTCACCTCTCTCTGTGACTACCTGAGTGGGGGCAAGGGCGTCGCCCTCGTCAGTTTCCTCGCGCAGCCCCAGTCTCACCGACTCCTCTCTCTTATCTCTTCTGCCACCCAGATCCCTCTCATTACATCCACACCTTCTCCGGTAAGAGTATAACTTATCGCTTTGGATATGATATCAGAAACTCTCTAATAATGTGAATAATATATGACGCTTCTAGACGGGCAAAGTAACTTAAAATGAAAAATAAAGATGTTTACCAGGTTTTAGGATTTAGGCTGAGGATTTATCTCAAAAACGCTAAATTATGTCGCGATCGAGTTTTTATTGCAGATTTGGACTTAGAATCTGCGACAAATTTAAGGGATGAAACCTGAATGAAACCCCTTTATGGGAGCACCTTGTATGAATATTTTTGTTTTGTTGTAGGAGGGGGACGAGCTGTGGGTGAACGTGTGGAGCTGGGTGGAGGAGTACGCGCGGGCGGTGGGGCTGCTCCTGGTTCACTGTCACTGGCACACCTTCACGCTCCTCTTTGACGACTCCCCGCATCTCCTTGCAACGCAGTCCCTGTGGACGGACACGTTGGCCTCCTTTCAGACACCCAACCTCACCTCGACCTGGAAGGGGGACGGTTGGATGGAGGGGGATGGGGCGCCCGAAGGACCCCTCCTCTATCCGAATGTCCTTACCATTCAAACAAGATATCCCAATTCACCGTTCCGTGCCCTCTCACAACTCACCAAGGCCACTCAAGGCGTCATTTTACTCATCCTCTCTCAAAGGTCAGTCCCAAGGGATAGGATTTCAGAGCTATTTAAGAATTAAACACATCTGAGCTATCTTTATATGCATTAAAACCTAGTTTACGGGGGTTATCTTGAAAATTTCAAATGCCATAAGGCTTGGGGTATTGAAAATCCCATTGTCAATGATTTTTGGTTTGCTTACAGGTCGGCAAGGCAAGTTTTTACGGCTGCGAGGCAACTGGGGATGCTTAACGGGGAATGGGTCTTTATACTCCTTCCTCCTTACAACACAGACGTGAGATCATTTAATTGACATTTCCTGACCTTCCATGTTTCTTGATTGACAAGTTTGTTAAATGAGAAATGTGATATTTTAGTTTGAGCGGATACCAGACTGGCTTCCGGGAGGAGTGCTGTCCCTTCGGCCCCCACGGGGTCGGGGTGGGATGGGGAAAGGACGAGCCGAGAGTGCGGGTGCTCTGCTGGCAAGTTCGGTGAGTAATCTGAAGGACTCCCACCTCCCTTCATCTCCGCCCCAAAGGAGGCAAGATTCTGGAGGGAAGAAGGACCTTTCCGTCCAACAAGGAGGCACAATAAGTGGCTTCACGAAGAAGGACTTTGGCCTCGACGACGACGACGACGAAGAAGAAGAAGACTGGAGTCTGAGGAAGGTCAAAGGTGACACCCTCCTCACGCATTTGGACAATCAACCCAACCTCTCTTGCTGGCAATCACCGTCTCCTTCCTTCCTTCGAAAACAGATCTCTCTCATCCTCACGAGGTACAATCTGAAATAGATTTGTTTTTGAGAATATTATTTTAAATGTCCATAAAACGACTCTTTTATATCGTTTTTACATGTTAGAAAATCTTAAAACGTATTTTTACCTTTTCACCCTATTTTTTTGACTAGGGAAATGCGGTCAGAAATGAAGGACCTCCTGACAAGTCCGAGTACAAAGTCAAGTGGAACGACCTTTGAACTCATCAACCTCGTTCCCGATCCCAAGAAAGCTTCCGACGTTCTGAAATGGGAGTCTGTAGGTTACCTCCGACCTCAAAGCGCGGAGGTGAGTCTCCGAACAATCCGATGGCCCGGAGGGGGGATATTTGGTCCAGGAGAAGGAGCTTCTAAGTCCTACCGAATCGTCACCATCGTTGCACCACCCTTCGTCATGGAGTCACAGGCAGAAGACAATAAAACTTGTGTCCGGGGACTTCCATGCCTAAAGGTTAACAGTTCAAATAAGGTAAGGGGCAAAACACAACCAATCCTGGGTTTAATAAAATACTTCCTGGGACTTAAATACTAATATTTACGGTATCAACTTCTGGCAATTTGGAATTTGTAAATGAAGAGTGATCGTATTTATAGGATGAGTTGGCGATGTCATTTGCGGAGTTTGAGGTCGGTGGTTGGACAGGGGAATTGGCTTGTTGTGATGGACTCGCCATGGACCTGCTCGCTTCCATTGCCCGTGAACTCAAGTTCGAAATTGATCTCTTCCTCGTTCCGGACGGATATTTTGGATCCAGAGATGTAACTTCCTCTTTCAAATTAGCTAATCGTTTCCTGAATTAGTTAATTTGATATATTTAATATTCGCTAATGGATTGTGATTGATTGATTAGGGCGAAGGGAAATGGAATGGATTGATGGGCTCCCTCGTTTCCGGTGCCGCACAGATGAGTTTCGCCCCCATTTCCGTGACCTCGATTCGAGGGACGGGGGTCGACTTTTCGACGCCCTTCTTCTTTTCGGGAGTGGGGCTACTTGGGATATCGAAAGAACGGGACGTCCCACTCCTTGCTTTCCTAGCCCCCTTCTCACCTTTGCTTTGGGCTGCTATCTTCATCACGTAAAGAGTATTTTATTTAGGAGGGGGCATTGCATTGGGCTCTATTGCGGGGAGATATTTCGTGATTTTGACTGTTATTTTCTATGTAGACTGAACCTAACGGCTCTGGTGGTGGCGATTTACGAGTGGTTCAGCCCCTTTGGTCTCAACCCCTGGGGACGACAACGAACAAAGAATTTTAGCATTTCGTCGGCCTTGTGGGTTGTCTGGGGTCGACTTTTCTCTCACCTTGTCGCCTTCAAAGTATGGAACCATTACTACGACCTGTCCTCATTAAGCGATAATTGAATTATAATTGAATTCCTATTTTCTTTTCAGGCTCCAAAGTCATGGCCGAATAAGTTTTTGATAAACGTTTGGGGGGGATTTTCGGTGATATTTGTGGCCTCGTACACTGCCAACATTGCAGCTCTCTTTGCAGGAATGTTCTTCGAACGGAACGTGGATGTTAACGATCGATCCGTAAGCCCATATTTTAGAATTTTCTGAACTTTTGAATTTAGAAAAGGGTCAAAAGCTTGCTAAATAATCCGTCTCTTATTTCTATAGCTCTTGTCCCAAAGAGTGACGGCAATCAAACATTCGGCCACGGACTTTTACATCAAGAGAGAAAATCCTCATTTGTGGTCACACATTCAGCAGTTTCCAACGCATTCCTTCCAAGACGGAGTCAACATGCTCAAGTACTCACATTTTATACTTTTAAACTTATACTTGTACCCTTTTAATTAAAGAAATGTAATATGAGATTATGCGGAGGTTTAATTGGAGTGATGGATTTTGTAGGAACGGTACATTGGACTTGCTGATAGGAGACGGGCCCCTGTTGGACTACTACCGAGGAACGGACTCAACGTGCAGTCTGATCGACGTGTCAGATCACGACAAAATTGGGGACGACACATATGCAGTTGCAATGACCCGAGGTTTCCCACTCAAGGTGACGATCCCAGTTTTAAACCTCTCTAATTCAACATATTAAATTAATCATATTTTATTAAACAAGACTTCTATGACCCCTTTAACTATTTTTAGATACACGTACAAACATATTAATAGTTAAAAACGAAGAATTTTGCCTGATTTCGGGGCTTATCTAAAAGATGCTCCTATAGGTCATACGGGTGGTTTTTTATGCAGATTCGAATAAAATCTAGATAAAATTGGGGAGAAACCGGTATATTAAACGACATAATTTTGGGATATGTATGATAGTAATTATTCTGGGGGTGGACTTATTTCAGTATTTGCGATAACTCGAACATAATATGATGTGTACCTATACAATATAACTTAACATTTCATGACTTTGCAGGAGAGTGTGTCGGGCGTGATATCCAAGTACCTTGGGAATGGGTACATGGACTACCTACAGGGGAAGTGGTATGGGCAAATGCCCTGCTTCTCTAAATCCCAACAACTAGGCGCAAGGGTAACCATTCAATAAAAGTTATAACTTCCTATACATTATTTTGCAATACGTTTTGAATATATTTTAAACTTTGAATTTGGCTAGGCATTGGGCGTTGATGCGGTACTCGGAATGTTCATCATGTTGGGCCTTGCCACTCTCCTCGGAATCCTCATCTCCTTTATGGAACTCCTTATCTTCAAACATGCACTACCCTTTTGGAGAAGTCAACCTAAAGGGACGATCTGGAGGTCACCTAATGTCATGTTCTTCTCACAGGTCTCCCAATGAAGCATTTTACCTGAAACTTGATTGCCTTAAATAACTGGGTCAAATATGAAATAGCTAACAAATGTAAAATTACAGAAGCTTTATCGTTTCATCAACTGCGTGGAGCTGGTTTCCCCTCATCATGCAGCCAAGGAGTTGGCCAAAACCCTTCGTCAAGGACAGATAACGAGTCTATTTCAAAAGAGTGTCAAGAGGGTAATCTCGTTGATATTAACTTCAATCTGCAGTTGTCTAATTTTGATCTCTTTTACATGTCCCTTTCTCTCGTCCGTTTGGTTCATTCCCAGAAGGAACACGAGCAGAGGCGTCGACGGAAGAGTAAGGCACAGTTCTACGAAATGATCCAGGAAATTAAACGGTCCTTAAACATATTTATATTTCATACCAAAAATTATAATGGATTCCCTTGAAGATGGTTTTTCAATGAAAATGTTCATTCGTGTTCTCTTATCTCCAGAGTTCAAATGGCAGAGAAAGCAGGAGGTCGAAGTTTGGTTCGCGAAGATGAAAGTGAGTCAACAATCTACTCGATTCAGGGTGAAGCCGGTCCACCACCACCATCCCGAATCATTTACAACACGCAAATGAGTGGGGTCAGTGGGGATGAGATTCTCGTCGTTTCCGGAGATTACGGGGGAGATGAGCCGAGTAACCGGAGTACTTCTCATAACCTCAACTCTTCAAATCCCTACAACTCTGATCCGGGTATCTTTCGATATTCAATTAATCTATTTCATGCCAATCTGAACGATTTTACTGTCAGCTCGCTTTGGAGCAACATCGGTTTCATAAATTTATCTGATTCATCACAGGTCAAGGGCGTCGGAGGATCCAGTTTGGTGTGGGTGGAGGTCCTATTTCATCCCCAGCCCCTCCTCATGGGATCCTAAGACGAGCAGCTCCTCCGCAATCTCCTCCTGAAGAGGATGAAGCGGTCACTGACGACGATGAAGAGGTACAACTTGATTCAAAAGGAGTATATTACAATAATAATGTGTGAATAAGATTTTAAAGGACTAAACATTTTGTTCTCCGATCTGTAACTTATAGGACTCTTCGGATGACCTATACTCTCCGTTGGACAAGTCGGACTTAAAGGGTGTAACGAAAGGTCAAGTGATTCGGATGTGGAGGGCCAGTGAAATGGATTTAAGGCGTCAGTTGAGCCAGGCCTTGAAGGCCAAGGATGACCTGACGGCTCAGCTCAGCCGTGCTACGACCCCTGCAACCTCCAGATGCCCCTCAATGATCATGGAATTTGATCAAGTCAAGATTTAAATCAATCATTTATACCCCATGGTATCCATTTGCTTCCTAATGCCGCAAATCAAAATCAAGATGTATGTTCCCCGGGGGGTGCTAATATTTAAAATCCCCAAGTCTATGCAATTTAGCATTGTCAGATAGGCAAGAGGGGGGGGGGAGTTATTTCGAGGGTGGAATTAAATTATGATTTACAGTAACTTTGCATTTAATTCCAGTCCATTATGTACCTATATACTGAAAGTTAAACAAGCTGGATCTGAAGTTAACCCCTCATATTTAATGCAACCGTTAATTATTGATGATATGATCATTTTCAACCCTTGTCTGCTATTGACGTACACTTACAAGAAATCACAAATATTTCCACAAAACTTGTAATTCCTCATACAGAGGAAATTTAATAAGCAATAATATATGTTTGTCTGATAAATCTGCGGTAGATGTTAAGGAGTTGTGATTTCCAAACGGATGCAATTATAGAAATTAATTGTAGTTGTTAAATATTAAAATAAGGTACTTGTTAATTGTTCTGTATATATGAAATATTATGAGGTTTAACGGGTATTAGTAATCTTGTTCTCTGCCTATATTATATGCACCCCTCTTCTAACTATCCTGTCTACCCTTGCCTGTGTAAATACGGATTTCTAATTCAATATGAAATATGAACCCTGAGAAATCTTAGGAATTCGGATCGAAAGGTAAAAGAAAGTTGAATCTTGTTTCTTATGCAAATGTAAGAGAGTTTACATATTAAACGCCTGACTCCTATATACATCCAAAGTTTGTTCGTGAAGGACATTTCCCAATCCCTGTATATTTATATTAATATTGACCTCCTTCCTAACCTTTCCATCGAATAATAAATTACTTTCACATTCCGAGTGGAGAGTTATTAGATTTATATGGAGAACCTCGCGTCCCCACGCTATATTAGAACCCCTTTTAAACCTATCCCACAATTCAAGTTAATTTAAAGGACATAGCTGGTTGGAAGGAAAATGAGGTGTGGACAATCCAATTTTGTTTAACTTAAATTAATGTAAAAATAAACTTATATGCCTTCTAAGAACCGTATGTCAGCATCATTCGTATATGTTCCTTCACAATTCTAGAATTTGGAAAGCTGGTTTTCTTGGGCTATTATTGTCATTCTGCAAAAATAGTCATATGGAAATCCTTAAACGCCGAGCACATACCGGACAGTTTATGATACGACAATCTAACGACCAGTACAAGTCGTCTACAATCATTAAGTCCTTGGCTAGTACACTGCTAGTTGACTCACCCGGTAAAATTCCTTTCGTCTATGCATAGCATAAACAGTCCATTGTTTTAACATCGTACGATGCGACTTGCTACTGTTGCTACATAAGAAGGAACGAGTTTTACCCAGCGAGTCAACAATCACAAAGGGCTTTAATAGCTAATATTGCATTGTGCATTATAATACTCCCTGAAAGTGCATGAATATGCTCACAGCGTTGTTTTAATGATAAAGCATCAAATTTTAAGCCTCCCTGACTCGGTTTAATTGTTGATTATTATTATGATTAATTAAATAACAATTTAATTTTGTAAATGCAAGAGATCCATCGGCATCGTAATGGAGTAATCTGTGTATATAGAGAGAGGTCTAGAACAGTCATGGACTTTCATGAACTTTCATGAAAAAGGGTTTGAAGGGTCTCGAAGGAAATTCGGGGCAAAGTGAGATTAAATATCTCTGTGAGAGAGGGCGGGCTGGATTTGAATTTAGGAAGGGGAGCCAATGGGAGAGAGCCTCGTCTTGTGTTTGAGTAGAAGGAGGCGGAGCTTGAGAAGCGTGTGGCTATTTCATTGGTCCAGAGCTCTTTACATTACCGACCCGTTCGAGTTGGAGTTCTCAGTCATTCATTGAGATTCGACGGGAGAAGAAGGTCCTACATTTCAGCGTTCATCAAGGCTCAGATTTCGGGAATTCGGGGGGTCAAGAACCGCCAGCAAGAAGTGACGAAAAATGAACAAGGTTTGGCTTTCCGTAGCCATCCTCCTCGTCCTCTGTAAGTTCTACTTTTGACTTTATTTCAGATTTTAAATCAAATCCCATCCATGCATTTTACATTTTGCATTTATTTGAGTCAATTTTGACAGAACACAGAATGTTGCCGGTCTTATGTTACTTCACAAATTATGTCTTAAATGTCTGTTTGAAATCAGCAGGATAGTATGCTTACGCTTGTGTATTTTCAGCACTAATGAATGAACAGTACATTGCATTGCACATTGTTTAAGTATACAAGATTGCAGATCACAGATTGTAGATGTGTGTGTAGATCATACATCATACATCACAATCACAGGTCGACGATCAATCGTATGACATATTATCATGATATGAAGGATGAGTGAGTGATGACTTGGTGACAGACAACGAGACAACAGATCATGGATCATGACATGACATAAAGCGTTTTTGAAATTGTCTGCAGGTTTTGGGGGATGTCGAGGAGAGGATTTAAAATTCGAATTATCCAAAGATGTTGTAGATGATGGTTCAGTTCCTTCCGTAACACCCGACTTAGGTTCCAGTCGAGAAGGTTCTCGAACCGATGATGAAGCTGTAAAACGGGAAGAGGAGGCCATCAAAATTGATGGTCTCTCTGTCGCCCAGCTCAAGGAACTCAGGGACAAATCCGACAAATTCCAGTTCCAAGTATATCCACCACATTCACAATCAATTGTTATTTTTAATAATAATGACTGTTCAACTAAAATTACAACTAATTTTTTTTTTATTACAAAGGCCGAGGTTAGCCGGATGATGAAGTTGATCATCAATTCTCTGTACCGAAACAAGGAAATTTTCTTGAGGGAACTTATTTCCAACGCATCCGATGCTTTAGACAAGATCAGATTCTTAGCTCTTACTGACAATTCCCTTCTCGATAAAACCAAGGAGTTGAGTATACGAATCAGAGCGGACAAGGAAAATCGACAACTTCATGTCACTGACACAGGAATTGGTATGACAAGAGAGGAACTTGTCAAAAATTTAGGAACAATCGCCAAGTCTGGAACCGGAGAGTTCCTTAGCAAAATGCAGGATGTCTCAGATACACAGCAGCTTAACGATCTCATTGGACAGTTCGGCGTTGGATTCTATTCTTCATTTTTAGGTAAGCTAACAACAACTGTTTATTTGGTACTCTTTTCAATTACATTATTACGAGTATTGACTGGATCATTACTTTTCTCATTATTTTATTAGTCGCCGACAAGGTAATTGTCACAAGTAAGGCTGGAACCGAAAAACAACACATTTGGGAATCTGATGCAGCTGAATTCTCAGTTGCGGATGACCCGAGAGGAGACACGCTAAAACGAGGAACACAAGTCAGGTAACTAAAACTTCAAGTTAAAATTGTTTTATTCAGGCACTTGTTTTAAAGTTACATATTTAAAACTGACCTTTCGTCACAGTTTGCAGATGAAAGAAGAAGCGCAGAGCTATTTGGAAGAGAATACTATTCGTGAACTTATCAAAAAGTACTCCCAATTCATCAACTTCCCTATCTATTTATGGACTGAGAAGACTGTAGAGGAAGAGGTTCCGTTAGATGAAGAAGAAGATAAAAAGGCAGAAGATCCGGTTGATGAAGAGGATGACGCTAAGGTTGAAAGCAAAGACGATGATGATAAGCCAAAGACAAAAAAGGTTTCCAAAACCGTTCACGATTGGGAACTTTTGAATGATGCAAAGCCACTTTGGACTCGTAAACCTGGCCAAATCGAAGATTCCGAATACGAAGAATTCTACAAGACCCTTACTAAGGACACTCAGAAACCTTTGGCTCATACTCATTTCGTGGCTGAAGGCGAAGTCACTTTCAAGGCCCTTCTTTTTGTCCCCGCAGTGAACCCTTCTGAAAGCTTCAATAAATACGGAACTAGGACCGACAATATTAAGCTGTTTGTTCGACGAGTCTTTATTACTGATGATTTCCAGGAAATGATGCCAAATTACTTAGCATTTGTTCGAGGTGTTGTGGACTCTGACGATCTCCCTCTTAATGTTTCGAGGGAAACTCTGCAACAAAGCAAACTCATCAAGGTATTTAATTCTGTACTATATACCTATCCATATTCCATATTATATCAGTCACACCACTTAGCAATTGTTTGTAGACGAATATCACAGTATTTATAATTCGTATGGTATTTGTTTAATAGGTGATCCGAAAGAAATTAATTCGCAAAACATTGGACATGTTAAAAAAGTTGGAAGGAGAAGACTACGAAAAGTTCTGGAAGGAATATTCTACGAACATAAAACTGGGAGTGATCGAGGATACGGCGAACAAGAGCCGATTGGCCAAACTGGTCCGATTCCATACCTCAGGTTCACCAACGGGTACCTCATCTCTGACGGATTACGTTTCTCGAATGAAGGATAAGCAGGAGTCAATTTATTACATGGCTGGATCTTCAAGGGAAGAAGTTGAAAAATCACCATTTGTTGAACGTCTTTTAAAGAAAGGTTACGAAGTCATTTACTTGACGGAGGCTGTGGATGAATACTGCATTGGTGCTTTACCTGAATTTGAAGGGAAAAAATTCCAAAATGTTGCTAAAGAAGGATTCAGTCTTACGGATGGGAAAGAAAAGTTGGAGGAAATCAAAACTATTTTTGAACCACTTACCAAATGGCTTGGAGAAAATGCTCTCAAAGATCAGGTACGAAATTTTAAAAACACTAGCACCCAAGCATTACACTTTGATTGAATCTGTTATTTAGACTTTTCTTGATTTATTGATACGATAGATATTTATCTATGTACCTATGATGTATGAATCCATTTTAGGATTTAATGACATTTGATCTGCTGTGTGTGTGTCTAAAAGTTCTGGAACGTTAGCGTTACATTTACACAACGTGACTTTGATAACCTTTGTTCTGCCTTTATCTAGTCCTTAATAGCACAATAATTCAATTTCTGGTTTGGTTTAAATTTTAAATCTTGCTTACACCTTCATAATTGTTGGGACGACGTCTTGGGAATGATAAAAGATCCTGAAGGCAGAGATTTCTCAACGTCTCTCCAGCTCTCCCTGTGCGTTAGTTGCAGGGATGTATGCTTGGACAGGAAATATGGAAAGAATGGCTTTGAGCAATCCTCATCAAAAACAGGATGATGCGGCCAAATCGTAAGTTCCTTAATGTGGCCGCTCTTCAATTTTTTTTCTTTTGTTTTGCGTAGATTTTAAAAGCGACAGTGAGTGAGCGATTAGATAAGAGTCCCTGTGCCTTGGTTACCTCTCAGTTCGGATGGACTGGAAATATGGAACGAATCATCATTTCCCAAACTCACTCAAAGCCGAACGACGTTAGCCGAGAGTACGCTTCATTTTATTTTGTTTTTATTTTATTTTTGAATTGTTTCGTAAGGACTGCGAGTAAAGGCACTGTAAAAAAATGAAAAAAAGCTATTAATAATCATGTTTGCGGAATTATTACAGATACTATTTAAACCAAAAGAAAACGCTAGAGGTTAATCCTCGACATCCCTTGATGAAAGAGCTCCTGCGTCGAATAAACGATGACCCAAGCGATTTGGTAGCAAAGGAGACGGCACTGACTCTTTTCCGAACTGCGACGCTGCGTTCAGGATACATGCTGAAGGACACGGTGGACTTTGCGGATACGGTTGAACGGATGATGCGCCAAAGCCTGGGAGTGCCTATGGACGAAGAGGTTGATGAAGAAGAGGCCGATGGTCCAGAAGAGGACTTGACACCAGAGGATATGGATGCGGAGGAGGAGAAGGGGGACTCTGTCGACACGGAACACGACGAATTGTGAGGAGCCACGAAACCGTCGTAGGAGTCCAAATATTATTACGAGTTATCATTACTGTTATTAGTACCAAGTCCTTTGATACTTAATTTTCTTTGAATCTGTTCTTACTTTATAAAAATGAGCGGACGGAGGGTGAAGACGCCTTTACTACTCATTATTTTCCAGTGGATTGAATGTCTGAATGTGAACTTGAATTTGTTGTTTGTTGATTGAGTTTCTTGTCGGATTAAATGTTAGTTGATATACATATGATGTAGGTAGATATGTATGATAAGTGGATGCCTGCCGTTTTTGCAATTGGCTGATGGCTGATGATGAGGAGATTCTCAGTCTTCTGGATTAAAAAAAAGAGTGATAAATAAAGTCCATATTTATTATGTATCGTAGATACATAATGCGAATGGTCTGGTGTCCGTCCGTCCGTCCGTCCGTCCGTCCGTCCGTCCGTCCGTCCGTCCGTCCGTCCGTCCGTCCGTCCGTAAACACGATAACTCGAGAACGGCTTAACTTTTTGAAATTTTTCTTTCGGATATCTATATAAGACATCCAAACGGAGGTCAAGTTCGTTTGGGGGCCCTGGAGGTCAAAGGTCAAGGGGGGAAATGTCAAAGGTCAACATTTTTTCAAATTGCAACCCCCCATGTGTGATACATGGATGGAAAGCTATGATCAATGGCTATTCAATGGGGTATATGATTTGGGGGTGGGGTCACCCCCTGACGGGTGGGGAGGGGTCAAAGAGGTCAAATTACAAACATATATGTGTGATACGTCATTCGAAAGCTATGATCAAGGGCTTTCGAATGACGTATATGATTTGGGGGTGGGGTCATCCCCTGACGGGTGGCGATGGGTCAAGGAGGTCAAATTACAGACATATATGTGTGATACGTCATTCGAAAGCTATGATCAAGGGCTTTCGAATGACGCATGTAATTTTGCTCTATGGTTGGGGCAAATTGAGATTATTCATTTGATACGTCATTCGAAAGCCATGATCAAGGGCTTTCGAATGACGTATGTAATTTTGCTCTATGGTTGGGGCAAATTGAGATTAATCATTTGATACGTCATTCGAAAGCTATAATCAAGTGCTTTTGAATGACGTATGTAATTTTGCTCTATGGTTGGGGCAATTTGAGATTTTCGATATTTCATGCATTTTTAATATTTTAAAACACAGTTTTCACTGTGAACATGTTTTGATGTGTATGAAACGTTATAAAAACGTTATATCTACGATACATCAGTACATTCGTTGGACGGTTTATTATAACATGGTTGGGTGTACGACATTCCTTCCACTCTTTCATGTTATCATGATCATTAGCTTATCCATTCCATTTATGTAATTCCGCATCCCCCGTCCCTTTCTGCGCTCTGCCAAAACGAGAGACAACTAAAGGCACAGAAGAGGTATCCCGAAGTGGGCAGATATACAGATATGCAATGTCCACAATGCAATGCATAGACTCGTGGAGAATAAAACCAATTGATTTGAAATTACGCGGGCAGAAGCTCAAACTTCCAACCGCGGGAAATTCAAAACCATATTTGGATCTTGTCTTGGGTTTTAGTTGTAAGGAAGGAAGGAATGCGGTTTTTAGGGACTAAACCCTTCTGGCGGACTTGAATTTTGATCGATTTTTGGGTTTCGATGCACTAACCGCATCAGAATAACGAGACGAATCAAGTAGAATAGATTTTCCGGCGTGAGGTCACAGAGTCAGATCAGGATTTTGATGCACGAAAGGAAGTATGTTTGGCAGGGGAGGCTGAAAAAGAACACTATGGAGCTTGCCTGAGCTCGCGAGCCAGTTTTAGGTTAAGGAAAGTGAAAAGTGTTGCAGGAGTTCACCAACAGATGAGGACAACAGGAAGGAGAGGATCGCGAGGTATGACATTAATTACTAAAAATTAATTAATTAAGTTACTTTTAAGCGCCAAATTAATGTTATTTTTTAATTCAAATTTAGTATTTAAAAATTTCAAATTATTTTTAAAAAAATTCAGTTTTTCCCGCCAAAAATTTAATTTAAATGCAGAATAGGCAAGCCCACCCAATGAAATGGTAAATAACCCCTGGCCCCCACTCAAGATTGCTTGACAACGGGCGCTGGAACAGGTTATGTCAAATGAAGGGTTTTTGAAAAAACTACAACTTTCAGCTTTTCAAAAAAACGAGGATTTATTTCCAGTAAGGTTGAACATGACAACGCAGTTGGCATGAAGAGACCCGGAATTAGCGTGATATTGAAATGGAAATGGCGAGGAATTCGCATGAAAATGGCGAGAAATTCGCATGGAAAAGTGGGGAGATACTGCAATTTGCATGAAAATGACAAAATATTCGCAAGGGTTGATGCAAGTAATTTCTCAACCTCAAGCGTTGTCAGGGCATCCAGGACGGTATCGTAAGATTTTATGACGTCATTATTCTGTCGGGGGTCTGACGTCACAATTTGACCCCCAACAGATTTTTTTTTCAAAAACCTTCCATTTGACATCACCTGTTAGGACTGGTTGTCAAGACATCTTGGCCCCCACTTGTTGCTATCATTAGGCGCGGGAAAAAATTCAAAACTTCTGATCCCCATAAGAATGCAATGTAATTAGGTTACCGTTAAAGATAATTTAATATCTCGTTAATTATAAGGAATTTTCGAAATCTGATGAAAAAAGCTACAACTCAAATTACCTAACTCGTCTGAAAATGATGTTTAGATTTATCGGGTGTTGTTGCATTAGGTGTATATTGCGAATTTCAGGCCTCCGGGGATCAGAACTTGTACTATTTCTATGCCTTCTCCCTGTAATTTAAGCTTTTAATAGCAATAGGGAGGGGAGGGGGGAGAAGTTCATTAGTTCTGATCCCCGTAAGAGTTTAATGTAATGAAGTTAATAGTTAAACATAATTAAATTAAATATCTTATGAACTCCCGAGTTTAACATTGTAGGTATAGGGAATCCCGTCTGCTCCTCTCTCACACACACAACTCCCGGAGTTTAACATTGTAGGTATAGGGAATCCAGTTTGCTCCTCTCTCACACACAACTCCCGGAGTTTAATATGGTGCAGTATAGGGAATCCAGTCCTCTCCTCTCACACACAAAACTCCCATGTTTAACATGAAGTAAGAAAGCGAATAAAGCACAAGCGTGGTCAAAGCGAATAAACCGTCCAACGAATGTACTGATGTATCGTAGATGTGACATTTTTATAACGTTTTATACACATCGAAACTGTTTTTGAACATGATTAATGTGAAAACCACGTTTTAAAATGCTCAAAATACATAAAATATTGAAAATCTCAAATTGTCCCAATCATAAAGCAAAATTACATACGTCATTTGAAAGCACTTGATCATAGCTTTCAAATGACGTATCACACATATATGTTTGTAATTTGACCTCTTTGACCCCTCCCCACCGGTCAGGGGGTGTCCCCACCCCCAAATCATATACATCATTGAATAGCCCTTGACCGTAGCTTTCTATCGATGTATCACACATGGGGGGTTACTATTTGAAAAAATGTTGACCTTTGACCTTTCCCTCCTTGACCTTTGACCTACAGGGCCCCCAAACGAACTTGACCTCCGTTTTGATGTCCTAAATAAATAACCGAAAGAAAAATTTAAAAAAGTAAAGCCGTTCTCGAGTTATCGTGTTTACAGACGGACAGACGGACAGACGGACAGACGGACAGACGGACAGACGGACAGACGGACACCGAGCCATTCGCATTATGTATCTACGATACATAATAAACCATTCAAATGCATATAGCAAAGTATCGGAGAGCAATCATCCAATTAGCAAATCATATTATATAATATACATATTTATATAAATATGTTATATAATATACATATTTATATAAATATATTATATAATATACATATTTATATAAATATATTATATAATATACATATTTATATAAATATATTATATAATATACATATTTATATAAATATATTATATAATATACATATTTATATAAATATATTATATAATATACATGTGTCCCATGTTTTTACTGTCGTTCCCTAACCCTAAACACACAAAATATCGAAAATCTCAAATTGCCCCAGTCATAGAGTAAAATTACATGCGTCATTCGAAAGCCCTTGATCATAGCTTTCGAATGACGTATCACACATATATGTTTGTTTTTTTGACCTTTTTGACCCCTCCCCACCCGTCAGGGGATGACCCCACCCCCAAATCATATACACCATTAAATAGCCCTTGACCGTAGCTTTCCATCGATGTATCACACATGGGGGGTTACTATTTGAAAAAATGTTGACCTTTGACCTTTCCACCCTTGACCTTTGACCTGCAAGGCCCCCAAACGAACTTGACCTCCGCTTGGATGTCCTATATAGATATCCGAAAGAAAAATTTGAAAAAGTTAAACCGTTCTCGAGTTATCGCGATGACAGACGGACAGACGGACAGACGGACAGACAGACGGACGGACGGACAGACACCATCAACGAAAACATAAAGTATCTCCGATACTTAATAAAGGACAAGCATAGGCAAAGTAAGAAGGCGAATAAAGCACAAGCGCGTGGTCAAAGCGTATAAAGCACAAGCATAGGCAAAGTAAGAAAGCGAATAAAGCACAAGCGTGGTCAAAGCGAATAAAGCACAGCACAAGCATAGGGAAAGTAAGAAGGCGAATAAAGCACAAGCGTGTGCATGGTCAAAGCGTACAAAGCATAGGCAAAGTAAGAAAGCGAATAAACCACAAGCGTGGTCAAAGCGTATAAAGCACAAGCATAGGCAAAGTAAGAATTGGGGGATATGCGGAGAAGACTTGATTCTATTCTAGACCTCAAAGCCGGGAACAGGATCTTTTGAATTATTACAAGTCAACACAATACAAAAACATCAAACATTCAATTCATTTCAAGTTTTGTGTTTGCAGTTTCAAATTTTGCAAACTTTAATGGTGAATGGAGTTGCCATTTCCAATATTCTCATTGATTGTGAATGAATTTAAATTCGAAACGATTCTATATTTTTGCACTGCATTCTGTATGAACAGAACTTTGAACTTTGTACTTCAACTTACAGAAAATGTGAAATGAAATACAAAATAGAAGAATTCCAAATTCGCTAGGACATAATTAATAGGACATAGCAAGCAAGGAATAGGATGGCAGAGGAACGAGTCGGGAAGCGGAAGACGCAGATCAGCTTTACCATCCGTTCCGAAAAAGAGACAAGGTTTGGTTTTAAAATCACTATCTATTCACTATTCACTACATACACACTACACACACACACACTATTCAAAAAATTGAAATAAATACCAAATACAAAATACAAAATAATAAATTCGAAATCACACTAACTTGAACTCTAAACTCCAAACTCTCGTCCGCCTGTGTTTCGTTTTAAATTCTCCGGAAACATGAAACAAGGCCAAAGGCAGTAAAGGCACAAGGTCAAGTGTCAAGTGAGACTGAACAGTGAACAGTCAAGTTCCACTTCCAATTGTACAAAGTAACTGCTTTAATTGTTTGTTGTTTTTGGTTTTGTAGACATCATTCGGGAGTGGCGTCGATACTGTATGATCCGGCACTAGACAGGTAATTTAGAAGCAGAAAGACAAAAGTCATGTTCCAACTCATAATAATCATGAGCGCTTTATCTAGTTTGTAGTTATTAATCCTTCACTTATGTTTTTTTTTCGATCAGAAAATCTAACAGTTTGCAGCTGTCTGAGTTGTCCATAGAAGAGATATAAGGGCAAACATGGTATATATTACATTAGTATGTGATGATTTGTAGAGTTCATTCGGCCGGAAGAGATGGGGTGATCCGGAGCTGGGCAGTTGGAAAGGGTCAAATCCGCTATGTACATTCCATGGAGCACCACACGGACTGGGTCAATAACATCGTACTCACGTGGTATCAACTAGTCTGCTTATTATATTATTTTATATTTAAAATTATCGTATAAAGTAACACTGATTCCATTTTAATTTGTTCTCGTCATTTAGCGGTGGAAAACATGGTACGCAAAATCAATAATTTACGATCAACGGGAATCTATAATTTCTTTTATTACTTAGCAATTACCTAATTACCTTATCTCTGTAAATCTTTTTATTTTAGTCATGTCTGGAAGCAACGACTGCACAGGTTCCACCTAACTTTTAAAACAATTAAAGCAATCAGGAATGCTTAACTTAACCCAACCTTTTTTTCGAAACACTTTTATAGTCAAATTATGGAATGCCCATAAGGGATTCTGTATGTCAACCCTTCGAACACACAAGGACTATGTTCGGGCATTGGCATATAGTCGTGAAAAAGAAACGGTATACGAATGTCTTTGTATCCCTCAAAATAATTTACACATTAGATTCTCTGATTCTCTCTCCAGTTTTGAATGATTTCTATAAACATTTCCTTATTTAGGTTGCGTCGGCAGGCTTCGATCGGGCAATATACCTCTGGGATGTGAACACCTTGACTGCTTTAACTGCTACAAAAAATACTGTCACAAGTATACTCAATAATTATTATACCTACATGCACCGAATCTAAAGATGAAATTGAAAACTTGAATCTATAAAAATGGATGTTTTAAAAATAATTATGGAATGAATAGCGGCGGCTTTAACCGGATCGAAAAGTAGCATCTATTCCTTAGCAATGAGTCCCGATGGAAACACTCTGGTTTCTGGAAGTACGGAAAAGGTATTAAGAGTTTGGGATACTCGTAGATACACTAAGACAATGAAGCTTAAAGGTAAGTATTTGTCATCGTCACAAAACTAAAGAAAGCACAATTAATTTAATTCAATGATTATTAGGTCACATGGATAATGTGAAGGCTCTGGTACTGAATTGGGATGGTACCCAATGCCTTTCGGGTAGCTCTGATGGTACAATCAAGTTATGGGCATTGGGACAGCAGCAATGCATACAAACAATCCGGTGTCATAATCAAGGTGTTTGGGCACTGGCTGTACGTTATCCACGTATTCTATAATTCTTATTTTATCATTACAAATTACAATTCTTGTCAGCTCTCTGATCCTCCGTGAAGAACGGTTGCACTTCGTAGAGTTATTGAGTTCGCCTTATGTTTGATGATTCTATATACATGTGGAATAACTCGAAATGATTATAAATGTGCGAATTCTTATTTATAATTTACTCACTCATCTAAATTATTCTTTTCTTAGGCACCCGAAACCTTCCATTTTGTGGTATCTGGGGGGTAATTCTCAAAATCTCTTAACTGATTCGTATCACCAAACTTATTATTGATTTTTAGTTAAATACATGTTATTTTAATAATGCTGTGGTTATACTTTGAATTTTACAGAAAGGACTGTAGGCTGCAGTTTACTGATTTAAGGAATAATAATTGCGAGTCAATTCTACTGGCAATAGAATCTCACCCAATTCTAAGTCTTTGCCTTTCACCTGACCTTACAATGATTTGGGTCGGCACAACCGATTCTACGATTCGTGCCTGGCCCCTTCCTCAGATACACGGGGAAGGATACAGTAAGTAAACAAACAAACAAGCCTAAACTGTGATTCTTTAGATTATACATAGCTCTAAATGATTGGAAATACGGGTTCTTAAATAACTGATTCCATATCGTCACAAATTTTGTTATTAATCAGTTTCAGATCAGGCTTATGCCGGACAAGCATTGATGGAAATCGAAGGGGCGCCGGCTATCCGTCAGTATACTGTTCTTAGTGACAAAAGACACATTCTCACCAAAGATACAAAGGGACATGTTCATCTGTATGACGCTCTCAAGGTTAATAATGTACCTAATATGTATTATATTCCTAGTTGAATAAAACGGGCATATAAGGACAGATTGACCAACATAGACTGTAAATTTAAATGAGAATATTTATGAATATAAACGATTACATTTTAATTGTTCAGGCCATCAAAGTTGAGGATCTTGGACCCGTTGAGTTTGACGATGAAGTAAAAGAGAGATCAAAACAAATCTATGTTCCATCCTGGTTCTCTGTTGGACTTCACACTGCTGTCAGTATAATTAATTCGACCTTTTAATTATCTATGGGCTATCGACTATCGAATGATTTAATTAAACGATCAACACCTAACATTTCCACATTTACGACCAGATGGTGACGATTCATTTAGCACAGGACGAAAATGATTGCCACGACTGTTTGGGAGCTTGGGTTTCAGCAAAAGAGGTTGGGCTTCTTCCCCCTACAGCAGAGCAGGATCAAAAAGGTACTTTTTGTAAACAGTACATTTCAATCGCTTTATCAATGGCTGGTCATTTTTTCTTAATTTCAGTTAATTATGGGAGACTTCTACTTCAAGCATTGTTTGAGGAATGGAAGCGCTATTCTGTCCCTGATCAACCAATTGAGCCCCCTGTCAATGGGTTCTTTAGTATCCCTCCTCACACACCAGTTGTAATTGGAGAGCAAGGTCCCTTTACTCTTTCCACATTATTTATGGAGAAGGGCAAAGTTATGGTTATGATTAGTCATTGTCATTGTATTATTATATTTTTCTATCTTCCAGGTGGTAAGACCATGTACCGGTTTTTAGTCCGCGATGCGGGTGGTGATGCTGAAAAGACATGCTTGGCCGAGGCAATTCCCAGTCCCTGGGTTGCAGAACAGTTGATGGAGGAAGGGCAACCACCAAAGTTTATTAAAATCTTATTTTTTCTTACTCCTCACTCTCTTAATGGAAAGAGCCTCAAAAAGTTAGTGCATCACATAAGTATCTAAACAGTAGTATTTGATCACTTTACAGACCTTGATACATCCTGTCCTTAACTCTCTGATTACAATTTACAAGGACGTTTTACATGACCATGAGCAATAATTTGATGGGATAAGTTTAATGAGGAGATTAATTTCAATATTACAGAGAACGGCTATTTGCGAATGACTTCATCTCGATGAGGAAGGTCATGGAACACGTGTTAGAGAAGATGGAAAACCAAGAAGATACGGTTGGGGAGGGGGGCTCTAACTCGGGCTCCCTCCTTCCGGAAGATAAGGTCAAACTCTTCTGTCTTGATAACCACCTCTCTCCTGACATGGACTTACGAACGGTCCGAAATCTTATCTGGAAAGGACCCGCCGACCTCGTCATCACTTATTCCATCATTAAGTCAAACTAAAATCTTAACGTTGTGCTTCAATGTTACGACAGTCGTATTTGTATTAGTCGTATATTATATCTTTACGGCTAAAAGTTGATGGCAGGCAGTATTCTAAAAGGACGAACAGTTCCTATCCCGATCTTCGTATTTATAGATTAATTCGTGAGTCTAATATTATTATTATAATCCTATTTAAATTACCTATATATTCCGTCGATTGAAAATCGACACCCATGCACCATTGATCTAATACATACCTGTATAATGTCATTAGTATTTTTTTAAGTTTTAGTGTTTGCGGCTCTGAACCTTAACTAAACTTTGCTTCAGTAAACTACGAAATAAATTTTGTTAGTGGAGAATGGAAGAATTCCGCACACCAATTTACAAAACAAAAGATAAAACATTTGCCATCTTTTCCAAACCTCGCGATCATTCCATGATGTCGATGACAACTTAATGACACTACTTTGGGGAATCGATATCGAATGGAGATCAATCTTGTTAAATCCATCCCATGATACTTTGAATGAGGAGGGACTGTAAAAATCGGGTGAATGAGGAGTCGGGTTATTTTCGGGGATATTTCTCCCGATCCCCGAAAAGCCCGAAAACTTAAAAATAGGTTTCGTGTCCCCATGAGTTTGGATTTTAAGGAAAGTGCGGAATGAGTCTCCTTTGTTTTATGGGACCAAATAAGAGACGCTTGCTTCATGGGGAGTTGTGAATTTGTGAAGGATCCTTGGGTTGACATAGAGAGGAAGGAGATGCTGGGGAAATTGAGAGAGGAAGAGTGAAGCGGGAGGTTTGAACATAATTTCTCTCGCCCCGACCAGGAACAGAGACCATTTTTTCTCTCTCTTCCTCTCTCATCTGTCTGCGGATTCGAATATTTTTCTGGATAAAAATCTTGGAATTTGGGACTCCTGATGGCCTTGCTCCTGGGAAAAGAGGTCATGGAGGTGACCTGAACCGTAACTTCCTCTACACCTTGGATTAAGATTAGAGATTCCCTCGCTGCAGACCTCATTTCATTTTAATCAATAATTCGTAATTCAAGTCGATCGAAGGAATGTAAGTGTGAAGTGTACAAAAGTCAAAAGTAAACGTATTGTGTTTGAATTGGTTGATTTGATGATGGATGCAATTAATGTTTCGTAATAATTCGTATAATTTCATTGGTAATAGTAATTTTAAACTTTTAACTTTGGTATTACATATTATTGTTTTGAGCCTGTCTGTTCACTGTTTGTTCTGTATTCTGTCGTTATCTGTCATCTGTTGGTGTGTATCATTGATCTTGATCATAGGCAATTCGGAAAAGTGGAATGACATTGACAACTGTGAAATGAATTGTGAATCTGCACTGTGCATATGATGTTATTTTATTCTTTGTTCTTGCTTTGTGCTTGAGTCGAGTCTTGACTTCTTGAGTAATAATCGATTTTGGATTTCCCGAATTCCCGACCCACCTCTGTGTGCTGTGTAGTGTGTAGTGTGCTCTGACTCCGACTGTCGAGACACGGCAACGGCACGGACAGAATCCAATGCACAATGCACATGCAATCAATGAATGCTGAATGTAGTGCAGATTGTAGATCAGTAGATCATTTCACATTTTAACGCTGAAGGAATGAAGGTTTTCCTGTTGCCTTTGTCCTGAATCCAGCCAATCCAGGCCTCAGTCTATGAATTTAATTGCATTGCAGATTTTTAATTCAAAATCCAAAACATATTTAAAGGCTATGCAATACTCACTGAAAAAATGGCTGACACATTAATTATAATAATGGTAATTAACGAGATAATTATTATCTCGTTCACTTGTACTTATGACTTTAAATAGTTTAAATATTTTGTTTACAGTCAGTGGAGTTTCAACGAGATCGAAGGTATCCACTCTTCAGCATTTCTGCTCCAGGACACGGGAATCTGAAATTGATTAAGGAATACAAAAAAACTCGAAACTCAAATAGTTTCAGATGCTTAGTGGCTTAAAGTACTCCAGGAAACCGGAACAGAAGCAAATGCCGACGTTTATCTTTAATTGTAAATATCGTCTCTCTGATTGAAGAAGACGCCGGGTTTTATTTTATGTTTTTTATCTAGATGATATCAATTAAACAGTGGGCATTTTAAACGGACTGATATGACTTATAACTTCTAGATAAGTGAAAACGACGTTAAGTTTCTCCCTTGATCCTTGAAAGACCCGTGATAAGGTTAAGGACCTTTGAGTTGGATTTTTATTAATACCTAAGGCGTACATCATAGTTGGATTTGATTGGAGATATTTTTGTGTGTTAACTTGGAACTGGTAAGTCAGTTGAGGCTAGTCAACTGTATGATCATTCCAAGAGGAGATGATCAAGAACGGTGTCTCTTCAAGTCCAAGTGTGGTAAATAATAATGGAGGGAGAGAGAGTGTTGTTAGAGGGGTTGGAGTGAGAGCGGACAGTAATACCACACCTACCAGCACAACTGTCTCAACGACATCGTCAACAACGATAACAACCGGAAGTAAAGCAAAAGGGCCGGTGGTTGTGCTTAGCAATAACAGCTCGAGGAAAAGGCGACCAGAATCTCCATCAACTACAACGCTAAACCATACTACGCACACCAATTCAGCGTCAGCTTCAAATTTAAGAAGAGGTCCTCCGGGGGGAGTGGAGAGTAGAACGCGAGTATTTACGCCTTCGAACCGAAGGTCAGTCAGTGCGGCCAGTATCAGCCGCAGCTCCTGCACGAACAAGAACAATAATAACGCGGCGGGTGGTGCGATAGAAGGATCGGACCGTCGAAGGTCAGCTCCCCCGCATCAGCGCAAGACGGGAGGTAACGGGAGCACCCCAGCCACACCCACCACCGCCACTCCGAGGGATAGACATAGCAGTTGCCATCTCCAGCAAACGCCTGCTTCATCACCTCCTCTCAAGTAATAATCATTCTATTCATTTATCAAATCCAAGTTCCAACCTTTCAAATACCTAAAAAAAACATTGAGCTTTAATTTCACATATTTTTAACGCTTAAACAATATTAAGGTCAGATTCGTTAGAGATGATATTAGCGATGAACGAATGGGAAAGTATGTGCTGTGCTAACCACATACTTAAACTTAATTGTAAATTCAAGTAAATTGTAAGGAAGCACTAAAGTACTTAGTAGTTAAGTACTAAGTTATGTACGTAAACGTAAGTAATAAATATATATATATATATATATACATATATGAGACTACGGGAGATGAGAGAGAATTTCTGTAATATCCAATCTATACATCCACTATCCACTCCACGCTAATCCAAATCCACAGACATCACCCAACTCAACTCATCTTCTGGGTCTCTATATACTGTCTATGCCTCATTGAATAAGCTAAATTAGGTGATACAAAACTCTCGCAGTAAATATCTCCTTTATTATTGAAATTAAAAATATATATGAGACTCGTAAATAGTCGTAAAAGAAAGGATAACAAATTTAAAGATGTTAGTGGTTGTTACTTAGACTTGTGGAAAATGAGCTGTGGAACTTCAAGTCATCAATATGGTATATGAATGATTATCGGTTGGTTTTTGAATGATTTGTCGTCGACAGAAGTTTGATTCTATTATAATTCTTAATGTATGCTATTGCTAATGTTACAGAGGAGTGGGAAAAGGGTTGGATGGACGACGAAGTAATTCAACAGTTGAGAGGCGGCGGGACCGATCAGGATCATCCAGTGGTTGTGGGTCACCCGTTTTGAGACGGAACAAGACGCTGGAGGATAGCAGTTCAGGACAACATCAGCCTCCACTTATTGGGCCTTCCGATCCCAGTTCAGTTCCTAGCAGTGGTGGTGGAAGTGGTAGTAAAACGGAGTCAACAAGTAGTCCCCCCTCTCCTCCTCCTCCTAATAAAAGTGAACCAGTATCAGAGGTGAAGGCTGACGCCCCCAGTGGAAGCAAAGGTTTCAAAGGAGAGGAGGAGATTTCCCAACCGACCATTCAAAATAAGGATGATTCAGATAAATGTGAAGCTCAAGAATTGGCTACAAACATTGCCAACAATAACGTACTGTTGGAAGGAAATGGGTTGGTCAGTGGGGATGGAGACAAGGGTGAGAGTTCCTTAGAGCCGATAAAGGAGGAATCTCAACCTCCTTCTGTAGTTTCGTCTGCCGTTGCTTCTGTCAGAAAAGAAGAGATGAGTGCCGGAGCGGAGGAGGAAGAAACGGACGAGGTGAAAGCAGCAGAGAAGAAGGCAAAAGCCCGTGAACGAAGTGACACGGAAGAAGGTGAGGATGAAGCCGTCGATGTCAGTCCTGATGGAAGATATCTCAAATTTGACGAAGAGATTGGGCGAGGCAGTTTTAAAACCGTTTATAGGGGACTCGATACTCAAACCGGTGTTTCCGTTGCTTGGTGTGAGCTACAGGTCTGTCCCTTCATAATTGAATCTTCATTCGCTTATCATGTGCATATTTTTAATAATCTTTTTGCTATAACAGGAGAAGAAATTGAGCAAGAGTGAACGACAGAGGTTTCGCGAGGAAGCGGAAATGTTAAAGGGACTTCAGGTAAAACCAAGAAATTGGAATTATAGCTTGTGGTTTATTGTAATGAAGTGACCTATAGCGTATGTATTGTAAAATTCATTTTTATAGCATCCAAATATTGTCCGATTTTATGACTATTGGGAAATGTCAAGTAATAAGCGAAAGTACATTGTGCTGGTTACGGAACTGATGACTTCTGGAACCCTGAAAATGTACCTTCGACGATTCAAGAAAATCAACTTAAAAGTTCTCAAGTCATGGTGCCGTCAGATTCTGAAAGGACTTTACTTCCTTCACTCTCGAACTCCTCCAATCATTCATCGTGATTTAAAATGTGACAATATATTTATTTCCGGAACTACTGGCTCTGTTAAAATTGGTGATCTTGGACTTGCTACGCTCAAGAATCGATCGTTTGCCAAGTCCATTATCGGGACCCCTGAATTCATGGCTCCCGAGATGTACGAAGAGCATTATGATGAAAGCGTCGATGTTTACGCATTTGGAATGTGCATGCTAGAAATGGCCACTTCTGAATATCCATATTCGGAGTGCACCGGCCCAGCTCAAATATATAAAAAGGTTGTATCTGTAAGTACTCATACATTCTTCTAATCCCAATACAGAGTATTTAAGCAGATAAGCACTCTATTCCAAGTTTATAAATGTAATTAATCACTAAAATTATCAATTTTAGGGTGTTCGACCAAATAGTTTTGAGAAGATAGAGCACGGTGAGATTCGAGAAATAATAGACCAATGTATCAGACTAATACGTGAGGATCGACCAAGCGTCAAACGACTCCTGAGTCATGAGTTCTTTGCAGAAGAACAAGGATTAAAAATCGAGTTAGTGAATCGCGAAGATGCCCTGAATTTGGATGCAACAAAAGTGGAATTCCGACTTCGAGTTGTCGACCCCAAAAAACGTAGCAACAAATACAAAGAAAATGAGGCGATTCAGTTTGAATTCGATATAGAGAACGACAATCCAGACGAAGTTGCTCAAGAAATGGTAATTGATGTAGTGAAGGTGGTTCAGTTCGATGATAGTGAAATTTATAAACATGCGAATCGGGTGTATACATTTTTTGGACGTTGACAGGTTAAGACTGGACTATTGGTTGAAGAGGACAGTAAGATGGTCGGAAAGATGCTTCGAAATCAAGTGTCTGGATTGGTTCGAGAACGAGAAGAGCGCCGAAAAAGTCAAATCTTGAGTGAGTTTTCGAATGAGACGATGGACCCAAATTCCCTTATTAGTTCTGACACAAATTATCCGGAACATTTACACGGTCAGCTCATCCACCTTATTTACCACGCCGATCTGCATTCTTCCATCTTTCGTTTTATGGGTTTTATAAGCAGTGCCTTATTCCTCAAAAATCTCAGATTATTATATTTTACATCTTTACTTTTTGTAGTTCTTTCTAGCTTGTACTTATAAGTTCGAAACCGAGTAGGATCAGCAGACATAATTACTGCATGAGGGCTAATGATTCTTTAAATTCATTCGGAATATTCTCTCTACAGATATGCAGTTGGAGTCGGGGTATGTTACGATGCAGACGGGTGACCATCAGCATTTAATTCAAGGACAGGCGATTTACCTTCAGCCCCAGGTAACGAACATAAAACAATTTGGTATCTCTGAAAATAAAAGTATGATATTTTTAATTCCCTGATTTTGTATTAACTGTGTAGCAGCAGCCATTATATACTCAGGGCTACTTGACACAGGCATTTCCCGTGGTAGCAACTGGCCCATTTGGTTCCCCGGGGGGCGCAGGTGGAAACTCAGGAGTATTTACTACGTCCACTCCTTCTTACATAAGTGTCGGTGATCATCCGCAGTTTGCTACATTTCAAACGCAACCGCAACTGTATGTTACTCAACAGTTGGTGACAGGGCCGGTCCTTCCCATTCATCCACAGCAACAGGTACACTCCTAAACAAAGATTTATTATTTTATTATATTGACCTACTTCTTTCAGAGTTCTTTTCTTTCTATTAATTGAATGCAATTTATTAATCCTTCAAGTTATGAGTTTGTTGTAAGTTTGTGTGTGTATGGCTGTGCATTTGTGTGGTTGTCTATCTGTCGGTTCAGGTGATCCCAACTTCTTTGGCAACCACGCCCATCATGAATACGGTACTGGAAGTGACAGAAATGTCGACACCCACTTCCGACACTCTCTCCATCAAAGATGAACTATCTTCTCCTCAGACTCAAGTTCAAGCTCCATTGTTGAAGGGGACTGGTACTAATGAACCCAGTGCTTTGCAATCTATGACCTATCCGTCATATGCACCACCATATTCTGACCAGTCAGGAGTCATCCCTTCAACTGAGAACGTCTCTTCCACTGAGCCTCATCACCAACCACCCCCAATCTTTGATAATACAACTAACCAGTGTTCAGATCAGGTAAACATTTTTCTTCTCGCTTTTATAATCATTTAATTCTTAATTCATGCCATGAATACATTTTGTTTGCTTTCTACTAAAGAATGAATTAGTTCGATCATCAGTATAATATACGTCTATTTGGCATATCCATTACTCACTATGTTCACCTAGATGAGATGTTTTGTACTGACTGACACCGTTGAAAAACGGATTGAACTAAAAACTAAATAATGTTTAATATCCGATTCGGTTAGTGTTTTTATGATCAACAATTAAGAGAGATATGATATTGAAATATGTACCTATATTTTGTTTTTTTATAGTAGGTATATACTATACTGTGATTTTTTAAACGTTTGAATCCGCGTGACATAACGGTATTGAAACTGATTAACAATTTTTTTGTTTGTTTTGTTTGTTTGTTTTATCGGTTATTTATTGGATGGCATTCCTTGGTTTGGGCTTTTGACTTTCTCCTGCACCCGAGCAGATGAAAGTAAGACCGGCTGTTAGTTTAGTCCACAATTCGACGGGATTGGGATCCCCGTCGACAGAGAAAGTGCCGTCTGAAAGTGTGATGGTACAGTGCGAAGAGTTTTTCCATCGTCATCATCAGTCGGATGAAGCGGTGGGGCAAGACTACATTTCGAGTGGATCCTATGGAGTTAGAATCCAATTCGGTGCACCGCTCAGTTCTGGGACTACGGACACAGAGTCGGTTGGTGCCGACAGTAGACGTGGCTCCCTTGCTATTCACGAGGGAGATGATGATACCGGGAGGTGCAAGGGGGTTGAAGTATTAATGGAAGGCCGGGAATGGACCCTCTATGACCGGAAGGAAGAAGACTCTTCGAACTCGTCGACAAGGACAGACTATCCAACTGGTGACGACGATACGTCCACAAATATTAAACAGTCGCCTTCTTCTGTTAAGTTGCAAGTAGGTTGTGTGGACAGTATCTTTTTACTCGAGCCGGGAATATTCTTGTCTTCGTATCCGACTGACTCTGTCAAAACCATTATTGATTCCGTCATTTTTATCACTTATCATTTCATCCTTGACGTTGCATTCGTGTACCACTGAGATGACTCTTTTTGTTGTTCCGCAGCTGGATATAGCGAGTGCTCAGAGATTTCAGCAACAGCAGATTGATGTGATGATGCAACAAGTTGGGATGGCACCTGGAGTCCCTCAATCTGCTCCTTGTCTCCCATCCGATCAACAAAACATTAGGGACCCCTCTCTTCAGCATGCCGAAAGGTAAACCATCTTTAAAAAATTTAGAACTTACTATATATTCTAAGAAGGTGTAGAACTAGGAAGTTTTAACATTGCAATTAGATCAATGGAACTGGTTTTCAAAAATAATTGGTACTTGTTATATAGTATCGGGGATTTTTTTTTTTTTTTGGATCTGCAATATTTCATCTACGTGATAATAGTGAAAATTTTTAAAAAGATTATGACGATGACTTTTTTCAGTATGAATACGGATTTAAATAGTGAAGAGGTAGAGCGACGAGGAGAGAAGAAGAAATTAACTCGTCGGAGGAAAGCTGGGGACAAGGGACCGAAGTTGACGGTTTTGAGTGTGAATGGGACGGTTGTTGAGTGCCAGTTGGAGACAGGGAAGCAAAAGACGGTCACATTCAAATTCGACTGTGAAGATTTGGTTCCTTCGGATGTGGCCAAAAATCTAGTAGCTGAGAATTTACTCTCTGAATCGCATTCTGACATCTTCGTAGAAATGGTTGAGGACATGATGCATCAAGTAACCGAGAAGCCGGGTACAATACCCCAAATCCGTCATCCCGTCGACAAAAATCTCGGCCATTCTGACGGGGCACTTGACGTCGAACTTCAATACAAGGTATGTAAATACTCATCGAGCACACACTTACACACATTCGGTTTACCTACCGGCAATGCTTCGAAACGTAAGTCAGCGCTGCGGAACCTTAATTCGGATATAGGTATATACCACACAAATAATATTATGAGAATATCCCTTAATCTAATTGGTTTGGATTATTGTTGAAATAAGTAAACATCCAAACCTGACTTGACCTGATTACAGTCAACAGTGTGTGTAGATAACATTGTTCAGAACAGAACTGATTTAATTTTTGGCCCCAACTGCTTTTATTTATGTAACTTCAATTCAATGTAAGGGCAATGGGAGGATGCTAATACTAACCCCTGTTGCATGACATGTTTTTCTAATTCACAATTATTAACGGGAATTAATTAACTTAATTGACTAACTGAAATGAATTTTGTTGGGAGTTTGATTGGTGCTTACACTCCATTTCTTGCTCTCTTTTTTGTGACAAGCTTTCGGAAGGGATTCCATTGGGTGCGGTTCGGGAAGAGGAATACGAAATGTCATTCGACCAAAATGACTCGCCCGACTCCTCCCTCTCCTTACAGGTAGGTCGTAGACATCCTACATCGTTGTCTCCCACCCCCTTCCACACAAATACTGGATCATGGTAGATTAGCAAACAACAATTTACAACTTACTTTCACTCAACTTCGGAATTCCAGAATTTGTTATCATTAGATTCTAGATTCTACATTGTTTTCGAAGCAAATCATATCTCTAAACCTAAACTAAATTCCCAGTTCAGTAAGCATATTTGTAACATTTGCCACTGCTTTCAAGCTTAATTAATATTTTATTTTATTGAATTGTGTTGTAACTTATCTCGTATAAATAAGTTATGGTCGGTCTGCGACCTCATAAACTATTAATTAATTAATTTAGGTAATTAAGGAAACTTAAAGGTGATGGACATGGAGTAATATTTTGGTTTTGCTATGTCGGTACAGCCGGGACCTGTTGGTGAACAATCTAAAGGTTCTCGCTTCAAAGTCACTCCTGTAAATGAACGGGCTCATCCATCCGAAATCTCCACAATAGCATCAGATGAAGTAAGACACGAAGCTGTCCCTGAATTCCAAAACTCATTCCCCTCAGTCCCTCCACCACAACTAATTTCTGAACAAGATCAGCATCAAATTCAATTTGAACAAGGAATTCAACAAACTTTTGGTCGAAATGTCCCTCTACCTTCTTCTACTTTTGAACTGAAAGAACCAGGAAATAATAATGTCGTCGGGATGGGTAACTCGAGTGGCTCAATGATGGACCATATGGTGGCCCCTGTAGTTGAGGCCGGAGTCCCTTTGGAATTGAGTGACCAGTCAAACATTGTTCAACCTCAACCAACGCATGATCAATATCTGGGAACTCCAGTTCAGCAGTATACTCCTGAAACAACACTTCTACCGACCGAAACAAAGAAGTCACTGTTGCAACAAGGATCCGTAGATAAACCCGACAGGTTTGGCATTCAAAACTTGACTTAAATTTAATAAAGCTTTTCTTATTGATATGGAATATCGAATATATTATTATATCTGAATGAAATCTTTATTCTATTATAGTGGACCGTTCACGTTTGAAGACCTCCAACAGAAGTTACAAATGGTGACGCATCCCCAGGGGACTGTTCCGTCAGGAGGGTCGCATTCCTCAACGATGGGGATGGGATCAACAAGCGAAAGTGTTGGAACTTCAACTGCGGTAGAGGAAACTAACAGGAACTTGTGTGAGGCTATTAAAGTTCCGGAAGTGAAAGCTGTCCGACGGGGTCGATTCAGCGTGGTTACCCATAAACCTGAAGAAATAGAAGAGACCGTGTCATTGTGTGACATGGTCATACCTCCTCACGAAATTCCACCTACAACGTTGGATTTGACTCGACAGTCGAATACATTTGGTGGTGTGATGCCTTCGGAAGGTTCCTGTGTACCTGGGAATTATGGTGGAGGTGGATTGCCACAACCACAGCAACAGTATTTCCAGCAGCAGTATCCTCAGTATATGACTCATCAAGCCTTTCCGGGTGGACCTCTGTTCTCGACCGGCCTTCCCGCTGTAAACGACTGTTAATTACTGACTTTGTGTAAAATTGCGAATTATTGTAATTTAAATCGAATATATTCTTCCTTTGTCTAGGTTTTGGTGGATGGGAATGGCATCCCAGTCCAAGGAATGGACATTAACAATCAAATGTTGGGGAATTGCCCCGAAACGGAAGGGCTAACGTTTGCAGACAACAATCGACCATCTTCTTCCCTTTCAGCATCTGCCCAGGTAGAGAACAGAAACATTGTAATCAGATTTTATTATTTCCTGCAAACGTCATGTCGGCACAGGTCCATTGTTGCGTTGGTTGGACCAATGCCTCGTGATAATTCTGATTTGATATCTGCCATTTACATTCCAAGCTCCTGTCATGCCAAAGCTATAACCTCCTTGTAAACATGTAAATCACGGATAAAAAGAAACCAATTGGGCCTTCCATCTATCACTTGATGTTTTTCAAATTCTTCGGGTGATAGACGAGTTGATAACTGAATTTCAACTGAATGACTTCGAAGTTTGAATACATTGAAAAATCTTAAAAGGAGGGCACTCCTACACGGTCGGAAAGTGGGACATAAACTGATAGATACTCAATCTGGTCCCATATAATCCATTTGCAAAGAATCATTTATCATGTTCCAATTTTAATTTCTAAATGTCGAAACTAAAGTTAATATCCTTTAATAGATTTGAATTTTTATATCAGGAGAAAAGTAGTTTTAGATTAATTTATCATTTTGATTTTGTTCAATTTTGTTTTTATGATTTTTATTGTGGTGTTAGCAAGTTGATGGGTGTGTCTCCTTATTCCATCTCTCTTCTGCAACTTCTTCTTTCGCCTCTAATCTTCCTTACTCTAATCTTCCGACAAATCTGCCACTCAGCAGTTCTTCAAATCATTGCCAAATTGAAGGAAAGGGAGAGTCAGTTGGCTTTACGTCTGAAACTCGAAGACGAAAGGTTTCTGTGATTCGAGCCCACCATTTCTTTCCCCACTCTTTAAGCCTTGATTCTCAAACAGCTTCAAAGTCTGGAAATACTGTGACAATAAAAAGTGGTTCACAGGTTAAGAAGGATTTCCCTCTCTTCTCCGGAACCAAAAGAGAGAGTCAAAGCATCACGGACCTTCCTTCCAAGTTGAATGAGATCTTCTCAATGCCGTTCTCGTTCAAAGAGAGGAATCTCACGTCGATGAAGTCCCTTGGCCTTGCACGTTCTTGTGCCGATCTTAGAAGAGTCAATTCCGATGACATGAGTCCCGTACCAAACAAGTTCGATTTCCCCTCCGAGTCAAAGACGGGTGAGACGGACGAGAGCCAGTTCCTCCTCAAACCACATCGACTTCCACCAGAATATTTACGTCAATACGGAGATGATAAACATCACTATCAGACAATCCATTCCTTAGTTTCCAGTCCAGTTCCCCTCAATTCACCCCCTCCTCCGCATCGGCCTACATTCCTTTCCATGCGACACCCTCGTATCGGCACTTCCGTTTCCGATTCAGACGATGAATTTTCACACGCAATGTCGTCTGGAGGAGGAGGATACAGTCCCATCAGCCCAACATCCCTTCGAAAGTCCCCTAACAAGTCAAGGTTACACGGCGGGTCATCTGCTTCAAATCGCCTCACAGATGACCCCGTTCTACTTTTGAAGGCCAAACTGAAACAAACGCATTCCTTGTGCAATCTCCCTGCAGGAGTTCAGAAGGAGAGTAGTGGACCAGGTTTCCTTGATCCAAACAGACATCGTCATCCCATAACTGGAGGACGGGAGTACTCTCAGGTGTCAATGCCTTCACCCAGTCCCCCTTATCCTGTTGGAGGAGAGGGGGGAGTCTATCACACAATACATGGGTTGTCCCCAGTACCCCCGGGGGTGTACCACACCGTTCATGGACTGCCGGCTCATCGGTCTAGCCCCTATCAAGATATCCCGTCCAACAACTTCTTCAGTCCACCATCCCCTCGTCAGAGGCAGAGGGAAGGGGATCACGACGTGGGGAACTTGGAAGGACAGTTGGGGCGTGGCCTTTTAGAGGAGTCCCCCTACCTGGAAGATGAATATTTGAATAACCGCGGAGACTATCCCATGTCGTCCTACAATAGTCATCAAGGCTACCTGACAGGGGCGAATAGTAGACGGTCGGGGAGCCCTTCTTCAAGTGGATATAGGACGATGGGCCCATATCCCCCATATGCTACCATATCGGCTTACAATGATCCAGGGCTTTTGAAATTCCTGAAGGAAAAGGAACGAGGAAGAGAGGCACACCCACAACAACAACAACAAACCCATCACCCTCAACCACAGCAAGTCAAGTGTTCCACTTCCCCTCCCTATTATGCAACACTGGATTATATGGTAAGAACAGGGAGGTGTCTAGAACCCCCACTGCCTCCTTCTGCTATTCCGGGGGGATGTCCGTCTTGCTCTGGGTGGCAGTATACTTCATTTACTACAACTAGACCTTATGTATGTATTTGTTTATTAGATTAGCCGAAGTTTATAAGATTGGCCAAAACCGTTCGTCAAATTAGTATTAGATTCTTCCGTCCAACCGCGCTATAATACTTGCTTCCAATCCAGCCGCATCTACTCCAAGTCGGTTCTGGGTGCGAAGGGGCTGTCCCTCCTATTGTCAAGGCAAATCGTCGATTCAATGATACGAATCTGAATCCATTGCTTTTTTGCTAGCAACTCTCGACAAAACTTATAAAAAATCATCTTCTTGGTGAACTGTCCCTGAATGCAGACTAGTCACGACAGAAACCGAATCCTCGCCGTTAATAGTTTTAAGCCTCATTCGCAAAATTCGCAATCGAGCTAAAGTATTTATACTAGTCTAAGCAATTACTATCATCCTCTCTTGTCTTTATTTATATAATACAGTGCTTTATTTTAATGAATTAATTGCCATATTCAGCAAATGTTGCTAAATGAGCTTTCAATTTGCAATATTCGAAACGGACTCCACTTCCTGCTATTTTAAAATTATATCACAATTAATACTTTTAACTTTGTTGATTTAATTTGTTTTAGTTCGAAGATGAAACTCCAACAGAACCATCAGGTGGGGAATCACGAGGTGGCAGAAGATCTTACGAAAGTGACCCTGAGTACCATGAGCTCCTTGCCAAGTAAAACTTATTTGCATTTTAATATTCTCCATTGGTGATGGCGATAAACTGCATAAGGAAAATGATGGTCTATCGTCAATGAATAAGATGTTAAGGCTTAAAATTAATTTAATTTCAGGCACAAACTGGAAGAAGAAGAAATGAGAAGGAAGCATCGAATTGAATTCGATATTTTTCTGAAACGACGGAAAGCTCGGTTGGCGGCTGCAGCAGCACAAGCCGCAGCTCAAGCCGCAGCCCAATCCCAGTCCAGTCAGCAACAACAGCAACACGTTCAAGCTCAACAGCATTACTTCCAAGCACAACAAGCGGCAGCGGTGGCAATGATGGCCCAATATGGAGCTCCTGGTGCTCGACAATTCATTCCGGGTGGGACTGGACCGCAACAACAACAGAACCTTCAGTTTCAACAGCACTTGGCCAAATACGCAATGGTAAATCCAATGACTGGGATGCCTCATCATCACCCTTATCCACCTCAAGGTCAACTCCCACAACAGAATAATCCAAACCTTCAGAATCTGAACTTGCCACTACAAGCTATGAGCTATCAAGATCATGTTCAGAATATGATGAATTATGGTGGTCTGATGAGTGGAGAAGGAAGTGTGTCCCCATCACCGAGTGTATCACCTGGTCCAGCTGCCCTCTCTCCAGTCCCACCTTCCGATCATTCCAATTGTGTAACGGGAGCAGGGTTGGAAACGATGGAGAGTCCCGAGGTGAGCTCTAAAAGTGGGCCTGGTTCATCCCCTGAAACACCTACAAGGATGTCTTCTGCTTCTGGGATGTCGACAACTGGAATGGGACTCGTTGAGATGTCACCAAATTATGGATTTGCCCATTCATCATACGGAGCCTTTAGACCAATTATGCCTCATCCTTCTTCTGGAAATCCTCCCCCATTTCATCCTGCATTTGCTAACTACTATGTCCCCCAACCCTACATGGGTAAGTCTCCGAATACATGAATGAACAAACGTTCAGTTTATTGATTTAATCTAGTTTTGCTAAATTATAATCAACGACTCTTGAATGCAGGAATGCCACAGTATCTGCAAGATGGGATGCGGTTTATACCGAGTGGAAATGGGGCCGGGGGGATGATGTATCCAGCTCAACAGTGGCATCAGCATCAGATAAGCGGTGGACAGCAGCATAGTCGAAACACGATGAATACTTACGGTGGTGGCTCTATGCCAGGGACCGCTAGTCCTTCTAATTACCCACCCAATAATCAACCTAATCCTAGCCACCAGCAACAGCAGTAGCGTGCGTCACATCTCATCCCCATCACATCAGTTTCTATACATATGGAAGTTTGGATCTAAAAGAGTATTGTAAAAAAACTGTCCGTGATTTAATGTTAACAATAATTTGCTTCAGAGCCAAGGAAAACAGGTTTTAAATACTAAAATTACAAAAAGTTTAAAGTATAGTTTCTTGCTAATGTTGTACATGGGAATATATAGGATTACTCCTCGGGGGTAATGGAATGACCAATAGGTTTAATAACTTTGGAAGGTTTAGTTAGTGTTTAATTGTTTTTCGCAGGCGTACTAGTCAGAGAGAGAGATAGGCATATCAGTATAAGAACTAGGGAAGTCCTCCTTAAATAATTTAGTTTTTAAAATATTTGAAAATAATAATTTTGAAATGTGAAATGAGTAAATAGTAAATCATATTAAATGGCTATTCACAATACCGAATTGAATGAGATACTGTTTCCTTTTCTATTGCAGATTTTACGTTTGTAAAGGGAGCACTTAACTCAAGGATTTTTTTAATTGATGATTAGGATTTACGACTATTACGAGTTCTACTTCTATCTATACTTGAGCCGCTGAGTTCTTATATTTAGAATTTAGCTATTCATGCTATTCAATCGATTTATTATTTATTTAATCTCGAGTATTGAAGAGTAAGGATTCGACAGTAATATTATTGTGTCATCAGCATAATATTGTAAGATATCCTTGTGGTACTATTCGTATTATACTTGAAAGTTAAAAAATTATTGTTCAACTTTGAATATATGCATTGTTTGCTCGTGGAACCTCTATTACTCTGTAATATCGTAAGAATAAGGTGTTTTGATATTCGCTCATAAATAGTTAACTTAACATCCAGTTGGATAATTGTACATAATAATATCAGCGTTGTATTTAAATTTAACCACCCAAGTTAATGACTTGAAACTTAAATACATAGATAGCTTTTTGGGCTTGATGGCTGGTGAAGTGGTGAGTGGTTCCTATTGCAATTTCAGTAGGAGATTAGGAGACAAGAACAATTCAGTCACTCGAATTTCGAAAGATGCCCAAGATGTAATTGTACATTTGAAGAATAATTGATTGCTTAAGTAATGGTGCTTCCAACCAAACCTAAACCCTAAAACCCCCCAAAAAATATTTTCGTTGCAAAAATTACAACAAATCAGGATTGTTCCTGAGGCAGATAAAGTTGCGTATCTTGCCTTCTTCATAATAATGCATGTATGTTCAGGTTGAGTAATTTAATCAGTAAATGATTCTATTGATTCTCCTTATATAGCAACTACTGATTGTATTTATGTGTTCTATTAGTTTGATCTATTTATGAATATTAAGAAGTCCGCATTGGGTTTGTATGACTCCAAGCTTTTAATTAATCGATTTCGATGTATTCTATTTGGATTTATATTATAACTTTGAGGATTGAGGACGAAGATAACTGTTACTGTTCCCATAATTATAATTCCGATGTCGAAAAGAAATTAAAAGGAAAGACTGATCTAAAGTAATTAAATATCGTCGTATAATTTTCATAGCGCATACGTGTCGTTTATTTGCAAGCCCTTTGGATCAACGTAAATAACATAACGTAATATGACTCTGTCTGGATCGGAAGAATATTCTTTAATCTTGATTGATGATTGACGAATAAGAAATGTGATTTATGTGGAGCTTGGCATAGAACGAGTCAGGCCTAAAAACTACTAAAAAGCGTGCATTGCCTTATGCTCGCACCCTCACGATTTTTAATATAAATTATAGTGAGACGAACTATTTGGGGTAAGAAATTGTGGAATTTGGAAATAGTTTATTAAGACAAGTTCCAAAACAAAATCTTAATTGTATTAAGGCCCGGTGGACCAACCTCGGCAATGATTTTATGACTTTATTATGCTTACTGCAACTCTACACGAACCTGGACCAAAATATACGGAAAGCAAGTCATGGTGCACAAAGAAATGGGCAATGTTATGTAAAGCCACGCGAAATTTATTCTTCTCATTCACTAAAAGTTAAATTAATAAGGAATTTTATTCCAACAAACCTCCAATAAGTAACAATAACAATAATTTATAGCAGATCTATTACAGAGTTTGCCTCAATTTCAAAAGCATTTGGAAGGAATAATAAAAATACCATACCTCGACTTTTTATGAAAATCTTAACATCTCATGCATAATGAAATTATTATCATTTTTATTTGTAACATTTGCTGGAGATAAAAAATATTAAATGCTACAAAACCGTTTCTAAATAGACTGTAGCCCCTGATGAGGGTCATTGTACAAAAAGGGGAAGTCAATAAAAGTTAAAACATTGAAATATGAGAGGATGTTCTCATGTTTGCTATTTCTAAGTCCTAAAAGTAGGGAAAGTCGGCGAAACACTTATTATAATAATTGGTTTTGAGGTGTACGGTGTACATATCGTAATCTTAAAAGTTAGTCGCTGCCAGCCTCTTCTGCCCCACTCGACTGCTCCTTTTCTTCAGTCTTCTTTGGGCGACCTCGACCTCGACCGGTTCCACCTCCGGTTGATGGCTGCGATTGAACAGAAATAGGTCAGAATATTGTTTTTAATTAACCCCAATTAATTATTTAATTTGTGGTTGTAATGGCGGAGTTTTTACCTTCTTGGCCTTTGCCTTTCCCTTCTTGCGGGCAGATCCCTTTGGACGGCCGCGACCGCGCTTGGCGGGACTAGCCCCGTCCTTTTCCCCAGACTCGGCCTTGGCGGCAGGGGTAGCCTTCCGCTTTTCAGCCTTTGGCTTCTCTTCTTTCGGCACTACTTCCGCTTTGGCTGCACGACCTCGGCCGCGCTTTGCTCCCGCATCGTCAGCCATGCTCCTAAACAATAAACAAATAACTCAAAAATACGAACTAAAAACCAATATCTTAAACCTATTACCAAAATAACCACGCCATGTATTTTTAATTCATAATTCATTAAACTGTCTCATTTAATCTTGAAACCTATTTCAGAATTGGGAACAATAACCTCCAGTTGCGGTGGGACTCATTTCAGTATTTTGTATTTACAGTTGACCTTTGACCTCAACCTTGACGGTAACGGTAACCCAAAAACTCTACAAAGTTTGCAGCGTTGTTGGGTTACCGTTAGAGTCCAAACAGTGACTGGAGACAGTTCAGACAGTCCAATACACAAGCAGTTCAAGTTTCATGAAAATGACAATGACCAAGGATTGTACAAATAAGGCTATTTGGGGCAACTTGGTACAATTCCAAATATTTATTAGCACTACACCTAGACTCTAGACCTACTCGACACTCTATCACGTAAATAAAATCGTTAAACGAGATAAATTTATTGCACAAAATGTGCACTGTAAAGGACATGGCACATCAGGAGCAATTGATATAGAATACAAACATTCAAAATACCCAGTTTGTAGTTAATAATTTAATCAAAACGTGAAGTGATATGCCTAACAAAAGAATGTAACCTAATGTGTAATGGGTAATGTAGTGGTGAAAGGAAGGTATTTCACGAATATTGTACTACAGCCTACAGCTCGTAGCTCAACTACTACGGTGTAGCGTATGAAATGAAAGTAGTAGAGAAAGTGTGTGGCTTGTTGGGGAAGGAGCCGAAGGAGGAAGAATTGGATTGCAAGTAGAAGCCTTCTTCTTTCCACTCGACAAAAAATCCGTCCCAAATCTCCGTAATTACCATTTTTCCCGAATTTATGGCACACTAAATAAAAATGGCAGGAAAAAACGGAAAAGGTGGTTAAAAAGAGGAGAAAGTGGGAAAGAGGTGAGATATTTTTAATAATTTTTATCCCCACCGGCACACCCACAGTGCCTGGTCCCCCCAGCCTCTTTGGGAGTTGTAAAGGGAAGAGTCGGTGACGCCATTGCTCCTCTACTGGGGTGAAAAGAACACTTTTCCCCAATTAATTTTCAGCGTTTGGGAGGAGGTAGAAATAATTAAAAAATAGGGAGCGAGAGGTTAATTGCTGGTGAGAAAGGTTACCTTTTGAGATGAGGTTCTAAGTTGAGGGTAAGATGATTAGTGGCTAATTGTTGTAGAAGTGTATGAGAGTGGAGAGCCGTGCTTCTGGTCCGGGTGGCGGAGACTGAGTGAAGGAGAGGGAACAAGAGAACCAGATTTTACTCCGAATTTATTTCTTGGCGTCTCCTTTAGCCCTCCACTCGCTTTCCCAAACAAGTTATTATTTGCCCGCCCATACAACTACATGCACGCACGCTTACTACTCCCTATCTCTAGCTATACTACATTACTACTCCTACTCCTACCTACGGCATACCGCATATATTATATAGTGATGCGCATTTACTCTTAACATTGCAGGGTTTGGAAGAATGAGTGAGCGGGCGAGGTATGAGAGAGTCGCACGTTACCCTCACTCACATAAGGAATGCTTTTGCCATGTTAATTCCCTAAATTGAGGAAAATCGAGGGAACCCGTCCATCTCTAATATATGGGCATACATTGTTACTCTTACTCCAAAATTCCCCTCAAACTGCATCCCGATTTGCTAAAAAACAATGGTCGGGAAAAAATTGAACGCGAGGAAAAATAGTTACAGAAAATAAGGTCAAAAAGGTATATAGAAAGATCCGACGTTTTATAATTTATTTAGCATTTATTTTAGAGACTAACCTTCCAATTATATTCATTTAAAATTCCCATTGACCCTCTGAAACTGGACATTGCGTTAATATTGGTGACATTTTTTATGGATGGCGGCAGTGCAGTGGCTCAACACATTAGCATTCCTTAGGTAGATAGATACAAGTCAACATTTTTTTTTCGTCGACCATTTGGGCCGGACCATGTTTTACAGCCACCGGAAATAGCAAGCTCTCCGATTCGACATACGCGTACGGTTAATTTGCACAATGATGCTAGAATAGTACCATAGCCATTGACTCTTTGACTGACTCTGTTTGGGTCAGTATCGAGTGTATTTCACAATCCAGTTCCATTGCCATTCCTTTTTTAATTTGATTTATGGATTTTTTTCTCCATGTCCTAGGGCCTCTAATCCATGTTAATGTAATTGGGAAACGAGAAAAAAACTGTGTATTTTTTATTTTGTAGTTTTCTTCGTTTTACATTGCATTTCAATTCGGAATTATGACGTTGGAGATTTGAGGCGTATGAGTGGGAAAGCGTAGTCTGTTTGTTGAAGGAGGAATAAAATGAAGAAGGGGACCGGGACGAGTATTGATTCATCTAGTCCCGCCCCCAAATATAACCGCCAATTCTATTCCCCAATCCCATACCTACTCCCGTACGACCAAAATCCAAACACAAAACCAGTCCCAATCAAATCATAACTCCCAATTAAATAATTCATCAATTAAAACTTCGTAAAATAAGTTTAATTAATTTCTAGGGTCCTACTACGTAAATGCATTGTAGAATTTTCATTTTCAAAATACAAATAAGACGAGTCATGTCATGTTGTCGATGTTTGATGTTCTTGTAGTAATGAAACCCCATTTACCCCATATGCCGATATGCCTAGTTTTCGTATTTTTCGGATGCTGTTTGCTGTTGCTGTATTAGCTTGACTGAGGTTACTTCATTCGGTATGTACTATGTACGCACGCTAAAAGCTAAAACTGTACGTAGTGCATTCTCAATTATATTATTAGCGCCTCAATCTAATGAGTAATGATGCATAATTAAACATCAATTGAATTGCAAATTGAAGCCCAAAAATGGACCTGAAAAGTTGGAATCTGTTTCTAAAAAAAATGGTGAAAGTCTCTTTGTGCCCCTTCGTTGTCCATGTACTTTAATAAGGCGGCGAAATTTGAATTAATTAAAATTTAGACATTTTCCTCTTCCCGGATCCGCGCGTTCCTTCTTGTTAATATTTTCAATTTTCGATTTCAAATTTTTCTTAATTTTAAATTCCTATTCACTTAATCAGTCACACATCACAAACGATTATATATACGACCCAACCAATTCAATTATAACTTGGAGAAGTCCAACAACAAACAACAACACTTTGATCTTTGATCTTCAATCATTGAAGTAAGTTCAAATTCAAAGTTCAAAAACGTTAAGTCAAACTCATAAGTTCATTTTGAATAACGTAGAGCGTAAGTAAAATTTGTCTTTCAACAGTTTCAACTAACTACAAACTAGAAGTTAGTCATAATCAAATTGCAATGTGCAATGCAAGTCAAAAACTCACTCAATGAATGAATGGTCGAATGGTGAATGGAGTCAGTATGTATGTACAAAGTACAATGTTGAATATGTAATGTACAACGACAAACAATGCACAATGGATGATGGCAATGCACAATGCTTTTTTGCCTTTCGTTATTGAGCTCGACTCATATACAAATATCAAATATTGATGGTGGATGGACATGATGCATGAGCATGACGAACTCAATTTCATATTCCATTCACCATTCGCAGCAGTGATTTCTGCCGAAATTGTACATTTGACATTGCATTTGTGATTTGTGGATTGTAGTACCATATATTATAATGCAATAAATGTACAATTTTATTGCTTGCTTGACAACGGTAAAGGGGTGCTCCAAGAGACAAATAAGACACAAGAAATCGTTGCGCGACGCTATTTAATTTCGATCCTATGCCTATAATCAATGTATAAGTATATGGATGAATGGTATATATATATGTATTTATTTGTACAAGTGAAGTTTAATGGTTTAACATTTTCTCTTAGGTTGCCGACTATTAGTTGGTGATGGAAAAAGGGTTTGGTTCAGACCCTAGTACGAAGAAAAAGGAAGGAGATTGTAGTGATGAAAAAACGATGGATTACAGGAGCCAAAAGAGAGTTGAAGATGCCAAATTGAAAGCCAGGCCCGGTAAGTCGACCGACAATACAATTCCAAAAAAAGTATTACCTAATGTAAAATTATCATCTACATCATTGTGCATTTTGCATTTCTTTGTAGAGCTCAAATGGGAAGGAGCATGGACGAATTTCAATCACTTTGAAAATTTTGACGTTTCTTTGTCGTCTGTGAAACAATCGAACTCAGTCCAGCGAATCCATGTCAATCAAGTAAGCACGGAGGAATTTATCGAAAGATTTGAACGACCCTATCTACCATGCGTCATTCTCGGAGCCAGCGATAATTGGAAAGCTAACCACAAATGGACTCCTCAGGTATACGAATCCGCATGACTGACACCCATTACAATTTTAAATTCAGGGAATTTTCTGTATAATTAGCTTGTAGGATTCGTCAATATCAATTCAAGCTCTGTTATAATAGACATCACCATTTGTCAAGCCAAAATTCTAACACAAGGTACCTAAATTCCAAATCTTGGTATTATAGAGGCTCGCAAAGAAGTTTCGAAATCAAAAATTTAAATGCGGAGAAGACAATGAAGGATACAGTGTAAAGTTAAAAATGAAGTATTTTGTGGATTATATGCAGTCAACTAAAGATGACAGCCCTTTGTACATTTTCGATAGCAGTTATGGGGATCATCCACGAAGGAAACGACTGCTTCAAGACTATGACATACCGAAGTACTTTAGGGATGACTTGTTTCAATATGTACGTCTTCCCTTTCTAACTTCATTGCTTCTAATCCATTATCTGTTTGAGTAAAATTGACGTTACGTTTTATTTTTTGGCAGGCAGGGGAACGTCGTCGCCCTCCTTACAGGTGGTTCGTATGTGGTCCTGCTCGCTCAGGCACTGGGATTCATATTGATGTAAACTTCCGATCGAGTTTTAGGCTTTAGACATTTACATTTGTTTATAAAAATGCAATCCTAACCTAGATGTTTTATTTTTTAGCCCCTGGGCACATCTGCATGGAATACTCTTGTTCGTGGGCATAAACGTTGGGTATTATTCCCTACTGAAACTCCAAAGGTACACGTCAGTTTAACAGTCCTTCGGCTATGTAATGAATGACAACAATAGTTATATTAATTACAAACTTTTCTTGTAATTAATTTAATTACAACCTTGGTACTTGTTTTCTACATGATGATACATGATGAAAAGCGTAGTGGCTGAAGGCTGAAGGATGTACTAATTCCGAGAGTCTGAAAATATTATTTTCTGTCTAAATATAAAGTGTGATTGTCCTGATTTTAGTTTCAGTGTTACATTGTAATTTCTCATAATTATCCTACATTTCAAAAGATACAATCTTTTACTTTATTTTCAGTCTATTTTGAAAGTTACCAAGGAAGAAGGAGGGAAACAACAAGACGAAGCTATCACTTGGTTTAATGTTATTTACCCACGCACTCAGAAACCAGACTGGCCGAAAGAATTCGTTCCTGTACGGTTACTTTACCTTACGTAAATAATTGCAACCCTTTTTGTTAATATGAATACCTTATAAATAAATGACGATTAATTTAATGGTGATTTTAGATTGAGATTTTGCAAGGACCAGGAGAGACCGTTTTTGTTCCTGGAGGCTATTGGGTATAATATAATATTAAAATAATAATATCATCATTATATCTGTAACGCTAATAATATTTAATTATAATATTACCTATAGCATTGTGTACTCAATTTGGACACAACAGTGGCTGTCACTCAGAATTTCTGTTCTCGTACCAACTTTCCAATTGTTTGGCATAAAACAGTGCGTGGTCGTCCTAAGCTTAGCAAAAAATTGTACAAGGTTCTTAAAGTGGGTCTCATTTCAACTTTTAGCATTTATTATTTTCTAAATCCTAATGATCAGATCTGTATCGGAAGATGATATCATCTAAATTGCCCAACTAATTTGTATTTCAGATTAAATTTCCTGAACTAGCTCGAGTAGCAGACGGCGTGGATCTCAAAAAGCATAGCGGTATCTTTTCCGATAGTTCTAGCGGCTCTTCATCCAGTTCTTCAAGCTCCTCTTCTTCGTCCTCGTCGTGTGATTCTTCATCTGACTCGGACAGTGTGGACAGCGGTCAAGCAAGTTTGCATGAAAATAAGAAGAAATCTCGACAACGGCAGCGAAAAAAGTCCCGATCTATGTCACGGGATAGAAAAAGTAAGCACTCAATGACGAAATCCAGTCGTCGAAGCAGTAGCCATCGAGATCGTAGTTCTTCCACTTCTCCTAAGAAAAGTCGAAGCCGAAGTCCAAATCGTTCCAAACTAAACTGATGCAGTGTATTAAAGTATATTTTCCAAATTTAGTTGGAAGCATCACTTAACTTACATAGGTACCATTTCCACATCAACGATACGATAATTATCATACGAAAATTTCCTATTAGTGTAGTGTGTGTGTGACTAAACGACGCAAGCATTAGACTATATTATAAGAAGTAACAGATCAAATGAGATTTCATAATTATTCTTCCTTCTTGTGGTATTTTGTATCGACAATTAATTTAGTGTCGTATTTAGGGAACTCACAACGTAATAATTAATTGTTTTTTGTAATCTGTAGAGTACTGATTTACTAAGACGTGATAAGAGGATGTAAATTGTTAATTCCTGATCCGTGATACTTTTAAAGCAAGAGAAGTTCAGGCTGAAGCGTTTATTCCAATATATGGAGGTAGACGCGTCGATTTTGATGGTTATCCAAAGAATGACCGTACTATTAACCAGCTCTATGCCTATTAAACTTTGCATGTATTACATCAGTCAATAACAAAAATTTCAAAATTATTTTATATTACCTACCTATGGCTACTACAGAGAAAGGATTTGCACTTTTTCGTAATTTTTGTATTTTTCCATCGTTCCGAGTTCCGAATTAAATATGTATGTAGTTATCGGTATTTTTAATGAGAAAAGGTATCTATACAATGGATGTACGAGCTGGACTTGAATATAATTCTTTTAAATTAAATAAATGGGAAAAAATACTTCAGACACGTCTGGAATTATTATATTCAGTGGTTAGTTTATTCTCGTATTTGATTGAATGGTCAACATTTTAGTCGAACTGATGAGCTCATTATCATTTTAACTTCAAAGAAAAATAAACAAATTAAACTAAAGTGGAAGCGAGAATAGCAACGCCTCGCTCGTAAAAACTGTATTTGTCTTGCTGTTTGACCATCTTCATATCGACGGTGAAGAGAAGCTCATCCCTTGTCGAATTCAGATAGACGGGCAAGACTATCTTGCCATCAGTAACATTCGCTTTTGGATCTTGCTTGATCCAAGTTAGTGCCACGTTCGGTAAATCGCTCAACACGTCGGCCGATAATTGGAGGCCATCCTTCCACGCTGCACCTTGCAACTTCAGTCCAGTAAGCACAAAGTTTTGCTCTTTCTTTCCTCCAACCACCAACTCAAGAATCAACTCCTCAACAGACCTTCACAACAAACAATTTTATTAAAGGCTTTCAATGAAATAACATCCATCAATTTTCTTTGTATTATAAAATTACCATCCATTGGCTTGGGCGACACACTGTCTCGTAGCCGTAAAGTAAGCTTCTGGGTTAAGTAGTCCACCAAGCCATACATGAGCAGCCTGAAATTATGGTATTTACCGTTGAAGTTTGATTATTTCTTGATGATAATACTTTTAAACCAGAAGTATGTCCAACCACTTACCTCTAATTGTTCAACTCCTTTCAGATGAACAGTCTGCGAGATGTTAATGAACTGCTCGATACGAAGCGCGAGGTCATTAATCCATCCAATGACGGTACATCCTCTCGGAATAGGATATCTTCCGATCCAACTTTCCGGGATTATTCCGCGAACCAAGTCTGATATCAACTTCCTGTGATACGACGTCTGTTTCTTCTCACCCTATTCCATAAAATAATTTAGTATAATATATATAGGTATATAACGAAAACCGAATGTCAGATATTGAGATAAGACCAAATAAGGAATAGCAAAGGGGTTCACGAGGTTCAAAGATGCAATGCAATGCAAGTTTCAAATATTGTTTAGTTAGAAAGCTGATTACCTTGCAGATGAGGCTGACGGATTTGAGGTCTCCGGTAACAGTGTGTAGCATTTTCGCGGCAGCTGCAATCTCCCGTTCAAAGAAGCGATAAAGAGGTCGTTTGATGTTGTCTGCCGTCCGTCGCAACGGACTAACCTTTTCTGGGAGGAGTTTTAGCCACTCTTCTGCCGAGAGCCGGAGTGTTCTCATCCATCCGGGGGCCCCAGCATGACCTTCAGCACTCGCTCCCACTGCATCCTTCCCTGACAGATCTTCGTCATCTTCAATAACTTGCATATTCAACAGTTTGGATCCCATCTCTGACCCTCGATTGGTGAGGAGCACTTTCTCTGCATGAGTTGGTAAACCAAGCCAAGCTGGAGTTTGTCTATTAGGTTAGGATAGGGAAATATATCAATTAGGCATTTGAGATCAAAGTATATAATTACCGATTTAGGGACTACTATTCGAACCTGTTGGTTAGCGTATTTGCCCAAGTAAGGAATTGATCTCTTCTGAGAGCATCCGGCATCGAAATATTTCCTCCGTCCGCATTGGCAACGAGGAAGAAGTCCGCTTCAAAACTTCGGGGAGTAAAGAGTCGGTGGACAAAAGAAGAGAGAAGTCGTGCATCGAACTCATTGTCGACTTTTCCTCCGTAAATGGTTTCAGAAAGGAGAGTCTTTATAGCATCCCATGGAACCTTATCCGGTGGTAAGTTGGTTCGACCCATAGCCGTAGCATCGATCCAAGCATCCAACGTATCACAAGCGACCCGAAGGTCCGCTTCATTGAATTCATAATACTTGGCCCAGCCTAGAGGAACATATCGTAGACGTTCTTGAACGACAGCATGGAACCAGGCGACGAGGAAATAAAGCCGAGCTCGTTCACTTGGAGCTTTCATCATCCGAGCTGGAGGGACGGTATTAAATGTTCGTAAGAGATTGGCTTTAATTCCTGGGGGAGGCTCAAAGACAAAGACTCTGCCAGCCCTCAATAAGTTGACCGGGATCTTGGGATGGACATCCATCGTGAGGAAGAGACGGAAGGAAGAATGTGGTTGCAACGAATGTAACTTCTTCTCCAACTGAAGCAACCATTGAGGAGCCAAGTGAACATTCTTCAATAAAACCCATCTGAAAGAAACATCAATCACACGAAAATTATAGTCGGTTCAATTAAGATGTGGGATAAAGATCCTTAAATTATCTATTATTTCTTTCAGTTAAGTGCGTTGTCGGGGTAAGAGTTCAGACATTCCGAATTCTCCTCCCCCTCAGCCCACAAATCGGCTGTTCTGGACCCCTGCGTTTTCATCATTTCAATTTCGATTATTATAAACTATCAAGACCACTATCCATTTTCTTATTTTCTTAAGCATTACTTCTACTTTACCTTCCGGTTTTAACAGCAGAAGCAATAGCCTGATCGGCTTGATTGAAACCTTCCGCCGATCCAATGGCAATGGAAACCAACGTTTGAGATTGTTGAGCTGCTAGGTCATCAACTCTGCCAGAAGCATCGAAGCCAGCAGCCGAACACAGAAGGACAGGAGTCCGTGAAGTCACTTCCGTGTCCACAATATTTCCCAAATCCACATCTCCAGTTGGAATAAAATCGGCTCCAAGTACTTCATCAACGAGAACTTGTCCCATTGCTACAACTCGGTCTGGTCTAAATGCTTGGATAACCAGAAGCTTGTATATAGTCGTTGTGAAAGGCACAACTTCGGCTGACTCTTCCCATAAAAGAGGTACACTGGTCTCAGGATTGGGGAGCCTGATCCAATTGTTGAATTCGGTTGAATCCACTTTTGAACCGATGTTTTTGAAAGCGGGGACTTTAGCTTGTAATCTGACGAGTCCTTCAACTTGGTCTTGAGTTAAGCACTGAGGATACGAGCCTTTTGGGGGTGGAAAAACCCCTTCTTTGAACCTTAAGTACATTTGGAAAGATTGCTCGAAAATCCCTTTGGTAAAAATTCGTGCTAAGAGAATAGCGAATGGAAGTCTGTCTACATGTAGCATTCCACGTGTAACTCTGTCTGAGCAGACCTGAAACAAATCCTTTGTTATGATCTCAAGTCTTGTTCCGGGGTCCTTGACGGAATTCAATTTTCCATTTCCTTTCAAAACCGAGTTGAACATGTCGAGGAAGAATTGGAGTGAATATTGGTAGAGGAAGTGCATCTGATGCATGTTGTCCAACATGAAGTAAATGGAGCTGCAAGCTTGGGCTAGGGGCATGTACTGACCCGATACTTGATCAATCTCCTGTATTACGATGTCTGTCTCTTCGACTTTTTTAGAAATCTCCGCCGCTTCCTATTACAAAAAAGAAACCAACGGTGTCTAACTGAAACTAAAATAACAATAAATCTAATAAAAAGTGAACAAAATTGAAATTTTACCATTTTCAAATTTTCCAAAGTTGTGATGACACTATCGTCATCCAAAATCTTTCCTTTGGCATCATTAAGTGCACCCAAGAGGGACTTCTCCAAATGACGAAGTCGCACTTGGAATTCTCCCTGTAGTTTTAGTAAATCACTCCTCTTTTGATCAATATCTGGTCTCTCAGCCCGAAGAACTTGATTTAAGCATTGACTCTGAAGAGAGGCTCGAGTGACGGTAAAGTTGACGAAAGTGACTCTGGAACAAACGTCAGGAGGAAACTCGACGGTAGGGTCACGAGTCGATAGGAATATGACAAACGAAGGGGACAAGTCTATGTCCTGTTCTCCAAGAGATATCAATACTCGACCACCTGTTCGCCGTACTTCCCGATTTAGAACTGGATTCAAAATTGGATCATAGCTGAAAAACATTAAATGAAAGTTTTTTTATTTCTCGAATTAAAGCCAGACAGGTATCCAGGCACCATCCAGTGCCAGTTAAGTCACATTAAGTTTAAGATTGATGTACCTTTCAACATCCTGAACCAACAAGGGATTTCCAAATCTCAGAGCAGACTCTAAGTTCTTTCTAAACGAGTCATCAAGGAAACTGGTTTTGGTCAGCTTTCTATCGGCATACTCCTTCATTAAAAATTCTGTCGCCTGGCCACTTGGGTCAATAATAAGAGGATACCGATTGAATCTCTTAAGCATCACGGCGTTCTCAGTACAGAGGTCATCGTCGGGTAAACTGTTCTCCTTCCATCGTAACCTTTCATCGGGATGACTTAAGTATTCACTGAGTGCTAGATCCTGTCGATAAGAAATGTATGCTTTCCCAAGATGATCACACCAGGTTGAGAATAAATTCTGCCTGTAGTGTTGGTCGAAGTAGCCGGCGTATGAGAGAAACCCAGACGACAAGAGGGTGTCTCCAACTATGGTTGACATTTGACTTTTAAAGCCCTCACTACTAGACTCCCATCGATCTTTCTCCATTCCCAAACTTCGAAGAAGAGACATTGACCGCTCCACTTTCCTTTGAACGTTGTCCAAGTCCGTTTTAATGGCCTGAGCCTGAGCAATAAGGAGAGCGTATTCTTCCTTGTAGCTCGTGATCTGGTTCTCCAGTCGATCAATATCATCTCGAACTTGTCGTGCTTCATTTTCATTCCTCGTAGCTGCATCTTCCAGACTCTGAAGTTCTTCTCGCAGGGGCTCGACTTTTCGCAGTACGTCCGAATAACTGATCTGTGCGATGGCCCATTTCACTAATGGACCACAAGCTAAGGAGGCTCTGTTTACTTTTTCAAAATTATAATCCGGATTTGATATGTATCTTGAGTTCATCTTATCTCTCATATCATCTGTTATACTGTCCGTCTGAAAGTTTACAATAGTTGAAATGAAGTTTTCCTTCATGAGGACAGCCCTAATCGCTTTCCAGTCCACAGCATTTTCTCCAAGCAGGAGACAGATAGACTCAAGGGCTAACTTGACCCCTGCGGGAGGATTTGCCATTGATCGAACTTCCACCAGTTGCTGCTTCTTAATGCTTTGAACTGCCTGTTGAGCATCTCGGACGGCTGGCTCAACTTTTTCTAGGTCCCGTGTCACATCTTCTTGTTTTTTTCCAATCTCTTTCGTCTGGATTTTTAAGTTTGCCTGAAGCGTTGTACTTTGAACTTTCCGTTGCTCGGCTTGCTGTTGTCGTCCAATCATTTCTTTCAGTTTGTTGTTTGCCATTTCGTCCTTTTCTTTTAACTCTTTGCGTTTAAGTTCCAATGATTTCTTCATCTCTTCAACTTGGTCAACCGTTTCTGCAATTTTATTAAGCCCAATGTTCAAATGCAGTTGCTGTTCTTCCAAATCCGACCTCTTCTCGTTATATAGTTTCACAAAGTGATTGATGAAGTCAAGAAAATGTCTGGGTGTGATTGACATGGTCGTTCCTCCGCGTTTGGCCAACCGTTTGTTGGCCTTGTGAAGAGTCAAATGGACGAATACAAAAGCATTGATAACCCCATCTCGGTGGGACAACGTAGCTGGATTTAGTTCATCAAAAGCGATTGGGAACTCCAAGGGCAGCTTCCATGAGTTGTTGTCCAAGTCCACCTTCATTGTCAACTCCTTTGCTACCTAAAAATGAATTAAAATAGTAGATTAGCTTTCAATATATGTAGGTATCATTAGACAAGATTGATTCTGAATAGTTTTATCGGATTTCAGTGCAGTGCGTTGTCGGGTTACGGGTTTCAGACATTCCGAACTCCCGTACCCCTCAGCCCACAAATCGGCTGTTCTGGACCCCTGCGTTTTCATCATGGTGATCCACCATCCCCAGTAATGGAATATGTCCAAGGCATAAATAAGAGAAAGAATGAGGGAGTAGTTACCTGAAAGAGGGCCGTGTTGGTCCAATCACCAAACCAATCTAAAACACATCGATTGAAAAGGGCAGGAGAGGTTGCTGCTCGATCCTTAAGCCCTTGTTCCGATGGATTCATTGTGAAAACGACGTGGAGATTCCTCATCACCTGATGAGCGAACCACTTGTATAATTCTTCGGCGGAATCGTGCATGAGCCCTTCTCGTGTTGCTCCTTCCTTACATTGTGTCATTAGCGTCGTAAACTCATCCCCTTCAAACAGACCAGGAACTTCTCCGTTTGCCAACAGCGTATTCATCCGTTCCAGGAATGAGCTCTGTAGAACATTTGCCTCGTCCAAGATAAAGCAAATTTTCTCTCCTAAATTATTAAATAAAATTGATACAATACAATTAGATATAAATGATAAATGATACTCTTCACGTCAACAATGTTTTAAACACTAAACTGTCAATACTTTCCAGCAGAATTGGTTCGGTTAAGAAAATTTTGTAAAGGGTGAATGAAAATTATGTAGGTACCTTTACACCCAGATCTGCGAAGTACAGATCTCAAATCCTCATCGAAGTCTGCGGCAGTGTACTTATTATGAACCTTAATTTGAAACACCTGTAGTCCATTAATCCAAGCGACGAAACGAGACAAGGTTGTTTTCCCAGATCCAGCTACTCCAATAAGAAGTAAGTGTCCCTGAGGTTGACGGAATATTCTGTCCATTCGTAAAACGTGTTCCAGAACTTCGTCAAAAAGAACTAATGGCACGTCCAGCTCTTCTTGATAAAAGACCTGCAGTCTTGCACGAACATACTCTCTCAGTTGATCCCTTTCCACGGGAACGTAGTCCTTTGAAAGCCAATTGGAATAGAGTATTGGTCTTTGAAGAGCTTCATTTCGATCAATGGTAGGAAAATGTTTCAAGCCCACTTCGTCAATATTTTCATTGGTCCACTGTCTTTCTTCGTCGTACACAAGACGGTCTTGGAATAATCGAAGAGCTTCATGAGCCCAAAGCCGGACTAGTCCTTCAACCGTGAGCCCATCCAACGGACGAACTGCTTCGTAAATACCTCGAACCCAGCGAGTCATTTCACGAGGGGAATATACATAGTGAGGTTGCATGTCTTGAGTAAACCTCTCCTGAGATTTTAAAAAGAACTCTACCATTGCATTTGTCAGTGGCTCAGCATAGGTCATTAATGAGGGAACCAATTTCAACAGGGCACGATTAAACGTTCCGTAAATCTGCAACGAATGTATTATTACTTGCATATTTTGTAATTACATATAAAAATGGATTGTTCGAAATCATGTAAGAGCGGAGGTTACCTGTTTTAAAGATGTTTCTCCAGGATAGTCAACATATACAACGGGAACATGTCTCAAGAATCGATGAGAAAGAGGTTTTCGTCCAGGATCTGTTGGAGGATTACAAGCACCAACAAACTGAATTCTTTCCAAACGAACCAAGCTATGATCTGAAGTTCTGTAAAAGAACTTGTGCTCAACAAGTTGGCGAATGAAAGAGATGACTCGCTGCGTTCCGTACTTATCCATATCCGGCAAGTTGATTTCATCACAGAAAAGGATCAACCATTTTCCAAGTTGAACAGGAGCTAAAACTACTCCATTCGGAGTCTTCCTATACTCACAATAATGATCAAAAGTTTTGAGAAGAAGTTCTGGCGTTGTGGCTGAAGAAAAGTTCAAACTGACGACTTCCATATCTGGGAGGGCACGAAGAGCTGATAATAATGTCATAGTTTTCCCCGATCCAGGAGGTCCGCATAGTACAAGTGGCTTGTGCTCAGCCAACCAAGTTGCCAATAAAGACTCGTGTCGAACGGTGTCCAACGTCGGCACCACTGCGTCGGGGGAAGCCTGTTTATCATATTAGTAATTATAGCTTAATTATAATTTTTAGTTACAGTTTACAACAAATCAAGCTTGCGGACTGTGAGATTAAAAATTTACTTACAACTTTGTGTGTCTCGACATCCGTTCTTGGAACCTTGAGAGCCCAAGGTGCCCATTCACCAGTCATGGTGACTTCAAAGTCGACAATAGGTGATTGAGGATTAGGAGGTGGAAGTGGTAATGTAGTCGTACTACGAATGAACTCCCCCAGTTCATGCCTTGTCTTTAATTTAGCATCTCCGGTAAACGACCAGAGCATAGCATATACTAATGACTTAGACATAAATTTATCTACGGCATCCGATTCTAGGGGAAAATCCTGATGAGATGCATTATATCCATGGATCTGTCTCACCGCTTCATTCATCATACAAAAGAGGGACGAGAGTGCCCGCATCTTTGTAAAGTCCATAATATGTTCAAGACTAGATGCAAACTCAAGGCATTTGTCAACAAGTCCATCTGCCACAAAGTAAGGCTGTATTAGACCTGCAATTTCCCTTTGAAGTTTAAGAGCAGAAGACAAGGTTTCCAGCCCTGACTCTTTTTGTTCCGTATTCGGTCTGCGACTGAAATTGTCTCCCTCATCCGCGTCGTCCAAAGAGATGTTCTCGAGGCGGGCCAGGAAATTATGGAATAACATTTCCGTCGACAGTACATCGTGAGAGAACCAAACCATTCCGCAACGAGATACAGTAGCCATCGTTGCGTGCTTCAAGTCCTGAACTTCAAAAAGTAGACGCACATTTGGAGGAAGAGCAAGACGTTCTCCGTTCGGTAACGTTAATAGTTTATTGTCGTCCAGCACAGAGTTCAAATTCTCAACCCTAAAAACAATTCAACCATTAGCCTGGCCAGTCTATTGGATTTCATATCATCGTATTGTTCTGGGTCTAATAAACCTTACCACTCGGGATCCACGTCTCCATCAAAAACGATCCACTGCCGTTTCGCTCTTTCCCCTCGAACGTTGTCAATAATTTTTCTACAGACAAATCAAAGTTTTAATAAATGTTGTAAATGTTCTAAAAGGTCGGAGTAATTTCGTGGAGAACTGACCTAAGAATGTGTGTAAAAAGTCCATCGGTCCATTCCCTCGTGTTAGGGTCCATGAAACCATAAAGGGCTTCTTTGGAGACGGCTTTAGGATCGATGACATGTGACACGCCCTCTGTTCCTTCCAATCGCTCCAACGCCTTCAGAAGAACTTTCCAAGCCGTGGATTTTCCTGTTCCTGAATTACCTACAAGCATCACTCCATGACTCAACGCCTGAATCTGGTACAACTGCAATACCTACAAAAACAAAAGACAGCATTTTACTCCTGTCAATCAATAGTTTAATAAATTAAGCTCAGCAATCCCATGCATATCTGGCCGCATGTCCCTCCAATTACGTTCTAAACTTGCCTTCTCGATCCAAGATTTTCCGTACAATCCCTTCATTTAGTTCAGCATTAATAAATCACAATTCAAATCATTCATTCAATTACCTCTACAAACTTTCGCAAAGGAAACCAGAAAACAAAATCAAGTAGTCGAAATAAAATAAATTTAATAATAATTTAATTTATTAAGAACTATGAATGTTCTTAGCTTTCAATAAGGTTGTGCGTATTGTTTATAAACGACTAATCGTGAGATATATTTTTTAACAGAGAAGCAAAAACATGTATATAGAGAGTGGAATACTAGAACATACCTTTTCCATCCACGAGTTTTCTCCAGATACAAGAAATTCTTCTCTACAAATTGCTCGAATATGTTCCTTTAAAGTATCCATTTGAGCTGGAGTATAATTCACTCCTGGGAAAACATCGGACAAAAGAGAAAATAAAAGGGGGATATCTTCAGCGACTAATTTCGGGACCATCGTCTCACAAATTGACTGGATTAAAATCTCTTGTTCAGGAAGATTCTCGGCAATCTTGGACTCTTCGACAGTTTCACCTCTTTGAATACCTGTCTCTTTTATCCTTTGGATTCTATCTCGTTTCACATTTCCAGCTGACACCAATACCGACTTTAAGGCCCGTAGTCCGAAGTCGTAATGAGACTGAGCCGAGAGTTGTTGTTGACAAAGTCTGAAGAATGGGACAACCTTGGCAGCCAAAGTTTCGGCTGTTCGAAATCCCTGAGAGAAGAGCATCACTTCCGCAATCAGCTGTCGATCGGGTGTGGTCATTGCCAATGATCTAAAGAGTTGTTTCAAATTGTCCGGTAAATTGGACCTTCCAGCGTATCCAGGATTCATAGTCACAAAAATAGCCATTTCACAAGAGACACGAACGGATTTTCCGACCAACTCGACAACTAAACTCCCTTCTTTTCCACCTTCTTTTTGAGACTTCAAGGCTTCCTGAATTGTTTGAATTTGCTGAGATACAGCAGATAACATTCGTTCTTCAAGACGATTGAATTCATCAAAACAACCCCACGCTCCAACTTGACACAATCCAACAAAAATTCGACCCATTGCCTGGAAATCAAATGTCTCATCGCAATTGAACACCAACACGAATCGTCCCAATTGATGACCTAAGGCTTTAACGGATTCGGTTTTACCTGCAATTGTTTTAAAATGTGTTACAATAGTATACATGAGCGTAAAAGTTAATGTTAGTTGCTTTTAAGAGTGATAAGTAATAAATTTTGAAAGATCAAAATAACGTACCAGTTCCGGCCGGTCCAAATGGTGAACCACCAAGCCTGGCTTCCAAAGCTTGAGTCATGGTCAAATAGCACTTGTCAGTTAAAGGTGTCTGAACCAGTTTCTCTTGAACTCCCAAATATTCGAACCCGTAATTAAATTTCGCATCGGCCATGTGTATGCTCAATTTTTTCAGAACGTCGGGCTGATTGGGATCGAAATAGAATCGCATTTGTCGAAGCCACTCGAATGCCTTGTTATTCGAAATTCCATTTGCCAATAGGTTTCTTGTCACTGTTCGCTTATGGACAAATTCGTTGATCAAATGTTCCAACTTCTTTCGTCTTAAGGCTGGTTGTTCATGAAGCACCGAGTCGGCCAACACCGTCAAAGTATTCTCTACTCGCTTCAGAACTGATTCAACCTTTCCTTTCACTCCAATTGAATTTTCCACCCCTTCGCACTACAAGAACAAATAAACCTACGTATTTTGTGTCCATCCTTTAGTGAGTAAAAACAATTGAAAAATTATTTAATTGAGAAAAGCCAGGTTACGGCACGTTTTGAGTACTTACCCACCAGATCTGGGCAGCTAAATTAATTAATTGCGCAGGGAATCCATCCACCCATTTCATGAACAAGTCCGGATTGATCTTTTCATTAAATTGAGCAACTTCCTACAAAAAGTTATTCTGGAATTTATGTATTTGAACCAAATGGACTCTTATCGAAGGAATTCAATGAGATAATTGTAATGACTGTACCTGAACTGCTTGCGTCAAGGAGGTAGCTAAACTGAGCCTCATTTCTCGCTCGACGGCACTTAACCACTCGTTAACTTTTTGATCGGTGACCAAGACGGGAGTTAGGAACTTGACGACTTCCCCTTCTCGCGAAGCAATCCCAACTATAGTATTCTGATCTTCGTCGGCCAAAATTACAGAACTCACTCCAGCAAACATCTTCTTGAAATGCTTTTGTAGTCTCCCTATATTTTTGCTGTTACCAATTATCTCTAAAAGATCTTCATCTCCAACAAAATAAAATCTTGGGAAGGATGCTCTTTCACGTTCCAAATACTCCCCAAGTGCCTTTTGAATTTTTTCTAAAAGATCGGCTAATCTCTTTAGTGTTCTCTGGACTCCTTGAATATTGAGGACATCGAGAACTTTCGGAGATTTGCTTACTCTCTTCATTAGGCCAAGAAACTCTGTGCTTATGCTTTGAAATCTGGAAGTTTCCATTGGAAGTAAGGCTTTGATGTCTTGACTGGATAAGAAGATTCCTTCAAGATACATCCAACGCCTTTGCACATCAATCCAAACATCAAACAATTCTAAGATTCTGTCCAATTTTTCTTCCCATCCTGTTGCTTCCTCTTCAAATACTTTGTAGTAAGGCGACAGTTTCATTGCTGCGACCTGATTAAAAAATTAAAGAATTCATAGTTTTCATAATGGGTATTAGTATTAGTTTGTGGCAATTTAGATTTAGCCACCATAATTAAAACCGCTGGTGTATATGTAATTTCTTACGGAATTGATGTGCTCCTTGAGTTTGTTGAAAAGATCATCCCAGCCCTTGATCAATTTACACTTGTTTTGATAATTGAACAACTCCAACTCGTACGTCTGCCAGGATTCCCTCACTTGTTTAAGGAACTCCTCTAAGGCCATTTCTCCCTGAGCTACGATGATAACATCCCTCAGCACCTTTTCGTTTTTTTGCAAGTCCACGTCCCAGACTTGACCTAGAGTCAATTCGTTCAAAGACCAGTTTACCCGAAGAGATTTCATAAGAGTCTTCCAATGTCGCTCCTTCAATGCTTCCGATTTCAACTCTACAATCAAAGTGTTGACCTTTGCATATCCTTGGATTAACTTTTTGACGTGTTCAAATGAGGCATATTGTCGTAACTTGGCTGGCAGGTCTTTTAGTTGAGTTAACAAAGCGTCAATCTGTTGACGGATTTTTCTTGGCTGAACAGACAACCAAGGAGTTTCTTTGACTTCATCAATTTGCTCCCAGACTCTTGAAAGTTCACTCCAAACACCCTTTAAGTCCTGAAGTTCTTCAAACGCTACAACGAATCTCTCCTCCGTCTCGCTGCTTACACCTATTTGAATTTACAAATATGAATTTGAATTTGATATACAATTAGGGAGTACTACTGGGATATCATTATATAACTGTAATAAATCACAATGCTGAAAAGTGAAAACAACGAACCTGTCATTTCCAATGCTTCTTTAGCCCTTGACACATTTCCTCGTTCTTCCCTCAACTTTGTGTACCGATTCTCAAATGACAATAGCTGTCTCAAGGCCTCCGTTGGCTTGAAATCTGCTTTGACCGGTTTTTCTTTCTCCCAATCGACGAGGAAAGCTAAAGATCGGGTCTCAACTGCCTTGTCCTCACTCATTATCTTGGCTTGTAGACTGGCCACTTGTGTTTGGATGGACGAGTCCTTCCGTTTCAAGATGTCTGAGAAAGAGCTCCATTCTCCTTCAACACTGTCAATATGAAGCCAATTTGTAGGAAGTTGGAATCTTTGGCGTTCCAGCATTCGCTGACCTTCTTTGTATACTCCAACTTTTTCTTCCCACTCTAACATCTTCTTTTTTAGATTCTGGACGTATGTTATTAAACCAACCGCTTCAGACGTTGATGAAGTTTCAATAGACTGGTTCTCCAAATCCGTTCTCGACTGATGTAGTCAGATAAAAACAGATAGTCAAACCCAGGTTCAAAACTCAATCAAAATGTGGTGTAGTTAATTGTTTTACCTTTGCCACTTCGGCATGGAAGGTGGTCATTTGTGATGAAAGAAGTGCTGAGAACTTGGCTAAAGCGTCCTTATGCCATGAGTCGTACTTAAGGGAAACTTTACTCTGTACTTTTCCGTACTCAATATTCACAGGTCCGAACGTTCGTTTCACTTCCGCAGTGTCAAATGTACTACGTGTTTGCCTGCAATTGAAATCACAAATGATATCAAATTGGAAACTGAATCGTAGATAAAGGTAAGTCTAGTTATGAGGCAGTTATAATGGATTTTAAATCATACTTGATGTCTGCTAGGCATTTCAGCCAAAGATTCATATCCTCTCCTAATTTGCCGTACAGTTGATCAGGTTGCAAATCCCAAAGAGCTTGATAGCAGATCCATTCGTTCACATAATTCGTCACTTGAACCATTTTACCCTCAATCGCATTGTAAGCTTGTTCCAATGTTTTAGCACCATTTGGTAATTTGGCCAATAAATCCTTGTATGTTGTTGCACTTCCCTTTTCTAGACCAACCTAATAGGAATATATACAATTTAATATGTAAATTCCTACCGATGACAAAACATAAGACAACTTGGTTTTTTATGACTTTAACGTTACTTGATATCTGGAACTTTGAATTCGTGGGTGCGAAGTGGCAATGGCTTGCCAAGCAAATAGTTTCTGGAATAGCTGCTGCCGGATTTCCTCCGCTGCAGGATAAACCCACAGCGTTTGTTGAGTCATTCTCATTTCCAGCTTTAATTCTCCTAACTAAAAATGAACATTTACATGGATTTTACTCAAAAACCAATACGTCAAACGGAGACAAACAATATTACAAAATGAAAAAATACCTCCGGTTCACCCCCTAATTTGTTGATGAGTTTCGTTTCCTCTTCATCATTATCTTCTGTTTCAGGATCCACTCGTCCTTCAAGACATACTGTCCAAGCACAAATCCCAGCATCCAGTCTTTTTGCCAGCCTTTTCTCGACTTCGATGTCGATGTGCATCACCCATTTTGCCAAATTAGAGTACTGTTTGAGTGACAGATCATCGATAGCTTTCTGTATCTTCCCCAAAATGTCCCCGAACGTCTTTGCACTATACGCGCAAGTTTCCAGTGATTTTATATCAACACTCACTTGCATCTCTACACTCAAAACCTCATCAACCTGTGATTACATGGAACAATTAATTCATTTCATCGTCATCGGAATGGTTAATGATTACATAAAATGCTTTTTAATTATGAACCTTTTCAGCGAATTGGAAAACCCCTTCAGACAATTTCTTGACATATGGGTCCAATTTGTAAGACTCCCAAACAAGAGCCATTCCCTGCAAATTATTCAAAAATTGTTTTATTTACAATTTAAACTCAGGCTGAAATGGTAATAACAGTACGTGTTGTTAACCTCTTGAATCATTAAATGGACTTCTTGTCGAGTTCCAGCAACCAGCAAAGTAACATTGGCTCGCTCCTCAATCTGGAAGCAAAGACGCAATATGGGTTATTAAAGTTGCAAGAACCGACTATCGTAACTTATTGCCATATTGCATTTACAGGACAGTTGCACGCCAGCGGTATCATAAATAATATATTATATGTAATAATAACTTATCCGTAGGCAAATTAGGATTAATATTTTAATGTTTAATTAGGCTTCGCTAGTTATTACGGTAGTGTGATTAACGAAATGATGAGGCTCTTTTTGTAGGCCCTTTCATTACTTGAGCATTTATTTTTGTAAACGTAGAGCATTAAGAAGCGATGTGGTTTCGCCCGACATTGCAATTGGAGAAGGCTTAAGTGGAACTAGTGGGAAGCAAAAGTAGCAGTAAATGAAGCGTTTTACATAAAGTTAGTTGGCATGAAGCAGCAGTTAGGAAATACAAAGTTGGAAGTGAGGTCATGTTGGGTCACCTGATAGGAGGGAGGGTTGGACGCACTCCGACTCACAAGCTACGTTCCATTCAATATAAAACAAATTGAGGGACTCAATACTCATCAATTACAACAATACACTACACTCTTTATCACTACATGTAGTCCTAATTCGGTTCAGTATCAGCTCATTATATTATTATTCCTACTTTGGCTTAAATTTAAAAAAATCCTGCGTTCTATTCTAAATTCTGATCAATTTTATTGGAGTACACCATAAAATTGGATAGGAGTACACTAAGGGAAAGAAAGACCTTTTACGAACAACTTGGAAATGTGCTGTCATCGTAAAATTAGGTAGCTTTGCAACGACAACTAGAAATATGTGTACAGAAGAACATGTACCCAAACAAACAAGAAGAATCACGGAAATGAGATCAAAAGTGGATTTGGAAAACGAGCCCCGCAGCATTCTGAGATTGTCTCAATAAATCAAAGCAAACATGTGAAAGTGGAAATAATGAATATGGAACATCGCTAAAAAAGGCAATAGATTGTCATGTTATCATATCAGGGGTTAAATATAAACCTGTCTAAAACTGATCTTGATAAGGCTCCTAGGCTAAGAGTCGATGAGAGATAATATAATTTATACTATAGGTTGATAAATGAAAGTGCCTATCATCAGTATCATCATTGCTAGAAATTTCAAACCGTTCGACTTGGAAAACACGAAATTGTGGGAAAAAGTATTACCTTTTCCCAGCTTCTTTCATAGGTTCGTACACTTTCCATAAGAGAGATTGCGAAGGGGTACATCTGATTGGCCTGATGAGCTTTGTTCATTATGGCCAGCGGAACACGGAATCCAAGATTCTTCAAATGTCTCACCTATACATCAACAAATATGGGTAGTTTAATAAGTATTGCATGACATGACATTACTTCAGATAAAAAGAAAAAAAAATAGTCGACAAGGACAACTTGCCTCTTTGGAGAGAGTAATGATCTCCGGAAGGAAATTGACTTTGAGTTTCAGGACTTGTTTCCCAGCACCAGTTCGACATCGTGTATGTTCCACGTCAAATATCCGTCCCGTTACAGTGGCATCTTTTTGCTGCACCTTCGTCACCCATTCTTCGAAAATTGGCTGCGTGTTGAGTTTGAGACGGAAACTATCTCCGTCACTTTTCAGACGTTGACCGTCCACATGATTCTCCCAACCCGATCCAAGGATTGCCTCAACACGGCGCAGATAAGTTGTTAATTGACGATCGATTTGTTTCGCCCAAATTATGGATCCTGACACGGGAGGAATATCCCGCAGTTCACTCATCCTATAGGCTTTGCTCAGCGAGTATTGTGTCTGAAATAAATCAAGGAATCATCAAACATTGCAGTAGGATACTTCTTAATCTTTATATGAAAGCATGATCCTGGCTGGGTCAATTGACTGTTTCATTACAAAAGAACTACCTTGAATTTTTCGTGTAACGATTCGATGTCATCTTTGACGCGTTGGATAAGTTGAGTTTGATACTCACGAATAGCACCACGAATTTGAGGTCTTACAAATAACGCATTAAACCTAGAAATTGGTGATTTTATATTTAGTCGCTGCACAAGTTGGAATTCTGTTAATGTGTCGGAATTAATTTTACCTAGCAAAAATTCTAAACATTTCATTGGCGGATTTAGCAGTGGCCAACTGTTCACGAAGTGCGGCAGTGATTTTAGCCTCGACAACGTCAACCCTTTCGTTGTAACGACGAACAGCTGCATCCCAAGACTCTTGGCCATCCTTCGACATTTCCAGCACTTCAACTTCCTCCACAAGTGAATAAGCATTCGAAACTTCCTGAAAATTGACTAAAAAATTAAATCTGGCAAAATGTTAACGGTTTGGTGTCTGTAACAAGTAGACATACTTCGTGGGCATTTCCTTCAACCATGGTTTGTTGTTCGGGACGGAGCACTCTCTCAATAACAGACCGGAGTTGCTCGTGTTGCCGTCTGAATTTGCGGATTTGTTCCATCCGAAGATGCAACTTCTTGTGAATTGGACTAACACGCCACATCATTTTAATCTCGTCTCGTTTCTTCTTCATTATATCCCTACAAAACCGCATGAAATTAAACTCAACCATTAAAAATTAAAACTCTACTTACTACTAACCAACCCACGTTTGCCATATGAATGTGAATTTAAAACGAACCTAAGCAAAGCTTGAAGCTTTTCATACTCTTCATCCCATGTGTTGAAAATTTCGAAACATGAGTTCATGACTCGTTCAAACTCGTCATATGGAACCAGCATTAACCTGTGAAATAGTTCAGCCGTTTAGGAATTAAAATATAGGACATTTAATTGCTTTAGAGGCAACAATCAAATATAAGCTCATGTAATATAAGTCATCAATCTTTCTCTACCTTCTTGTTCCAAGAATCTTTAGCAACTGTGCCGACAGATCTCGGGAAATGGCCTCAACAAGCCTCAGAGCCCGTTGAATAGGGTATTTAGTATTTCGAATCTTCCGCAGGTGTCCAAATATAGCTTGTAGTGCAACTCGCACTTTATCCAAATCAGTAGCAGCAAGAAGGTCGTGAATTGGGAAGTCCTTCATGAGGGGGCTGTAGTCATTAACAGTTGCTAATGCTTGCTTGAGTCCCGTATCTGTGTCGAAAGAAACTGTAGCATGAAACCTGCAAGAATTAATACGAAAATGAAGAATAATCGGCTTGTTTTAAAATAATTAAATTCAACAATCACAATTTTCAAATAAAAATAATATGATAGATGATAAGTACGAATTAACGAGCGTTCAACCTTTTTCCGTGTCTCAATATTTCAAGTGTGAGCTCAACTTCAAGTGACTCCCGTTTTTCCTGGAGCTTAAGAAGAGCTCGCTCCAAATTGAGCCAAAAAGAGACTTCCTGAAGAGTAGTTCCACTTGAGGGGTCCCGATCCAGCTTAGTCACTTTTTGAATCTCCTTGACCCACCGATTAACCCCGTGTTGAAGGTCATTTAAGAACTTCGAATCCTCCACCCTGTCCCCGAAATCGGAGACTTTGGGCCGTCGATTCTCTAAGGCACATTGGGAAACCGTTTGTGCAACGATGGGATAGATGGTAAGAGATATTTCCGGAATGTCAATGTTCTGCTGCAGATGGAGAAGTCCCATTTCCAACTCTGCCATTTTCTTCTCGACGGATGGAGCTAGCTTGTCGCTGGTTGACTCTGCCGACCGCCCCGTCTCCTGCAAATATGACTTGAAGAAGGGAGCCACACCGCTGGAGATGTATGCATGGAGCGTCTCATATGGTGACCCATCATTAAGAACGACGAGCCGGATTTGCGAAGAGAAGGATTTGTCGGATTCGATATAGTTCCCCCGTTTAATAAAGATAATCCCGACGGCTCTGACATTTGTGAAGACGACGCCGAGGCTAACCCCGTACTCGTCTTCTCTCTCCTCATCTGCAAGTTTTAGGAATGAGAAACAAAATAGAATAGTAAATAGTAAATAAATAATAAACAAAATGATAAATAGGTTCCGTTACCTATACTTGCAATGTTAAAGTCTGGAAGATGAGTATGAGAGAGAGGAGCAGACGGAATTCCCTATACTCGCAATGTTAAAGTCTGGGAGATGGTGTGTGAGAGAGAGGAGCAGACGGAATTCCCTATACTCGCAATGTTAAAGTCTGGGAGATGGTGTGTGAGAGAGAGGAACAGACTATTCCCTATACTTGCAATGTTAAAGTCTGGGAGATGAGTGTGAGAGAGAGAGGAGCAGACGGGATTCCCTATACTGGCAATGTTAAACTATGGGAGATGGTGTGTGAGAGAGAGGAACAGACGGGATTCCCTATACTGGCAATGTTAAACTCTGGGAGATGAGTGTGATGGAGGAAGGCTGGGCCGCCTTGCGACTCCCAATCTACCGTAGTATATTGGAGTTGAGTGTACGGGCGCTTGGCAAGCTTGGAGCGCTCGCCTTGCAACGTTAATTATTAATTATTATTACCTCGGTTTGAAATTTTTTGAAGGAACAAAGACTTGGAGATAGGGTCGGCAGTGAACTTCCGTATCGTGTCGGCATTGTCGTTGAGAGCAGTAAGAAGGGTAGTGCCGACCGGGTCCTCCTCTTCAAGGATACTGGAGCTAACCTTCCGGATGTACTGTATCAGAGTGGGTGTGTCGGCGAGGGATGGGGTGGGGATGCCTGAAGAATCCAGGGATCCCTCCGCCTCCGACATCATTTACCAGTCCAAGTCCCCTCCCAAACTGTTTCTACACACATCACACATGTTATTAAATTAATGTGAAATGTAAATCTCATTGAATTAATGAAATTGTGAATCTGGAATCGCAAATTGCATCAATTCACAATTGATTGAATGATTGAAATGACTTAAAATAAATGTGAAATGACCTTACTTTGACTTTACTAATATGTAATACAAGGGGGTGAGGGATTTGACGATTTCGGAACTTTAGTCCCGTAAATTCCAGTAAATCCTGTGAATTAAACTCCAGTAAATTGTAAATGATGTTTGTGATTGTTGGAGCGGTTGAAGAAGAGTGACAGAATGAGCCACACGGACTCAGACACACATACATAAAGTAAGTGTCAAAAAGCAGAGGTTGCAGTTTGAATTGGCTGGTTGTGTGCTGGGAAGTGAGATGGTGACTCGACTCTTGTCGGTGGTAGACTGAGGAGTGGCGTAGCGGAGGGACCTGAGCAGAGAGGGTTTCTCACTCTTTTTCGGCTCCCTTGCGACGGCCTCATTTCCTCAGCCTCCTCCTGCACTATGCACTAGTTGTTGGGAGTGGAGGAAGAGAGGAGAGGAGAGTAGGAGAGGAGAGGAGTTTAGTAGTGAAGGCGAGTCAGTCCGACCAACACCTCCGACCTCCGCTCCTTCCAGCAGCACAACAACAAACAAAGGACCCACACACCCCAACACCTCCCCACAACCACACCCACATTGCAACAACTAGAAACTGGCATTTACTTTCCTTTGTCGTTGGATTGGACACAAGGAGAAGATTACCATTACACATTAATTGGATACGGAGTTCAGAGTTTGGATTTATTATCATCATCAATTTCAGAACACTGAATTAAATCGGAACTGCTGAACGGTAAGAAAATAAATTGTAAATCCTCTAACAACACAAACAATCAATGAATAATATCAATTTTGTCAAGTCACAACGTCACAAGTGCAGTACTGTTGACTGTTCACTGCAACTAACTGTGAACTGGTATTTATTACGTGCATTTCATATTTTGTATTTCATTCTGTCATTCATCATTGCATTTACATCATACATTTTCAATTTTGCATTTATTTTTTTATTTTTATTTACATACATTTGACATTTTTGAAATTCTAAATTCAGATTTAGATTTATGAGAATTACAAATTTCAAATTTGAGATCAAAGATTGCTATGTCACATCTCACATAATATCAAATATATGTGGTATGCTGTGGTTTGTGTGTTGTGGTCTCTCGACTCGATCCACAATCAATCCCGAATTATTTCACCTTTTGAAAAGACATGCCACATGCATAACTCATAAGATTAGAATTAAATGTAAACATAACACTACAAACTAACTAACTATAAGTATAACGCATAATAACTGTCTGTGCCTGGTGGCTGGCCTGTTGCCTGCATAACCATTCCACATTCAACATTCAACATTCAGATTTTTGCACTATTCATCAATTCATCACTATTCCTTCGGTTGTCGGTTTCAACATCATTCATTTCTGTGACTGTGAATTACAAATTAATGTTTAATCGAATGTACGTATTATCAATTATGACTTCATAATAATTTAGTTGAATGGAATGGTAAATATGGATATACATGTGATGTATATATCCGGAACTTGGATGAGTCAGGTGTCAGGTTGAAGTTATTGTGACATATATTATAGGCACTCGGCATTACACATGCATGATGTTCAATGTTGCATTTGCATCCCATCATTTGTCATTGTAATTAATGTAATTGCATATTTAAATGTCTCCCTCTGCCATTGCAGACCTATGACCTAGGTGTAAGAGAGCCTTTAATTGTTTAATCTTAATCCCAGACCTTTCCTTTGCCTTGCAACGTGGCCCTTGTTTAATAGTAATTAACGTGATAAATAAATGTTCATTTACAATTATAGACAAAAGACAAGACAAAGCTGGTTATTAATCTGAATTCAAGTCCTGAATATGTTCATAAATGGTCTCAAAAAATTACAAATATTGGACGATAAACTGTATAAATTATCATCTTCTGCCCATCCAGCATTTCGTCTTTCGTCGCTCATAAAATAACAACCTAAAAATTATGCATCTCTTCTCTCTAGAGTAGTAGAAGTAGAATCCAAAATCATATTCTACAAAATGTGATAGTTTTCTCAAAGCACTGATGTAAATGTAACAATGTAAGGGACGGATGGATGGATGTGTTGGAGGTTGGGTTGGGCGGTGGGCAGTTGTCATGATGTCGATGACATACTTTTGCCACATTCAACTTGATCCCGTCACATGCACCATCGACCATCCAATCCAATCTAATGCAATTCGCAATATTTCAATAGCCCATCATGCATGCATGGGATAGTTTTTAGTAAACACAAAATAGTGTTATAGTGTATGGTCGGAAAGAAAGATGTAAAATAATATTAGGGTACATTATAGACTTATAGAGGTCGATCTTAATTGTTATTGTTAGGTGAGTGAGTCGGATATAAGAACGGGATCGTATTATTCTGCCTGTGCATTTTAAATTCTGAAGTTGAAGAGAGGTTAAAGATTTGCAGAGTTCCATTTTGTCAGAGGAAGAAGATGAAAACTCATCCTCTCAAACCTGAAGAAATGATCAAGTTTGCAGAGGAAATACTACGCTATGAACTACGGGTGAAGATAGATCATTAACTGCAGTTTGTAGTGTAGATAAACCAGTTCATAAAAGACGTGTTTTATTGACAAAAATGGGTGGATAATGTGGATATGAGCCTCTATGAGATAAGGGAAGGATCAGCTTCTGACCAGTTACAGAGTATTCGACATTCGTCGGTTGTTTGAATGTTGAATGTTAAGTTGAAACTGAAACTGGTTCATTTTTATTTAATAATTTGGAATACGTTTTGGTTCCTAAAGGAAGAAAGTCTTAACGTTATATTATTAAATGATTTATGACTCAGTCTGTCTGACTGAGTTAGTCAGTCCTCATGAAATATGAAATGAAATGCTTATTTCTTGTGGTCATCCACTCCACTTTTCCTTGTTTCGTGTCCAATTTCGTGGAAAAAGTACCTTTTTCCTCCGACTTGCCTTCTAACAAAATTTAGGATATTAGGACATAGGATATGATTCAATAAAAGTCATATTTCATTCATAGTATCATCATCAGCATAATTCATATTCAGATTCACCATCAAACTTTAGGATTGTCGTTATCTCGTATGTAAGTTGTAATGTAATATAAGTAATGGTCCAGCCAATTGTCCTTTCTTGAGTTGAGAATACGTATTACTTGGGATTGGGGTTGAGTTGGATAAGATATTTTAAATCACATCACTACTTGACCTCGAATTCTTCCCGAGAACCATAACAATTAATCTAGATTATTTTTTATTTTCCTATCCATGGTCGATTCTGTTTCTCGCGAAAAAGGGAACGAAGTCTCATTACTTTCAATGCGGACAGGATCCAGGGCATGTTTAAGAACCATACTTACTTTTGTTGCTTTCACTCCCACATTTCTGGATCCCTCACTTTCTCCTACTTCAACAAGTGACTTCACCACCCTAACCTTCGCTGGAGTCAGAATTTTTAAATTTTTATATTTATATTACAATTAAACGATTAAGATTAAACGGTGTATAGGCTTAGGCACTCGTAGTTAAGTAGTAAATAATATTGTTGCTTGGATTGAATTGATATTAATTTAATTAAGCCATAACCGAACTTGACTTTGCTATACAAGGGTAAAACTCTAACTCAAGCACATGTTTTGTGATTTCAGGCTCAAGTTGAAGTCACATTCCCAATCATGTCGACGGAAATCAATCATTTTTAAAGGACTGAAGAACTCCCAATTGAACCTATAACTCAAAGAACAAAATATCGGGTGGACCAAACCCTTGCTTCAACTTCATCTTCGAAAAACAAATAGGATAGTTATAAGGATTTTCAAGTCTCATTAACTCTGCTCCAAAACAAGAAAATAATTGACTAATCTGTATGGTCTTTCATAACTCTCGTGATCTCTTAAACTCTCAATGCAGTGGATTAATTTAGTTCCAGTACTCTGTGGATTTTAAGATAAGTGATTAAGCGTTAAACTGTATAATGAGTAACGGATGAGAAGGAGAAGTAAATAAATTGGATCGGATTCCAAAGTGTGGAAAGTGACCGATGTCTGATGTGAAAACTGAAGAGATGGATCTTGTTGTGATTACAATAAAATGATCTTATCGAGCTTATCGTCTTGAAGGGGACAATCAAAAAGTGAATACTGACAACTACTAGACTTTAGTTCAAGTTTTTTATCCAGTTAATAAAATGGAGATTGAAGGGATGGATTCGTTACCGGAGGGAATAAGCCTGAGTCAACCCTCCATCCCCTTCTTCCTCCCGAACATGTCGGAGAACGAATGGAAGTCAGAGGGGGACTTTAACTCGGCGGGGATGGAAGTGGTCTATCAGATCTCGAACCTGACTCTCAATGCAATCTTCCCGACCTATGACCAATACTTGGGCTACGGGGAAACCTACGGCTCAGCCGACATCTTCAACATTTCCAAAGTCGAATGGGAGAAGTTAGTTTGGGAGAATAAAGGGCCCCTCTCCTTCATCCTCGGCTCGGCAATCTTCATCATCCTTCTGACCCTCTGGGGTTTTGGCTGGGTCTTTGCCAAGTGTTGTTGTGGACGCAAAGGCTGCTTCTCATGCTGTTTCAAGAAGAGGGACCCTGATGACCTCGTCTCCGCAAAGTTAGAACAGAAGAGGGACAAGTGCAAAAGGAACTGCTGTGGAATACTCTTTGCTGCTATTGTCATCGCTTTTATGTAAGACAAAATCTCATTTTCATTTTTTACCAGTTTTGAAGAACAAGAAGTACATATAAATTATCATCTTACTCAAGCTCGAATCAGTCTTTATTTATACAAGTTTAAGTTTGTATCCTTTTATGAATTAATCTTACTTTGGCTCCAGTACCTTCAGGTTCAACCTTGGAACAAACAGGTGCATTTAGGTTTTAAATTATGTATCTTCTTCAGCAGATCGAGACCGAACTGCAAACCAGCAAACCTTTCATTTTCTTTTAATTTGTTAAACGAGGTGTAGTCAGAGTCAAAGCTCAGCCAACCTTGTACTTGAATTCGTGAACTGGAAATGGTCATGGCATAATGCATAGTTTATATAGCAGATACCTATTATATGAATGTATTATTATAGAAGGATTTCATTTCAATTTTCGCGTGTTTAACTCTTCCGTTAATGATGGTTCTTATTTGAATTTGTTCGTCTCTCTGTTAAGTGTTGTGCTTGGTGTGTTGAGATTACAGAAGAGACCGGAAGAGTTTGGCTAGATTATATTTTATATTTAGAACGGATCTCGTGCATACATTATTGTTGTTTATGAACCCCTCTTCAATCTAATAATGAAAATGAAAATGAACCCCTTTTAGCCCTTGTATGTTTTTGGCTGATTGATTCGCCATGTATTTACTGTTTTAAATTGAAATTATATTTAATTTCGTGTTTGTTTGTATATTTTTTTTAGGTTTGGACTGGTATGTTGTTTTGTGACGAACGAGCAAATGAGGATGAGTGTAGAAAGAATGCCGGAAGAAGTGGACAATTCATTGGCGGATGTGGACATTTATCTGAACACTACGGAGCGTCAAATCAATGCACTTTTTAAAGACAATTATGATCTCCTCTCCACAACTCTCAATCATATCCTAGATGGTAAGTCCAGTAATAAATACATAAAAAATATGCGACATCGCCGAAATCACATGCTCACAGTTATTTCGACTAATGTATATAAATACACATGACATGTACAGCTATGCATTTGCGGTTTTGAAACAACAAAGGGCTATTAAATGACAATTTAAGAATTCCTCGTAGTTGTAAAATGCAAGGTCAAATCGTAAGCACGGCACAAGGGTAGATTTTGTCGGACAAGTTGTTTACAGTGATTTAGCTTGGATCTCCTCACCATCGCAAATTAAGAAGTTACTGGTGGCTGTGACCTCAAAGTGACCTATTCGATCAGTTGAAATGAAATGAAAGCAGAAAGCATAGTCTAATTACTGAAGACTATTAGTCATTAGCGGTTTTCTCTGTCTCAAGTTGAAGGTTCATGCTCCTTTAAATTATTTCACGGTTGAATGGACTCAAAAGTCAAATGGACGGTCTAACTCCACTAATATCCTTCAAATACTAATGCTAAGCTAATGACAGACTTGACTCTTGGTGTGAGAATTTCTTCTCTCCTGTTCCCATAATTCTATCAGTTACTATTAATGTTATGACATTTCGTTTCAATCAATTTTCAACTCATTGACAGGAAGAAGATTATGAGATGCAAGTAATGCTTTTTATATCCACTGTCTCCAGTCAGTAGTTGGCAGAGTAAATATTTGTAAAATTTGAAATGAAAGTAGCATTAGGATGCCTTATGCTCCATGTTTTACGTATCCCCTTAGAACACAAATGGAGAACAGTTTCCTTTCGTATATAAATTGTTGGACGACGGATCGTGTTTAATAAATAGTAAATGGCATTTGAATAAACTCAAGTATGATTTGTATGCGTTCACATATCTGCCTCACTTTACTGAAGAGATTAAGTATAAATCTGGTTGCAAATATTTAGAGAGGGAGAATAGAAGAGTTGTTGTGCTGTATAAGCTAGAAGCTAAATGAATTGTCAACAAAGAAGGTCTCTGGTTGGTTAAGAATGCTAATTTTTCTTTAAATCTGGGTTAAACCTCTAGCTGAACTGAATTTCGAGTTCTGACTCATTTGAGATTGTAGTTGACTTTCGTTTTTAAAACGGGTTTTATTTTTCTGCAATTAAATGAACTTGTTACGTTCTACGTTTACGTTAGGCTATTAGCAGGAACAAGCGCTGAATTATTAGAGATGTTAGTGTTGATGAAATATGTATATATTTATCTATGTTTTTTAATTTACAGAAAGCGGTGAGATAATCAAAGAAGGTCTTTCGAAGAGAACGGGAGCCGAGACGCTAAATAATTTGACGGAGATTCTGGACACCGTGGAAGAAGTACGACAGAACGTAGTAAACGTGGAAAGAAGTTCGAAGAGTTTGCGGGACAAAGTGCAACGGCTGAAGACGGGTCTGACGGACAGTAAAACCAGACTTCTGAACATCCTCGATAAATGTGATAGTCAGAAATGTGCAGAATTGAGAAGAATGCCAGAAATACGAAGCCTTCGTGTACAAAACGACTTTCAAAACGTAAGACCAGAGAGGCCTTTAAAAGCATTTACAAAGTTAAAATAGAGTTTAAAATTAAAATGATTATAATTATGTATACTCCTCTTCCTACTAATTCTTAAAACGTTAATGTGAGTAACAACTAATGAGAAATGGTAATTAATAGGCTTCTCTATTTTCTAATTCTAAAATTGTATTTCATGCTGCTTTGATTGGATTGGGATTCGTTGACGGTGTAGGCATTGGCAATGTACTACCCGAAGGTAAGGTTATAATCAGTTGGATGAAAGGTTGTGATGGCTGCTGAGACCGTTACTTTCCGCCCGCATCCTTAGATGTTGTGAATTGTGAATGGCTCCAATCTTGTTCAAAGCAGTTCCTCATTTTTTATGTTCCTTTTCTGTCTGTTTCTCCTACTGAAGAAGTCTGAAAAGTTTCAGTTGTTTGAGACTTTGAGATTGACTGAATCCACTATCTATTCTTCTTTTCTTTTTCACCTCTCGGTATCAGGATGACATGACTCATTTTTCAACTCTTTTAGTGTTAGTCTTGCACCGTTCTAGCCGTTCTTATTTTCCTTCAACAAAGATACTGATAGACCTCAATTGTTATATACCTATTTGATATCATAATCTTTCCCTTCTCTATTTACATTCAAATACGGCTTAGGATCCTCTTTTCTTTCTTTATCCTTATATTTCATTGGCTCGTATCAGTCGTATCCTACTTCATTAATGCATGTTTGTGTTATTCTTATTATTCGTCCAGCCAGACCAAACTACCAAACATAACATTTATGTTATGTTCTTCACACTTTTAGAGATAAGGGACTAACTGTTAAAGCCCATATAGTTGAGTAATCATGTTTAAAACTCTGTTGATTTTTTTTAACTGTTTACTTTGACTGGAATTGGCTGCCTGCTTATGGACTTTGAAGTTTTCAGTTGAAATACTAGGGATGATACTTGCATGGTTCTGAACCAGTCCAGCTTATTTAGATAATTAAAATTAATGCATTCTTGTTTTATACGTAAAAGAGTTTGATGATGACAAATCGTAACCTTGTATATATGGCATAGTTGTAGTGGTTGAAATATGTTATGAATTTATGTTGCATCCATTTAATGGGAATTTTTGAAACTCCGAAGTAAAGCATGAATATTGCATGCAATAATGATATTGCGTATTTGCCCAGACTCTCTGCCTATGATAATACTGCTTAATTACCGACTTTAACTATTTTTAACGTATTACAGTTGCCGAATATGACCGAAATGCTAGGTGAGTTGTCCCTTCTCCTTGGCACAGACGTCCGACGATCCATTGAAGATGGGAAGAAGGCATTCGACGAACTGGGAATTCGAATCAAAACGGAAGTTGAACCAGTTCTTCCGGAAATTCGGATCATGATTGACGATACGGGAAGAGAATTAAGATCTGTGGCCAAGTCCCTAACTCAAGCCCTCAGTTCAATTCCTGTTGATCGAACAAGAGAGCAAGTTCGGGATCTCGAAGTCCAGATTAAAAAATATGCGCCTTTTAGGTAGATGACAACTTTTTTATTTTAAATCATTCTTGTCTTGTTGTTTCTGACTTCTGTTCGAAAATGAAAATCAAAACTTGATAACTAAATATTGCTGTAATTTTGTTGCAGATATTATGTTGTTTTGGGTGTTTGCCTGACGCTTACATTCATTTTTACTCTCCTCTCGTTGGGAATTTTTGTTGGGTTCTGTGGAAGGCAACCGGGCTCGGACTATTCCAACGAATGCTGTTCCCGAAAAACAGGATCTTCGTTCATTAACTGGTGGGATTTAATTAAATACATTCGAATGGTTGAATTATCTGATTAAACTGATTTAAAGTGATTATTTCGAAACATTTGTTTAACAGTGGGATATTCTTCATGTTTCTAACGGGTGGAGTTTTGATGGTAGCAGCTGTAGCTCATTTCATTCTGGCAGGTACATTGACCCAAGTTGTTTGTGAGGCTGTTTATAACCAAGACAATCGAACAGAGGAGGCGTTTCGCCTTCCAAAGCTTTCCATTGACAGTCGTTACAATTACCAGGTCCCTCCTTATAATGAAATCATTAGGTAAGCTGGTGTGCGCGTTTCTTACAAGTTCACCGACTATCGTCAATATTATTAACGTGGTTTTAAGTGCATTTGTTTTCTTCGTTTGTAGGGAATGTGGAGAGGGTTCAAGTGCTTACTCGGCCTTTCAATTGAAATCAGTGTATGACATTGAGAACATCACAATGTTGGCAGATAGATTTAAACGCAAAGCTCGGAAACTTTCTAACGAAGTAAATTTACCTGATGATGCCACGGAGAATATAGTATTTCTGAGTCCCGAAGCGAAGAAACAGCTCTCAAGATTTTCAAAATCGAAGATAAATACCGTCAAATTCGATTTGTTTGCAGACAATTTGGAAGAGTCGATTGTTAGTGTAAATCTACTTGATGTCATTGCGCGATTCAATGAAACCATTGAGGATCCGGAAAATTTTGATACGCCACAAGAAGACGAAGTACGAATACGGTTGCAAAATGAAATATTGCATTTGGAATCTATTCAAGAGAAGATTCTTGTCCCGATGATCTCAGAGGTCAAGAAAGCGGCGGACAGCCTTCGGTTCCTTTTCCACCAACAAAAGGATTTGTCAAGAAGAGTCGAAGCTGTTGCTGAAGCAGCTCAAAAGGCTCAAGAATTGTTGCACAGTTCTGGAGCTCGACAACAGGTACATATACACTTACGCTTGTGTATTAATTACTGATTTGCTTGCTCAGACAATTTTGAAAGGAAGGATTGCATTTTCCTCCCTCTATATATTTTTACCAACACACTACTACTTAACTGCATTAAATATGTTGAGGTTTTAAAGTAGTAAATTGTATTTGTTCCTAGGTTCGAGAATTAGCCCAGGATTTCGAAGGTGAATTTGTAAGGCATGTTGAAGATTATGCAAACTTCACATACCAAAGCATCCGTGACTCGGTTGGACATTGCAAGCCGTTGTACAATGCGTTGAATGCAACCACAACCACATTTTGTCACAAAATCGGGTCACCTCTGTCCGCATTTTGGTTTTCTCTGACCTGTCTACTCATCCTTTTCCTTCCACTCATCATTGTTGGAATGGTCCTTGCTAGACTTTATAAAAAGTACAAGTACCTGGGATATGAAAGGTTTGGCTAAGCTTTTTACTTGATGCAATTCTTGAATCGAAACTCAAATCTGAAATCAAGCTTTTTAGAATCTAAGAAATTTTTCTGCAGATTTTTAAAGAATTATTGATGCACAGGCATAAGAACGATATGGGCTTTGTGTTTGTTTCTTTGCTTGATTAAATAGGAGATGAATTAGTGATTATAAAGGTTAATTGATTTGAAAGCGGTTGCTTATAACGGGCTCGTTGCGTTGAATGAATGACTAACTAATTGTTGAATCCGGGTTTCAGAGAGACATATTACTCCACGTACGGGGACGGGGACACAATTCCTCTGAGTCTTAGTGCCAAGTATGTTCACTAATACCTATATTAACTTAATTAATTGTCATTAACTATCCTTGTGTTAATTATTGAAAAGTTGTGGTTGTATTGAGTTACGAGTAATAATACAATTGAATAACGAAACTAATTCCTCCTGTGTCTCTTGGTTTGAATAGCGGACGACGTCAGAAACGCGGTAGACCGGAGCCCCGAAGCGCAGAGTCTACTACTGCTGCTACTAGATTTCCAACAAGATTTGAAGACACGTCCCAGAAGTACGTCATGGTTTTGTCACTTACTAATAATTTACTAATCCTATTCATTTACCCCGTCTCACATCCTCACGACATGACCATTAGTAATCCAAGATTTAAGGATGAGAATAAGAAAAAAAAAATCTACATACAGATGTGATGCATATTTTTTTGTAAATAGCGTTATCACGAGTTTCGGTTTCCTATAAAAATACTTATTTTATACTATTTGATTTGTAATGAGTAGTAAGGGTTTAGTGGATGTGTATTATTATTGTGTAGTGGGTCGTCCAGCGATGATATTATTGGGATATTGGAGAGTCCTCCTCCACATCTCCGGGGCCAGTTGCCCATCAACACTTCCTCGTCCAATCGAACTAACTTACGTTTTGTTGACACTCCGCATGAGTACGACTTTAAACACCATTTTTAATTATTTTGCGCCTCCATTAACGCTTGTTTTTAAGTGACCCACCAAGTTACTCTCTGGTGTCCGCACTTTAACTATTTTCTGGTAGTTAATGGTGGGGGTGAATTATTAATTGCATGATTTTTGCATGAATTTTTGGTGAATTGCATGATAGGCTCAGTGGCTTGGTATACACGGGGATTCGATGTGCGGATACAGAAGATCCGCCACCGCCTTACTCCCATGCGGTCAAATATTCCGTCTCTGCCCCTTTGACGGAGGATGAAGATGAGGAGTATGATTATATTACATGATGCCATCATAGATCCTAGTAAAAATCCTTTCTCCCATGTCGCTTCCTTGGGGTTTCTAACTAAATCCGATTTCTTCTCCTCATTACTATTGACTAAAATGTTGTTAGTCGAGGATGTTGTTCTGTTGTCAGTATGAGCTTTAGTTCGAAGAACACAAAGACCTACCAGTGTGTTCATGGCTTTGTATGTATATTGTAATATTGTAAATAATTATTGGTAATGACGTACAAAATTTCAGTCATGTCGTAGTCATGTCCCCGTACCTGTGTAATGTAGTCTTATACAAATGTTGACCGTATTTATGTACTGTCCTTATGATGCCTTACTCCATTCAATTTTTCAAGGATTCATACTAATTGATTTTGATGTGTATTCGATTACAGAGCTTGGGGATCTCAATTAGTTTTCAATAATCATCACACACCCCCAACATCTGGAGCTGAATATGAACGTCCTCCACCTTATTATGTAAGTTTTTATTGATTGTATATACCTATATTTATTTTAAGATTAAAAAGATTACCAATAGGCTATTTAATTTTTTATTCCAGTATCCTGGTCCTGCAAATTAAAATATGAAGAGATGGAATAAAAAGGAAGAAAGGATCTACTCTCACTGCACAACCAATCATCTTTCCTAGTTATATATCTGGGTATTCCCGTATCAGTTAAACCATGAATCTGAAGAAGCCATTTTGAAGTCTAAACAAGTCTACTATTGCTGAAAGAATCTATACAATTGCTTTTGATATTGAGACCTGAACTTGACTCCATCCGTATTCAATGTTCCCGACAAAATTCCCTACCCATCTAAGAGAAATTAATCCAAAATGAATAAGTTCATCTCTCTCTCTGATGTACAGTTTCCAGCTTTTCGACCTTCAGGTGTCGAGGTTTAAAATATTTATAATTTTGGGATCAATGATTTGAAGCGTAAGTCCTGCCTGTTCTATAGCGTTTGAGTTTATATTACGATTATATGGTCGACGTCTGTATTTAGGGCCATATTTTTGCTCAGTCTCTATCTGTGTTCATTTATGATGGTGGACTTCCGTCTCCGTTCAACCGAACTTAAGCTAGAACAAAATCTTTCCAAAACCAACATCCTTCTTCCTATATATTGAAGATGGATGGGCTCATATAATAATACCATTGTAATCTAATCAGGACAATAGAGTTAGACGAGTCCCGATGCTTAAAAATTCGAAAATATTTAATCGATTGTGAAATATGATTCTCTCTTATCTCATCAGCATGCATCTGCTCTATTATTCTAATGTTGTACAAAAAGGAGCTGTTATTCCTTGCATAGGGATTTAATTTACGAACAAGATGGGAGAGATGAACACTCCTATCATCTACTCATTTACAATAATGTTTTGATTACCTATGTTTTTATACAATGTTAGTAATTACTGAATTCCGTACGTTAATATTTAAAGAAAACTATTTCGTAGTTGTATTTTGTATTTGTGTATAGCTTTCGTAGAGGTTATATTCTATGAACTCTATCGATGTAGATTAGAATCGGATATAATGTGGAATAGCGGAGTGAATATTTTGAAGTTCTCTCGAAGAACAATGAAAAGTGATATGCTAATTGATAAGGGAATAATTTATTGAAAGATAATAATAATCACGAGAGTAATGCTGGTCGCTTAACGGCACCATCAGTGAAGGGTTGGATTCGTGTAGTTTTTAGTGAACCTCGGTCCGTATGAAAACGAGGTCTGGACGCCCGGAGTTTAGAAGTTTAGAGGCCATAACGAATTTTGAATGTATGCAAATAGAAGTCAGGAGTGTGATCATGTATTTGGGGGGACGATGAATTGATGGAGTAATAATAACAATATAAATATGATACTGAAATACTGATAAAAGGATCGGTTCTAATGCCATGAATTACGACATATAATTTAATTATGAACCTAAAAATCATACTCATCATCCCTAAAGAAGTCTATATAAGTCTGTAGAAGTGGAGTTGGTTGGTGTGAATAAAGTCGCAATGCACCATCTCTCGCACTCGATCCTTTTTCATCTTCCTCCTTTGGCTGTTGGGCTGGGTGCTTGAGTTTGCGTTATGCTCTCCACCTAAAAAACCTCACTAACTATACTTCACCCGAATATCTGAAACCCGATTTTAACATCTCCCGGTTCTTATTGGGTGGAGTGGAACTGGAAGACCTAAATCATTCACAAATCCTATCAATTACAAATTATTATACTCGAGACTTCAAGATATTCCAAGAGAAGATAGTTAAATAGAAGAGATAAGATTTAAAATGTCAATGACATAAAGCTGCCTATCTCGAGAAGTCTGTTCAATTCTCAGAGCAATAATCCTCTGCTAGCTGATAATAATTACTAGGATGTTGGATAACAGTAGGTGGGATCCGGGTACGTCTTTATATTTATGTACATAAATTTAACCATACATTTAAATATGGACTGAAACTTATGAAATTTTTCTGATTTCCAGTACTGTCGAAGTTGGTGACACGGTTGGAAGAGTCGGGTGGATCAGTGGTTGGCTGTGAAGAGGAACTAACGTTCCTGTCGGAGCTGCTCCAGTCGCCCCAACTCCACGCCCTCGTCAAGGTACACAATTACTAATGGTCAATTAGCTTGGATTTATTTTTATTAGTCTTGCCATATTAATCAATGTTCAATATCAATAATCAATATTCAATAATATTCTTAAATTCAGGTCCACAATTCGATCGAAGAGAAAGACGAGCGGTTCTGTCCCCTCCTTTCGAACGTGATCGAAGTGACGGAGGAAGTGTTGAGCCTGATAGCCCCTCAGCTCCAAGAGAACCCGGAGGCAGCGGACCTCTTCCAACTTCTCCAGAATCCTCATATCCAAGGGGCCCTTTACACTCATGACATCATCGCTCAGAAAGACTATCTTCCCAAACTACCTGACCTCCCTTTTGACCTACCGCAAGAGGATGAGGACGAAGAAACCATTAAAATCGTACAACTTGTCAAGTCCAGCGAACCTTTGGTAACATTCACAATACTTTCTTACAGTTTCACACTTAATAAGACCGTTGATAATCACCATTTATGCCGTACCAAAAGTTTTTCATGGTGATGGTCTAATATCAAATATTGTGAAATTGCAATGTGCTGGCATGTAATATGATCATATATGTACGGGAATTCTGTAATCTGTACATATCTTGAACTTGGTATAAATGACTAACGTAGGCCTTTATTTGTACAACGCTGCTCTCTCTCTCTCTGCTGCTGATGTAGGATGGGGCCAGGACTGCTGAGCCCATTGTCGTAAGTCACCCTCCTCAATAGAAGTGTCGCCAAACGGTTATCAGAGCATACTATTTTAAACACTAATGCTTCTTAGAAAACAATAATTACCTACTACAATCAGCTTCCGTCTCCTCGTTGTATCTTAGCATAATTTCCTTCCGCCTATTATAAGAGATGCCATAAATCGTAAAGTTTAAGGCTTTGTTGTTAATTAATTGTCGGGGATTCGATTATCGATTATGTTGTTATTTAATTGTTGTATTATCTTAATTATCTAGGGTGCAACGATAAGGAAGGACGAAGAAAGTGGGAAGATTTTGATAGCACGTGTGATGCATGGAGGCGCGGCGGATCGTTCGGGCCTAATATTCCCTGGGGATGAAGTCATTGAAGTTAACGGGTTCACGACGGAGGGGAAGACTCCTGACGATGTTCTGCAGATACTCAAACAATCCGAAGGCACCATCACCTTCAAGCTCGTCCCTTGTGATGCTGGAAAACTTAAGGTTCATTTAATTGACATTATACATTATGAGAGGCAGTTGTTGGGTCAGGTTTGATAAATATCTAATTATATTGCATTTGTAGAGGGAGAGCAAGGTCCGGGTTCGATGTCTCTTTGATTACCAGTCGAAGGATGATCCTCATATTCCTTGTGAAGATGCGGGACTGGATTTTAAGAAGGGCGACATTCTCCACATTGTCAGTCAAGAAGACATTTACTGGTTCGTTACCGAAAATCCATTCATCCTTACATCCCCACAATATGTCATATATCTCGTTCAGGCACTTCGTTAAATTTTATTTCCAAACTCAAGCTAATAGGTAATGTAGATAATAATGTTCTAACTAACAGAGACAATGTTAATCTTTTCAGTTAAATTCAGATAGGTCGTAAAATAATTTCATATGCATAGGAAGATATAGTGTGTATGGAAAGGATGTCATTTTACATTTTGCAAACCATGTTAATATTACAAATTTATTTCCATTTTTCGTTCCCTATAACTAAAAGTCTTATTTTAAGCTTTCAAGGTAGCAGGTTTGTATGGACAAATTAATGGTGCCTGTTTTAGTTTGAATGTTTGGAATAAATGTATTGATTGATTTTAAAGGTGGCAAGCTCGACGGGAAGGAGACAGGTCAATGAGGGCTGGACTGATTCCCAGCAGATCTCTTCAGGAAAAGAGGATCCTCATGGTCCGAACGAATAATCCAGACGCATATCGTAAGTCCTCATCCACAACTTCCAGCCTTCTAAATTCTCCTATTGTCTTGTTCGGCGGCTGGGAATATTCAGAATTGGGTGCAAGAGCATTACCTTCGTCTGGTCGGTTTTCTGAAGACGAATTTGACCTTCATCCTTCAAAATGATCAAAGCCGATACGGACTCGTCTATTTAAATGCAGTTTATTACACTACCTTTTCATGTCTCCGATGTACCTACCTTGCCTTTCTAATCTTTTAATCTTCTTTGTCCTTCCTTTTAGAATATAATACCTACGTACCTTCAAGGGAATAGAATAATTTAATATCCATCTGTCTATACCTTTCCAACATTGATCCACAACAAAGCATTCAATGCTTGAAAGACTTCAAAAGATTTTTCATCTGCCTTTTAGTGCATGTAAGCTTTTACTTACACATCCGGCGACTTACCAATATTATTTTTATACCCAACGCTATTCGATGACTGCATTTTTTAGTCAGTCTAAGGTTTTCTTTCCGGCGGAGCACGAAATATTCTAGAACGGGAAAAGTTATTCTTGAATTATTTTATATTAATAGTTGTTCGTGTACGTATTAAATCATTTAAATTAACCAGTTTTATTTTTCTACAAAAACTAAAACTGTGTGCTTCCTAATTGTGGAACTATGTATCGTTTTCAAAGCACGTTCCTTTTGAGTCTCCAACAATGGCTTGTAAGATAGTTATTCATCATTTAATGTTATAACCCCTTAGACAATAATGAATCATTTATTGCAATTGTTACATTGTAGTCATAATTATAATGACGATTATTTTGTAAATTGTAGTTGTATTATTGTATTGGAATGCGTAGATATTTTTGACAGCATGTTTTACTTTTATTTTTTGTTGATCTAGTTGATTGGTCCCCTTGTAACGTTGGATCCATTAAGGGGGTTAAGGGGATGTCGGAATTAATCCTTGGTGGTGGAGGTTTGATGGAGTGTTCGAAAATGAGTAAAAAGATCGTGTATGATGTAGCAGAGAATGAGGACTATGACCGTGAAGAGATCCCCACGTACGAGGAAGTTGGGAAACTGTACCCCAGGCCCGGTCTCGTTAGGCCAATCGTCTTGGTTGGTCCTCCGGGGGTCGGAAGAAATGAACTCAAACGAAGACTTATCGATCTCGATCCCACCAAGTTTAGCACCACCATTCCATGTAAGTCTACGCATTTCCGTCATCATATCTTATCGAAAGCGAACGCATTATACCAATTTGAAACAATTTCAAATTTCCAACCGTCATAATTGACGCCATCCATTGTTTCAGCCGTTTTTACATTTTTGAGCTAGACACCCCAATAAACCATTGCAGAGTTGGTTATTCTGGTCATTAAGAGTGTTTCAGTCCCTGTGAAAATGTCGAGTCATTAATGAAGCTTAGGTATTTCCGGGTAGTTAACTAATTCAGGATAACTTTTTCTTTAATTCCTGAAGGCGAGGAATTATTTGTTGGGACTGAGGGGAACTTTTGTATATTCTTCTGAGAACCCGCACTAAACCTATATGAGGAGTTATTTGGGAGAGGGACTTATTCCAGGGAATTTAATTTTTAGAATCCCGTGAAGGATAGTTGATATTTAGTAAATCCCTCTTTATGACCCTTCAACATTCCCACCGGTAAGCCAAATAGTCGTATTTGGGTTTTGAAACGGTACAAGCAACTGCTTTGGAAAAACGTCAATTAATTTTTGTTTTGTTTTTATGTTTAGTCACGTCGCGAAGTCAAAGGGGAGGGGAAGTGAACGGGAAGGACTACTACTTCGTATCACGCGAGAAGATCGAGTCGGATATTCAGGGAGGGAAGTTTATAGAATTCGGAGAGTACAAGGGTAATTTGTACGGGACGGGTTCGGAGACGGTCCGGTCGGTAGTTCAAGGGGGGCAAGTCTGTGTCCTCAACCCGCATTCTCAAGCCTTGAAAATGTTAAGAACGGCGGAGTTCAAGCCGTACATTGTTTATGTCAAGCCACCTGAATTTGAGGTACTGAAGCAGAGTCGACATTCTGCCTTTGCCAAGTCTACCTTTGACGAGAGCAACTCTCGAGCTTTCAACGTACGTACACATAATCATATCCGTAACTATTTATCATTCCTTTTATTCCTTCAGTATGCCATTAGCATTATCATCGGATTTATTTTCAATAATTTTCATCAATGCCAGTACCGCCGCCAGTTTCACAATCTATCTTATCATTTTCGGACTTGAAGAAATCCGTCCGCATGACCATTTTATGTAGTTCCCTTAAATATGTAGTCTAACAGTTTTGGTATTGCTTCTAGCCTCTAAACCCTTAAATCCCCCTTTTCTGTCATCTCCGATACCATTAAATAACGAAATAGATTTATTCAAGCATTTCCAAGCCCAATATCCATCTATATTTAACTTAATGACTGCTATTTCAATGTGATCTAAGATTGCTGTGATTGCTCAATGAGCAATGCTCATTAATATATCTGGGGATTTATTTATTTCAACCCATGAATTGTCAGCAATTTAGGAAGTTGGTGCAATTGATGCTACTTCGAGGCTAAAGTTAGAGTAGTTCGATCCAGTGTGGAGGAGATATGTTACGTGTTTGGAAACCTTTCATTTTCTTGGGTATTTAAGGACTGGGAATAGAGGTTTCAAAAATGTAAAAATCGATGTTATTACATTGCTTCCAGAATTTCTCAAACGCAATATCGGAATATGACTAGTTTTGTTGGTTTGCAAGCAATTCAATGGAATAATAGAAATACTAAAAACCTCTTAACTCTTGATTGTAATATTAAGTTTGGGTCAAGATTAGAGAATTTTTAAGAGGGGTTTCTTGTAAAAGCGGTTACCTTATATTTATAGTATTTTTTAAACCCTTTAAAAAGGGGTTCCTATTATAAAATCATTATAATTAATAAATTATTATATGGGGAGCTTGTAAATAGAGACTGTTTGTTATGTAATGGTGTTTGAAGAAAGTGGAAGGCTTTGAATCGCAATGGATATGAAATTGCTTGGCAGCTAAACTATTCGAAATTAAATGACCCCGTTTTTACGATTTCTTATTAATGAGAATATTTAAAATTGATAATCGAATTGTACTAGGGTTTTACTTTAATAGGGTAGGATAATTTAATAATTCAAGACAGTTTTCACTTATTCATGTGTAACAAGAATTGTTTGATTGTGTAGGAGTGCCTCTGGAAGTGGAGATTTTTGGGAATTGTAAATTGAATGAAATTCATTTGTCATTTGATCTTATGCTCGGATTATCGTTAGTCAGATTTATCTTTCGAATATCCGATCGGATACTAGTTATGTTTATAGAGCACTGATAATGGCGTTTTAGATTCTTTGTTAAATGTACGCTTAATTGAAGAAGTAATGATTTTAAATAATTTTCAGGATGAAGAATTCCACGAGATCCTGAAGAGTGCACAGAAGATTGAATTCCATTACGGGCATTGGTTCGACGAAGTACTAGTGAACGATGACCTTTCCAAAGCCTTCGAGCAACTCGTCAAGATTGTCAAGAAAGTGGAATCGGAGCCACTTTGGGTCCCTGCCGGCTGGGTTCAATAATTAATTTTTTCTCAAATTATGGTAATTATAATTTAGTTTGCAAGATTCACAGTATTTATTTTATAGAAAAATCCATTCTCAAAATCATACCTCACTAAATCTCAAACCAATTCAAGTTTGGAATATTATTATTTACATTCCTGAAGCTAGCTTATAAATAGGCATATATTATTGTTTCATTTAGTTGAACCAACCATCTCAATCAAAGAGGAACCTTTCGTTGCGGGTCATTCATTACGTTATGTTTGATATAGTGTACAAGTGCATAATAGTATTACTGTGATTTGGATTGGAAGGCACGGTTGCTGAACTTTTACCGTCTTTTAGAATTTCGGCTCTGAATATTTTTTGGTTTTAATTAGAGTTATGTCAAAAAGCTTTTTCTTGATATTTGCTCGGGAGTTTGAATAACTACCTAAATTTCAAAACGTGCTCCCAGTCAAACATGGTGTGAATTAGATGAACTAATTTGAGAGATTTGTGGTCGTCTAGACTGTTGCTTCTTCATGTTTATTGTGGACACGAAGAGTTTTTTTTCGTTATTTTAGCAACGCTTTCGTTTAGCAGAAAGAAGTTATTGCGCAAAAGTTTAAATAGAATCTCACGTAGAAAAACGACAAAACCGCTTTGAGAGATTTGTCGGCATTTAAAGAAACTTCCATTTTGGTTGCCTGAATATATTAAGAAGAGCTTGATCACCTTCAGAACCCCATTCCCTTTCGAGTAATGGTGTGGTATTTCCGTTGCTACTGTTAATTTGTTACAGATTCCAAAACCCTGTAAGATTTCTGAACTGGTCTCGATCTGATGAGGGGGCAAAAGCCACCAAACCGTACTTCGGTGTGGTATTTCCGTTGTTACTATTAATTTGTTACAAAATGAGTGGCCCTGTACGATATTTCTGAACTGGTCTCGATCTGATGAGGGAAGAAGGCCAAGAAGCCGTAACTTCGATGTGGTATTTCCGTCGTTACTATTAATTTTACAAAATGAGAGGCCCTGTACGATATTTCTGAACTGGTATCGATCTGATGAGGGAGGAAGGCCAAGAAACCGTAACTTCGGTGTGGTATTTCCGTCGTTACTATTAATTTTACAAAATGAGAGGCCCTGTACGATATTTCTGAACTGGTCACGATCTGATGAGGGAGGAAGGCCAAGAAACCGTAACTTCGGTGTGGTATTTCCGTCGTTACTATTAATTTGTACAAAATGAGAGGCCCTGTACGATATTTCTGAACTGGTCTCGATCTGATAAGGGAGGAAGGCTAAAAACCCGTAACTTCGGTGTGGTATTTCCGTCGTTACTATTAATTTGTACAAAATGAGAGGCCCTGTACGATATTTCTGAACTGGTCTCGATCTGATGAGGGAGGAAGGCCAAGAAACCGTAACTTCGGTGTGGTATTTCCGTCGTTACTATTAATTTTACAAAATGAGAGGCCCTGTACGATATTTCTGAACTGGTCTCGATCTGATGAGGGAGGAAGGCCAAGAAACCGTAACTTCGGTGTGGCATCCGTCGTTACTATTAATTTGTACAAAATGAGAGGCCCTGTACGATATTTCTGAACTGGTCTCGATCTGATGAGGGAGGAAGGCCAAAAACCCGTAACTTCGGGGTGGTATTTCCGTTGTTACTATTAGTTTTACAAAATGAGAGGCCCTGTACGATATTTCTGAACTGGTCTCGATCTGATGAGGGAGGAAGGCCAAAAACCCGTAACTTCGGTGTGGTATTTCCGTCGTTACTATTAATTTTACAAAATGAGAGGCCGTGTACGATATTTCTGAACTGGTCTCGATCTGATGAGGGAGGAAGGCCAAAAACCCGTAACTTCGGTGTGGTATTTCCGTCGTTACTATTAATTTGTACAAAATGAGAGGCCCTGTACGATATTTCTGAACTGGTCTCGATCTGATTAGGGAGAAAGGCCAAAAACCCGTAACTTCGGTGTGGTATTTCCGTCGTTACTATTAATTTGTACAAAATGAGAGGCCCTGTACGATATTTCTGAACTGGTCTCGATCTGATGAGGGAGGAAGGCCAAAAACCCGTAACTTCGGTGTGGTATTTCCGTCGTTACTATTAGTTTTACAAAATAAGAGGCCCTGTACGATATTTCTGAACTGGTCTCGATCTGATGAGGGAGGAAGGCCAAGAAACCGTAACTTCGGTGTGGTATTTCCGTTGTTACTATTAATTTTACAAAATGAGAGGCCCTGTACGATATTTCTGAACTGGTCTCGATCTGATGAGGGAGGAAACCCAACACACGCAAGGCAACACGCAAACCGGCACATATGTTATCACCGATACATTCTAAAAGTCCACTTGACTACTAAAATAGGTATTCATTTTAGTTGTTGAAACAAAATAAATGATCACAAGGCCTTGTATGAAAATCTGCGACGGCAAATGCCTTTACTCAGCTTTTGGAAAGCGAGTTGTCGGACCTTGCTTATTCAGCAAGTCCGTTTAGCAGGCCGACTCGAATTGTAAAATAATCCCACATTTATCTTACATCTTACGTTTATTTATTTATTTGCCTCTTGCAATAGTTTCACTCAAAACTATGCGAATTTATTTAAACAATTGAAAACAAACAGTGTGGTAAAGAACGGGGTTCTTGAAGCTGTTACAGCCCATTCCGAAGCACTTGGACACTTCGGGAAATGACACTTCCCCATCCCTCACAAACAGTCCCTGTTCATTTTTCACAAATTGCACTCTAACTATTTGTTCCAACAAAATACAGTTGGTGACCTTGCATCAACTGTAATATTTCGTCCTAACTATTTTTCTATCCATTGCGGAGGACTTGGGTGTGAGCTGAACTGAGAAATGGTGGAATAAATGATGCTTCGATCTCTCAGTTCAATCTCCCGCACCTTAAATAGTCAAGAAACAGTTTCTTAGGTGTGGGGAACTTGAGATTCGGGAAAATATTAAGGGCCCCTGCACCACAATTAGTGCAGCCTCACGGTGCCGGTCCTGATCGGCAACACCGCTACCCGCACCCGGGTAAGTCCTCCCCCGGGGGAGGGGCTTGCCGTTCCCCTAATACCCGGGTAACTCTGCCTACCCGGGTAGGACACCTCCTTTAACTCCGAATACGGCTATCCAGTATTCTACTCATATTCTTCCATGACGAAATTAATTCCCGTCATTGGGGTGATTGGGGGTTGGCTTTGTTAATTTAAAGGTTTGTGGTAGAAATGCTTTTAACGAGTTTGTGCACCTACTAATGCTTAAATCCGTGTCTGTAACTGAAGATTGTGGTCGTGTTGAAGGACCTGGCAATGGTTCGGCTTTTCTACTAAATTCTCTTAAGACACACTTGGACATTTTTTCTAACTCAGTAGACAGGCGATCAAACGATTTACATTTGTTGGACAATGATTTTTCACCGTAAACCACCATGTCTTGTAGATGATTTTTGATTATTAGTTCTATATGGGGTGATATATCTAATGGCTCCATTTTTCATTTAATCTGATTTGCTGAAGAGGCGTAGTTTTTTAAGCCCTTCTAAAGGGCTTAAAATTACAATAGCGTACGCTGAGGAGCAGTAGGCTCCTTTGGCTTAAAAAAATTTTGAATTGAAGGATTTTTTTGCCGGTATTACTTTGATATCGACATGGTCAAATTTAATTGTTGCCGAAGTTACTTTAGGACCTGAAATGACAAAGTAACTATTACTAATTACGAATAACCACACTAGCGACCACGCTGTTTGTTATATCATGGCATCTTAATAATCAAATTAATAATTAATACCTCCTACTGTGAAAAACCCGTTGCCATTTGTACGATGCGCCTGTAGGGAGATGACCCCTTCGATCTTAGATTGATCTTTATGAGCTCGAAGTTAACATCTTAGTACTTTATTTTGAGGTGTATCAACAAAATGAATGTATGCTTGACTGTAGACTAGATGTGGCATTTTATCCTAATATTCTTGCATTCGTGATTAGTGATTTGTGAGTAAGAATTCGTTTCCCTTAAAACAATAAGGTGGGAGATTGTTGCGAACCAGATAAGTTCAATAATTTCTGTTTTATTTAGTTAAAGATTTTTCTTAGCGTTTCACTTGTCGAACTTTTACTAGATTCAAGTTTATCGTATCATTACCTTAAGTTATGCCGATTCAATTCGTATAACTATAATTAAAATCACAGTTGAGTTTACAGTATATTGCATTTGTAGCGGTTATTAAAACATGTATTTTAAAATACCTTTAATACATTGTTCGTGAGTATATCCGTGGCGCACTTAATATCAATTGTTTACAGCATATTTTGCTATTATTTAATAGAGTCATAATTTTACCGTAATCATTGTTAACACTTGGTTGATTGTTGTTAATATCAGTCGAACGGTGTTATATACTTATTACATCTCAGAATGTAATATTTGAAGTCTAATGATGTAAACATATTTATGACAATGATAGTAAAAACCCTATCAATACCCGGCTTGACCTTCGTGATTCGTGATTTCGATTGGAGTTTAGTTAGAGACTGCAGATTAGTGCAGATCATCCTTATTTATTTATTACTTATGATTTTGCGATATCTTACAGATTACAGATAAAGCAAAGTGGTCCTCTTAGAAGGGATACTTCTGAATTTCTGAAACATATATCGAATCCGTAAATCCTAACATTCACCATTCGAGACAGATATTACCTTCTGATGCGTTTCAAATTTTAATCCAGATTCAGATTTACTGCAGTTAAAAACGTTCCTAATTCCGATTTTGAAACTCATATTTCATTGAATTGTACTGTACGACGAGTCCAGAATTGTAACAATTAATTTACAAAAAAGCTTAATCACTTCATGATTTCTAATCCATATTACAGAATACTACTAGGCCAAGCTATATCTCATGATCATGACCCAAAGGAGTTTATTAATATTTTGCATGATCTCACGAGTCACAAACGTTGACCCTATATTTATCGAAAACTATAAAATGATTGGGAACTTAATAAGTTTCCGTTGGTTGGTTGAGGAGGTTGGGGTTTTGGTCCTTGAAGGACTCTAGTCGAAAAGTTTAATTTTTCATATGCATCAACAGATTTGTTATTCAAATACAAAATAGGTGTTGAAATATTGGGGAAGAGTTTTTGTTTTAGAAATTTGATGGTGGTGGTTGCATGACACATGAAGTAGTTTAGTTTAATCCTCTACGTAATGAAATAAATAAATTATCTGTGTTCAAAAACGAGGCTTTTCAGAGTTTACATAAATAGAGTGGAGGACCTGAGCCTACACAAAGTAAAATGACAAGTATTATATATAATCATGATTATAGTTATAACGTAATATAATTAATTACTAATGATAATGGTATATACTGAGTGACAAATGATCGCTTGAAAATGAAAGTAAGTGTAGATTATTATGTAAATATAAGGGAGAGGGATCCCTTCGTTGCCTCTAATCATTCAATACCTTTAATTAGCCATATATACTATTTAAAAACTATAAAAACATGATTTAATTTATTGGATAGGAATTGAGATAAAAAATATTGAATCTATAAAATAAAACAATATAATAATATGTGTATCTATAAAAATTAAGTCGCCACATGATTCCTCTTGTTTATGAGAAATGTTCATCTATGATCTATACAACCGAATAAAAGATATACGAATGAATTAAAGATGTGAATTAATCATTTCCGAATTTCCATGTATAATTTTATGCAGTTATTAAAAATAACTCTGGTCTTCAGTTTTTACTCATAATTGATGACATAATCATATTGCCACCTGCATCCTTGATGAACCTAAATAAATCCCCATCCACCGACATGCTACAAGCATCTATTTAAAGGCTTCTGTTTTTAAACCCTCAAAATATGGCAAGAAGGTGGGCCTTTATTTCGGTTGAATTTAAAAGCAGAACATTTTTAAGATATACATTGAATTTTTGGGGCTCCTATTTAGGATGGGGTTTAAATTCTCAGATGTGTTCAAGTTCAAGCCTAAAAACCGGGTCTTAATATATATTTCTTCGTTAATATACGGGATAGGGGGACAATAAATAATAAATTAATTATTTTACTATCAGTACACGTTAAAGACTTATAGACAAATAAGAGTCAATCGAAATAAGTCCCCATGTTGAATTTATTTTATGGCATATTTGGTTAATGACACACGAAGGAATGCTTCAGACATCAATGTAGGGCTTGGTCAATATTGTTATCCAGAAATCATATACTTGGTTTTTTATATTCATTTTAAAATGTATCTAACAAGGGACTTCACCCAAAGTGAAATTCCAGAATCGTCTGAATTTTTTACAGTTGAAACTACAAGTCCAATGATCATTAAAACCAAAAAAAATATCGGCCCTAATTGATTTTAAGTATGTGTAAAAAATTGACAAACAACGGACTCGGAAATGAACTTGGGGGAAATGACAAATGAAATATATCAAAAAATCAAGAAAAAAATTAGAAAACCAAAAATCATAATATATTTCATCAATTCGCAGCGGTTTTGGAGAAATCGAGGTTGGAAGTGAGCGAGAGGTGAGTAGGTAGCTTTCTCGTGACTTTTTTTTTAGAAGTTTACCAAAAAGTAGCAAAAAGAGATAGGGCGTGAACATTGGAAGACTCGAATAATAACATTGCGTTGGTACGAGCGTTTACCCTAAAAGCAGACGGGAGGTTACTATAGGAAAGAAAGAAAGTCGAGTTTTCTCGCTCGCTCTCTTGGCCTCCCACCAGCCACACCCATATGTCGCTCACTTCCCACCTCGATTTCTTAAAAACGTCTGCGAATTGATGAAATGTATTATGATTTTCGTTTTTCTAATTTTTTTCTTGATTTTTTGATATATTTCATTTGTCATTTTCATTAAGTTTATTTCCGAGTCCGTTGTTTGTCAATTGTTTTCACATACTTAAAATCAATTAGGTCCGATAATTTTTTGATGTTTAATGATCATTTGATTTGTAGTTTCAACAGTAAAAAATTCAGACGATTCTGGAGTTTCACTTTGGGTGAAGTCCCTTGTAAGTTGAATTGAATTGAATACTTTAGAACCTAGAAACACTGTTGATAGAATGCATTTTCGGTCATCCATTAAATAAAGTAGATAAAAACAGTTGTAAACTTTTGATTTTGGTATTAGTAAATTTAAATTCGCTATATTTGATAGGTGAATGCAAAATACCAATTTTTAAAACAATTATAATATATTTCCCAAGACTCGATTAAATTGAACGCTCCAAGCAATCCTTTTGGTGAAACCTGGTAGGTATTATTCAATTTTATATTTTTTAATATCGATACTCATGATGACTTGGAAAAAATTCTGGTAGCCAGGTATTTCTTTTAAATTGACATCAAGATAAGGTATGTTAAAAAATGTCAAATTGTTATTGGGTGGAGCGATAAAATTGCCATTCTAAATGCCAACATTTTGACGAGTTTATCAAATGAAATAATATGTCAATTGGAATAAAGATAGACGTATTTGTAGTTGGATTTCTTTATTATCCCAATTCTTGAACATTTACAAAATTTTAACCAGATTTTTATTTTTGACAGGTACTTCCTATTAAGTTCCTATATGATTTTTTAAGACAATATTTCAGGTGGACAAAGTAGATTTTAGGATGCCTTGAAAGGAGTATATGAGGACGTATCATTTATAATTTCTCTACGTGTCTCCATTAAACATAGATTGTACAGGTCACGGTTTTCCTTCGCTATCACATTCTCTGTCTAGTTAATTACGGGATGAGTAGGATTTTAAATTTAATTAATTAAAATTTTAAAATGACGAAGTTTGAAGATAGTTTGTTAATAGGAGAGAGGAGGAGCGTCCAACTGGTTCAAATGCTTCAGCTTTTTTAGGGCTTTCGTCGTCGCTTCAAGAGGAAGGGCTTCCAGTCGACTTGGCTTCCGAAGTGAACTGATTTCTGGAGAACTAAGGAACCCTGTCCAACAATTAAAACAGCAATTAAAATCATATTTATGAACCGTAATTTTAAAACAGATATAAAACCCCCAGGGTAATATTGCTAAATCAATTTAGAGCTCCGTGACAGGTTTGAAATCTATGTAAAAACGATAGTCAGAATTGAAAATGGGACTAATGCAAAAATGATGGTAGTCGTATACACTAAAAGGTACATTGCAGAATCTAAGTAAATTGTCAAAAGATTTGTGGGCAGTTCATAAAAAATTGATTTTTAGATTAGCAAAAAATCCTAGCCTTTCAGGCGTCTTAAATAAATCTCCCTTCAGTCTCTTTTCCGAATAAATCCCCCGGAATAGAGCCCCATCTCTAAATACATCCCCAAAGGGGCTTATTTCAAGAAATACGGTAGACCTGTACCCGTTGAGCCCCATCCGTTCTGGACGGGGGATGGACCCCAGGAATGTCCATTGGTCCCCCCGGTCGGATTATGCATCGTATTGAAGTTATTGTTGTTCCAACTCGAGAGCACATTCGAATTCCCGTTCCCATTTGAACTATGAACTTTCTGAGCCAGATCTGACAAAATAACACATACAAAATATGCAAGTAACTCACTTTTAATTTGGAAATTTTAGGTAAGCTTTTTGGCAGAGTGTTCAAGGTTTAAAGAAAGTTTGAGCTGTTTTAGTTATAAATAATTGTTATAATTGTGAGTGTATTTAATTTTGTGGGTGTGGTTATTTGGGTGGTGGTGGTGTGGGTGAGATGGTATAAGTTGTATATAGAATGAACATGTCGTGTTGTGTCAGTACCGGCCCACTTACTGATGACGCGATTGGCATCCTCTTGAGCCTTCAGGATCAGCTCCGATGCCCGTTTCGGACGGAAGTAATTCCCCGTAAAGTCCTCTCCCTCTTGACTTTCAAATTTCTGAAAAATTAAAAAAAAATCGGAAGATTTTTTTTTTAAGTTTTTTAGCAAGAAATGACAGAAATAGGTTAGAATTTAGGTTTTAAATCTGATACTTTGACGAGGATGGAGTGATGGTTCTCGTCCTCATCCCCTTGCAGCTCGAAGGACAAAGTGGGAGGAGCCGTTTTGGACGGAGTTCGATTGTTGTTGTTGTTATTGTTGTTGTTCGGCTTCCCTTGTGAGGAAACCCCACCGCCCTTAACCGCGTTCCTTCCCACTCCTGCAAAAAATATTCCAATTATAGCGTTACTTGAATGCAAAGAAAAACATCTACGTTATATTTTGATTGGATTTTTAAGGAATGGTTGAGGGGGTGTAACCTGCAGCCGGTGGGAGTTTGGTTTTGGTGAGCGTAAGATCTGGAACTTTCCAACGCTGCGTTTCGTCGCTCCATACCGCCTCCGCCTTGATCCCATCAATATTCCTATTCACATTCATCAGAATTAGATTGGAAATTCTTCATTTTACCCAGTTTTGTTTAACGTAGTTTTTTCAGATTTATGGACAAAATAGTGTAATCTGTAGATAAGGAACAAGGAAACCGGATTTTTTGTATTAAAACCCATTTACAGGGGGATTTCATGGGTGGTTTTGTTCTTTCAGGGGTTTTATAAATCGAGGATTTGAAAGCATATAGCTCAGTATCAATTAATATTTCAAGTTTTATGTTCATATAGTCTAATTCCAATCAAGCATAGGTTTTTTCCTGTGTTTTTTAATTGAAAAGAGTTTAAAATCCGGGACTTTTTTAATGAACTTATTAAGCCAGGACCCCAAAACCCCGGTTTTACGTCCCCCCCTGAACTAACGCGTAGTTGCAGTCTCTCCGAACAGTGGGGTGGATTTTGTCCTGGATCGCTTGGAGTAGTTTCAATTGCTGATCTTGTCTCCGAATCGTTTCCAAGTAATCCGTCCGATCATTCTGAAATTCACTGTACAAGTCCGACACTTCTCTCTCCAACATTCGGATCTGTATTTCCAAACGTTCATTTATTTATACTTCATTTTGACAGAGCTTTTAAAATAATATACCGTAATTCTCTTAATAAAGCCCCCCCCCCCCGATATAACCCCCTGCATCAATTTAGTTAAATAGGGTATTCGATTGTATGTCGAAGTACCTTCTGCTTTGACTTTTTGAGAGCGTCAGTTTTGGCCCTCAGTTCCTCCTGAATATTATCATAGGCCTTAATGAGGAGGCTCTCGTCCTCGTCGCTTTTACTGAGCGCTTCAGCGATGACCTTTGACCGCTTCTCGGCCGCTTTCTTCTTCTTCTGTACTTTTTCCTTGAGTTCAGAGTCGTGGGCGCGCTCCCCGCCCACCATCTTCTCCTCGATGGCGTGGAGTCGCGCGAGGGCCTCCTGCTGCTCGTGGCTTAGGGCCCCGCCATCGGGAATTGGACCGCCGATGGAAGGACGCCGCTGGAGGGACGGCCCTTTGGTCTGCACTTCATTCAGTTCCTGCTGGTACTGGGCCTTGAGGGACTGCACATCCGCCTGGACAAAAACAAATCTTACAATCTCAAACATTTTAGGGTCATATTTCCTGGTGGGAGCTAGTGGAACTAAAGACTGCGATTAGGGTCAATTTGACCCATTCTAGGGTTAGTTCCATTTATTTCCACTTCTCTAATGTTAGAATTACCTGTAGTTTGGCGTGATCCTCCTTCTCGGCTTCGTAGCTCCGCCGCAGCGTTTGCAACTGCGCTTCGTATTCGAGGCGGATTTTGGTGCGTTCTTCCTCGAGTCCCTCTGGCGGGCCGCTGGACGGTCCCTCCGCCCTCTCGAGCAGTTCTTTCAACTGCCGGATCTCGTCCTGATATTCGGAGAGGAGGGCGTCTTTCGGGTCCGCATTTATTCGCGGTTTGTTCTTGATGTTCTTGGCCCGGTTCGCGTACCTAAGCGTGCTCAGCGTCTCGTCATAATTATTGTCGGCCGGACTAATGCATCCGATCATCAACGTCTTTGTGTTTCCACCCAATGAGTCCTGCTCATTGCAAATCAATGAACGGTATTAAGTATTAGGACTTCAATCAATCGATTTGTATGAAATTATTTGAATTTTATTCTGGTTTACTTGAAGCAGCCTTGTCAGTTTAGAGTCTCTGTATGGAATATGCTTTGATTTCCCGTCCACGAGGGCCGAGATCACGTTCCCGAGCGCCGAGAGGGAGAGGTTGATCTTTGTCGCTTCCTTCAGTCGATCCCCAGTCGCTCCTATCAATCGTAGAGGTATAATTATAAGTACCCATAAATGCCAGAGTGACTCGTATATAATGATTAATGAATAAGACCCCTGGGGACTTATTTAGGGTGTTTTATAATGAGAGACCCTATGGGGACTTATTTAGGGCTACCTGTTTTAGTCTGTCGTTCGCTGCCAGCGAGGTCGACGAGGTTGAGCTTGCCCCTCCTGATGTTTTGCTGTGGGTCCAGGACTTCGATATTAATGGTGAAGATAGAGTGTGAGCGTGAACTGTCAGCGTTCATCAGCGTCGAGCCCGTCGCTCGGTTCTTCCACCCCCGTTCCATCAGGTTCTCGCATTCCCTCACATTCTGAACGCCGTGTTTACTCAGCTCTGTACATTAATTGACCCACAAATTCAATTAAATTACAATTTTAATCACTCATTTTCATAACATATGATTCCGGATAAGAAATGAGCTGGACATTCTTCACCTAGATATTCATGAAGTCGTGATAATATTGTTATTTTTTTGCTTGGGTAAAGCACACGGAATTCGCATAAAAATGGGTGTAAGCAATTGGTTCTGAGCTCAATAGATCTTTGAAGTGGAATAACCTTCCAGACTGTATTTTGTAGACGATTTTAAGTGGAAATGTGGTTCCATTACTTAAGTCGCTTTGTTTGTAATAAAATCGATGGAATCTAAGGTCGGTATGTATTCTACATCTGAAAGGAGATGGCATTTTGTTTTTGTTTTGTTGCGTTTTGTTGTCTTTGTTCCTCTGACCTTATTCTTATCGTTTGAGGTTAGGATCCATAAGAACGGATATCCGTCAAGTGTCTGAATCGAAAGGACAGAATTATTTATGGGAACCCTACTTTCGTCACCTAACAAACAAGCTACAAGCTGCATATTATTGACTCGAAGCACTTGAGTTTTGGGCCATCCAATATTTCAAACCTCGATCAATCTAAATATTATTGTTAACCTTGGTTGATTTACGGACAAACCTAGAGTCATCCAATTTAACCTTATTTTCTAAATTGTAGTTAAACACTTGGCACTTGGTAGGGGTAGTCGGGACCGGGTTTCTTGGGTCTCTTGACTTTTTGACTGTAATAACTTGAGATGCGTATTCTAAAATCTTATTTGGCCCCAAAATTCCTAAAAACACATAAAACCCCGATTTTTATAGACCTTGTATGTAAACCCCTCGTTCGGGATGTTCTTTGAGGTCCAACTTCCGCTTCGAGTCGGCTCCAAGTAAATCCCGCACTTCCTCGTTGTAAATTTCGAGGTATGAAGCATGTACGAGGTACTTGTTCTCTTCCGACGTTTCGATCGCTTCGAAGATGTGCTCGAAGGCACGGGGGATGATGCCCTTGTGTTGGACGGGGGTCGGGATCCCTTGCATCGTGAACGACTTGCCGCACCCTGTCTGCCCGTATGCAAACACCGTCGAGTTGTACCCCTCCAGCACACCCTCCACAACAACAACAAAAACAATTCATTTTATTACAAGCTCATATATACAAGCATTTTTATTGGGACATTTTGGACCCTATGGGGTCAGTTCCATATTTCTTGATGAATTCCTCTCATTTCTTTAAACAAACGGAATACGGATCATGTTTTTTAGATAGGGATTTTAGAACAGAGTATTGTCCAACTGACCCGGGGTCATTTTTATCTGCATTTTTGTCCCTGCATTCCCTTCATAACTTCTGACCCGGAACAAACGGATCATGGTTTTTATACAGGGATTTTAGAGCAGAGTATTGTCCAACTGACCCGGGGTCATTTTTATCTGCATTTTTGTCCCTGCATTCCCTTCATAACTTCTGACCCGGAACAAACGGATCATGGTTTTTATACAGGGATTTTAGAGCAGAGTATTGTCCAACTGACCCAGGGTCATTTTTTGACTGCATTATCGTCACTGCATTCCCTTCATAACTTCTGACCCGGGGTCACTCTTCATTCCCCGGTACACCTTCTCTCTCAGTCGTTCTTATTTTTAACCCTGCAGTCTGTTCGTATCTATAAAAACCGAATCGGATTGAGTTTAAAGGGGAGAGATATATGGAATATGAAGGTTTTAAAAAATTGAAGGTGGATTGAGAGGATTGTCCTTGGTTTGTCCCTCAACTTGGGAATGCCAATGCCACGACTACTTGCAAACTATTGATTTTGGGAGACAGTGTTTTGGGACGGAGGTGGCTATCCTACCACGTAATAAATAGTCCATTAAATATTCTGTCCATACCTGAAGGCCAATAATCCCCTTCACGAACTAAAATGTCCACAATATTGTGCAAATAAGTTGGAAGAAGACAAAAGGGACTATTGATTATTTCCTACTCGCAAAAAACAGGATTTATCGTTCCTGTCACTTTCTTATTCGGATAGAATCGCCGACTATTCTGACTTTTGAGGATCATTCATCCATTTTTTTTTCTAAAAAAACGAGTCGGCACAAAAATTGAAGCAATTTTTTCATTTTTTTTAAATTAGGTTAAAGTCTGAAATTTGGTGCAGGTAGTGGAATTTTTTTGGCAAAAGATTTCCTGATTTGTTTGTAAAAAGCGAAATATTTGACAACTTCGGGGAAAGGGGGAAATTTTCATTAACGCATCTGATTTCCATTATTTTTTCAGTAAAATTCATTATTCTATAATTTTGATAAATATTAACTGTTTTGCAACCATTTTGAGACCTGAATTAGAACTAGAGTTTCCAGATCGCTGACCATGTTCATAATTTTGATTTTGCAAAGGAAAGCTACTATCTGCATGCTTGGCCGAAAATTTTATTAAAAGGTTCCCAAATAGTTTCAAAAAATGCTTATTGGCCGTCTCAGTTTTATTTTGCGACGATGTGTGTGTGAGTTTTGATTTTTTTTCAAAATCTCCAAAATGTTTTTTTCGTTGTGAGACCTGATTTCTGAAGCATCCGTTCAAGGATTATGATGCCGTGCGTGTAGGTTAAGTTGAAGAGAATCATGAGTTTGGAATTACGTCAACTGGAGTGCATGGAAAAATGATGGCCAATTACAGGATATTAGAAACCAGGCTTTTATGTATTCTACTCACAAACGCTACTGACTTTAATTGGCAATTGACATTCAAATGTTATTATCTTATGCGAAGTCCAGCTCCAAGTACTGGTATCCATCCTTTAAATCCCAATATGGGGATAATAAAAATGGGCTAATAATAGTATTAGTATTAAAACTTAGGTTAGTGTTAAAAACCTCAAAAACACCTAGTTATTCGGGTTTTCGACGAAATCTCGATAATTCTTTCGGAACATCTTCGCTTCAGATTTAATATTAATATGCAATACAATAGTAGATTCCATATCGGCCACCTTAAGTATTAAATTCCTTGAAATGTTAAAACAACGAAAAACTCGCATTTTACCCTTGGTAAACACCGTTAATTACCATCTAATCTTTTAAATAACTAAAAATATTTTATTCCAAATACTGAAAAAGGCCCCTAAGTAGACATTTCAAACTATTCAAACCTAATCGAATCGATAGGATTTAAATTGCCTTGTCATTGATATTCGATATGAATTGACTTATTCCAGGGGGTTCTTATTTAAGTATATTAACAGTAGTTTCATGAGCATTCGCTACTGATTGTCCGCAGAAATGCAACTCAAGGACTTCTTGATTTCTTTTGCTCGTAGGTCCAACTCACAATCCCTCACTGCCAAAATAATTTATTGCTACTCTTTTGTGATTGTTTGTGGAGCGTCAGCCATGGGAGGGCAAATAATAATAATAATATTATCGACTCTGAATTTGATGATCTGGACTCATTTTTCCAAGTTCCATATAGTACAGTTACAGTGTACACCTGCTTTCTCTTTGTACAAACTACTATACAGGGCTGGTGAATTTGACCTGGAATCGTATTCATGGATAAATGTACACCTGAACCGAAATCGAGGACTCCAATAAGATTAGAAAATTGGGATTGACATGATCAGTTTGTTTGAAGTAAAAGTTGAGTAGTAAAGTAATTGAAGGTGGGGCAGTAATTCGGGGGATTAGGGAGTTAAAAAGGGGTTACCTCGACGAGGGGGTAGGCGACATCGTTGTAGATGGTTTCGGTGGATGAGTCAGTGAAGTAGACCCCGTCGAAGCTGAATGTTTTGGGTGGAGCGGAGGCGTCGTTGGGATTCACGATGCTGCAACCACACCCACCACCGTCCATGTACACCACATTCTGAAAATTAGCATTATTTTATTTTTAATCAATGATTAAGAACAGTGTTGATTTCCTTTTCGAAATTTAAAAGAATTTCATCTCCAAATTCGTTATTAATTATTAAGTCCTTATTTTTAAATTGTCAGAAATTATGAGAGATTTATTATACAGTATCATCTGGATGTCTAAAGCAAGCTTAAAATCGGTCCTCTTACTAAAACGCAACGAAATAATTAATTTTAAGTATTTTCTGTCATATTCCAAGGTTCCTGTCAAGAAGTCATTTTGTTCGAAATAGAGATACATACTTAACTATATAGATGTTTGCTTTTAAAATAAATCGATTGGAAATGTGACATTTGCAGACTCTTGAGTCACATTATTATGAGTTCTGAGACAGTTTTTGTCCTGAACAAAGATACCAAGACATTGACATTGTTTTTTAAATCGCGAGCTATATGTTTGGCACAATTCGCGAAAATTTATAATACTATCTGTGATTGACATTACGTTTTTTGAAGAGCCGTAAATAAAATGTGTAATAGTCTGGTAAGATAACTCTGTTAAAGTTGAGTAAGTTTATGAAATGGAATTATTAGTGGTATTGTTGATGGCGTGTATGCTTAATATGGCGTGGGGATAATTATATAGGGATCAGTGTGGTCCATTCATAAACCAATATCTTTTCTATTCATTCATAACAATCATAACTATAGCTATAGTATAACTATAATAAATCTACAACTCCAAACTCTTGAAGTTAAGTTGGATATAAAAGGTGTCCGAGTCATTTGAATCGATTGGTTGGGGAAGGTCCTCGTGTCAAAAATTCGTTTGAGAAGTCAAACTGTATCATTCTAAGTTGCTATTCCATGAAAATAGAGAAATTGCGAAGAATAATGACCCCTCATTCTTTATAATGACTGATTATCAACTTTGACTGCAAGGGTTCTGTAAATATTATCCTCATCGACATAATATTTCTGGTGACAAATAAAGTTTTTCCATTTAAGGTTCCGGACTATTCATCTGACACAAAAAATGGACGCTTTAAACAAATCCGAATTAACATCTCTCCTTGATACTAACTGATTTGGTAATTTTTTATGTGAATTTGTGTGCATAATAAACTTTAGTAATAGTTTTAGCTGAATTTGTTTAGGAAATATTGGAGTCCAAAATAGTCCAATAGTCCAATGACACTTTTTTCTCAGATTACTAGACTGGAACCTTAAATAATGATACTAAAAATGTCTGTTCCCTTCGAGTCAATAGTCAAGAAGTTGAGGCCAATATCCTCTGTCTTACATCCAGTCACAACTCAACAGAAATATCACGTAAAAATGCCAAAAAGTTATTTTTTGCAAGAAGAGGGAATAAGATAATAAAACATTTAATCATTAAAACCCGGATAAAGCCCAATAGTTTTAGCCTATTTTCGGGGTTTGCTCTAAAGGAGTTCTATAGGCTCCGTAGTTTTTATTGCAGATTTAAAATAGGTTTATACCATTTTTATGTCATTGCCGAGAACCTGATTAATGCTTTTGCAAAGCCTCCAAATATGAGGAGATTTATTTGTGAATTTACACAAAATATTATCTCAAGGAGATAAAACTATTTCAGGATTTGTGATACTTTGTTTCGAAGAGTTAATTGATGAAGTCCTGGAACGGGTTAATAATTAATTGTCTTGTGTATTTCGTTCCGAAATGTCAGTCATTACCCCCTGACCAAATGTAAGCAAACAACACAGTTAATCCATTTGTAATACATAGTATTTTTTGTCTAATATTTTGCATGCTGTCCATCCGGGTTGAATTTCCATCAATATCGACTCTTTCGATCAATCTATCATTAAATGAGCGATGATAATCTTGTTTACTGGTTATTGTCATTTGATGTGACAATAAGTAACGATACTTCTCATTTCAAAAATATGAACATAAATTACTTGGCCCGTTTTGAAATTGACTGATGTACACTGGATTACATTTATAACTTGTTGGAAAGAAGTTTTAATTTCAGAAAACTTTATTGTTAAGTCCGTCTACTTTGTCCAAATTAAAAAACTGTAGTTTTTTTATTTTAATCTCACTATAACTTTCGAAATGCTGGTTTTGCGTAAATTTTTTTTTTACCAAATATGGATTTAATTATCTGATATTGCAGAGTTATAATCAGTTGAATTCAATTTTGCCCCAGCCATGGAGTAGCAACATTAACGATATTGCCAAAAATATAAAAAAGTGGGCGTAGACGTGTAAATCTCATCTTACCCCAACCATCGATCGTTAAAAATGTTTACAGAGCAAATCTCTTTTACACAGTAAGGCAAGAATTATGAACGATCTGATTTTAGTTGAGCCACACCCACTGTTCTAGGCATAATTGCTTATTTACCTTAGTACAATTGCACACAAATTTGACAAAAATGCTAACGAGATTTGGAATGGGTTAGAAGGAGCAACCGTCTGATTCGAGCACTACCGACTGTAAACTGAGGCCAGACGGACGGACACCTCTCATTCGCATAAAACATATATAATTTGTGAAGGAGTATGAGTACCTTTGACTTGAGATCCTTTTCTCTGTCATTTTGTGGCCGACATCGGACGACGACTTTGACACATTCACTCATCTTGTCCATATCACTTTTCATGACTATGCGGTTCCTATTTAGCAACTGGCCCTATACCAAGGGCTCATCTACCCATTTAAAAAGAACCTATTCCCAGATTGACATAAAAATGTATGGAATATTCCACCGTCTCTCGTGTCTGAGGTTTGTTAATTCAATTGATGCCCAATTTGTGGGATCCCAGCACTTGAAAAGAGTTATTAATGGGAACTTGTCATGAACGCACCGCCTCGGTTCCCATGTTCCCCTTTCACGGCCATTTCCCCGGCCTGGAAACTAGACCCCCCTTCATGACATCCCTCAACCTGTCACACTTGCCCCCTTTCCGACACAAGTCCGGCAAAAACACCGCTACACTTCACAAGTTAACTAATCGCTAAGGTCAAGTCAAACCGTGTCACTAATGACAAATTATCACGGTTTTTATTAGACTAATTCAATTAGTCGTCCTAATTTAAAGGATTTATTGGATCAGTATATCACGTCACATGTGTACTAATGATGAGGGTGGGTTTGTATTTAGGGGGAGGGGTGATTAAATCGGAGTGATTTTAGAAGACTACGCAAATACCACTCTTTTTTATAGGATGATTCAATCACACGATTTACTGGGTATCTGACAGCAGAAATAAGCCCTTGTGGCTGTGTTTAGGGGGTGGGCGATTAAATCGGGGTAGTAAATAAAATAAAGAGAGAGCGTGTGTCTGTGTTGTCGGGAGAAAGTCCGTAAACGGAATGCCCGGAAAAAGCGGCGGTGTAATACCCGGGTTCTTCTCTCCCCGAAACTCCTTCCAACGTCCCGACCAAAATCCCGTAAACGCTGTCCCTAGGAAGTCCAGCCATTTTTCATGGGAATTCGTGCCCGATCATTTATGAACAGTCGGATAATTATTAACTGTCCCATACTTTAAAGCCCTCTAAACCCTCTGCATATTTTATGAAGGATCCAGAAACGAACTCCTTGGACATCGACATTAAACCTGAACTTCAGGATTCAGTTATTCCTACATTTCTACTCCATTCCAAGGTTCTTTTCCTTTGACCTTCATCACGAACAATTATTATCCTTCTACAAAACTTTAATATTTAATGGTTATCGAATTATCGAGTTTAGTGATTTATTGAAGAACTCCTTCCATTAAAACCAACCTATCCATTTATTTCATTATAATCCTAACGAACATCGTTAGAGGTAAGCTGTAAGCTGATGTAGGTCCATCATTGTTTTCATTGTTTTGCAGGAAGTAGAGGTGTCTGGTTTTAGTATGTCTATTATTATTAAGTTCAATTAACGGATCATGATAATCTCAATAAAACTTTTAAACGGTGGTCACGAACTACTGTACAGGGGATGAAGCGATTTGGAACATGAAACAACTGAAAGAAATTGAATCGTTAAAAAACCAGAAAATTCTGAATTTCACTCGATTTTTGGCGTTTATCTCATGATCGGGATTTAAAAAAGTGACGGATTAATAATTATGTATGCCGAAGTAGTAGTTTTTGCTTTTTACTAACAATACAGGCATTATTTAAAATTAAAAATATGTTTGGTCTCTGAAACAACGAATTCCTGCTTTAAGTTAAAGTCGATGTATATGACTAACATGACCCAAATAATTATTAATCAAAATAGATATTTTACAATTATTGTCAAGGTTCTGTCAGAAATATACTAAATAACTTATCTCTTACAATCATCCTTTTTTATATCATTGTAATTTAAACCATTTTTTTCAAAGCTGATTAAACGATGTAAAGACTGATACAGAAAAGCCATAGACATTCAGACCGACAGCTAAAGATTATTAGCATTAGCATAAAGTACCTATAGATGCATGAAACATTTAAAGTTAAAGCTGATGTTCGAATTTATTTTATTCTGGACAACTCGTTCAAAATTTAATATCTGGTGATGTCGTATAAAAAAGATTAACAATTTCACAAACTCCTCGAATGTTCCGTTTAAAAAAATTGGTTAAACTTGAGTTAGATTGGAGCTAAATGTTTTTTAACTGGTTTTTTTAACCGGTTGGCCGATAAGAGGTACAAACTGTCTTGACCTTCTCGGACTGCGACTTATCAGGAAGCAATGACCGCTGAGTCGTAGAAAAAAATCAATTTTAAAGACCAAGGTTAGCATCATGAAAACTCATCGACGGCTGTAAAACTCATCGACAGGTTGGAAACTCATCGACAGGTTGGAAACTCATCGACAGGTTGGAAACTCATTGACAGGTTGGAAACTCATCGACATGTGCTAAAAATACTCATACAAACGAGGAGGCATCTGATTCTGATTGTGAGCTTCATTCGAAATTCGCATTAACCTCTGGATTCAGAAGCTTGAAATTCCTCTTTTGATTGATTAAGAAATTACGGAGTATTTCTTATCTTTCGCAAAGTTCCTTCACTTTTTGTCAATAATCTTCATCTGCTTTATGAATCAATGGGATAAATTTTATTCATTAATGTTCCAATTCGTCTTACCGTATGTTTTCCATCAGTTCCAGTGATAATAAATATTTACTGTTAAATTCCTGAGTCGATTCTGCTGGATCGTTGGATGTATGACCTCTTGGGAAATAAATTGGTGCTGAATTAATGAAAGAGGGTCAGAGGTCATGAATGTTCCAGAAATGCTGTTCCAGTCCCGTCCTTACTCATTAAGATTTGGAAATACAGACGAATGTCCTTGACGAACTCATCGGATTTTTTTTTAATTCCCGTTTAATTCATTGATGGAACCCCCTATGACCATTGACCTCGTTCCTCGTATTTAAGGTGAGATATATATATATGGGGTAGGTTCGGGTTTACTTAAAACAATCATCTCTCACACTGATTTACGAACGGCCCTTGGATAGAACGGAGCATTTGTTAATATCCAATGAGGTCAGCTTTCATACTTAAAGTCCTTGTGGTAGTTGACTCGCTGGAAAAAATTCGTGTTTAGCAGCATATACTATCTATAGCCAACTACAAGTTTTACCCGGCGAGTCAACGAGGATAGAAGAGGGACTTAAAAATGTCAAGACGTAAATAAGACATAAGAATTCCATCAGGATTCTTTTGATTCTTTCAGATATTTTTACAAAGATGAGGAATTGAGATCAGAAGTTAGAATTTACATCACAATAAATCGAGCATCCTAAAATAGCAAACTGTTTCCGATTCATTTAATATCGTCTGTTTGTCCTACTTATTTATGATACCACAAATGGACAGATCTTATGATTTCCAGCTTCGAATAATATTGCGAAATACCTCTATTTACGTACAAAATTTATTTGTCAACCCCGATTTCGAAACAAGTCTTTAAACAGAGTATTTTCCTGCTTTGAATAATACAAAATCGCAAAGTTTTGAATAGAGTAGGCTGGACGATATAGAGCAGTTCTTGTAGTTCATTCAAGTCAGTTAAATTTAGAACCCCATTAAAGATGCATATGTTTAAAGAGGTTCTATTGAATTGACACGCAGTTTAGACGAAAAATTATCGATAACAAGAACTAGTCTGGAGTCTGGTTTTAAAACTAGAAAAATTTCAGATAATACGAAAAATTAGCTCATCTAGCTGCTAATGTACTTAAGCTTGTTTACAGTTTTTTCTAAGGGTATCCCCATTCCAATAATAATAATGCATTTAAGTTTAATTAACTGATTGATGATACGACACATTATTCTCATTTGAATGGTTTATTTACTCCATGTATTGTAAGTGTTAACCTTCAATTGTCAGTTGATGAAATAGTGTTCAAAACGAGATGTTTTATTAAGTTGTAATAACATATTGGAAGAGTGTTGATCAAAGTCCATTTCATTGTGTTTAGCCATTTCGTCTAACTTTTCCTCGTTTGATCAAACTATTTAATTTTAAACTAAAGCTCCCCTCGTGGCACAATGATACTTAAAATACTTGATATGATATTTTTAGCATACGACATGTCTAAAATAATTATTTTTCTGTTTTTTGTACAATTGTTAAAATATGATTAATATCAACTGGCCCCATAAAGTTAGTTTTTTAATTGTAATACAAGGTTTACGTCGAAAAAACGAACATTTCTGATAGTTGACTATGAAATACCTATCTTGCTAGTCAATTAAACTACTCCATTTGATGAATTCAATGACAATCTTCTATTACAGCCATTTTACATTTGACCAAGGTCGGGATTTTAAGAATTAATAAGATGATACGGACTGGGGCTCTTATTTAAGTTCTTGTGAATTAATTACCGTTGTGGTGGATCAGGTTTGAGGATTTACGGAAAAAACCCTCCAGCACAATCGTGCCCTACAGTAGTTAGTGTCTAGAGAGATTAAATTATGCCATGCCTGATATGAAACTAAAGAAAATTAAAGAATTTGATATAGTATTCTTATCTCATCACTTAATTAAATGAATAATTAGGATACTAAAAACTGTACAATACAACTATTTCTCCTTTTATCCATATTCAATCGTAAATTGTCTAAGAATTTCTTAATATCCTACGATCTTTGGTTGCTTTGACCTGATGTTTATTTGTTAAAATTTTGCTAATCAAATGAAATGATTTCGAAATTGCTTTTTGGTTTAAATTGGTTGGACTGAAAAGTATAAAAACTGTTGGTAATAACGGGGCGGAAATGATGGGACGGGTTTCTCCTCATACCGGTTTGGAGGTTTAAAAGAATGTTCTCGTGATCCAGACCTCAATTAAATGGGATTTTTTTTAGGGGATAACATTTTAGGGGATAAAAAGTAGTTGTAAAATTGGTAAGGGAAACTATATGTAAATGAGATGGTCATGTCAATGGAGATCTGGTTTCAGAGATTTGGAGATTCCTGTCCTGACTCATAAACGAATGCATGGATCCAGTCCGAGATCAGTTCCTCACAAACCTTCAATCAGCTCACTTCCAACAATTACGAGCTAGCCATCCCAATTAAAGTTAAATAGGATTTATATCCAACTCCTATTTAGATTTAAATACCAGTTACACGTTACACTTAAATTACATTACAGTTTAGTTAAGAGCAGATCATGGCAGCCCCAACTTCCGAAGAACTCGTCGCTATTTCCAAGGTCGGCCTTAAGTCCTTAAAAACTTTCCACTCATCTAATTAAACTGAAGATTAAGTAAATATTTGATTATTTCTATTAATAGCTTCGGAAATCGATGGCAGGGGACCTGGACAAGGAGCTCTTGGAAGATGACATGTTCCTTATTCGGTGGATCCGAGGTAAAAATATATCATTTTGCCCCATAATTAAAAAACGTTAGTTTTAACTTTAACTACAATTAGTCAACCCTAATATCCTTAATTATTTTAGCCCGAGAACTTGACTTGCAAAAGGCGGAGACGATGCTTCGAAATGTAAGCCAATTTTTAAGTAATATAGCCTGTTTTAAGACAATCTTAATTGCAAATTTAATTAGTTTTGGGTTAATTGTCTAAATAGTGGATCGATTGGCGTAAGAACAATAAAGTAGACGGGATTCTGAAGAGGAAGATGGACCCTTACTTCTTCGACAATTATCCGAGGTGGACGGACGGGCTGGACAAGACGGGACGGCCAGGTAACCTCTTAAACTAATTAAGTCCCCACCCCGAAACAAATCCCCACTACTAACCTTCAGCTTTAACCCTCTAATTACCCCATAATAATACTTATCGATCTTATCGTTTGTATTCATACAGTCTACACGGCAGCAATCGGTGAATGGGACACGAGGAAAGTAGTACGAGAGAACCGTTCTGCCGAATTCCTCGACTACACGACCTTTGGTTATGAGCAACTCATCGAAACGATCAAGGAAACTAATCGACGTAGGAAAGAGTGCCCCGTCCCAGGTCAACCCCCGCGGGTCGAGCAACTCATCGCGATCTTCGATTTCGAAGGATTCGCTTGGAGCCAACTATTCAATTTCCGAGGTAGGGCCCCGAAATAAGTCCCCACCCTATTTTACTACCCCATGGGGCATTTATTGAAGGTATAATTTAAATAATTTCTCATTCCAGCCGTCCAGAACTTCCTGTCTCTGGGTTCCATATACGAGGCTTATTATCCGGAATATCTCCATTCGGCCTTCTTCATCAATTCTCCGTCTCTAATTTCGAAAGCTCTGATGCTCTTAAAACCGGTTCTAGCCCCCAAAACGTATGCCAAAATCAAGGTCCTGGGTCCCCGAGAAGAGTGGCAACCCGAACTTCTGAAACTGATCGACGAGGATCAGCTTCGACCTCAGTTCGGGGGAACCATGTCTCAGTTTAACAATAACAAAACCATTAAACAAATCGCAGATTCTTTATAAGTTTTTGTATAAGTTTGTAAATATAGAAATTAGAGATATCTAACATGTAAATAAGTATTTAATTGATTTTTGTATATGGTATAATAATATATTGTGCATACTCGCCAATAATTAGGTAATCGTGTAAATAAAGGGGATTGTAGGCCCCAACCAAGTCTACTTCTTTTAAATATTTTAAACGATTTTTTAGTGACGTTTTTATTCATTGACGCCTGTTCTGTTGTGGCTGTTTAAGCACTAGCACTCACGCTTTTTATCGTTTTAGAGTCAGTGTCATTTAGTTCAGTTTTGAAATCTGGTCCAGTTTCTTATAAAATGGTATAATTAAATATTGATCAAAGGATCATGAACCAAGTGTATTTTCGAACGTAAAATAGAGATACGTTTTGAAGGTAAATCTAAGTCTCAAACGGTTGAATAGTTTCGAATTATGTTTGAAGGAAACCATTTATGACCTTCAAGCGAAGTTTATCTTCCTGCTACGGTCAAAGGTCAACATTTTTAATATTACAATCAATGTTTGATACATCGTTGGAACGGTACTGTAAGCTACAATAGAACGTTGTATATATTTTCACTCTATGATTGGGGAAATGTGAGATTACTGCATTCTTCGACGTATTCAACGTTATTTGACCTTTTCTTTTGATTCGCCTCTTTTCAATATGCGTTTAACACATTTAATTTACCCATTTACCGATATCCTGTCGCACACAATCGTTTAACGGACCACCGTGAATTTCCTAACCCCAAAATAGATCCCCGAAATAGATTTCCGATGCATTTCAAAATCACCAAAATCTACCAATTAAACCTCCCCCCCCCCTTATTAAGTCCCTCGTAAACGCACTCTATTCAAGATCCAACGCAAATGCTGAATTACATATTCATTTCCCCCAAAAAACGAATGATCATCAATAGGTTAAAAATCAGCAGTTGCTTAAAAACAACAACAGAAAAATAGGTTTTTATTTATTGGATGTAATATTGACACTTTAATTGGGTTATGATGATGACGGGGTTCAAGTCGTTTTGCATTGTCTGGATTTGTTATTGTTGGACCAGGTATATTTTTACAGAAGAGGTTTGTTTTGTATGTTAGGCATTAATTAGTCTGTTTCTTGTAGAAATTTGTTCGAGGCGGTGATTACTATTAGACATATACTAACTCGTTAGCCCTCAACTTCATTTCCTATCCATTTCCATGTCCTTCGCAAAAAAATTCTTTGATTAGTAATTCCAAACGCAATATTTTTTGCAGGTGAAACATTAACTTTTATGTACATCATCATAACTATCGTAAGTCATTGCAATAGAATGATAGATTGAAATGCATGTTGACCCACTGACATTTATTGTAAGACAAAAATATTTCGAAAGATCAGAGGGAACCTGTTCAAGAATTAAGTCATAAAAGGAATCAAGGAACATAAACCCCAGGTTTTCGGGGGGTTTCTATGAAAACCCCCGATTAACGGGGTTTTAGATGGGGTTTTAGGTGGGGTTTTAGCGATTTGGGGCATTCTGATATTTTAAAAATGGATCCAAACGTCTCATTGCCAATTAAAAATATTCCATGATGGTAAAGCTTAACTAAAATAGTTTTGTTTTATTTGCTCGACTATGCAAATAGAAGCGGCGAGCTTATGATCTCATTCTAAGTGTTCGAGCGAGATCATCTCTTTTAGCTTGATTCTAACAGAAAATTTCTTGATCAAATTTACACAGCGTGAAGCAATATCCAATTATTTTAACAATGAATGAAATCAAATCTTATCAAAACAAAATATCAAATCAAGTATGCTTTATGTTCGGGGCGCTTATTGTTGGGGCGCTTTTTTCGGGGGGCACTTATGATGGGCCGCTTATGCTGGGGCGCTTTTCTCCGCATACCGATTTTTCTCTTGAATGTGGGTTAATTTTAAAAAGTACACAATATTTCAATTAGATTTACAACGCAAAAGGTTCCCTTATCGGTATAAATGCATTTCATAGTACTGAACTGTCTGTGCCACTGTTCTAAATTATTACGCAGACTTACACCTTAAAGACGAGGAACTTCAATTGAAATTACACCAAAAAAATAAATAAAATGGTTTAGGAATTGGCTGGTAATTTTGTTTTGCTCCAAAGCATTTTATCGAACCGGTTAGGTTTCATGTTTAATTTTTTCAAAGCTTTTAAATCTATGCCAAATCTATCTATACATGCCAAATAATGGTTCCTGTTTTTCCAACTGCGAATTGCACACAAATTTGCTTCATCTCTCTAATTGTGACGATGAATATTAATTTAATTTTTTTAAACTCCCAATGATTTATTGTTCGAGGAATGGAGAGTGGATCAGAGATTGAGAGTTTGAAACCGGATTTCTGGGATTGTGTTGATCCAGAATTGAAGACTGGAACTGGGGAACAGGTTACAGATTACCAATGATGTCTGGTGTCAGGTTTTAGTCGTCATTTGCAAAAACTGACGTGGACTGGGGTACCAGTTACGCAATAACCCAGTGACCTCTCCGAAATGACCTTTGAACAGGAAGGTTACCCTCAGCTATGACATTTTAAGTTTTAAAGCACTGAATAAATGTTATTTCGGTTCTCTTAAAGTGAAGCTTAATGATATGTTTTTAAGAGACATTCATATTTATTTTATTTTGGGAAAGCTTAAAAATTAAAATAAATATATACATGACCAGTTTAATGACTTTTGTATTTCAGCTATTCTTTAAACACAGAAAACATAAAATTTTGCAGCTCATTTTTGCGTCATTTACGATGGTTTTTGCCCATTTCAATTCCTAAAATATTTGACGTAATGATTTAGGATTGAAAGGCCTTGACCTTAAGATTCTTAGACCGTAAATGTGCTATACTGAATAGTAATTGGGAATATTTAAGGATAAATTCCCAGAAACCTTTACTCATCTATTACAAAGTATTCGTATATTCGCATAATTAAAAATATAATAATAATAATAACCCAACCCGACACCACTTCCTCTAGGATATGTTAAACCTAGTCTAGTGTTTAAAATTGGGTAGACGTATGGAATTTATCTCATTACAATTAATCCTGGAAATATTCCTCAAGGAGCAGTACGTCTTATAGAGACTCCGATCGTTTCAATAGTTCTAATAGAAAAGTTAAGACATTTTTTAATTGTGCATTAGAATTTAAAGTTAAAGCTTGAATTAAGGAATTCGGAGAATATGGCATTGCCAAATGAAAGTGAACTCGTGGCCATTTCTCAGGTATTCTTCATTATAAATTGTATTAAAATGTAACCAAGTCAGAATTTAAAAACACTGGATTTGATTCGTATCAGTTTTTAAATCTAAAATCAGGAGGTGGAGCATTGTGAACCATCTAAATAGGGTGGGGACTTATTCCGGGGTGGGGAACCATTCAGATTTAAACGTTTTAAACATTTCCAAAAAGTAGACTTGTTAATATAAGAATATGTTTTGAAATCTAAAATCAGGAGGTGGAGCGTTGTGAACTGATCTAAATAGGGTGGGGACTTATTCCGGGATGGGGAATAATTCCGATTTAAATGTTTTATACATTTCCAAAAAGTAGACTTGTTTTTAATAGAACTCATGATTCTAACAATAAGTAAATCATTGTTGTTGTGAATTCTTTGACATTTCTAAGCAATTCGATAGTGATTTCTTGGGCAAATTATGCAAAAGGTGGGGACTTATTCTGAGTTGGTATCTACTTAAGGTACAGAGTTGGTTTGACTTTTGTTGGGGAAGGCTGAGACTCTTAATTGTAGCTTGTAATGTTCCTTCAAGGTCCGCATAATTTCTAAATTAGGAGTACATAATTACATGGGAACAACACGTGGGAATTGTTCTTTGAGATACACGAGCACGAACAATACCGTAAATACTGATTTAGTTTCCCCTAAATAACTATTTTTTAAACAAGTATTGAAAGAATAAATCCACCCTGGAAGGAATTCACCCTGACAAAAATCATGAAACAGACGAAAAAATCTTGCGGAAAATCATGAATATGTGTAAAGAATTAAAAATTAGCTCTTAATTTGGTTGGAGTAAGGGAAAGGGGACCATTTCTTCAGAGTCCTTTGTTACCACCATTGTTGCCACCAAATGTTGCCACCAGTGATTTGTAGCCACCAAAACGTTGCCACCATCGATTTTGTAGCCACCAAAACGTTGCCACCATGGGACTCATGCATGTGACCCTTGAGATGGTCTGTACTTGTACGGTAATGACATTTATTTTTTCGAAATCCGGTTTTTGGCAACAATGGTGGCAACACACATCTCTTGGCGGCAACACATATCTCATGGTGGCAACATTTGGTGGCTACAAAATATACGGTGGCAACAATGGTGGCAACACATTTATTTTTCTGAGTCCCATGGTGGCCACATTTGGTGGCTACAAAATCGAAGGTGGCAACGTTTTGGTGGCTACAAATCACTGGTGGCAACATTTGGTGGCAACAATGGTGGCAACAAAGGACTCTGAAGAAATGGTCCCCTTTCCCTAACTCCAACCCTTAATTTAAATTGATCATGATCACAAAATTACCGTTTTAGTTTAATCGCTAAAACCTCCAAGCAACCGAATTTTAACCCATTTCGGGATTTATATCAAAAACTGTTCAAAACAAAAGTTACCAACATCTAGCTAACATTTCCGCAAAAATTATACATGTCGGAATTTAAAAGGTTGACTTATTTATATGTCATGGTACTAATGTATAATTAGTATGTAATGTCGCTTTTCTAATCGATTTAAGAAAAATTTAAATTTTTACGATCAGTTCCGAGAAAGAGTTAATGACTTACTCAGACCCGAAGATCTGAAAGACGACATGTTCCTCTTACGATGGATCAGAGGTAATTAATTTTTAACAGGAACCACTAACATACATTAACATATTTAATCATCTTTAAAAAAAACTGATCCAGTTCTTCTTGTTGATGACAGCCCGAGAGATGGATTTGCAGAAGGCCGAAGGAATGCTAAGAAACGTAATTCGAATAAAAACTCAATATTATTTGTGTTTAAAAAAAATGTACAAGACCTGGTCTGAAATTCTTGGACCAGTTCCTCAAATCACCAAATTCATTTTTTTCTCTATTTTTTTGTTTTTAATGAGTGTCTGATTAAGTGATGAATAATAACATTTTACATAAGTCGGCATGATTGCCTCTGCTTCTTCTAGGCCATCGAATGGCGAAGGAACAACAAGGTGGACCTTCTTCTGGACCAAACCATAGACCCCTTCTTCATAACAGAATTCCCAAGGTGGACGGATGGACTGGACAAGGAAGGACGGCCAAGTAATACTCAAATAAGTCCCCATGGGCAGTTATAAAAATTAAATATCCGTAATCCGCGTACCCCATTAAGAATGGACTGTTGACGAGTAAATACTGAAATAAATCCCCATGGCCTGAATCCGTGTACCCCATTAAGAATGAACGACCAAGTAATACTGAAATAAGTCCCCATGGGCAGTTAAAAAATCCAATCTCAGTACTCCATGTACTCCATTAAGAATGGACGGTTGACGAGTAAATACTGAAATAAATCCCCATGGGCTCAATCCATCTACCCCATTAAGAATGAACGGCCAAGTAATACTGAAATAAGTCCCCATGGGCAGTTATAAAAACTGCTATCCCCAAAATCGCATCAAAAATTAAGAGTTTAGAATATAAAGGGAGGTTATTTGAGGTCGGAATTGTTTAAGTATTTATGGCTTGTATAAGTTAATTGTTTAAATTAAATTAAATTAATTATAAAGCAAGGTTTTTGTTTGTATTTTGAAGTCTACACGGCGTGGGTAGGTCACTGGGACGTTCGCAAAGTGGGCAACCAGTCCGCAGATTTCCTGAATTACACAACCGAGGGATTCGAACGTCTGATGAAAGGGATTAAATCTAGTGACCTGAATGCTCAGGGCAAAGGTCAAGCCAGGGTCACTCAATTCCTCGCCACATTCGACTTTGATGGATTCCCATGGGCACAGCTGCTCAACTTCAGAGGTACTTCACCACTAAAAGTTCCCGAAATAAGTCCCCATCCCGGAGGTTTAAGGAACAGGCTGACCATGGGGACTTAATTCGGTCGTGGTTCATGTTTCATGTAATTTGATGATATTTGATGGTTACAGCGGTCCAGAATCTCCTCTCTCTGGGATCCATTTACGAAGCCTATTATCCCGAGATCCTCCATTCCGCTATTTTTATTAACTCTCCGTATTTTATTTCGAAGGTTCTACTTCTTCTTAAACCCATTTTGTCGACAAAAACATATCAGAAATTGAAGGTTTTCGGAAGTAGAGAGGAATGGGAACCCTACGTTCTGGAACACGTTCATCCCGAACAGATAAGGCCACAATTCGGTGGCACCAAACAAGATATCTCGAAAAATTTAAAGCAAATTGAACAATAAGGCATGTCATTTTATAAATGACTGTTGAAAAAATTTATATTACTTGAAAATGCTTAGACGATTTTCATATTTTTTGATGAAAATTGTTGTGGAAAATGAAATGCTGCTATACGATTTCCTTAAGTTTTATTAAAGTAACAAAAATGTGTACAATTAAACTTTTAATTCAATAAATGTAGAACACCACAATCCTTTTGCTTGCAAGTTCCCGATAGTTATATCCCTTGGTCCGTAATTAATTATGTAGTGTTTACCATACGGGCTTTAATTTAGTTTCAGATGTCAGAAGAAATGTCTCGGCACTGAATTCCCCTCATGAATGTCATGTAATTAAATTCTATTGAAATTACGTCGGATCGTAATGTTCTATGGGATTATTTGCTTATTTTAGTCCCCTAAATAAGCTCCCCAAGTAGTCCGATAACTGTCATTCATAACCTCGTAAAAATGTTACATAGTTCCAAGTTTAAAAAATGAATGTCCTATAAGTAATAACCTAGTTAAACTTTGCGGCGCTGTGCAAAAGCGCGGAATGGTTGTGGCGCAAGATTGAGTCCAATAACCGGAGTGGAACTGGGCTTTGGCTCCCCCGGCACCACCGAAAACGTGAACTTCTGCAGAATGTTAGAAACCATGAGGAAGACGGAGGTTTTGGCCAGAGGTTCACCAGGACATCGCCGTTTACCTACTCCACAATTAAGTTTAATTAATGAATGAATTAATTAACTAATTAATTAGTAAGAACCCTAAAAAAATTGAAGATGGTGACCTGATCCGAAAGGAAGAAGCCACGGGTCACTGATCAACTTCCCCTTGGAGTCAATGAATCGGTCGGGGCGGAAGGTTTCGGGATCACCCCAATGTTCTACGTTCCGATGAATGCCCCACGTGTTTATAAACACCAACGCTCCCTTAAATAGACAAAGAATGCAGAGCTCATTTTTTATTATCCTAAATGTAGCAGTACGATTTTAAACCGGCCACAAACTATTTGGGATGGGAATACCGTTTTAACCAACATTTCCCTTGAAACTTGAAACGGCTAAGAGATACAAACTGTGCTCTGGGTGTATCTAATACATAGAATTGTATAGTATAATAGTCTAATACCAAGATCATCGCTCGCAAATAATAATTGTATTTACAAAGTAGGTGATATCATCCACACATAAAAAGTCGATTTTGGTTGGAAACACCAAAAAATCCAGTGTTACCCGTTTTTCTAAGCTTAAGCTCCAAAAGTCTTATAGTTGGGTTCTGCGTTTTGTTTCGTTGCAGAATTACAGATTCAAAATGTGAAAGGGAAAAAAGTATGAATTATTTCTAAAAACCGTTCCTTGACCGTTTCTAACCTTTTGGATTTCATATCCCTCGACTTTGACATCCTCGGTCAAGGCATGAGGGGTTACAATGGGCGCCACGCTCGCGTACCGATTCACTTCCAGTAAAAATGCCTCAAAATAGACGAGTCTAAAGATATTTAAATAAGAGAAACATTCAATTTTAATTTTAATTCATTAAAATTAAAAAATAAATACGATTGACGATTGTGGCCGTACTTGTCCTTGTCCTGGAGAGTGACGGTCCGGTCTTGTCCAACGACAGAATCGATCTCGTCACGAACTTTGGCCTGAGCGTCGGGGAACAGGATCAGATAGAGGAGACAGAACCGAAGTGTAATTGTCGTCGTGTCACTTCCGGCCACGAATAGGTCCATGCATGTCACCACCAACTGTTCATCTAAAAATGAAAAAAAGTCGAGCATTTTAAACAAAAATTACGGGGTTTCAAAAAATATTTTATTTACAATAAGTACAAATAAAATACCGAAGAAATACGGATTTTCGGGATTATTCTGATGTTCGTCCAAATAAGCATCGATGAAATCCCTAGGCTCTCCGGCCACTCGAGTCTTCTTGTGCTCTGCAATCGTCTCCTAAAAATAAATCATTTTATCTCGTCATAAACACTGGCTTAATTAAGTCCCCAGCTTAGTTTACTTGATTGTAGGGGGCAGTTAATTAGGGAGGGGGTAATATCCGTATTTACGGTGATTAAACTGATTTTTACACACCCGCATGCTAACTTTAAGAGCATTAAACCCTTCCGCTTGTTGTGCAAATCCACTCAGGGTCGGGAATAAATGTCGGAGGGACTGGAAGGACCAGAAAATCCCAGCTCCTATATTAAACACCCAGTAAATTAAATCTATTCCAGAAAAACTGTATTAAAAAACTCATCGACACTGTCGACATTGGAGTGTATACCAAAGGCACGTCGACGAAGCGTTTCCTGCACGACCTTCTGAAGTCGGATGATGTCGGGGTCATCGAGTTGGACATGTATCCCGGCAACCATGTACCAGAGGGTGGAGAGTACGGCAGGGCCAAAGGTGAATTCGAAGGTGATGACCCCTTGACCTTCCGCGATCTGCTTGTCCAGATGAGTCATCACGTTCCCAACTTCCTCCATTATCGAGGACTCCATGTTCGACTTACCGAACCCAAAGTCACGGAGATGTCGGAGTGAGAATCGACGAGTTTCTCGCCACAAATCACCGTCCGTCATTATCATCCCTGTTAACGTTAACATTGCATTTAACCATTTATGGAGGTGGGGACTTATTTCGATGAAGGTTTTTTGTATTCTCTAAAGGGGTGGGGAGTTATTCAGATGACGGGAGTAATAGCCTTTTCTACCTTGCGATTGTGATTGTCGCATTTTAATGACCAAATTGAACAGTGATCTGAAAGGGGAGGAGCACTTATTTCGAGGTGGGGTCATTTTGGGGACTTATTTCAGTAAATTCTGTAGAATTACGTTACAACTACAATTGAGCTAATAAACAGAGATACGAATCTTCTTTAACGTTAATTTAAATCCAAGTATAAGCCCCAAGGGGGCTCTAATTTTTAACCCTATGAAAGAGGAGAGTAGTGGAGAACTTATTTCGGTTGGTTGACTGTAATAATAATAATAAACCGTCCAACGAATGTACTAATGTATCGTAGATGTGACGTTTTTATAACGTTTCATACACATTGAAACATGTTAACAGTGAAAACTGTGTTTTGAAATGTCTAAAACACACAAAATACCGAAAATCTCAAAATGCCCCAGTCATAGAAAAAAATTACATACGTCATTCGAAAGCACTTGATCATAGCTTTCGAATGACGCATCACACATATATGTTTGTAATTTGACCTCTTTGACACCTCCCCACCCGTCAGGGGGTGGCCCCACCCCCAAATCATATACACTATTGAATAGCCCTTGATCATAGCTTTCCATCGATGTATCACACATGGGGGGTTGCTATTTAAAAAAATGTTGACCTTTGACCTTTCCTCCCTTGACCTTTGACCTCTAGGGCCCCCAAACGAACTTGACCTCCGTTTGGATGTCTTATATAGATATCCGAAAGAAAAATTTAAAAAAGTAAAGCCGTTCTCGAGTTATCGTGTTTACAGACGGACAGACGGACAGACGGACACCGACCCATTCGCATTATGTATCTACGATACATAATAAACCGTCCAACGAATGTACTGATGTATCGTAGATATAACGTTTTTACACCGTTTCATACACATCGAAACATGTTCACAGTGAAAACTGTGTTTTAAAATATTAAAAATGCATGAAATATCGAAAATCTCAAATTGCCCCAACCATAGAGCAAAATTACATACGTCATTCAAAAGCACTTGATTATAGCTTTCAAATGACGCATCAAATGATTAATCTCAATTTGCCCCAACCATAGAGCAAAATTACATACGTCATTCGAAAGCCCTTGATCATAGCTTTCGAATGACGTATCACACATATATGTTTGTAATTTGACCTCTTTGAGCCCTCCCCACCCGTCCGGGGGTGACCCCACCCCCAAATCATATACGTCATTCGAAAGCCCTTGATCATAGCTTTCGAATGACGTATCACACGTATATGTTTGGAATTTGACCTCTTTGACCCCTCCCCACCCGTCAGGGGGTGACTCAACCCCCAAATCATATATACCATTGAATAGCCCTTGATCATAGCTTTCCATCGATGTATCACACATGGGAGGTTGCTATTTGAAAAAATGTTGTCCCTTGACCTTTCCCCCCTTGACCTTTGACCTGCAGGGCCCCCAAACAAACTTGACCTCCGTTTGGATGTCCTATATAGATATCCGAAAGAAAAATTCCAAAAAGTTAAGCCGTTCTCGAGTTATCGTGTTTACGGACGGACGGACAGACGGACAGACGGACGGACGGACGGACGGACGGACGGACACCAGACCATTCGCATTATGTATCTACGATACATAATAATGCAGGCTTTTGTATAAAATATAAATTCTTCTAACTCGTCGACAAGTACTCGATTGACATTTGTCATATCGACAAGTTCGATATCGATACATCGATCATTCCCCAACTCACCGAGAACCTTTCCATCCGCCTTGACTTTGGCCATACTGTCTCCAGGACGCCCGTTCCACTCATCTCGCTTCATCACTTCATGAACGATCTTGGGATCACTCAGCACAACTACCGTTACAAAACCTCAGTTAAAACTAATTGTAAAAATAGCAATTAATTTAATTACTATTAAATCATTCTCAAAGCAATATAATACCGACGTATCGAGGTCCGAAATAAACTCCGATAATGTCACCATATTTCCGAGCAAAGTCGTTAACGGCCAGCCAAACGCGTTCCCAATTTATTGAGTAGATTTGTGGGAGGTTGCCAACAATCGGCCATTTCGGGGGCCCTAAATAAAAGGTCAAGTTATTAATGAGTCCCTCGAAATAAAAGTACCATGAGGACTTATTTCGGTTCGGATATTTATTCTTATATAGATTACCGGGTGGTTCTTTGGGCCGTCTTCGCGTAGAAGTGTAAAGATAAGCTGCGAAGATAAGGAAAAATACGAGGAGAATCATTATTCCTCTCGATTAAAATTAAAATCCGATAAATAATAATATTTTTGAGTAAATGAAATTAAAGAATTAAATGTGAGGAATTATTCCAGGAACTGCTGGATGCTTAACAGGTTTATGCTAATCAATTTTTTGCTTCCTTGGACCCAGTACATCATCTGCTCATTTTTATATCAAATAATATAATATTATAAGACTCTATTCCATGTTTCATTAGCATTTAACATTGTATATCAGTGATAGATATTGTCCATCCAGTCAGTTAGCTTGTGCTTTTATCGTTAAACTGCTATATAGTAATATGGGTCACCAAATCAGTGTCATATCTAATAGTAATAGTATTCGAGATACGAGATGCAGTTACAGGAATTCCTGAATCAAAAGATTCTCGTCTATAATGTTTTTTTAATCCAATTTTTACATTAATTTAGGCAGAACAAGGTGAATTAAAATTGGATAGATGCGGACGATCTTATGCTCTTTTGGCATAAAAATGATCAGAGACATGAGAGATAAATGAGGAAGAGACTCAGGGTTATCCATTCATATGCATTTAATTAGACGATTCTGAACTGCAACGAATCATGCATCAATTGGATTTTAATAATTCTTATGGATTTTAGAATTTTAAATTCACCAAAACCCTTATGTTTTTAGATACAGCATAGCAAATAACCGAAGTTCCAGAACTATCAATGGACGAATTGTTAAAGTCCAAGCTTTTAGCTTGTATATAATTAATATAATTACTGATGCACTACATATCACATGATTTTAAAAATATTTTTACTTACTTATTCGTAGGAATAAGGAAAATTAAACGGTAGATTGTGAAATCGCAAAATTAAATGGAGAAATAGGATTAAGATTCTTTATTAACTGAATGGAGCTCTGTCAATAATCATTAGCAGATAATCATCTTCATGCAATTTTTTAAACTCAACCAATCTCCTGAGGTCAAGATCAGGTCACACGGTATTAAAATCGGGCCCAAATTGAAGAATTAGTGAAGACAACTTCAATTAGCTAACTGTCATTAACTCGGTTGGGACGAGGCAGCGTTGATCGTTTGCTAAAGACGATTAAAACTATACAAATTAAACAATTAACAATTTCGGAGCTTTAATAAATAGTTAGGGAAATGAGTCGTCCGTCTCAAGCGGAAACGAAGGCCATCCATCAGGTTATAAAAACGACGACAATATTAACTCGAAAATATTATATGTTATTTTGAATACAATTTGGTGACCCCGGTTTTGAAATGTTTAAATAGTTACGACAACGGTTGGGCGAGGTTCTAAAAACTGCGGAACAGAGAAGTGACCCCTTTCTACTTCGATGGTTAAGAGGTACACCTTGACATTATACCTATTTTACCGTTTTAATCGAATTATGCACCCCGGGGGGTTATTTTTGACCGTCTAAAACTAAAAAGTATACGATGGTAAAAACCTCATCATAATATTTCTTGCAGCCCGAGACCTCGATTTGGACAAAGCGGAGGCTATGATTCTGAACGTAAAGCATTTCGATTAAACTATATTTTTAATATACATCTTCAGGTTTCATTTTAATCCAAAACATAGGAGAGTAATTAGAGGTTTTAAATTCCCTTGTAGGCATTCAAATGGAGAAAAGATAATGAGGTGGACGAGATCCTGAGCCGTGGACTTGACCCTTGGATGCGAGATAACTATGCGCTTAAGATCACAGGTCCTGACCGGAACGGGCGACCCGGTAGGTCAAATTAAAAATATCGAGGATTTAAATCGTGATTAATGACGATAGCTTTTTAGAGTTTTAAATAGTGGTAGTAGGTAAATTGGGTGAAATGACTGTGAAATTGGTTTAGTGGTTTATATACCGATGGGGTCCTGGGACCTCCGGAAAGCGACAAACGAACATGGAGAGGCCAAACTGACGGAGCATGTTATCGCATTGTTTGAAACGCTGATGGAGTCAATTCGAGAGGTGAACGTTGGTTTGAAAGCGGGGGACTATCCCGTCACACAAATCACCATCATTATGGACTGGAAAAACTACTCATATTCACAACTCATCCATCTCAAGTGTAAGCATGTTTAATTTCGTTCCGCGAGTTTGCAGATTAAAGGTCAAGCAGTTAGGATCAAATGTCACATTTTTTTGCATTAGAAAACCTAACGAATCCATGGAAAGCTACAGAAAAGCGCTATCCAACGATGCATTTGATTTTATTCTATGGTTGGGGCAATATAAGATTATAATTAATTTTAGTTTCTAGTTTAAAAATGATTTGTAATTTCTTGTTCAAAAATGTTTTAAAGCTTCTACTTTCAAAATGGTTAGCGATTTTAATGGCTACTCTATCATATTGGGCTATAGGATTTGAATGATTTATTAATTCGGGCAAAAGACTGTCATTTAATATTTCAGCCGTTCAGAGCATTTTGAAAATGGCAAGTACATACGAAGCGTACTATCCGGAAATCCTCTTCTGCGCCTTCTTTATCAATTGCCCCGTGATTTTGCCCCTGTTTATGGGAATGCTGAAGCGGATTGTAGCCCCAAAGACGCTGCAAAAGATCACCTGCCACTCCAATCAAGAGGACTGGGAGGCGACGCTGCGGGAATATGTCCCCAAAAATCAACTACCGCCCGCCTTGGGAGGAACGCTGGAGCTGAACGACGCTTTCATTCAAATCAGCCACCCATAAAGTCCCAATCCTCCTCGACTCGCCGGGTAAAACTCGTTTTGTCGTGAGACATTTGCTGCATTGCATATAGACGAAATGAGTTTTACCCGGCGAGTCAACAACCACAGTGATTTTCAACAATGAAGATTAATAATAATTTTATATAAATTAAGACGACCATGTTGTTATTCAGGAGAGGAGAAAGTTATACTATTTTTACTACCAGTAATGTAACTGATGCATTGTAAGGGTAAATAAACAAAAAAGCAATAACACGTGGAGACAATAAATTCCTTTAATTTTGATTTCAATCGAACGAATTAAAGCACGACATTTATTTTTAAAACAATAGTAAATTAGATAGTATTTTCCACACCGTCCTGGATATCGCTTTACTCGTTGAATACAATCCATAGAATTGGATAATAGGTATAATCCTATTATAGTGACCCAAACATAACACATAATAAAAAAATGCTTGATCCTTAGATTAGAGGTGGACTTATTTCATTATTTCGCATTTACGGTAATCATGGAGTAAACATGTATAACCCAAAAAACGACTTCAAATTAAATCGGATTAGTTTTATTATATTATTAATCCTCGATAATTTTGCACTTAAACTTTCTGGAGTTACAAGAACAGCTTTAACCTTTGTAATATGTTTATTAAAGGGTGAAACCCTTTAATGGGTTCACGTTGTCCGCCTGTCCGTCTGTCCGTCCGTCCGTCCGTCCGTCCGTCCGTTCGCACTCTCGAACGGTTGATAATTTTGAAATTCTTTTTTCGGTCAACCATTTATGACCTCCCTGCGGAGGTTGAGTTCGTTCGTGGGTCATGTAGGTCAAAGGTCATGGGGGTGCGGTCAAAGGTCACCATATTTTGAAATTACAACTGCACATATGTAATACAGGGTCAGAAAGCTACTGTCGAGTGCTCTTAAACGATGTATAGAAATTCACTCTATGGTTGGGGAAATGTGAGATTCTTATGGAATACTATCGTACATGTCGGATATCGACGTTAAATGTTATTCAACGTCTTGTGTCGTGGGGTTTCACCCTTTTTTGATGTGCGTTCTTGACGGTTTATTTAAGTAAATTTTTACAGGATTCTAAATGGTTATTTTTCCTTAAGGATTAAGAGATTCCTTAGGTGTCAACATAATGTAACCGAGCATTTTAATAATAAGGTTACGCATTCGTATTAATGTATTCAGAGATCCCCAAAGTTCGAACCTTTTATATAATTATGCTAACAACTTTCCTCCTACCCAATCCATTGACGTATATACTAGTTTTTACAGTGGTATTAGATAACAAGCAACAGCATATGCATGCGTGCTGTTCGTGTTCATGGTCATCTAAACTCATTTTTATAAGATTTCGTTGATACAGGATAAACACGGAGTAAATGCAACGTGCTGATCATTTAGCATTTGAGTAAAATAAATCATTCTTCCGAAACGAGGAGCCTTTAGAAATCAGGGATAAAATCAACCAATAAATAAAAAAATCTGAAAATGAGTCGACCAACAACTCAGGAAGCCCAACTTATTGAACAGGTAAAGTTTAATCTTAAATTGATAACTAAAATTTACACCTGCCTGCGGACTGGAACAATAGTTAATTTTTCTGAGTAGCATTATTAGTGATAAATGAATCATTTAAATTTTTAATGATTTTATTTGGACACTAAAATTTCATAAAATCATTGAAAGTTTTGTTACAAGGGAACCTTTTCTATTGTAAGGTTTTGTTGTTTTGAATGTTTTTCCACTAAAATTAAGTCGTTCTTGTTTCGGAATTTTAATGTAGCTTCGAGATCGGTTGGGAGATGCCTTAAAAAGCAAGGAACAGCAGAGCGATGTTTATTTAATTCGATGGTTGAGAGGTAACTGACTTAATTAATATAATTTCGGGAGTCCAATAAAATGAGAACAAAAATAAACCTAATGTATTTTGAAACTGATTTTCAGCCCGGAATCTGAATTTGGAGAAGGCTGAGTCTATGCTTCGGAATGTAAGGCATTAATTACCGTAAATCTTGGTATAAGTCCCTCCCATCGAATAAAATCCCAATCACATTACCTTAGTCCTCATTTCTTATATGTAGAATATTACCTCTGATATGACATATAGCAAGACTTACATCATTTAATATAATTGGCTTATAATTCTAAATTACTTGTTTAAACGCTAATGATTTGCTTTCCAGTCCCTGAAATGGAGAGAAGAACATGACATGGAGAATAGCTTGACGAGGGCCTTTGACCCTTCTATTCTTGCGAATTACCCGTTTTTCGTTGACACTGTCGACAATGAGGGTCATCCAGGTAAATTGCATTAATATTTTAACTGTATAGTTATGGTTCGGCTTTTGGACTAAAAATCGCATCGGATTAACGGGAAATCTTCCGATATAAAATGCTCAAAGCCACACATTTTTCAGGCTCAATATAATTTCATGTAATTTCATGTTTCTGTTTTGTATAGTAACGGTGATTCCATTTGGCATTTGGGATATGAGGAAGGCAATTGATGGAGGACTTGAAGATCAACTAATTGACTACACCAGCTTCATTTTCGAAAGCATTTTGGCTGCGATTCGGAAGCGAAATCTGGACTTGAAAGAGGGGGATTACCCCATCTCACAAACCACCGTCATTTTAGACTGGGAAAATTTTGCATACTCCCAGCTATTCTACTGGAAAGGTACAATTCTGATATATTTTTTAAAAAATCGACTGCAAACAGAGGTTTACAGTCACCAATAATTAAAAAAGTACCAGAAATGTTTGCGTATTTAAGTTACAAAAATTGTTAAATTCGACCATTTCGGGGCAAACGTGAAATTTTCTATAAAACGTTCCCCATTTTCCTGATTTTCCGCCAACAACCAATGCAATGCAATTCGACAGTGGCTCCAATAATTTTTGCAGCGGAATTTAATAGAACTCTTGCAATGATTTTTGTTACAGCGCTAGAGAAGCTATTCAAAATGGCGGCAACGTACGAAGCGCATTATCCTGAGATCCTGTACCGCGGTATCTTCATCAACTGCCCCTCATTTTTCCCCGCGTTCATGAAACTTTGGAAACCGTTCATGGCGACCGCGACATTCGACAAGATTTCCTGTCACTCCAATCGGGAAGAATGGGAACCTCTCCTACACAAATCCATAGCGGCCGATCAATTGACCCCAAATTTTGGGGGCACACACGACCCCACTCGACCTACTTCTATTTAACAAAATTACACTTAAAATTTAAAAAAAATATGATGAAGTGATTATTTTAAACACGAGCTATAATATTAACATAATTGTAATTTACCAAACATTCAACAAAGAACCCGACGTGTTTTCGTCTGCAAGATGAATTATATTCCCTCATTACTTTTGTTTTACAGTCAATATTGGAGTAAATACTTCCGTAACCAATATTAAATCGACGATAAAGCTATTTTTAGTATCTGGTACTTCATAGCCTTGTTATGATGGTCTGTACCACAATTTAACTGTTTTCCGAGACGCGGAACTTAAGATTCCCCACTGATTTTCTTGGAAGAACTGCGACGATTAAGTGGTTTATGAATTTAGGCTGAAGTGAAGCTAAGGAATGGCCCGATCCGGATATCGCAAAGAATTGGAGATTCGTTCAGGAAATTCCGAGATTTTATTTGTAGAAAACAGTCGCATTTAGTCAATGAAAGTGAAATAGTTTCGCAGAATAACCGGAAATTAAATAATAATGTCTGGACATTTTCAATTATTTTCCGTAATAAATTGATGTAATAAATAAAATGATTGTAATAATAAATGAAATTGATGAGTACTATACTTTTAAAGCGCGAATAAAACGTTAAAATTTCTAATGGATATTTGGATGACTTGGAACTTCTTATTTAGAGGGGGGGGGGGGTGTTATATTCTATGGAACCCTATTGGACTGGGGACTTATTTCGGGGACAACAAGACTACAATTCCAGGATTTAAGTTAGTGGAGTCTGGGTAGAGAATCCAGGATGCAATCTATATGTTAATTTCTATTATTTGAACAGTTTCCCTAACTTAATAAATTTTACGATTATTTGCACAATTGAATGTCACAATACTCACAATACATGTTTTTTTGTGAATGAAACTAGTTTCTATTTAAAGGTACCATTTTTCCTTGTACAGATCTTGATTGAAGAGCTCTGTTTTAAACCAAAAGGAACAAAAGTAACTTGGGTAAAAGTTAAAGAAGAGTCAGCATGAGTCGCCCAACAGAAGAAGAAGCTCTCCTTCTTAAAGAGGTGACCAATTAACTAAAGCTAATTAACTTTTAATTAACTATCTAAATATAGTAGTCGAGTTGTAATTGCTTTTAATTCTGATCTGGGTTGGATTCGCAGTTTCGTGCCCGGGTTGGAGATGTCTTAAAGACGGTGGAACATGAGAGTGACGCTTATCTCCTCAGATGGTTACGAGGTAACTTGCTTTTTAACATTTATATTTAAAGTGCCTTAAACATTTAAGAATTAATTTTTATTTCGCAGCCAGGAACTTAAATCTGGAGAGAGCGGAGGCTATGCTCCGAACCGTGAGTTACTAATATACACTAATATGAGCCGTTGATAATCATTAAATTAAGAATAAAATAACAATTAATGGATTTAATTGGGTTTTTGTGTAGTTAAGTTAACTTTTTAATTGTATGTGTTAGTCGATGGAATGGAGAGCGGAGAATAACGTGGACAATGTGATGACGAGGACGTTTGACCCTTTCATCACAACCAACTATCCCTTTTGGGTGGAAGGGAAGGACTTCCATGGTCAACCCGGTAACCACTATTTGCAGAGCTGGGGACTTATTTCGGGGTGGGGAACATTAATTAGGGAAGTTTCACATAGCTAAATTTTAGATTGACTTGATTTTTTTAGACGAATCTAAAGCTCATTTGAACTTGAATGACTAACAAATTACCCGTGTATATAAAAATTCACGTATTTGAGTCCTAATTTACTTAATTTTTAACCAAATTAAAATTGTTTTTTTCAAAGTTCTAAAGGCTTTAAAATTCTAAAAATAAACAATATTTAAATCTTAGCATTGATTGATATTGTTGTAATTGATAGTGGTGGTGGTTCCGTTTGGGTCGTGGGATATGCGGAAGGTGACGAATGAACGATTGGAGGAGGAACTCATGAGTTACTTGTCATTCAGTTTCGAAAGTATCTTGACGGCAATTCGAAACGTCAACTCTGAACGGCCCGAAAACGAATACCCAATCACACAAGTCACCATCATCTTGGACTGGAAAAATTTCTCCTATGGTCAACTCATGAACTGGAAAGGTATATAGAGAATTAGTTAAAAATAATCAATCGTTGATGCTGGCAATCGTTTAAATAGAGAAAATCACAGCATTTTTGTGATTTTTAAACAATTTTGAGGAAGGAAATGGAAAAACTATCATTTCCTCTTTAAGCCTTTTTATTTTTGCAAAATGTCTGGTTCTGGCGTTCTACTGTTTTTTGACTCCCACAAGGTTAACTCCCTATCTACTTTTGGGTCAAATCCAAAAGGCTATTTTTTATTTCTCCCGTTCTACGGCCATAAATTGCTAGCCCCCTATTTCTCAATCCCTTTGCCTATTGAAGTAGCAAAATATTACGATGCTTGCTTTTCTGATGTTTTTTTTAGATTTTTTGGTAGATTAATATGGGTATTTGTACTTTACAGCGCTGCAAAAGATTCTGAAGATGGGAGCGACGTACGAAGCGCATTATCCCGAGATCCTCTACACCGCCTTCATGTTTAATTGCCCCTCTTTCTTCCCAATGTTCATGAAAATGTTAAAACCGATTCTGGCCCCAAAAACCTACGATAAAATCACTTGTTATTCAGCAAATAAAAGCGAATGGGAGCCTATACTCCACAAATTAGTTCCCAAGGACCAGCTACACTCCTCACTGACTTGTACAACCGGTGGAAAATAAATTAAAAATTTGAGCTTATTTTAGATGAAAGTTAACAAGTTGCGAAATATCCGTCATTTATTTAAAGAATATGTCGCTATCCACCTTCATTAAATTAAGAGCATCGATATTAAAAGTCACATTCCCAGTTTTTAATTGATCCTTGACGAGTTAAAAGGTTTTGAAATGCCTTAATCATTCAAAGTATGAACAAATAAACAAATGGTATTAATAATCTGGATGTGTTTTTTTGATTTTTTTTAAATGTTTCTTTCGTCGATTAATTTTGTAGAATAGTGGAAATCAATCCAGTTATACTGGCATATTAATACACACTGCTAATCCACAATTCTAAAGTTTTCATTAAACTCCGAAAACCGGGTAAAAGTCGGATTATTTGGGTTTTTGACCATTGTTAATTGAATTAACTTGTAACCTACGTTGGATGGACTAAAAAACAAATCTTGAGTGTAACAACGCCCATCCAAAGTACAAAGTAATAATTTAAAAATTCTCATAAAATGATAGTTTTCCTCATCTTTTATCAAGTTACAAAAATAAGCACCGTTAAAACTAAATACAGTCCCCCTGGAATAACTCTATTATATTTTATGTTTATACTAATGTGATTTAGGAGAATAAATGAACACTTCTAGTTGATTGAAATTAGTTTCGCATGTACTTATTGACTCGCTTTTCGTAATTTCTCTGAAATGGATTATGATTTTAAGTTATTGTTTCTGAAAATTGAAGAGGGGGGTTAAATAATGAATAAACTTCCGCTGATAGTGAGGATAATTAAATGATACAATTTATAATTAAATATCAGCTAATTTAATTTTAAGAGGTGAAACATCTTATTGTGAAGACCTCCCGTCCGTCCCATATCGTGTTTATTTGATAGTAATACGGAAATCGGCATAATCATTGTGGGGAGTTATTTCGATGGGGCCTTATTTCAGCATTTACGGTATCCATAAAAATCATATAAAATGTGAGATAACTTTATCCTCATTTATAAACTACTCATTTATAAATGCATAGCCAAGGTTTCGGGCTCTTGGATCCGACTACAAATTGATTGTCCGTATACGAACAAAAATATAGATCAGCGCTCGTTAAAATTCCGAATGTAATTAAAAGTGTTTTAAGTCTGTTACGGCCTTGTATCTGTATTGTTCTAACAGTATTTCGGAAACTGTTTCTATTCTTTGATACGTCATATTAAATTTGATGTTATTTTACGGCTTCATTGTTCACATTTCAAAGAATTATTCCTCGTCATTAAAAACTACGAATTTTGTCATTCTTTGAATACAAGGCGAAGAAGAAAGATTGGAAATGAGTCGGGCCACGGAATTGGAGATTAAAGCCTTGAAGGAGGTGACTACTTTTAATCATTAATTAAATAAATTAAACAGGTCAAGTGCTATTGTTCAATTGATTTTATTGCTTTTGAGTTGATTTGCTATATTTTACATTTTTTATATTAATCCAGTTTCGAGGTCGAGTTAAAGACATTCTAGTAACGAACGAGCAGAAGGGTGACCCCTTCCTTCTTCGATGGCTTCGAGGTACTTGAATTGACCTTTGACCTTTAACCCTTAACTACCCGACCCCTTAAACATTTGGCCTTCTTTTAGCTCGCGAGTTAGACTTGAACAAGGCTGAAGAGATGCTCAGAAACGTAATTAAAATTATAACTGATTAAATAAAAATTTGATAAGTTGGGTTAATTGTAATTAATTGGTTGTGTACAGTCATTAAAATGGAGGAAGGAAACGGACGCAGATAATATAATGACGAGGGCCTTTGACCCATGGATCACCAGCACTTACCCCTATTATATCGAAGGGAGGGATATCGAAGGTCGACCTGGTAATACCCCCTTAATAACCGCCCTCCCTATATAATCTCCCCAGTTCTTCCCGTCTAAATATTAACGTGAGACGTTACTTAACTTATTGTTAGGTAATTTTCGGTTTATTGGAATCTTTAAAAAAATTACACTGTTTTTACCAAATTATGGTTAATTTACTATTATCGCCGATTTTAATTTTAACAGCCTTTCCTTTACAAATTACAATTATCATGGGAAATAGTAATTAAATCGAAATTTGCTACAAATAAATGTATACGTTGATATTGGCAGTGCTGGAATTGCCGCTGGGGTCATGGGACATTCGAAAGGCGGTTGAGAAAGGTGAGGAAGAGGAGCTACTGGCTTATATCATTCGATTGTTCGAAAGCGCACACAAAGCGATGCGCGATAGAAACGCTGAACGGAATTCGGACACTTACCCCATCACGCAAATCATCATGATCGTCGACTGGGACAACTATTCTTATTCTCAGCTCATGCATTGGAAAGGTACTTTATTTTATTTAAAAAAAACGGGGTTTTCGAAATTTGGAGATGCCGTTAATCATGTTTTAAGTCCCTGGGTACGTATCATTCTTCTACAAGGGGACTTAAATCTTTTCTTACGGTATTTTTGTCAGTTATCTAGTAGGCGCGGTATTAATTGTAAAAAAAATTCTACAGCGCTTCAGAAAATCTTGACCATGGCTGGGACATACGAAGCGCATTATCCGGAAATGATGCTCCACTGCTTCTTCATCAATACACCCTCGATTTTCCCAATTTTGATGACCATGTTCAAGTCCATGCTGGCAGCCAATACGATCCGAAAAATTACTTGTCACTCCTCGAAAGCGGACTGGGAGCCGTTGATCCGGAAATTGGTTCCCAAGGACCAATTGTCTCCATTTTTGGGTGGAACACGGAAAATTAAGCAAACTATCCTAAACTCGTAATTTGGAGCTTTCTCAATATTCCAATTCACCATCAGGTGAAAAACCCTAAATCTAACTCCTAAATCTTCCCCGAATTTCGGAATTTAACTATACCGAAATGGATTTATAATCTAACAGTAAAACCAATAAAAGAAATATGCCAAAATTGCGATAATAGCAATAGCGAGCCAGCAGGACTAATAGTAAGAATTGCTGAATTGGGAATTAAGTAAATTCAATTTAATTGTTTCAATTTTATCAAGCTTCCATGCAACTAGCTTTTGACAAAAAACAACTAAATATTGCCTGTGTGAAATATGTAAATTGAAGCACATGAATAAATGCCAATTTTATATTCATCTGAAGCATTAGACATGAAAATAAATATGTTTCCTTAAAACCTGAGGAAGAGGATGTTCTTGCTTATTTTTTGCACCTTGACATATTGAATATCCCTCACAAGTGACTGCCGAAGAAGAATATTCAGCCCTGTAAAAAACATATTATTTTTTACATATATGTTTAATTATATTTATGTCTGGAGAATAAATGGTCACTGCCAATTTCTTCAAATTAGTTTCTCACATCTTTACTCGTTTTTTGTTGTTCTTGGTAGTAAATTGTGATTTAGTTATTAGTTTCAATGATAATTGTAGAGGAAGGGTTCTTAAGATCGGCGATAATCGTAAATTTACGGTAGTTTGGTACAAATAATATAGATATTTTCAAGTTTGCAATTAACAGAAAATTAGGTTAAGTATCGTCTTACATTAATATTGACAATTAGATTGTATTCTCATGAATTAGAACATAAGCGAAGTTGAAGAGAATACTATCCAGTTTACGTCATTCATATGAATCACTAAATGCTTTATGTAAAACCCTATCTATCTGTCTGTTTGTCTGTTCTTGTTGGTACTATCGTCAAGAGGCATTACCAATTCAAAGTTTTTTCCAATCAATTGGTGCTCGCTTTGTGAATTCAGATCGTTACATTACGGATAATAGTTACTTAGATTGTAAAACAATAAAAAAAATTAAAGCCCATCAAAGGTCAATCACTACATTAAGATTGCTTAACTTTGCTCTATGATTGGGGCAAAGTAAGATTTTAAATATTTCACTCAGTTTTAGACGATTTCATTCATTTTTTCATACTTTAATCATCTATGATACTCTGATATATCCGTTTTGATGGGTTTAGATACGTTTAAAATTAAAAAAATGTGTCCGTGCTAATGATTACAGGGTAATTATTATGACGAGTGTTGCTGATTATTATTAAGCCATTATTCCCACAAGGCCTTCAGTCTACACACATTCCATTGAAACCCAACCTGCTGAAATTCCCCTCATCTCTTGTCTTTCGCGATGCAATAAATATAATGCTCCATAATAGCCACCATTTAAATCCCTATTTTTTAGCAAATAAAAAATAACTATTGTTTCGTTTTCGAATGATGGGAGAGTTGGTAATTATTATTCGATGAATGAGGATTGATAAAACAGACTGGACCTGGAGACCGGGCTTTTGTATCAGTTTCATTGTTGAAATTGGCGAAGATATATATAAAGCTCTCGCTTTCCATAATCTACAATCACAGTTTTGGAAGACACTAGCAATTACTAACTTTAATAGCAATTTGGCAGTAATTAATAATTGTCATCTCTCTGGGAATAAAATTCTGTTTCGTTTAGTAAAGGAGAGGAAATCATGTCGTTTCCCAACGCAGAGGAGAAAATTGCTATTCAAAAGGTAGTCCGATTTTCGAAAGCAAACAGATTAGGTTTACATTTTCATAAAATTATTAATAAAATATTAAAATTTTAGACATTTTCTATTAAAAAACTAAGAAATTTGCCAATCCCACCATACTGGTTGTATATTTCGACGATTTTGGGATATGAAATTCCATCTGCATTTTTTTATGAAATTGCTTTGATTTAACCATCCCTTTGATTTAAGTCAATTTGATTAAATATATGGATTTGCCAGTACGACAATTTTACGAGCAATTAAGTAATTACAGGCCAATGATTTAATGCCAGGATGTATATCCTGGTATTTAAACGTTTGATTCTTCTAGTTCCCAAAAATTACATTTAAAAGTCATTTAAATTTGAAACTAATAATTAGGGCCGGAATATTGCGGTTACTTCTCTTATGCTTAGAAAAATTCTGAAACTCAGAATATTTAGAAATTAATTAAACCATTATTTTATTATTTCCGAACAGTTCCGTGGGAAAGTTGGAGATGTTCTAAATGCCAAGGATTTGCAAAACGATTTCTTTCTAGTTCGATGGCTAAGAGGTTCTAAAAAATTTGCATTTCTTAAAATTTCTTTCGTGAAGCGATATTTGATTGACAACATTTTAAAATGTTATGTACTAGTTAATTAGTAATTAGAGACATTTATACATTATCATAAATATTTAATCATTTTATCTTTAATATTATGAATTTAACAGCCAGAGATCTGAATGTGGACAAAGCAGAAGAAATGCTACGAGCTGTGAGTTACTTTAATATTTAAATTCTATATCATCCCAAAATCCCGATCCACTTGCTCAATCTGATTAAAATACTAATTCCTGGACAGATAAACCCGGATCCTCCCTTTTTATTATTTTTAATTATTTTTAACTTATTGAATTAATATTTTTAATTTTTGAACTTGAAAGTCAATGAAATGGAGGAGTGAGAAGAAGATTGACTCGATTTTAAGAAGACCACTCGATCCCTACTTTTCCACCAATTATCCTTTTGACCTCTCGGGCAGAGACCGGGATGGACGCCTCCGTAAGAGCAACAAAATATTGTATGGCCTTGTTGGCACCGAATGTTGGTGCCCACCAGGGCACTTGAATTACTGCTCGTTTTTTTCGTATTTTATCATAATCGGATGATTTTTTCTACTTAAATATTTAAATTTAACTTTGGATTAGTGATGGTCTTGCCTCTGGGTAAATGGGACGCTAGATTGGCAGTCGAAGATGGCCGGGTTGACCAATTCCTGGATTACATCAGTTACTTCTTCGAGAGAGTGATGGAAGGGATTGAAAAGACGGGGTCTATTCGTCCAGGCCACCCCCACACACAATTCACGGCCATCATCGACTGGGACGGGTACTCGTTTCGACAGTTCACCAACATCAAAGGTAATGCACCTACCGTAATTACCGAAATAAATCCCCATGGGGCATTAACTTTGCTTTATGATAAATGGATGGATGGGATAGCTAATGCTAAACTAAACATTACTGGCCACCGGATAGTAACTGGACATCAAAGTCAAAGAAGTACATGCGATTTTTAACGTTCTTATGTGGTGAAATAATAATTTTTCCAGCCGCTTTACTTATTGCATCTCAATTGTCTTGTTATGAACACCTTTTAAGACACAGTTACTATTCGACCGGATAGTGAAGATTAAGAAGTACCAAATTTCCACCGAAAACTAATTTTGGATCGCTTATTTCCTAAATTCTGAGCTAATTAACCTATTTTAATGTCTTTTTTATCCTCTAGCCGCTCAGTCGATTCTGAAGATGTCGAGTACGTACGAAGCCCATTATCCGGAAGTGCTTCATGAAGCCTTCTTCATAAACTGTACGGCCGTCTTTACGCTCTTCTTCGGATTGATGAAGAAGGTCCTGGCCGAGAAGACAGTTGGCAAGATCCGTGTCTTTGGAACAAACCGGAAGGAATGGCAACCAGCAATTGATGCCAAAGTTGATCCTGCACAAATTCGCTATGACTTGAAGGACGGACAGGAAATCAAGGACGAGGATTTAGAACAACTCAAACTTCAACAACAATAAATTTTAACCTCTTTGTTCCCGTTTTTATCGATTTTTAAGTTGTACTTTTTAATTTCATCATCTCTTGACAGCATAGCATCCGTTCCATTTCTCCATTAGTTAACAAAGTCGGCTCCTTCATCTTTTAAATAAATTATAAATTTAGAATATTTTGAAGGTAACTCAAAAGCAATGTCACATCGGCTATATCGCTTCCTGACAAGCTCAAAAGACAACTTCACTTACAAGTTAAGATTACATAGGGATGGGTATGCCCAATACAAATTAGAATAAGTAAATGTAATAAGTCTTATCAAAAATTGAAAGTATACCGTGAGATAGGCATGCACATGCAAACTTACAGACTAACATCCGATATTATATCGTAATCAAGTTAATTAAATGTAAATCGTAGTTGTTGAAAAGCCATAGCAGTTAAAAGACAGGATCTAATACAGTCCGTAAGGACAGTTTGCAAAAGTAGTGTTTCAGCCTCGACATTTATGACACTGAATTTCTTTTAAAACCTATAGCTTTTCCTCGCATATTATTCAATTCAAGGCAGGTCGTTATTTCGATTCTGTGCCAAATCAATCCAACTTTAAATTAAAACCTTCTCTGGACAAAAATAAAGTTAAATTAAGTAAGGAATGGTTCTTCTGAAGAATCACATGTTCAACTCCAGTTATTTCATCATGTCATCATTTTTCAGCATATCTCCAATTCAATTTCTACAGCTAAACGCTAAATCTAAACTAGATATAATAGCTGCTATATTTGATTGTAATTAATAATATCAGCTCTATTATCTTGAGAATTCGTTCGTTGATATCTAAGATTATTCTTCTTGATACGTTGATTTTATTTGACATCTTTATCCCAATGTCCTAAATTATATTCTTATTATCTTTCTCACACATCAAAGATCAACACTAATTTCAGAGTAGTTGACACTTTGAATCATCAGGTCAAAGGTCGGGCAAGATTGACGTGAAATGATTATGAAGCCGTCCGATAGCTACCATTTTCACTATCATAAAATATAATTTACAATCAAATACTCGAAACTCATCTTCATTGATTTGACGTGTTATTTTTTCGACAACGAAATAAATGTGCTCTCGATAAATCACAATAAACTTTCTAATTTAGTTAATACGAGTCCTCTACTAGTATCACCGACGAGCTAGTTCTTCTGTTTTCTGTAAATTTTAAATAAGTACGTCTTGCGTGTTTCGATCTCAAATCCGTTTAGGAAACCCATTATTTGCGATTGTGGAAGAGATTGTTGTGGTATAGCATCAAGATCAAGACTATGCAACGATGTCAGATAATGACTTAAGGTTTTGGGAATCGCTTCACTGCCTCTTCAAGGGATGTTTCGGATTCCACATGACATGAAACATGAAACCAGATTAAGAACAACTAATATCGCACCAAATCTTCCTAAAATGTTTCAAGGATGCTTTTTCCAACTCAATCGAACAGAAGTTCTAGGTTTCATATAGTTGTTAATATGCAGTTATCTTCTGCTGACGTAAGGTCCGATGAATGGTAAATAGTCTCCGCAACGGCCAAAGTTATATTTGACTTTCAAAAGTAAAAATAGGATTTGAATAGTTTGGAATGCCGAATCTTCACTAGTTTCAAGATTATATCCCTCCTCCTTGTTGTTGAGACTCTTCAAATGCAGCCCAAGCTTCATTCAATTCGACGAATATAAATTTCGCCAGAATTTCCCAGTCTTGTCCCATTTGCTGGAAATTGATATTTGCAATACAGTTTAAATGTGTACTTACAAGTTACAATGTAACTAATTTAATGTAATTTCATTTCAGATAAGTACCTTGTCTGGATGAATTGCGAGACATGCTTTCCTATACGTCTTTTTAACTTGAGCTGGAGTGATCATTTGTGACATGTTCGTTTCTTCCCAGTGACATCCCTCCCAAGTAACCGTGTGCAATGACGAAAGAAGAGCTCGAATATTTTTCTTCTTTCCTTCTCTCCATTCATTTACCTACAAAATCGCAAAAACAAAATCATTGTGACGTGTCACTGTAAAAACACCGTGACCAATTTTGACGCGTACCTTTAATCGAGTTGGATCCATATTGGGGTCAGCTAACATTTCAATCTTCCGCAAATCGTTAATTGTCTTTCCCTGATCATTTTTATTACATGCTGCAAATCCTTGGGAATTTAAAATATCTGCAAATACATCGTCCAAAGTCTGTGCCTTATTTCCTTGTCCTGGCGCAGCGGGGGGATCGAATATCTGATGTCTGTTGTAATTGGGCTGCAAGTTTGAAGCTAAAGGAGTAGGCGCAGCTTGTTGAGCTTGTTGATTCAGCGATGGATTGGATTTATTGGCACTTGACCCTGTTGGCCCAACGCTCATTTTTGACATCCCAGAAGGCCCAATTATAATATCATCAAGAATTAGATCAGAGAGCAAATTGGGACTGGAACTATTTTTCGGGATTCGAGAAGCCCCCGTATCCAGTAATCCCGATCCTTGTCCTCCACCAAAATTCGGTATCGGTTGAGAATTTAAATTCTGAAAACTCGCCGATGACGGCATGGAAGTTGTATTCGACGGCTGTTATTCATTAAATACATAAAAACGGGTTAATTATTATCCCAATTAAATAATTAAAATATATGAATCGGAGTTAAAAGTGGTGGAGGATACCTGAAGGAAGGGTTGACTAGACCCAAAATTAGGAAATCCATCCATCGGATTTGGAGGCCTTGAATTCAAGGGCATCGAACTAGGAACTGACTTTCCAAGTAATGAAGCAAACGGGTCGGTTGTAGACCCCAAAAGATCACCGACGTCAGATGAACTTTTCACTTCAGATCCCTTATTATTATTGTAACTTAGACCCATCCCACCATTATTAGACTGCCCTGCATTACCCGAACTACTTCCCCAGAGGAGATCGTCTGTGTTCATAGTATTGCTACTATTGTTAGTATTGGAGGACCCATACGGGTTATTTACTGGAGCCGAAGACCCAAATAAATCTCCTAGTAAATCTGCATTCGTCACTGGCTGACTTGAAGTATAATCGTTTGAAGGAGCTGAAGACTCTTGCTGACCACCGGCTTCAATATTATCGAAACTAATGTCAAGTAGGTTGGCAATTTTGGGAGGTTGAGGCTGAGAACTGATTTTACTGGCTGGTGGTGGTGGCTTTGGGGGAGCTGGTCGATGTGGCTTTTGATTTTGCTGTTGCTGTAGGGCTTCGTATTCCCTGTTTTCGAATTCAATGTGACCGTTTCCAGGTGGAGAGTCTCTTTGATCCTTCCGTTGTGTCAATGGTGAAGGCGGCGAAGGTCTCGGAGGGGGTGGCCGATGATGGCTAGAAATCGAAGGAGGGGCCGTTGGCCTTGCAGGAGCTTGTTGAACATTACTGGAGTTCGTTGCTGTTGGTGGAACTACAGGGGCTAAATACTGCTGACTTTGTTCTTTGATGTTCTTTAATAAACTTGCGGCTCCTCCTTTGAGGCTGCTGAAAAGACTACCACCACCACCACCTTGTTGAGGAGGTTGGATAGGATATTGTGATGAAGGGGCACTTGGAGGTGGAACGGATCCTGCACTTCCTAATGGATTCACGATCCCCGACCCGCCAGTCACATTCGGAGAACTGGCAGCCTTGAATGGTAACTGACCTTTGAGGGAAAACCCTTCAGATTCTGCTATTGAGACCAGCACTTCAGAGATCTGACCAAATGACATCCTTTCAGATGGATTTACTTTTAATAAACCACCTAAACAATCAAAATTATTATAACATACACAAATCTACATAACGTTTTCATTTATATAATGGCTTACGAATGATGGTGACGATAGGACCAGAATCGCTGACGTTTTTAGGAAAGGAATAGTTAGCATTGACAATTGCAAGTTTATTGGAGTCCTGAAATGGATGTTGGCCAAAATTGAGTGCAAACAGAAGGCATCCTAGAGCCCATAAGTCCACGTGTTCATCAATCGGATGATTAGACCATAAATCCAACATTTCTGGTGCACGGTACCTTTACAAAATTAAATTTCAAGTATAACAAAACTGACCGATCTAACGAGGAACAAAAATTTGAGTTAGCGACGTGAGTTTGATTTGATTTTTAGATTTTTAAAGTCCAAGCAATTGATGTCAATGATTTCTTACATCGGGGTAGTTTTTGCAGCAATCTGTTCTTCTACAATTGTCCGCTTGTTCATGGACCAGTCTGGAGTTGGATATATCTTTTCCATCGTAGCGGACCCAAAGTCAACGAGTTTGACAAGTCCATCGGAACCAATGAGCAGATTTTCCAACTGAAAGGATTTAAAGTTATCAACAGTACTTTTCCCTTAAAAAACTCAATTTTCAAATTTAATTTAACAATTTGAGAAACTGACCTTGATATCTCGATGAATGATTCCAAAGTCATGAAGGTACTTGATAGCTCGGGAAGTCTGAGCGAATACTTGTGCGGTATGGACAAGCCGGAAGGGGGGCGTGGGCAGTTGAACGGGGCAGTACTCCATCCCCAAATAATGTTCCTGTAAATTCTTCCCAGACGACTTCATGAACGCACCGTAAAAATTGACAATGTGCTCATGCTGAAACTGTCTCATAAACTCAATCTCGATTTCAACACCTTTCTTTGCTTCTGGATCCGGTGCTAAGATTTTCTAAACAAAATCAAAAATATACATATATTATTATTTAGTATTACTATTATTATTAGAAGGAATTCAGTAATTCGAGAATGTTTTTGGAATTTGAAAGTTTTTCTTAGTATACGCTACTACTACGACATGTGAATAAATGAAGATGATTCAATATCGACTTACACCGGGACATGTGTGTGAGAGAAAAGCGGACAGGATTCCCTGCCTATAACTATAACTACCATGTTAAACTCCAAGAGTTGTGTTTGTGACTTGTGAGAGAGGAGAGTAAGGAATTCCTATACCTACCATGTTAAACTCCAAGAGTTGTGTGTGTGAGAGAGGAGAGGACTGGATTCACTATACTGCACCATATTAAACTCCGGGAGTTGTGTGTGTGAGAGAGGAGTGGACTGGATTCCCTATACTGCACCATATTAAATTCCGGGACTTGTGTGTGTGTGAGAGGAGGGAACTGGATGTCCTATACCTACCATATTAAACTCCGGGACTTGTGTGTGTGAGAGAGAGGAGACGACAGGATTCCCTACACCTACCATGTTAAACTCCGGGAGGCGAGTGTGTGAGAGAGGAGAGTATGGAATTCCCTATCCCTACCATATTAAACTCCGGGAGTTGTGTGTGTGAGAGAGGAGTGGACGGGATTCCCTATACCCACTGTGTTATACACCGAGTGGTGTGTGTGAGAGAGGAGTGGACGGGATTCCCTATACCCACTGTGTTATACACCGAGTGGTGTGTGTGAGAGAGGAGTGGACGGGATTCCCTATACCCACTGTGTTATACACCGAGTGGTGTTGTGAGCCTGAGGAAAGAGTGGACGGTTTTCCCCATACATACCGCAGTAAATATGCAACAATAGAACGGAGCGTCGTTTAAACTTACTTTGACTGCAATGGGATCTCCAGATTGTAGGTCAACTCCTCGGAAAACATAGGAAAATCCACCTAAAATGTGTAAAAGAAGAATAATTGTGATTTGGATTGGAACATACATGACATATATGAGCGATTACTGCTCCCGTTTTCTACATGATAATCATCTTAAGTACATAAGGGCAAAGAAAACCCACCTTCAGCAATTAACTTGAGAATCTTGACATTTCTCCGCTGTTCCCTGAAAGCAAAGGGGATGACTTCCCCGATGGCATTCGTGTCATCGGAAGGACCCCCACTGGCACTGCTGTAGCCCCCGAGGTTCGCCCCACCTGCCCCTCTATCAGACACTCCCCCCGGGGGGGCTGGCCCCGAGTTGCTTAGGTAGCCCAGCGCGGATCGGAATAAATCCGACATTTTTTACAGTCTTGCCAATCTACTCCGCCTAATTTGGAATATTGAATATGATTGATGTTTACAACTTTGATCTTTGACTCTTCTGTACAATCTGTACATTAACTGCGTAGAAAAGGAAAAGTTTTTCTTTGGGTCAGAACGGAACAGGAAATGCAAAAACTAAAATAAATGGGATTATGTCATTTGCATTGTGCATTGATGTCAATTTTTCAAAAGACAAAAGAAGTGTGTCATTTTCATTTCACATTCATTTTGATTCAAATAAATCTGAAATGATGTTTGATCTGACTGATGTTCTAGAATCAAAGATCATTGCACATTGAGATTCAGAATTTGAGATTGATTTGATAGGAAATAGGATTAGTCGATTTCACCTTCTTGCTGCAGTGCACAGTGTGTCTGGCAGCTTTCAATAAAATAAAAAATAAAAACAAACCAAAATAAAAATTGGACAAAATTCAAAATTTTCTCACTTTTCGAAACAAGAATGCGAGATAAATTCTGAAGTTAGTAAATGAAGGTCAGTGAAATGGTTTGTAGTTTAGTGTGTAGTGGGCGGAGGATTAAGATTAGGAGGTGTTAAGTTAAGGCTAACTAAACTAGGAACTAATCTCCGTCACTGAATAACAGTTAATTCCGATTAACTGAAATTTAAATCATCTCCTCCAATTACTCCACCTTATTCCCCTTCTCCCACACATCACCTCTCCCATCATCCACAAACTACGGCCGCACCAACTCACATTTAACTTCAATCAATTAAACTTAACTTTAAAACAAGCCCAATTAACTTTAACTTTAACTAAAACTAAACTCACTTTCATGTTTTCGGATGGAAATTGATCCTACTTAAGGAAATGTGTGCATGGCCCCCTCGACATTGAGCTTATTGGATTCACTCGCTGACTCATAATTCTCGGGTGTCCTCATTGTTTGGGGTTTTTTCATGAAATTGTAAATAATCATTAATTATTGATTGTAATTAGCTCGACCTTCCTGGAGCAACAATTAAAATGTATTCCTTGTAGTAATTGGAATTAAGTAATTGTTGCATTTAGTGTTCGTCATTTAATCCGATACATTAACTATATATGATGTGTCATAGTGTCATGCTTCAGAATAGCTCATGATCCCCCCGAAATAAATCCCCACCCTGTCAAGGACTTGAACAACATTTGCTTTGTCTGGAACTTAAGATGTAAGATATAAGAAAAGACATGGCATCATAATAAATTGTGACAACTCGTCACTTCGTCAGCTCTGGATGACGACATTGACGATTGGCATCATTATTAGGACAACTAGTCAGCTCAGGACAGCGTCAACGACAAATCGACGATTGACGAAGTGACGACATTCATAATATATACGAGAGACCATTGTTTAATTGCATGAAATTATGATAAAAACTCTTGGTAAAAGTTCCTAAAATTTCAAGATGCCGAGGAAGTAGCTCTAGCTTGGACCTTCCGATTCCTTGTCTTATCCCCTTCTCGGCCTAATTATCACTAAATTACAAACCCTATAATTTAAAGAATTGAATTAAAAAAATATTTTTATGATCCTTATATTAGTAGTGCTATTTATAAATTATAACCCTGTCTCAATCTTACAATTAGATATGAATATGAAGAATGAAAGATAAGGATCAAGAACAAGGATCTCGTAACACTCCAATGAACTCAGAATCGCTTAATATTTAGTCGAATTATGTAAAACGAAAAATTAGGTCGGATTGAATAAGTTTAGGTAGATTAGCTCTTTAAGTCCCTTAATATAACAACGTAACAAAAAATCTGATTGTATATACCTATATTTATTTATTGTGTATTAATGTGCATATTCTAATTCTGTACACTATTTCAGGTTCCTATAAAATAATTCGTTCCAGTTCACTTATCTCATGCAATTCAATGATAGAATTTCATCCATTTATTGTAATCTTGCTGTAAATTAGTTGGATAATTCATTCAATTTCCTACCATTTCAACACTCGAATTTTAATCATATACTCCTCGACATTTAATTGTTTAAACCAATTAAACCTTCCTCAATCAATTTACAACAGCAATAATTCACATCAGTTTATTCCTCTATTAATGTATTAATTAGCTCTAGTAATTAAACGAACCTCAGCATAAGGTTCTGCAAAATTCATAGGATTAAGCCCCAGTTTGTTCATTTTAGGGATTTGCGGAAAAAAGCGCCCCATCATAAGCGCCCCTTGCAATAAGCGCCCCAACATTAACCGCCCTAACAATAAGCGCCCCTTACAAAAAGCGCCCCGTGCAATAAGCGCCCCTGCCTCTAGAATTTTAGATACCCGAGCATAAGATAGCTCTAGAAGCCCCTATTTAAGTCCCCGGGGTATCAATAAGTATTTTCCAATGAGAATAAACCCCGGAGACTTAATTACATCAGGGTTTTAAAATCTGACGAAAATGAATTTAATTATGAATGAACCTCAAGGCGGTGTCTAGTCGTGTGGTAATTCAAGCTTCAGAGATCTTAAATTGGGAGTCTGGCATTTGATATTGATATCCAAGTGCAAGTGTGCCACAATAAAAAAAACATATCGTAATTGATCTGATCAAGACATTCCATTTCAAAATCAAGTTTGTTTGATTGCAACAATTTCAAGTAAAAAAAACTGCAAAAAAATTGACGAGTTGACAATGACAGTGGTTTTTTACTTCTAAATGACCAAACCTCAACATAATAGAATAGTTTTTGGGATAAATTGGAGTTAAAATTGGTATCAGTCACATGAATAGGCAAATATATGTTCCTTTTCATATATCAGATCAGATTTGGAAACAATGCGTTTATAAATACCTTGATATTTTAATATACAGGCTTTTGGGTGTAATTGTAACTCTAGTATATGTTGAGTAATTGTTCGGCAAAAAGATATTAAAGTCAAGCCTTAAATTGATACATCGAAGCTGGTATAGGAATGGATACGGTTGAATAATTAGTTAAATAATAATTAAAATCGTATAGGTACTACTGACTGCCTAGTTTTGCATGTAGTGAGGTAAAATAAAGTAACTAAATTTGGGTTATTCATGTCATGGATGTAAATGTAATATATATTAAGATATTACTTGATATGTAATCTATTCCATGTTCTAAATTTAGTAAATTTAAGATCCTTATCAAAAAGTAATACTAAATAATAGGAACCTATAAATAAGGAACGTTAGCTCTAGTTTGCTATCAGTTTCATTCTACCTTCAATCTCATCAACTTATTTATTCTTATTCCACGGGAATTACTTCAGCTACAAAATGAACTCCTTCTTGGTAAGTACATATTCGGATTTCGGAGTGTTTAATACCGAAATAAGTCCCCATGTGGGGAGGTATTTAAAAGCTTAAATCGGCGTAGTTTAAGATAGATCTAGAAGATTTAACCGAAGACTGGGTGGGATGGGGAATTATTTCGGTGTTGCTTACATATTAAATTCACGGAACCCCTGGCATTTATTCGTTGGGAATTAGAACTAATTGAAATTTAAAGATTTAGAACACTAAATACTAAAAGAAATACTTTAGAGCTGTTATTTAGGTAGGGCACTTATTCCGGGGGCCCTCGTTCAAGTTTTAGGCACGAAATATTGTAAGCTTATTTCGGGGGGGGGGGCACTTATTTAGGTCCGATTAGTTAATTCGAGTTTATGATCCTTTTAATAAGTGGTTTTAACTTTATTTCTTAGCTTTTGGTTGTTATCGCTGCCCTGTTGGCCATCGTCTCCGCCGGACATTACGGCCACCACGACAATGGACTCGGGTACGGAGGTTACAAATTGGGTAACGGAGGATATGCTAACGGAATCGGGTCATTCGGAGGTCATGGAGATCATGGTCACTCTGGATACCGTGGAGCCGGAGGTCACTTCGGAGGTCACCATGGAGGATACGGAGGTGGATTCGGAGGTGGATTCTAAACATTCCTCTTCTCTCATGTTTACCAATAATAAACGAACTTCGAATATTAAAAAATGAACAAAATTACCGTTTTGAAGTACATTTATTCACTTACTCATAAGTTTCTCGAAAAGTTATGGGAGCGATTCCGCCAATATATTCCAACAGTATTAATACAAAAACGATCCTTAAAAACCCCGAAAAAACGAGTTTTACCCGCTTTTGGGGGTTAATCTCGAAAAAATGCTTAAAAGTAAAAAGGCTCTGCCTTTTGATTGTGCATTTAAAATGTGCCAAAAAATGAATATAATATGTCGAAATTGAAAAAATTTAATTGAACTCAACAAATGAAGGTTTAACATATAAAAACACTAGAATTCAATTTATTTAACAGATATACTCGAGGCTTTTTATTAAACATTCATGGATAAACTTACAAAGTTACAAACCATTCTTGGAAACCTTAGTTTATAAAACCAAACGCACGATCTATTTTTAACGCCAAAACCATTTAAATTTAATCGAATACATTTCGAAGTCGAAAGACTAGATTTACAATTGAATTAAACGAGGCATGCGGTTTCTAACGAGGTTTCTTAACCGAAATCCTAACCTAAATTCAACAATAATATAAGTATCTTAAACTATTTTAATTATTTCTCAAAGTCAGTGCGTTTATAAAGTTGTAGAAACATCAGATCAAAGTTGAGGCAACAATTACAATCCATGCTCCTACTGAGGATCATGTTCATGTGAAAAATGGCACGCATAACTAAACTATCATTAGAGGTATTTAGATTTACAGAGGATCATTCGAATTTAAGTATTTTCCGTATATTCTGCTTAGATATTTGTTGCTTTCGAGTCCATAGGAACCCGATAGGGTGAATGAGAGTGGACACTATTACTACTGGCAATGGACTGAGGATGGGCATGCCCATGAGTATGCATCACTCGCCCCGTGCCCCCGTGGAAATGGGCGTGAGTATGTGCCCCCATGTTCATGTTATTTGGCACCTGGGGCATTTGATGTTGGGGCGAATAGCGCCCTCCGTTCGGCATGCCACCCCCACCTCCTCCACAATTTATGGGGCAGTGAACGACGGGAGTGCTCTGATAAGCCGCGCAGTGAGATGGGCTTTGCTGGGGCGGATGATGATGAGCCTGGGGTGTCCTCGGGGGATACTGCTGATTGTGATTTGGCCACTGTGTCGAGACATTTGTAGAGTTTGTATTGTTACTAATAGGACCCGTACTGGACTGATGGCTGCTCATGGAATTGTTACTCGGACAACTCGGAGGGGCGAAGGGGCCGTTCCCCAGATTGATCTGCTGACTTAAGAGCGAGTTTGGTCCCAGGAGTGGAATAAGCCACTGTTTCAGTCGAGAGTGCAGTTCCTCAAATGGGGGGCGCCGTTGGGGCATTTCCGCCCAACATTCCACCATCAGAGCGTACATTCGAGGGGGGCAGAGGTCGGGGCACGGGAGGAGTTGACGAGATCGGATCATGTCAATTACTTCCTGGTTACTGTACCCGTAATACGGCTATATAGGCAATTAATAAAGTTTAGTTAGTAGCGAGCTCAAAAAAATTAGAAATCAATTCTGAATTCTGAGCAATTAAAAACTTACTTGCAGCCCGAACGAATATATTTCCCATAAAACAACACCAAAGCTCCAAACGTCGGATTCAGTTGTGAATTTTCCGTATAAAATGGATTCAGTGGGCATCCATCTATGTAATTACAACAATAATTAATCTTATGAATGCTATTTAAAAACTTGGAATGGGTCTATGTCTAGAATTTAAATTACCGAACAGGAAGAAGCGATTTAGATTGAACTCTGTAGTAATCGGAAGCATAAATATCCCTGGATAAACCGAAATCAGATATCTTGACCGTCATGTGTTCGCCTACCAACGCGTTTCGAGCAGCCAAGTCCCTGTAATTTAAATAAATACATTATTTAACTAATTCCAACTTCAAAATTTATTTTAAAATCCAAAATTAAATACCTATGAACATAATGATGAGCAGCCAAGTACTCCATCCCAGCCGAAATTTGAGTGGCAATGAAAAGCATTTCGTTAGTATCGAGAATAAAACCCCCTTGACCTTCGCCCCTGGGGGAGTGGTTCATAAGGAACTCATGGAGGTCACCGTGGGTCATGTATTCAAATAGCATTGAGCTGGGGTCACTCTTCGTTACAACTCCGAGGAGGCAAACGATGTTCGGGTGCTTCAACTCTGACATTAAGTCAGCTTCTCGGAAAAAGTCGGTACGAGTTTTGGGAGTTGCTGAGGCTTTTAACGTTTTTATTGCTACACGCGTCGGGGGATCTCCTGGCCTTAAAATTGCTTCACCGTTGTACACTTTCCCTGTAAATGAGCAGAATTAAGAATTTAATACACCTGAAGATGAAGTAGTTTAAATGGAATGGTGGATTTTTTTAATATATCGCATATCGTACCGAAGGCTCCTTCCCCAAGCTCATTATAAAACTGGACGTGGTTGAAGGGTATTTCGGGAGCTTTTGGCTGCCCCGGTTTCCGAAGTAAACTATTCATTTCCAGTTCCTGAATCGACCCTCTCGACCCGACGGATTTGGAGCCATTTGAACTCTTCTTCGACTTTCCACCTCGTCGACAACAACAGCACATGATCATGAAGAGGAATAGCAAAATCAGCCCAGCCAGTCCTCCCGATACACTCAACCAGAATGTGTTTTCTAGAATTAATTCAGGAAAATTATGAATTACACACAATTTCCATGTAAAGTTCAAAACATAGTACTTCCGGTTTGATTGAAGTATCAAAACCAATTTGGAGTGGTCGCACATTACGACATCCATTAAACTTTCAAACCCGGGCCAAGCCACTAACCCGAGTTTTACCCCTCTTTGGGGGTTATCTCAAAATCAAGTCAATGCCATTATAAATAGATATCTTACCATATCCAAATATTCCACACTTGTTAACCCGGCAAGGTTCCCTCCGAAAATGCTCTGAATTGGTATAACACCATGGATTAGATTCCAAAGCCCCTGGATTCCGACAGTAATTGTGACCCCCCATGAGTTCGGCATAATCTGAAGACTTGAATTTGAGCTGATGACTCCAGGGTCGACAGGGTTCTCCAGCTTCCGTCTCTCGGACCATTCCCCTGTAACCTTCCCCCTTGTCCAAATAACAGGAATGATCTTCGACAATGGCAGTGAGATGAGGAAGGCCAAGACGGATGCAAGTTACGGATTCTCTGGAACCCAGTGGGGGCAGTTCCGCACATTCCGGAATCGGGAGTTGCTGTCCAATGAGGGGGTGACGCTTTGCGAGGGCGTATTCTTGACGACAAAGGTCATGTTCCAGTAATTCGCATTCCTCTCGACAGAGTCGACGGGGGGACACGAAGTTGACGTTTTCCTCCGGATTTAGGATGTTGGGGCAGAGGGGGAAGGCGGAGTAGCAGAGGGATGGGATCCCGAATTCCGAACATCGTTCAGAAATATCTCTGTTCAAAATAAAATGGGCTCAAATTGTAATATAACTGTAGTGTCGATTTGTCATTAATTTTTTAAAATTTAAAGTTAAAAAAAGTTAATAACTCACGCAGAATGTTGAATAACTGTAAGGGCTTCCTTAAGTTTCGTTTCGATCACAAGTTGACTCTCCTCCGAATGAACGTAGATTGTCCTGTTTTCGATATACCTCTTGCACACCTCCCCTTTGTAGATCTGCGTTTTCAAATTAAAAACAAAACTTTAATTATGATCCCACCGATTTTGAATTTTAACCATAAAGCCAATTAGATAATTGTTGGATAGTTACCTGACATATCCCCTCGCCATCCCTGGGCGGTTGAAGATGAGCCCTCGGGTTCGGAATCACGCCCGTATTAGCCATCATTGGAACATGATGAAAACTATCGATTCGGTGAATACTGTTAAGGTTTAAATAGAAAAGTATAAAACACTGGATTAAGTTCTTAGATACTTGTGCACTTCCTCATCATTTATCTCGGCAGTATGGGCTTATTGAGCAGAATTCTAACACTAAAAAACCGTAAAAACGGGTAGAAAAACGGTATAAAAACGGTATAAAAGTGTAAAAATGTCTAAACTGTAAAACTGTTTATTTATAAAAGAGGAAGATGAAGGGCAGGGTCAGGATGCAGAATTCGGTGGATTCGGGTGAATTCGGTACACTGTTTTTACTGCTTTTGTACGAGACTAGGAGAGGGTGAAGGGTTGGTGATTCTTCCACCACTCGAGATCTTCCCCTATAAACACCTACTCTTACGTAACAAGAGGGTTGTTGTAAAGCAAGGTCCGTTCATATGGAACTGGGGTGAAAAATTCACCGAAATAATAGCCCCACCCTATTTAATAAGCTTATTTAGAGGGTTAAGGGGTGGGAACAAGAAGGGTTGGTCGAGGTAGTTGTGATTTTGAAGGGCCCTTGAGCTGGAGAGATGAGATGTTCTTGGAGATGAGGTTTGTAGGTGGCGAAGAACCTCCTCACAATCCTTATCGCTTCAACCTCATCTTATCCAGCTCATTCATTCATCGAAATACAGCCCCACCTTCATCCGTCACCACTAAACTTAATCTCATCCTATTAAGTACTACTTTTCCTTATGCATCAGTTTCACCTAAATAATGTCCCACCTTGATAAATAATCGACCAATCTCATCTTATCCAGCTCATGCATTCATCTAAATACAGCCCCACCGTAATTACTGTAACATACTGTAATTAGAATTAAAAATACTCACTTTCCAGATTCTCCAATTTCGGGGAAGGATTCGAATGCGCTTGGGAAATCCGGAATCACGCCTGACTCAAATCCTGAAAAAATTACAAACACTCATATTAATATTGTCATTTGGTTAGAAGAAAAATCTCATAATTTACTGAAGTACTAAAATATAAACCATGGCTATAACCGAGCTGACCCGTTAAAATCCTTAAACATCAACACAATTGGATTGTCCATATGTAGAACCTACCTCTCAATCTCAAGTTTTGCATAATCTCATCAGAATAAAATACAAAAATATAAGAATTCAGCTGAATTTCTTTGCATAAGCCAAGTCTCATTTTTCAACGACAGTTCCCGTCCTCTGAACGGAAATCCCCTCAAAATTAAACTATAACTGTCAAGTCCAGAAATGCCTCCACTTTCCCATTCACGACACGACAACATGACAAAGCCAGGAACGACAAAAAACTACATCTCCCAAAACCCCGAGAAAAATTGTGACAAAAAGTGTACCGACATTTAGACAACCCGCATCCATTGTCTCCAGATCGCAAAATGTTTTATTTTGCTCGCGACAGGCTTATTATTAGTATTCTAATAAACCGTTGCAAACGCACTTCGTAAAAGGGTGAAACCTCAAGAACAACACGTCAAAGATGTTTAACGTCGTTGCCTTATACGTTAGAGACGTTTTATGAAGAATCTCACGTTTCCCCAATCATAGAGCAAAGTCATGTACATTATTGAATAGTACGTGACAGTAGCTTTGTAAACATGTATCATACACGTAGGGTCGCAATTTGAAAAAATGTGACCTTTGACCGTAAATTCTTGACCTTTGACCTACATAGCTCTCAAACGAACTTAGCCTCCGCTTGTAGGTCACACCAAAGTCAAACCGTTTATGTTTGAGCTTCTAGATCTTATCGTCGACGCAGACGGACGGACAGACAAAGTCTTTTGATAAAGATCTTTCACCTCTTTCTCTTAATAATTCTTCTCTGCCTTTGAATAAACGGGCAATAAAAAGCAGGCTTGTTCCCTTGTTGTAGAGGATTATTGTTAAAGATCCGTAATGAGGATTCCCCGTTGTATATAATACGCAATATATTTCTTCAGAATAGGGCCCATTACGAAGGTATATATTGATGGAGGAGATTCAAAGTAATAGTTAGACATTAAACTGTTTTAGCATCTTGACGATTAGGGAAAGTGTTTAAAAAAGTTGGAGAGGATTTACAGGAAGTTGTTAAGGACCGGGAAGAGACTCTTTACTGCAAAACTATTGCTAAGAAAAGAGCCGTTCATAAATTAGATATGTTAACCGTGATTAAATGCTGATTTTAAATCTGCTAAAAATTAGCGAAAAATGGTTTATAATATGTCTGGGCAGTTCTAATTTCGGGTCTCTTTAGAAAGCATAAGATAACAGAGACCGGAATAAGTCGCCACGTTTTAAATAAACCCCCACAATCACAATAAGTCCCCATCCTCTTCTGCAGCCGTTTTGCACTCAATAAAACGCTTAGAATTGTCAGTCACACGTGGCTAAAGAGGCATTTCTGATATTTGTCGTGTGAATTGTCTGGAATTGCCAAATAGATCTCCAGACTTTCCTTGGAGAATTGTGAAAATAAGTACAAGGCTATAAAATTACTAACGATGATCATCAGAGTCCATGATTTTAGTGTCGCAATCTCACAGGATCCCAATCCTCAATTCAGTTCTTACAGAAATCAAGGGGAAATAGATCTTTTGAATGGAACATCTTCTTTCCTTTCGTCGAAAAGAACAAAGGATTTGTCTTTAGAATGGACCGTTCATAAATTACAAATGAATCCGATGCTTTGGACAAATAAAATATTTCATAGTGTCACAATCCTATTTTAAGGGAATATAAATCGTATAAAAATATAAACGGCCCTTCCAGCCCTCGAGATAAGAAAGAGATCGTTAGATCCTGTTGGGTCGGAAATCAAAGAAGAGCCGAGATTTGCCAACTGATTCACAAAATAATCTCAAACCTATCTATATATAGACATTCTATTAGAAGGACCTTTCAGAAACTACTTCGTACCCTTTAGGGTGGGGATTTATTTCGGGGAGCGGGTGTATTTTTAGGGGGTGCGTTTTATAAGCTATCTACAGGCTTGTTATGCTTTTAAAACGGAAAGAACTCTAATTGTTTGTTTTTATTAATTCAAAAGCTTCTCACAAAGGAGCGGGTTACGCTTTGATAATTGGTTACAGATTTACGTAAGGTAATTGTCGTTGAAAAACAAGAAAAATTATTACATAAAAAATATTAAAACCAACACAGACAATAATCTGCATTAATGGAGCACTTTAAATTCGCTATTAAAAATGCACCTAAAATGTTAAAAATCCTCCCTTACCAGATATTTAAATTTTGACTTTTGGAGGTGTGACCGGGACTTTCTATCTTTGATTTTTAAACATCTACAGAAGGGAGTTTATTTTGGGTGGGGACTTATTTAGAGAATTACGGTTTCTTTGAGCCTATTTGTCTGGAAACGAAAGTACAAAGTGTTGAGATAGCGATGGGACACCTTGGATTTTATAGGAGAAGATAGTCGGTTTGAGAGAAGAGAGTTTGAGATTGGATTTGAATTCCTAATGAAATTCCATTGTCATTTGAAGTCGAAGAAGAGTCTGAAGAGACAAAACAGAAAACATGTCATTCAACTTTAACTTGACACAAAATAATAAAAGACAGTTCTTCTCTTCTGCAAAATGACAAAGGAAACAGTTACGAAACTTGTAACTTTTTACCAAATTTCAAATCACTGTCTTTGAGTCAAGAGTCAAGGGTTACAAAATACTGAACTCTTTGATCTGGAGTAAATAGTTAAACACCGTTAGAAAATGAACAAAAAGTTAACCATCTAATTATTGGCAATTTAAACAGATGAGCAGGAATTATGTTTTACTTCAAATTTTTCGATTGCAAAAATGAAACTGGAAGACCCTGTATATATCCAAACATTTGACTTGTGATGAAACGACTGGGAAAGTAAAGGAGTTTGTTAAACTTTGTTAGAAAGTAATCTGGAATGGGGTTTGGTCTAACTTTAAGTTTCAAACTTAATTAAGCTCAAAATGTGATCTAAAATGTAAATTTGAAGGAAGTAAAGAGAAGAAGTACAAAGTTAAGGAACCTATTTACTGGAGAAACTTCTCTCCGTCAATTATAAAAGCATTTCAAGTCAGTCCTTTCAATAGATATTTGACACTGTTTCTCCCTCAAAACGAACTTTTAATCGGGTCAGAATAACTCTTCTTATATGTCCCTACAGTTTAAATGGCTTGAATAAGACCAAAAATGTCATTTCAAAATCCATTCGAAGAGTTGAAAAAACTCACCATAAATGCAATAAAAACCGGAATAACTCCCCATCTTCAATGACTACAATTCTAAAGTATGCGGAGGAAATCAGACCTTGACCGAAATAACTGCCCATGGGGACTTATTTCAATATCTACAGATTTTCCGTTCTTTTTGAACAAATCCCAGAGGGGCATGAAATTGAGAAGTTAGCTGATGTTTGAAGGAATGTGGGCGTGGTTGGTTAAGTACGAGAGATAACTTCTTATCTTGACGTTATATGTTATATAAGGAATTGGGCAAATAAAACATCTTTCCGTCCCGAATCTTATCTCCGATTTCAACGGACTCATTTCGATGGAATTATATCCATTCTCTTAACTCCTAGTCCCTTCATCGGGAGATTGGAACCGATTTCTCAAAATACGGCATTATTTCCATCACATTTCCTATTTTTCTCCTATTCGTCTCCAGTAGATATACGGCACTCTTATTTCCGTCTATAAATAGCCACAATGCATCTTTCAGTCTCCAAAACACACCTGTAAAATCTGCAAATCCCTAAAGGGACACCCATAAATAGATCCCCACGCTTATAATTGTCCTTTGCTTTTAAATCTTTTAATTATCTTTTAAAAAATACCTCTGAAATATCCGGTTTCGGATATTTTAAAAGTAAATGTCTGACTGTACATAAGTCATAAGCCCAGAACACGGAATAACTAACAGTTAATTTTTAAAATATTATATGCAAATCTATTCCAATAATATGTGGACTGGAATCCATTCCCTAATTCCATTTAAATCTTCAACAACGTCTGTTGATTCCTTATGGACTTATATACCCACTGTATTAAATCCTTACCCCGGATTAAGTGCCCATGCATCGGGTATGTTCTGAAAATGAGATTCGTATATATTTCGAGGGATACGACTATTCTTTGTAATCTGGAAGTATCCCGAATCCTGATTAGAAAGTCAGTCTGGGTTTTGTTGTCCATGTCGGTGGTTGAGATTAGTGATTCATATTTATTATCCCCGTTGTAAGGAACTCTAGGGGACTGGATTCCCGTTCAATAGAACTTGTTTCAAAAGATGCTTTATCTGCCTCGGTCCCTAGCCGATAGAATAACTCCGAAATGGAGAAACTGGACATTGGAAAGAAATGCGGGGAAAAGCCCGGAAATCCATAAAATAAACTGGCCCACCAATACCGACTCATTTCCTTTGAAGTTCCAGGAACCGGCTTATTCCTCCAATCTCATCAATTCAAATGGAAATCGGAAACATTAGAAGAGACAGAGCCCTCATTATGAACGTCCAAATACTCCAAGTACAGGATGGACTGGATTAAGCGCACCCCGAAATAACTCCCCACCCTATACTCTATAGTTTAATCTAACGATAAAGTCTGATTGTAAGATTTTTAAATTGTTTAAAAAATAACTCCCTCGGTTGTCTAAAGGCTTTGTATTACCCCGGAATAACTACCCCACCCCATCGCATTGCTTCATATAACGATAAAGTTACCTCATTTTAGATTTTTATTAAAAATAGCTATTATGGTCATTATGGAGGAGGACTAAAATGCACTGTTTTTCTGGACAAATGTACCCATCTTTATATTAAAACTCTACGAGTTAAAACTACCATCATCAACCAGACTGGATTCAAAGGCCCCCCACTCTCATTAATATGCAACGTTTGCATTCAAGAATTCCTATTCAGTCCATTCTTTCTGGATTTCATTTCAGGAGCTTTGACACTATTCAATTGAATGGAATAATTAGGAACGAATTTAAGTAACTCCACCTCAATCTTTTATACCAGTAGATAATGCGGAACTTTTTTTATTCTCGTTTTGAATAGGTGACAATCATGGAAAAACTATCTAGTTGAACTTAATATATTCAATTTAATACTGGGGAACCATAATGTGCAATTTTAGGTGAGGAGAGCCTGCAAACTGATAATGAAAGAATAGCGTTTGAATAATGGATAAAAAAAGGTGGGATGGAGAATAGAATTAGTTGATTACGCATTCAGCCAACTCACATTTACCTGTCATTCAGGTGAGGACCTCAATAACATCATAATAAGGGCCATTCATACATATCTGTTTTAGCTGGAATTAGGAGAGTTATTAGGAGAGGATGGGGAATCAAACCAGAAACTAAAACACCTGTCAGTCATAGCCTATAAATATACGTTGTAATTTAACAATTAAGTGGGATATCGGTTCTGATTTTTTTAGACAATTGTGTAACACAGTTTTATAAGTCATGGAACGACTTTTATTTTTAATTTTTCCAAGGTTAAGAGCTCTAAAATTGTATACAATTTTGTGCAATTTCACACCATCCTTGCATGAGAAATGTTGCATTTTCCAGCGATTTTTATCTTCAAAATTTTACATCATATTTATTGCCATTTGTGAAGCGTCCCAAGACAGTGGGGCTCCCAATTCGGATATCTACGTGATGTATCATGAACATACCTTCTAAAAATACTGACAACTTGTCAACCCAATCAATAATTATTTTTCTTATTCAACATTATTCATACTCAAGAAATTGCAATTTAGTTTAGATAACCTCCAAGTAGAAAATAAAATTGAATATTGAATAGTCCTCCTCAAACTTGACGATATAATTGTATTGAATTTGTACCTCATGATCATGAAATTATTATCCTTATAATTGAAGACTAAATTCGCAACCCCACAAGCCCATATTGCAGAAAAACTGGGATAATTAGCTTTTAATTAACAGGCCAACTAACAGACTCATTTATAGAGTATCATAAAAACCTACATGAAAACATAATTACAAATTTCCATCTATATTTAATTGGTCTTTAATTAACAGGTGAATCCCGTATAACTTCATTCTTTTAAAAGCATTCCATATAACACAATTTAATGATTGAATAATATATATTCGAACTGTTCACAGAAACTAAACTTTTCCGTTTATTTAAACTTTGTAAATTGAGAATCTGTGGAGGTGCACAAGTTGAAAGGTTTTGTTATTGAAGTCACATCCTCTCCCCTATTCTCAAGGGCCGATCATAAGCAATTAACTACAGACAATAAATTATCTCAGCAGATTTTGATCAACAAACTCTGTCAAGAATACCGTTTTAAGTGCAAAAACAACTGAAAAACCAATGGAAATGATGTTTAAAATCTTAATTTAATAGAACCTCGTCGTTATTATTCCAGGGAGAAGAGGCTGCAGATGAGCTGAATTTTAATTTGTGAAAGTAAGTCCGGATATTTGTCCCGACTGACTTCATTTCCAACAAATTAATTAGTCCTCCCAAACCACAACCTTTCAATCCCTTCCACACAAACTGACACACTGTCTAAAATACCAAATAAAATGACATTTCCAGCAGGAACATCATCAACTCTTCGAGGGGAGAAACTACCGTAAAATCGGGAAATAAGCCCCCCCCCCCCGGAATAAACCCCCCAGTTTACTATCCTTATTGGGGTGGAAAACACAGTCCCCTGGGGACTTATTTCAGTAGTTACGGTACTATACGATGGCTATTTCAAAAACTGATAGCTCATACGCATTTGCAATTCCTAAAATCATTCGTGGTCAATCCTAAACCGAAAACATCCAAAATCAACTGTCAACTGATGATAGTTTTTGTTCCGTTTTTGGACAAATGTCAAAGCCCTTGATTGTCGAAAATGTTTTTGAGAAATCAGGTAGAAATTTTCTTTTGAAGAAAATGTTTCATTTTTTCCAATAAAATTAGCGAATTTCCCGATTTTTTTTACTTCCTTTGGTTTCAAAATCAGGTTCACAAATCGGGAATTGTTTTCATTCATGTTACCTCGAACAAATATTTTTTTCCACCACTGACGCGGTTATGTCGGTATTAATAAGATAATACATTGGTCTTATAGTCGTGACATTTTTATTGACCATAAGACCAATGTTATAATAAGAATTCATTTGTAGTATTTTGTTTCATGGGCACAACACATCTGGGGTTCTTATTGTGACGTTAAGTTAATGGTGTGATGGCATTAAAAATCTAAGAATTGATTCTGTTTGATAAATGTAAATCACCTGCCGCCTCCTCTCACCTTTCAATTCAAAACTTCAATCAAGTCCTTTGATAATCAATATCTCACCTCCTCATCCTCTCAAAAATGTTTAAAATATCAAGGACCTCTAGCTTTGCCACTTCCTCTCAATTGTCAATTCTAATTTTAAATGCAATTGGTAGGGTGGACCTGGACAGATCCGTATAAATTATAATTGATAAATGATTTTATAGAATACGAGGAGCCAGTCCGAGTCCACCGACATCCGACTAGTTTAACATTTTAACATTTTAAGGCACACTTCCCATCGACAGATAAAAATATTTCAATTATTAAACGATTATGGATTCAGTCATTCAAGCATCCTTCATTTAATCAGCCGTCAATCTCCCTGTTTGTCCATTCATTTCAGCGTTTTTTAATCTCCCGTATCAGCCCTATACTTGTCTTTTTTTATTGATTATACAGGGTGTCACAGTTAAATAACTCCGTAAAAAACCCAACGATTTCCAAAATTTAACGTTAACTTTAACTAAACATTAACTACAAGTATGGGAAAGAAGATTTGGGGATTCATTTAGTCAGAGTTTCAGACCTATTATAGAGACAAGTTAGGATTCATTGCCTTTTGAGGTCATAAAGGTGGTACCCATTAGGGTTTTGAAATTTTGTAAGATACGAGTTATTTAATTATCAGCTAAAACTATGGGAGATATTTCTTTGGGACACGCTGTATAACTAGGACTGTTCCTTGTACAGGGCCGTGTTCTTTAGATTTTTAAATTTAATTGAGACTTTGATTTTTCTTATTTTGTGGTATTTGAATTGAATAATAAAATATAAGAATGAATAATAATATAACTTAAAAATGTTATGAAGTTATTACCTGGATCATGGACGACGTCAAGGATCCCGGTTGACGATATCTTGAGCCCTTCGTTCCGTGCCCCTATCACTTCACACGTGTAGAAGCCCTTGTCCAGGATTTCCAGCTTACGGATTTTGAGGGTTGAACCGATTATCCGGACACGGGACTTTTTGCCCAACTCCGTCCTGTAAATTACAATTAAATTAATTAAATCCTTAAGTTGTGTTTTTTAATCTAACTGGGTTTCGGGGTTTATCTTAAAAGGGTTTTATTGCACATTAAGTTTGATAAAATGGAAAATAACATATTGAGCTGACATTAAACCCGACCTACAATTAGCTGACTAAAATTTAAATTTACTTAAAATCTGCTAGAGAATGATATAAACTGTCATAATATGCCGAGTTTTTAAATGAATTTATTTTTGTCGTAAAAGTGTATTCTATTATGTGACTTACTTTCTCCTCGTATGTTTGATTTTGAACCGATCACCCCGAATTTGATCCTGAACTCCATTTTTGAACCATTTAATTGTCCTTGGAGGGGGGACCCCTTCGGCTTCACATTTCAGTTGCACTTCACCCCCACTTTCAGCGGTCGAGTTACGGAGTTTCTTAATGAACCGGAGGAACTTGGGATTCGTCTCTAATTCACCGTCAAAATCCGATTTATTGTTGGACGGAGTCGTCTTTATTATCTCGTCCACGCCCGATAATACTCCGAATTTTACGGTCTCGTCCCTGTCAAATTCAATAAATTAAACATGATTGATTTAATGTCCATTCAAAGAAAACAATCATATTCCAGATTATCAGTTTAAATGCAGATTGAAATTTTTTGGTAATATTTTTATTTTGAATGAAACTCGTAGCTTTTAGAATGTTAATTTTCGTGATTTGTTATTTCATTATTTTTTTAAATGGTCCAGACGAATTAGAGAATATATTTTGGAGTTCATTCATATGGCCCTGTGTCCAACTTTAAAAACATCAGACGATTCCGGCTCTGACGTTTGGACTATGTCCCTTGTCAGCTCAGTCCCATCCTTGTTGAAAAATGTGGCCCCGGAATAAGTCCCCACCCAATTTTAATCTCCTGGGGGAGCTTATTTCAGTAAATAGTGGTAATTCTACATTAAATATTAAATTCTCCTAGATTCCACCCACCTGCACCTTAGTATTAAAAAACCCAAAAAAAAGCTATTCGTTTCAGGATCTAAATCAGTCGTATCAGACTAACAGAGTGAGAATAAAATGTTTTAGTAATATTTCCGAAATATTTCTAACTTTTGCAAGTAATTTTGGGAATGGGAAGAAGAGGCGATAATTCACATTATGTTCCCTTATGGTGGCAAAACAGACCACCGAAAAGTGTCTGTGAAATAAAAAAAACCGGAATATTTCCGTCGGGTAACTGGAAACTGGGAATCGTATATTTTTATATTTTTATATTTTATTTTTTTATATATTCAGTCACGTCCATCTCATATATAACCTTTGCATGTAAAAAAACATTCCTATTTCCATTTAACTCTGGAAAAATATATCTGCAAGTAAACGGATCCTCTGAATCCCTAATTTAGACTTTAGGGTCTATGTAACAGATATATCTCACTTACTAAAAGAAACAAATCTAATAGGAGAGAGAGAGCTTAATAATATCCTAAGGAGAAGGCTGAGAGGGCCGTTCATAAGCTAAAAATTTACAAGTTTCTGGGAACATTCAGAAATCATTCTAGGTTTTTGAAAATTCCTAAGTTCCTCGTCGTAATTTATGAACAGCCCATAACTTCCTCTCCCATTCATGAATCATACTTAAATTTCTGGGAAAAAAAACGGCTGTGGCTAAGCTACAATTCGTAATACGAGTCCAGGAAATGCAGTTTATTTTGGTTAGGAATTGCGGATGATAATGCACCTGGAACCCAGTGAATTTGATGCAATTTTTTATGTCCGAAGATTGACACGTGCTTGGGAATGAAGCAATTTAGGATAGAATTCGGAATTTGTTATAAAGTCCAGGAAACTGCTGATAGTTGATGGAGACGTGTCCATTCCTCGGTTACTATTTTTGAGACTGTCTCCGATATTATCCTAATAAAGTTTGTCCCGTGGGAACAGAAGTGAATCGTCAACCGGAAGTACTGTAAATTCTGAAATAAGTCCCCGGGGGAGTTATTGTGTGTTATTGAGTTCGGTACCAAAACTTGGGTATGGTAGCTTTACAAGGGAAGTTATGGAGAGACAACACCCCGATTCTTTAACCCTTTGATGCATTAGCGAGTATAGATTTTTTTAAACATTTTGAAAATGAAAATCTTCGAATTCCCTTGAAAAACAATTTTTAACATTGAAACCCATTTTTTAAAACCTCTCCCCAAAACTCTTTGTTAGCCGAATCTGGAAATTAATATCTTTCGACTTCCTTAATTTTTTTAACATGTTAAATTTCGATTTTGGCACATAATGGTGTCAGTATATCACCTTCAGTTTTAGACATAGTCTAACGGTACATCAGAAAAAGCAAGTCAATCGGAGTGCTGTCTCTCCATTACCTCCCTTGTTAGTCTGAAAGAGGGGTGATTATTTCGGTGGTCTGGTCGGGTGGGGACTTATTCCGGGTTTAAGTAGTATCTTCTAAGGAATGAGATCTCTGTTGGTTGAACTAAAATGAATAGGAAAGGCGGTGGGTATCTTGTGAGAAAAGAGATAAAAAAGCGTTGCAACAATTTGGTAATAATAATCAAAATAAAAGAGGGACAGTTCCGGAAACGAGCCAAAATCCTGGGAAACTCACCCTCCCACCACTTTCTCTTTTTTTACCCCGGGTATTTCACAAACACCGGGTTTTTACCCCACCGACTACGTTTTTTCTTATAACTTTCACTCATGTTACAGGCAAAAATCCGATGTTAGTGATTTATTTCATAACCTTGGACTCAAGGTCAATTTATGGTCAAGTATCTACATTTACAATAACTTTTGTTGTTTTTAATCAAAGTGACCCACCGAATAAGTGACAAAAATATTTTAAAAATTACTAAAAGTTCAATTAAAAGGGGAAGAATGCATTGCAGTTAATTTCATGAAGAAGAGCCTAAATCCATTTAAATTGCAGCCCGATTAAAATAAATCCTAGATCACTATTAGAATAAATTTAACTCCCCGGGAGTTATTTTTTAAGCCTATACAAGTAGTAGTACTAGTAGTTGCCGAATTCGGTTTCACTTTCAAATAAGCCTTGATGGTCAATTAAATGTTTTTTGATTTTTATTATTTGTTAGAGAATTTAGGTAGGATGAAGGCATTTTGCATCTACAAGTGCATAAATAAATAAAATGATTCAAAATTGGAGTTAGGACATTTTAAACAGCCTGATTTGATAGGACTGACTATATACAGACATTTCCATTTCAACTCGAGTCTCGGAAACATTGGAAGGGGTTCCCAAAATCCGAAACTATGAAGCATATATGGATTCCTACTCTATACTCCATTACCAAGAGAGCCGAGAAGATGATGATGATGATGATCAAAGGGAAGAAGGGAAGAAAAATGATTTATTGGGATTTCTGAGAAAATTTCTGAAAAAAATCCCAGGCTCTGAAAAACGTATATTTTGATTGTAAGTTGTAAGTACAAGAGAGAGAGAGTTGATAAGATCCGTCTTTCCTCAACTTCGGAAACTTATTCATTTTTTACCCGATTCGAGATAAGTTCCATTTTTCAGAAATCATCTCAAACGGACCGGAAGTGGAAATTTCAGAGGGAAACTCTTACCCCTCTCTCTTACTTATAATAGCAATGAACTTATTGTTAGCCTTTCCTATTTATAACAGAACAGAAGGACCGTTCATATATCCTTAAAATCCGAAGAGGGGTGGGTAGCAGATGAAATGTTAAATTTAAATTTAGAAAAAAAAATCCTGGAAAAATACAAACGAAAGTTACATCGTTTAGGCCTTTTCATAGCTCAAATCGTGGAAGAATTTTAAATCAAAAGAGGATTAACGTTAATATTTAAATAAGACCCCCCGGGCCATGTTTAGTACTGCAGTTGGTTAGATTGCAAATTGCAGTATTTTCTGAATCTGATACATAAAATGTCTTAAAAATCAAAATTGCCATTTTAATTTTTCCCTAAACTACGTGGTTTATGAATGGGCCGCAAACCTGTAACTTAAAGTTATTTTGGAGTCGGGTTCAAGTAGTTGTAGTTGTACAGAGTGACTAATGTTGCATTTTCCTGGGAGACATGAATTGAGTCAAGGAATCGATCAGAAACTGCTCAAAACGGGTATCGGGTGACTCTGTTCCTGTCAAACCTTCAATTCCTACCCGCCTCCCACTTACTCCCTATTTACGAACAAAACCCGAAAATAGAGGGTTGAATAGGGGCACACCCCCTTCTTACACTTCACCCCCCCCCCTCATATAGGGCCACTAATATCTGGAACATCTAACCTTCAGTTCCAACCCCAACATTGTTTACAACTGACAAGTGATCAGTATTCGAGAACCGTTCCGACACTAGATCCAAAGGTCCAATATGTACTACGTACCGACTTGACAGGATATGATTATGCAAATTGCAATACTTCTCTAACAAGTGTCCTAATACTTTATTAGGATTTCATAATCTATTTAAACAATTTTTTTTAAAAATAATGAAGAAAGCCCAGAACGGTTACAAATGCAAAAAAAAGTCGTCGACATTTCCATACATTGTAGTAGGTAACTGTAAATTGAGTCCTGATTTATACCTACCCTTAAAGGCAAATGGATTTATTTCTGACGAGGGAGTTTATTTGAGAATTAGGGTAAATAAAAAGTTAACAATTACACTTGTGTTTAAGCTACCTTTACAGACGGTTTAAATGTTTTAAACAAAACCACACTACCGACGCATGGGAGTCGTTTAGTATAGGAATTTTTAGCTTAATTTTTTGGGGACATCATACCCTGTGACTGTGACCTGTCAGAATTTAAAATTTTAACCATAAGCAAAAATATGATTCAAATCCGACGGACGGACAGACAAGGCCTTCACGTTCCCATAATCGAGTTTTACTCCTTAATAACTCACCCCGAATTTGTACTAGTTCCAAGCTCAACGACCTTGCCACTTGGCCCCTGGAGGGGCGGAGGGCGATGCCCCAGTTGCCCCTCGTCGATAAGGTCATCCTCGTCCTCGTCCTCGTAATCCTCCTCGTTCCCATCATACTCGTCGATAGTCCCATGAAGGTCCCTCATGTTGTTATTATTATTCTGGCCGTTCTGGAGGTGATGACTAGCTGGAGATTCCCTTACAGATTCACCTGGCCAACCTGCAAAGATAGAGAGAGATGATAATATATGAAAAATGAATTAATTCACATTTACCATTATTTCTCCTATATTTTTTAATTAAAATGTAAATAAGGGTTTGATTGACTGTTATAAAAGCGTTTAGATCCCATCGGGTGTTTCTAGAGGAATAGGGGAAAAAGTTGCCTTAAAACCTCATCTCTCTCCTCTGACTTTCAAATCTCATCTCCCTTTGAAGGTTTGATTAACAGGGAGAGACTGTGAACTCCCCTCTCGCAAAAATACCCGCTTTGCCGGCTCAAAAGCCCACAAAATAATAAATAAACCCGATGTGGTTTCACGTTATTCTGAGGGTTTATCTGTCCAAAACCACTAACTCAACTTTCTTATCATTTTAGCATCAGATTTGCCAACTTACGTACGTTATCAAGTCTGCGTTTTTAAGTAAATTTGCGATATAACGCGCGCGTCGAAGTCAAAGGCGACGTACTAGAGATAATATTTTTGGTATTTAAATTAATTGTAAGACAATTTCAAAAACTATCGAAATATTAGATTTGCATTCTGGCATGTTTTGTCTATTTTCTCAACTTTAAAAAATTTTTATTATAATTTTTCAAACTATTTTATTCTTATTCTATAGGCAAGTCAAAGTGCACTGTATCCGAATTTACGGAACTTTTATTAATTTAAATATTTTTAGGTCAATTGACACTATGATTGGTACACCCAATATAACAAAAAAGTCCTTAAAATCCCAAGAAGAAGGACCTAATATGCAGAGATCTGAAATATGTTAAAATAAGAAATTTAAGTCATATTATTTGAAATGCCGAAATATGAAGATGTGTTTGTGAATGGGATTTGATCCGAATCGGGTGATTAGATTCAGCCCCCGCCTGTGAGCTTTCAGAGTGTGAGGACTCAATTATTGGAGAGGGAGACGCTGACTGATATTGTATGGAATCTATTCATCATCTCTTTCGGGATTCATGCCTAAACATCCGATTTCGGAGTTTTATTCGCCCCGACCGACAAGGAAAAAACCCGGAAGAATGGGAATCCAGAGGACTGTGCATGGAGCACTGATAAATAATAAAAGACCCGGGTATTTTTCTGCCTGTCAAGTACATCCATCCCTTAACTCCTTTCACACTTCCCGGCTCCCTGTTACAGGCCCATTAAAATTCGGCTTAAAATAGGGTGTTTTTAAAGCGGGGTCCTATTGGGGAGTTATTTAGGGCTACAGTGCCCTTGTTATATACAGGGTGTTTCCAAAACCATGTGAACATATGAAATTCACGAAAAACGATATCTTCTGTAACTGTTCTCTAAATAAGTCCCCAGGTGCAGTTATTTTGGAGATTGAAAATAACAGACCTACGTAGGACAGAATTCTTGGCGGGTTTTCACCTCCTCTCATTTAACTGACATTGAGGGCGGGAAAAAGTTCAAAATTTTTGTCCTCCATAGGCTAGTTGTAGTTATAAGCAATAGCATTGGAAGGGTAGACGAGAGGGAGTTATTCCGGGGGATCTTATATCGGGATTCGTGGTATTTTAGTGCTATTTTTTAATAATGAACATTTTGACTTGACTTGACAAAATAAACACAGATAGATATCTATTGTATAAAACTACTTATATTTTTAGACACGTCCTCACGGCTCTGAAATCCATACAATTTTAATTTAAAGCCTAAACCAAATTTGAGCATCAGATTGCATCCAAACAGATAATTTCTGAGGCATATTTGGCCTGTAACATGTTGTAGATGAAAGGAAGATTTGTGTCTCTCGAATTCTAAAGAATCGGAACAGGAATATAAAAGTTTACGCAAATGTTCTCTTGAAGAACCTGACAGTCACTTCAGCTCCAAAACCAACACCAACCGACCGAACATAAATCACAAGAAAATAACCCCTTGACCCGAACTAAATCAAAATATCCATCCCTAAACCGTATCTACTGGAACGGAAAAATTCCCAAAAGTATCTGAAAAGTAACCACTGGAATTTGGAGTCTAAAGACGTTCTTTCTGAATGCAAAAACAGCTTTTGATGAGAAGATCCTGAATCCATGTCACATGTCGGACATGTCGGTGTCGGAACAAAATCTAGAGCCGAAACCGACATATTAAACTTGAATCTCGATGTAGGCACATGACTCCCGAATTCTTTCCAGGGTTATGACACCAGCTTATAGCAGAAGCCGTTTTGTCAGAGGTGTCGGTCTGAAATTTCTAAAGTCTAGAAATAGCATTAATGCATTTACCGAAATAAATCCCTAGGGGGTGTCTTTTAAGGTGGAAATGATGGGGGCCTTATTTCGGGGTGACTTAAATTCGGTAATTCTGTATAAGTGACTAAATTGTATCCGGTTTCTGACAGTTACTTTGGGCTCGGCTAGAAATACAAGTCATAAATTGCCAAGGGGTGGGGAGTTATTAAGATAAGAAATGCCCACGGTGCAATTGACTGCCTCCAGATCTGTTCCACCGATAAGTACAGTCAGTGGGGGCTGAATTGGGGACAACTGGGTTGACAAATAAGGCGAGAGGGCCAGATGTCCCTTCCCTCAATCCATACAAAAATAAAAATATACTTGACGATCTTGTTTACTTTCCCACTCCAATTCCCCTTTCATTACAAATCATAAACGAGAAACATCCGAAGAACTACAAATTCATCCGTGGAAATCAAACTTATTGGAACTCCCGGAATAAGTGCTACCCCGAAATAACTACCCATCCCTTGTATTTCCATTATCAAGTACCTTAAAATTCCTAATTACAGAGATATAAACTTATCAAAATCCGAGGAAATCAAGTTACCGGAACTCCCGGAATAAGTTTTACCCCGAAATAACTCCCCATCCCTAGCATTTCAGTTATCATATACCTTAAAAATTCCTAATTACAATGATGTAAACTGATAAAAATCCGAGGAAATCAAAGTTACCGGAACTCCCGGAATAAGTTTTACCCCGAAATAACTCCCCATCCCTAGCATTTCAATTATCATATACCTTAAAAATTCCTAATTACAATGATGTAAACTGATAAAAATCCGAGGAAATCAAAGTTACCGGAACTCCCGGAATAAGTTTTACCCCGAAATAACTCCCCATCCCTAGCATTTCAATTATCATATACCTTAAAAATTCCTAATTACAATGATGTAAACTGATAAAAATCCGAGGAAATCAAAGTTACCGGAATAAGTCCTACCCCCAAAATTAGTCCCCATCCCTAGCATTTCAATGTTTAACTTATATTCCTAACTACAATAAGCATTTCTAATTTTGAATCAAAATAACTGCCCAGGGAACTTATACCGGTATTTTGGGTATTGAAGTCGCTCTAAAAATTCACCATGGTAGGAAGTCATATTCCTCCACCAAGTGACTCACTCCACAGCTGAATAACCAAATAAATGTCCCCACTACTCGTACTCACTCTCTATTATTATATTCCATTTAATGACATGCTTCTTCTTCATCATTTTTCCAATATTTATTTTGCTTTACTCACCTAAATTACCTTAAAAATTTCTCTTGTAGCAAATTCAGAGTTTAAATGCAAAATTACTACTTGTTGAAACTTAAAAGAGGTTTATAGTAGAAAAGAAACTAATGACTAATCCTCATGTTAAAAGTCATATCAATTGCGATGCATATATTAAACAAGTTATGACCATGAGGCATGAGGTTACTCACTCACGGAGCAAAATATCCTCATATCCGTTGCTTTTGAGACAAAAAATGCTCTCTATCCAAACTAATAAAATAAGACCCTAAAAGATTCATTTTAATTAGTTCTGATCTCAATAAAAATTTGCAGACCATCTCCGCCTTAATTATTTGGCCGATTTTAAATCAGAATAGCTTTTTGAAAAGCTTACATTGGTTCCACTTCAACTACATTTCGAAAATAGTCTAAAATTTCCAAAAACTTAACCGTTTTTTTCTGTTTTTTTTTTTCAAGGCAGATTAGCCCGTATCACAAGGAAGCTTTATCCCTACAAGAGAGTTTAAATTGACTTACGTTCGTCGAAGTCGGAGTTCATGAGACCGAAATGATCGACAACTTTGTCACCTTTCACCGACACGGAGATCATCAATGATCCAATTTCACAGTTCAGTCACTCCTATCCCCAAATTCACATCACCGACACTGACACAATCTCCAACAACAAATCCCGTTCACAAAATGACATCACATCTCCATCTTCACAAATCCTAGAATTTAAATTAAAAAACCAGTTTAAATTCTACATCCAAATTCATCAAGCACATTTCAAAGCATATAATTACACTCATTTCAAGATCAAATAAATAGTAGGTTTAATTCTAGATAGCTAAAGGGCAGGCCCCACGTGGAGTCTTAAAAAATTATAATTTTTGAGACAAGAATAATCTAAATGTGAATTTGGCTGATAAAAAATCTGTTTATTTGGGAGAAAGTACTTGAAAATAGATTAGTTTTAAGATATGGGGGTGTGTATGTATACGTAGGTCTGTCATCACACCCTAATAACACTGCATAGAAATGACCAAATTAGTCCCTCACTAAACAAATTAATGCAAATCTTCATTCATGAATAAGTCCCGTCGGGTAGAACTGAATGTATAATTCCGACAGATCTCTTTAACAGGGAATTAATGGGGCCATGGGCAGTTAAATGAGGCTGGGTGACATCCCCAAACAATAAATCTAAACCTTTAATGTTACACTGCTTTTTTGCATCTTTCCAATAAAACAAACCCGCATTTCCACTTATTTGCATTCCCTAAGACCGGTATATTCACAAGTTATGATCCTTTTTAAGTCTCAAATACCTCAGTTCCTGAAATTAATATCTATGGGGAGATGGGTACAATAACTAGACTTGTTAAAAATTCATAATATAATCAATTAAGGAGGAATTGCTGCACAAGAAAACCCGTGTTTTAAGTATAAAAATGTATGATTAAAAATGGGAGATTTTTAAAAATCTCGGAATCTTTTATTTTTAACCATTTCGTGGCCTAAAATGCCATCAAACAGTAATTTTTTAAGCATGCCATTCGAAGTTTTTAAAGGTATAACTACGGGATGTTATTTTTTGAAAAACAAATTACTACTAAACTATGAAATTTCGAAAACCACAAAAATGATTTTTCATCTTTGACCATTTCGTGTCCTAAAATGCCATCAAACAATTATTTTCGTATTGAAGTTCGATTTATTAAGCATGTTATTTTTTACTCAAAATTTCAAAATTTGCAATTATATTCCTGGTTTAATTGCTAGGGAAGATAGAATGTAGTTTGTGAATGGCCTATTAAAGGGATTAATTCTGTAATTCTGGGATTGTGCGTTACTCCGACTCGTTTGTAGTTGTTCTTGGTGGGAGTTAGTGGGTATAGTTAACAGGTAAATAAATGGAAGTGATAAATATTCCCTGATTTATGATTATCTCCATCCATTAAGCCAACTCCAAACCAAAAGCATTTAGCCGACTAAATGATTACAGGGTCAACTCAAACAAACTACAAACTCCTCGTTAGAATCGACTAAACAATTCGTTTTAATCGTTTTTAAACAACCAAGTTAGCAGGGACACTTTCCCAAGTCTCTTCAGGACAACTGGATTTCACGTGCAAATGCATAGGATTTTTCGGTTTTTATTCGAGAGTAAAAACGGTGAATATGTGAACATGAAATGTGATGTTTGGACAGAAGTTGGCTCTAGGCCATGGAATCTCATCTTTGAAATGTTTTCCATGATCATCAAAGTCGCTTTTGAACATCCTAAACTAAAACCCCCTTCCACTACTTTATTAAACCGTTCTCCTGGAGTTTCGGAGCGTTTTTTATTTGATCAGTGGACTGTTCATAATAAACTATTATGTCAAGAGCAATTTTTTTACTGTTTTTGGACAGTAACTCCAGTCCCTTGAACCCTAGAATACCGTCTTGGAAGATGAAACGATTTTTCATAAAAACCGACTAAAATCCGTGTTATTAAAATTATGCAAACAAGACGAGTATTGGGGGCTATATTGGCCGGATATTGGCTAATCCTGCCGGAGGGTCCAAACTCCAAACCAACATCCTCATTTACAATTATTAATTACATCTTTTGCATGTACACCTCTAGTCAGAAATTCAAAAGATTATTAGCCTCGTCCCTCCCTCCGGTACATCTGTCCCACTATTTGAGCAATTAACAAAGTTATAAGATTTCGGAAGCAACTGCCTCAAGACCGAAGAGGGACCTCTCATAAACCACCCCCACTGCTTTTTAGAGCCAATTCATCAATTTTTAGCTCTGGAACCTGTATTAACGACCCTAAGGAACGGAGAGGAAACCAGCAGATTCAGCTTCCCTTTGATTTATTCCTCGAAAATAGAGAAGCCTCGTAAGGGATTTACAAATTCCTTACTTTTAAAGACTTGGAGTGTTTGAAACGAAAATAGGGAGAGCTGGGGGCTAAAGTTTGACGTTTTAAATTTTAAAACCTTATTTAACACTGTCCTTTGAAGTCAGGGAGTTTTAATTTATGTCCGTGATTTTGAGGTTGAGGGATAATCAAGGATTTCAAGAAAATGCATGCAAAATACACCATATTTGCTAATTTTAAATTTTTAATGTCATGAGGATTGAAATTTCATGAAATTTCATCTTAGCTGTTGGATTGATTTTAATCCTGACTCTGAACACTTTACGAGCTTGTAATCCGTAGTTCGTCGGAAATCAGGTCCGGATTTTTTGCTTGTTATTTTTTAAAGATTTTACGGGCTTTGTGACCGGATAAATGTGGACATTAAATTTATGTCTGTGATTCGAGGGATTATCAGGGATTTCAAGAAATTACATAAAAATACACCATATTTGCTAATTTTAAATTTTTCATGTCATGAGGATTGAAATTTCATGAAATTTCATCTTAGCTGTTGGATTGATTATAATCCCGGCTCTGAACACTTTACGAGCTTGTAATCCGTAATTCGTCGGAAATCAGGTCCGGATTTTTTGCTTGTTATTTTTTAAAACATTTTACGGGCTTTGTGACAGGATAAATGTGGACATTTACAGCTACTTCCTACAACACGGGAGCCGAAACGAGAGGTTTGGATACAATATACAATGTTAGGAGATTTATGGAGAGCGGATATATGAACCTAATGGGCAAAGTGAATCATAAAAATAAATGTCGGAGGACTTTATATTTTTATTTGCTGTAATTTCTCTGAGATTCGCACCAAAACGGAGCTTTTTATCCTCCTTACATCATAATAATAATATCACTCTGCTCTCGGCTTATGAGTTCCAGAGTCTTTAAGCGATTCCAGAAGTCTATAAATAGAATCTAGAGATGGAGATGAGAGATTTAAAAGTGCATGAAATCTGAGACTTTAACTGTTTGCCCAAATGTCAATTTCACGGTGGGGGACTCAGAGTTTCAGATCAGAGTGCTTTGTATATATTTATATCAACGCCTAACCCTCCTCTGATGTAGAGTTCCAATCGTCACTTGATTAAGCTTTAAGCTTTGGTCAGAGCTGATGCTTGTAATAATATTTCGTGAAATTTTGAAATGAATAAGTCAAAATAAGGATTTTAAAATTTGAAATGAGAATAAGTTGTGTATGAATGGCCCAGAACGGTTGTCAGAGAATCCCATGACATTTGACATTGAATCTCTCACATCCAACATCCAACGTCTCCAAAGCAAAATATGTGTGAAACAACTGCCAGATTGAATTCCAAGCTTGACCCTCTCGGGTTCAATAAACGTGCCCTAATGTCCAATTCAGAGTGACTGCTGGCAGGTTCTAGATTGCCCATCGGTTGGACCCGGATTTAATGGACTCATAAACACTGTAAATCCGAACATAGACTCCCCGAAATAGTTCCCCAGCCTTTGGAGGGTTTGAAAGCATAGATCTGGAAAACATTGGCCCCCCGGAATAGTTCCCCATGTTTTTGGAGGGCTTGAAACCATAAATCTCTTGAAATAGTTCCTCTCCTCACACTTCGAAGAGTTGGACTAATAGAATCCCGAAATAGAGCCCCACCCCTGCCTTTTGTAGAGATTCTACCCTTGAAAACATTGACCCCCGGAATAGATCCCCATCCTTGTATAGTATAGATCCAACTCTTCAAAAGCATCTACCCTACGCGAAATAAATCCCCACCCGTATGGGAACCTGACTCAAGACATTTGTTAGGAATTTATTTAGGCTTCTTTTTACGGTAACAAACTTGTCATTAGTCAAGCTGTCTGTTGTGGTTAATAGTGGGCATTAAAAGAGGATAAAAATTCGAGTCTTTTATTGTTGAAAGAATGGGTGTTTTATTTTGATGATTTGGTAGTGGTGGTGGTGGTGGTGGTGTTTTGATTGTTTGTTGGTGTGAGAGGTGAGATAGCGTTAAAAGACGTTCCTGGCCTAATCCCTAAATCCGGTTCGGGTCCTGTCCTCGGGACCAAGAACCAAAAAAAGCCATTATCCAAGGACCACAGACAACTCTTCTCCGTAAATAACAGTTCACTAAACAAATAATCGGAGGCGGCTATAATTACATTACTAACTACAACAGAGAAGAACATAAAATAAAACCAAAACCTCTCCTCCAGCTCTAAAGACTTGTGGACAGAAACTCTGGTTCTAGAATCGAATTAAAGAAACGACTTCTGGAACTACTTCGATTTTCGACAGAGCAAATTCTACACTTTTTATTAGTTCTCTAAGACATTTTTAACGCACATTTTTTATTACAAAGAATTAAAGATATTTTGTATTTTAAGTCCGAAAAGATCCCTACATTCCAGCTCCTACTTCTGCTGAGGAATTTAATTACAATTTTTTTTGTATTTAATCCCTGCATTTGGATACAATTTCTGTCAACTCAACGACTACTGTGATTTAAGCTCCCTCCAGGACAGATATTTTTTAAACCTAACTGAAATTTGGGGGAATTGTTTCGGGGAGGGGCAGTTATAACGAAGGAAAGTTTCTGAGGTGGGTTTCATTAAAAATTAATTAACTAGACTTAATGAGCCAAAAAATCGGAATTACCTAGAATTGCGACAAGCATGCAATAAGCTTTTCTTAAACTCCAGATTTCTTGATGTAATTTCACTAAAATTGTTTTCCGGGGGGGGGGGGGACTTAAATCAGGATTTACAGTAATAATAACGAGTATTGGTTTAAAACTAGCCAGTAAATTCCCCAAAAGAAGCCTGTGAACAAAATAAACGGGTTTCCGGGTTTTGAGAAACTGCATCTGGACATTTCCGTTAGAAATGATGTGATTTTGACATGCCTTTAGTTGAAGGCCTTTTAGTATTCTGACTTAAAAGTGCGTAGAAACTAGGGATTTCAGAACCGATTTCCCATGTTATTCTTGGCAGCCAGAGAGTGTAGAAATTTCCTAAATTTGGCCAAAAGAGTAAGTTTCTGGTCGTCCCCGATAAGCAATTATCCAACAACTTTGTTTGCTCATGCAAATCCACCCGACTTACTTTGTTTTCTTGAACAAGAAACGAAGCAACTTATTCTTCTTGACTCTAAAAGCCTGGAAGAATGATCCGAAGGCACGAACAAGGAAACTCTAATCATCCAACAAGCCCTCCAACACAAACACTATTAACATAATAATAGTTAAACTATTCCACAAATCCCAGTCCTTAGAACAGTACCACACTAGGTTTAAGAGAAAATACGGATTTTTTATTGCTATAATGGTGGTGTTAACAGAAGAATTCCATGTGTTCTTATCCCATCGAATTAAACACCATTTTACGGACTATTTCCGTTCGGTTTTTAGCAAATTTTTCAACTTTAAAATATACCCATAATATACAGTATTTTTTTTCACAGACAATTTTTAATATTGTGTTTTCAGAAATGTTTTACTTCATAAATTTTAAGTCAAATATCAACTCTGCCACACAATTATATTTTTAAATTCGGCTTCAGATATTTCATAAGTGACCAAAAACGGTTTGTGGTCAATTTTAAAATATTTTGAACTTATTAATGTGCCAAATAGTGATTTTCAAAGAAAATCTAAAGATGACAATAAAAACCTTTAATATGATTTTATGTGATTTTCAAGCATTTTCCATGCAACTGTCGAGATAAAATTTTAATTAAACTCCCATACAAATCCAACCCAATCACCAATAATCACATTTCCATCTCATTTGAGTCTCTATCTTTCCAACCCTCCGATATTGCGTTTAATTTTGAAGGATTGTCGTCTGATTTTAAAATCGTTTTAAAGGGCCCTTGAAACGGTAGAGTTGAATGAGAAGAGTTGATGTTTGATTTAAAAGATGTGAGTTTGTTGAAGGATAAGAGATTTTGTGAGATTGAAATTAGGGGAGAGTAGTGTTATATCCTGGCTGTTTTGGACATTTGAGATGAAATGAGTCACCACGGGTCCGGGTTCCCTTCAGAACCTTGGATCTGTCACTCATCCAATTCAAATTAAATGGAGGGTGACTTTAAAATACTCTCACTTCAAAACTAAACTAATTACCATCACCCTCCGACATATAATGCAGAACCCTAGGAGTACAAGGCTGGAATAAGCAGGTCTTTGAAAGCATCGGGGATCTTCGACAGAGAAATATTAGGAGTTTAAATTTTAAATATCAACCCAAACTCATTCCCCCAACCTTTCAGAGAGACAATGAAATCCCACGCTAACATTTTAGGCGTTTTAACCGAATCTCGTTCAAGAAAGTAAATATAAGACCTTTTATATCTGCGAGTGCATTTATTTATGAAGCTAGGAAATATAAACTGAATCCTTATTAGTTTTATGTTAAAATGAACGGATTTTTGTTTAGAATGAATCAACCTGTTGAAAGTAACTTTTGCGCCTATTTTTACGTTAAATTAACCATTAACAGTATTTTAACCGGGGGCCAAAATAATTTCTAAAACATTTTGGGAAAGGGATCGATTTCGCCAAATCGGACCAAAAACCACGAATTTTATATCGTTTCGACGTATCTTACTATAAGAGAAACGATTTGTGGTTGGAAAAACTGTGATTATCAAAAATTCAAATGTAAACAAATTAGTTCTCAACAAATTCAACTCCACATTTTTACTTGATTTTTTTAGCCCGGTTTCAAAATCGGTTGTTTTCGTCCTACTGTGTTTCAATCTGTTTCGGTTTGGATGGATTTTGATCACATACTCAAAATACCCATAACATTTCCTACAAATCCATTGATCGGATAGCTAAAAAGGGAGTCTTGTATGTAAAGAAATAACTACGAATAAGGGAACAATTTGCATTGAAAATTGAAATCGTTAAGTAAGTTAGCGCTGTATAGTAGAAGCATAAAAGAGAGGTAATGTAATTAGTAATTGCTGTAGACATGTATTTCCCTTTTGTCAAACTCCCAAAGTCCCAACCGAATTCATTAGATTCTGAATGAATTCGGAGTTCAATTAAAGGCCCACTTTAGATGTAACAATTAAATTCCGACCCTCCTCCCCCTCCAGCCAGGACCCCCCACTGACTCACTGAACTTGCAAATTCACATCATCGCATCCCTAAATAAATCTCAAAACCCCGAACAATACCTCAACAAGCCCTTCATAACATAACATAACTCATAAGTCTGCCCGAATTCGGGTAAAACCCGCTATTTCGGGGTATACATGATTTACGAACGGCCCGTAGATAAACCCGGGTTTTGCTAGAAGAGAGACAAGTCCGTACCTACAAAGAGACTAATTGGAGACAAAGACACACTTCCAACCCGACAATATCCCCTTATTAAATTCCATCACAAATTATTCACCGATTCGGTGACAAAATGGTCCGGATAAAATGGTCGGGACATAATGGTCGCGGATAAAATGGTCGTGGAGGAAATGGTCCCAGGGATAAAATGGTCGGAGACAAAATGGTCGGGACGTAATGGTATCAGTGAATGGTCGCGGATATAATGGTCTGGACATAATGGTAGTAAGAAATGGTCGCGGATAAAATGGTCTGATTTTTTAAATCACATTTCACTGTACTGATGGCCGCTGAATACAACCATTAATCTATGTATCTACATAAATTTTGTCATTTCCTATCGCTTACTTGTTGACCGTTTTTATTTCGCTGCATGCAGTACTATATACTTTACGGTACTACACTAATATTATTATTTAGAATAGAATTGTACTGCTGTATAGTATAAATAGATAGCTGAATACGACTAGGACTAATATTTTAATTAAATCTACCTACTCAAATATTTAGGGTCTACTTTTGTCATTTCTTGCTTTTTATTCATGGTTTATCCTTCACAAAAGACTACAGTACCTACTTATAATTTGTAACATTTTAAAAGCCCTACTCCAGCTAGGTCTACCCTTCAGATAATAAGGGTCTACTTGTATCTTATTTTTCCATCCGTTGTTCGTTTCTTTAAACAAATCTGTATTACTTCCTAGTTTCATTATTCTTTGTTGTCGCGGATTTGGATTTGTTGTTTTTGTTTCTAATTCAGCGTTTAATAAAATGGCAGAAATACAAGAGATTGAAACGGTTACTGAAGGACTGGAAGTTATATTGAGTAGTTGAAAGTTATTATACTGTTGAATAAAGCTGTTTAAAACATTAATTATTTTTTTGCTCACCAGACCATTATGTCCGCGACCATTTTTAGCTACCATTATATCCCGACCATTATATCCGCGACCATTTCACCCGACCATTCTATCCCGACCATTACTTCCCTGACCATTTCATCCTCGACCATTTTGTCTGTCGACCATTTTGTCCGGACCATTTTGTCCCTGACCATTTTGTCCCGACCATTCTATCCGGATACCTTATTCACCTGGAAATTGGAATATCAAACTAAAGTCCCAATTAATTAGAACCCTTTACTTCCATCCCTAGATACGTATTTTAAATATCCAAGTCAATAAACCCTTGAATTTTGAATTCCAAATTTTCGAACTGTGAGCAAAACAAAAAAAAATGCATCAAAATTTCAATTTTATTTTTCCAAAACCCAAAGCAATATCTTGACCATAGAATACAACAGGCCCAAGTCAAGTGAAATGGATTGATTATGCAACCGAACAACTCCAATATTTCCATCTCAGAAACTCTAAGCAAAACACATTATAGTAAGTTTCCTCCTCCGTAAAACTTGTTTCCATTTAAATTCCCTAATATTATTGGCTTTGGAATTGTTTCGGATTTTTGTCGAACGTAAATGGAGGGGAAAGTGTGGCATATGTGTGGGACCACATATTTATGAGCAAGCCTCTTTTTGCCAAACAAATTGTCCAAAGTTCCTCTATTATACAGAATAGACTATAGAATTGAGATATCCATTCTACTTTGCTTTGAGTCTGGAATAGGAGATGAAGAAGCAGAAATAGATTCTGTTCCAAAGAACAAGAAGAGTCCCCTCTGACTACTTACAAACTTCCTCAAGAACTTCATGAGAAGGGGAAGACGAAGCTGAAGAATAATAAGAATCCTAACTTATTGAATAAGGCCCATGTTGTTCTAGGACCAGATTACTTACTTACTACTGACGAACCCACTAACTAAACATATACTCGAGCTTCATCACCATTTATTCTCCAGACTAATAAAATTCACAAAGATCAACAAGGATTATTATTATGGATATGGATTGTCAGTTAGCTAAAAAGGACCTTTCACACCTAATGAAACATGAAACACTGCACTGATCAGTTCAGATTTCGAGATAAACCCCGAAAACAGGCTAAAAATCGTGTTTTTCTGATTCGGTTCTTGGGGCACAAAATTCCGTCCATCATAAGTATATTTATATTTTCATGAACATGGTAAATTCGTCTCGTCAAGTCCCGAAAATATTTAATTTTGTCGGACTTTCGGATTTTATAGCCACGGGCCAATCTCTCATTTCAGACCAACCTGGTTCATTTACATGAATTGAACTAATATTCCTGTCACATGCCTAAGTTACTATATATTTAAATTTAAATTAGGTCAATTAGGACCTCCGTTTAACATCCGTCTGACAAGGATATCAGGAACGAATGGATGATTTAATTGCCTTCTCTAGGGATTACTACGATAATTTTTGAACGGTCCCTAATCCAGGACTGTTGTATATGGAGAGTAGTGAGTGCTAATATTTAGAAGTGAAGCAATAAATACCCGCTTCACTGACGCTTCCAAGACGACCAAATCCGAAAGAGGAAAGCAGTTGGGCATTTCTCTCATCATCTCTACAATTTCCATACCCGCAATCATTACAAGGGACATTTCCCAACTGACAGACGAAATTATTACCGAAAATGTGCTTTAAATCTCATATTGGGTTAATTTTTGAGCCCATCCGTGAGATTTTGTAAAAAACAAAATGAGAGCATTTTTTTTCAAATCCCTATTACATTCTGAAACAACACAGTTTAAAGCTTATTTTAAAGTTTGACATGGATAATCGATACTGAAACTAGGGATGCCGCGAGCTTGGCTTTTCGAGGCTCGTGCGAGCACGAAGCAGTAGCTCAAAAATTTCAGCGAGCCGCGAGCGCTCGTAGAAAAAAAAGCTCGAGCTCGTAGAAAACCTCGATAATTGTCATTATCCAGGAATGCCATCAATAGCTGAATACTGTAAAAAAAATAATTTTGTAGGCTAAAAAGAAAAACGGTTCGGGAACACGATGTACTAGAGACATAATTTATTTTAAAATTAAATCCTAATATTTAATATTACATTATTACGTATTCGAGAAATTGGAAATTATTTCAGTTTCAATTTTCAATTATATATTGAATGCGATATTTAATTAAATTAATTAATTGATGCATAATACATATTACTTGATATTACTATAACTGAGCTTAGAGTTGTAATTTGTAATAACAATATTAACTCTAAGTTTAGACTTAGACACCTGTAAGTCTAACTAAACCTCTGACCCACCGGTGGGTCAATGGTCAATGTCTGAGTGCAGTTGAGTGTAAACTTGTAAACTGGCTTCATCAACTGAGGCATCGAGAATGTTGAGCAACCGGTAGTTGGCGGTAAAAGGATTAATTTCATTTCACCCACAAATAAATGAATTTTGCTTGTGAAAAATCGAATAAACGAAGCGAGCGCTCGATGAAATCTCAAGCTCGTGCTCGTACGAGCGCTCGTGCGAGCTTTGACCCAGGCTCGGCGAGCACGAGCGCTCGCGGCTCGTTACGAGCGCTTCGCGACCTTCGAGCGCTCGCCTTGCTAGCGGCATCCCTAACTGAAACCCTCCACACCGGGCATCTGGGCGGATAAACGGTGATTTACTATAACATATTGTATAACCTTTTGAGGGTTTCGATTCAAATCGCGATTGACACCTCGTGCAGGTCCATTGTTCCCCCGATTTTTTCATTAAATACCCGGGTTTTGATTTCCGACTCCGACATGTCAAGCTTGTAAAAAGTTGAGGAGCTCTTTTCTTCTCTGGTCTTCCTTATTAGACATTTTAATTACTTTGTCATCTTGTTTTGCTTCAGAGTCTAATTATACACTTCTTCCTACGCTTTTTAGAAATATGCAAATACGCTTAGGAGGGGTTCTAACTGACTATAGACAATATATAACATGTCACAAACGTCGTCCTAATTATAATCTTAATTATCCTCCAGAGTCTCCATATTCCTCAGAGGGAACTCTCTTTTGATAATATTGCTTCTAGATTGCTTCAAATCATATTCAGCTTATAATACAGGGTGTTTCCGTTCATTGTCCAGCTCTTTAAAATGACAGTATTTTAAAGACCTGTGCTGGACAATGAATAGAAACACCCTGTATATGTAATTCATGAGCATATCGTCAGTATCATCTAGATCTGGAAGTATGGAATTCTATAGTCGAATTGCCTGTCATTTAATTTAGTTGCTGTATATGTATAAGAGGCTACTGACTCAGGTGAGTTAGCAAATACAGGTGTGTCGAATTTGGTTCGATTCTTATTTTGCGGTTGAATTATGCATGTCCATTTTAATGACTTGCAACATTATTGTACTTTCACCCTCGTGCTATTCTGCATTCTATCCAATAGGCAAATAATCCACAACTCTTTCCAGACAATTCCCAATTACGACCTATACTCTGATATAAAGCTCGTAATATACATCTGAAAAATAATTTTAGGCTGACAAGGGAAGTACCCGAAACGTAACACCCAGAATCGCTTGATTTTTTTTTGTGTTGAACCTACTAATAATACTAACAATTAAAATAAAGAATTGGCGGCCCAAATTGTGATTTTCGGATTTCTAATTTTTTTCTTAATTTTTTGGTATATATATGACATGAAGCATAGTACTTGAATATATTTTCATGTTCAATGTTTGTGATCTTTTTGAACTTGGTTAATATCAATTTGGGCCGCTAATTCTTTTATTTTAATTGTTAGTATGATTAGTAGGTTCAACACAAAAAAAAACAAGCTATTCTGGGTGTTACGTTTCGGGTACTTCCCTTGTGAGCCGATCACAAATGGCAAGCATATTTCATGTTAAAAAACTAATTTTACATGCTTTTCGGGGTTTTAAATTAGCAGCCTAAAAGCTAAAAAAAATGGTGCATCGGGATTTACATATTCTTGGAAATCACAAAGAAACAAAACTCCCCGGAATAAGTCCCCAATCTCTTTAATAAACCCTTGTTCTACACAGTATGTGTGAACGGCCCTCACATTTTTATAATTCGGACACGTAGGTTGCAGGTTTTGTAGATACTAACTAGATAGTTCCAAGTTCAAGTTTACTAAACAGGCTTTGGGAACTGGAGGTAATTTACACGGACCGAGCAATAAATGGGGTTTCCTAAATGATAACTTGCCCTTGATTGACGATCGGATAAGTAAATTGGGAATCGTACATTTCCAAGCAGCCATTATGGAGCTTAAATGGCAGGGACAATAAATTAAATCCACTTGATTCCAAGTCAATTAAATGGACACACCAGAGAGGTCTTACTTTTATTGCCCGTGATATCCTAGTCAATTTTATTGACCTCACAATCAGGTCCCTAATATTATGTCATTTTATTTGCAAAGGAAATAAAAAACAATGTTTTCAGTTTTAAAAAACGAAACGTCAGTTGACAAACTGTGATTTAAACAATCTTAAATCCTAGTTCTTTATCAAGAAATATATGAAGCTGCGTTTTTTTTTAAATTAAAAGTTGGAGATGTGATTGTAATCTAAAACGCAGGTTTAAAACGTAAGACGAGTATCATAAACGCATGTCCTTTTTACAAGGGTGTATTTATTCCAGCAATTCAGTTTTATTGTTTAAGCAGAATACATATCTTTTGATTAAATATAAGAACAGAGAGTTCCATCATATCATTCATTAGACGCTTCTCATGTCAACTTGTCGTTTTAATAGCTATAGACAGCCCTCTACACACCGATATGTAAATCCAACTCCTTGCTTGGAAATATGAGGAAAAAAATAGTTTTTTTGTAAAATGCTAAGGAGATCAATTACAGGTGAGAAATCTGTTGGGATCATCATATCATGATACCGGGGTTTGCTCATAAATTACGTAAAAAAATAATAAGTCAGTTAAGTCACTTTTGTATTGATGACAAATTAAGCTGGCACTCCTGCATTTTTAATTTTTCAGAGAACTTTAAAACTGAGAAAATTTAAAAATCCTATGAATTAGTTGTATTTTTTAACAATTTCAAAATACCTGCAATTGCATGAACATTTTTTTGGAGTTCTCGCTATAATACTTGTGATTTGTGGCAATTGAAGCCTAAAAATATCCAAAATTGTCTAACGATTTAGCTATGAAATTGAATAAAATTATCCTTTAAGACCCTCCCTATATAAATTAATTTAACTTTTAACGATTTTGAGAGCTCGGATTTTTGTTGATGATTTTGTTGATTTTGTTTTACGAATTTGTAGGTCTGTGTTTTTTGTTCATGAACGGCTCATGAACCCTACCTCATCCGAGGTTGGTGTTGGTGCTTGAGGTTGAAGTATTGAGATCGGTGGACCAAAACGACTGTCTTACATGGCCATGCATTTTAATTCATCACAAACAAATAGAGGAGTTAAATATCTAAGAAACTATCAAGGAAATCTCTAACTCTAAACCATAGATATGGATTAGATATGGATAGTATAATAACTCTAACTCTAAACTCTAAGCAGGGAGTTCTAAAAAAATCCAAAGGCAAGAATAAGATGAGGATAATCTAACTGGATCTGCTCTCGACTGTTCTTTAAAGCCAAGTCCCTTATCTAAATGAGCTCATCCAGTCTCCAGTGACTCACGGGCTCATAATGTTATATAAAATCCATAATTTTTACTAATAGCCAAACTCAGTCTCTTAAACATCATCTTCTGTAATGTCTTATAAGTTATAACTTCACTATTCTCGAACCTACTCTCGTGCTTAGGTCTTGTTGTTACTAAAAGAAGAAGAGAGACTGGACTAAATCGGCAGGGGGTCAGTCCACATATTTCATCCTGTCTAAAGACAGGCACTGAAACCCGAAACCCTTTTCCCATACAACAACTGGGATTTTTTTAAGGATACTTTGGTGGGGAATGGGTCATCCAGAGATTCATACGTTTAAGATCATTTTTAGAAAATTTAAGGGCCGTTGGGGCATGATTTTTCAAAATTATAACATTTCAGTAAGGGTTTTTCAAAATGAGAGGTTTTAGAACCTGATATTTTGTGAAATAATGGATTATGCAGTTTTTGAAATAAAGAAAATTACCCATTTGGTGCTTCAAATTTTAATTTTTTAGAAATTTATGCCATCGATCCTGTTTCAGATCATGCGTTGTTTATATACAATTCACGAGCCAAATCACGCATTTTCGCAACTAAAAATGCAGTCAATCTTAAACTTGCATATTATTCCAATATACATGCGCTATTAACATAATTTCTTAAGTTAAACTATCGGCCAGTGTGGCATTTATTTAAAAAAAATTCATCATTTTAAAGCCTTGTTGGTTGTTTAAATGTTGAGGAATGCGAATGAATAGTTGCAACAGCATGTATTTGTTACACGTACATTGTATTTCAGAAGAAATTGAAATGCATACTCACTTTTACAATCCTCTTCCTCATAATATTAATATCTCACAAACTTTGTGTGACGAACTGGACCGGAAAGTGGCAGTAAAACTTGTAAAAAAAGCTCGCCTATTTTAAACTCCAAGTCTGTTCACAAGGGACTTAATATAATTGTAAATTATAAATTATGCAAATGCCTAAACTATAGAATTCTTTTGTAATTTCGTCGAACTTATATTACAGAACACTAATTCCACATAACGCTAAAGGGACCACACCTGTGTGGCCTTTAAAGTGGCCATAAACTACCCATAAATCAGCCCTCTTCTCCCTCATTACAAGTGAGAAGATGAGGAAGAACCGATCAAAATTTAAATTACTTATCCTCCATACAATTACCTCAACAAGTCATAAACAATCCCGGAAATTTATTCAAAAACTAAATAAAAAAAACTGCTTTAAAATATTCAAAAATTATAAATCCATCGGCCTCCAATAACATTAGTTTAGAACCGAACTTTTGTGTAGTCAGTTGAAGGTGGTCCAAGTCCAACTAAACTCCTAGTCATATTTAATGATAGATCGGAGATAAAATGGGCTGTTCAGAACACATTAAACTACAAGCTATTCATCGCCACTTGCTTATTCCCGTTTTTTTCAGCACGTTGTGTCTGAATGAGCCCTTAAAAGGCTATAAATAATGTTTTAAGAGATGAATATCGTGAAGATAGGGGAGAAGAGCTCAGGTGAGGATGACTTATGGGTTTTGGTCCTTCAATTGATTATTTATTTACATTATGAAGGGGCCCTCGTTATCCCGTAATTTATGGACCTCACACAAGTCTGAGCCCCCACTGACCAACAAGTATAAGGGAGTTAAATAACCCTCTCCTACACTTGTCAATCTCGCATATTATTTCTTGGATTCGAGTTCTGTCAGAGACGTCACGTCAGGAACCCTGATTTTGGACCATCGAACCAAATTCCAGGATCAAATGATCGAATAAAAAATACAAAAACCATCCATCATCATTCACCATCACTTCAAATAATATCAACTCGCTTTTGTTCATTAATTTAAGGCATTTATGGGTCGTAACTTCACTTATTATATTATAACTTTATAACCTGTCCCAAGCTTCCTTTGACGTCAAAAACAGCCTCGACTCGACTCTCTGAACAATTGACAGCTTTTACTCCGGAGGAATTAGAAATCTGCTGAGATTTTGACAGTTCTGAGCATAATATTGTTATGAGGGGAAATTGGTGTACTATGGATGTTTTTATTGAAAATTTAAAGATTTTTGATTTTAAAATTGGTGAAAGATTCCATGTCCAGCTCAGCAAAAACTTATAAGTTTCAAAGCAGACCGTCGTTTACGATCATTTTCGAGGTTCTAAACAAGTTAGTGCCAGGGTTAGAGAACAATATGAATAAATGCAGAATAAAAATCACGGCTCTTCCTTTTACGAGCATTTGATTGACGAATAGCGTTTTTTGTTCAAAAAAATGGGATTGTTAGGGAGAGGAGATTTGAATTAAACAATTTGTTTGCATTGTTGTTGGAATATGAAACTGTGGTTCCATATAACTCTAAGGCTCTAATACAATTTTATTATTTTATCCCCTTAGTTAGTGCTAGTGTTAATGAGACTGTTGACCCCGTAATAAATAGTCGGATAAGGAAGTGATGGATAAATGGGTGAGTTCCATTAGCCAGTTCCAATCCGACAACATTCCTCGTCCAAACAAATTGGAATGAGGATCTGGACAGGTCCATTGTCTGATATTGTCGACACTTTGACAGTCGACATTTCGACAGTAAATAAAGGTCAATCCTTGTCATTGTCACCGAAATTATGATCATTTGTCGACATCCAAAACCCCTATTCCTATCAAAGTCCCATAAACCACTCCGGATTTTGTCAATCACAATAAGTCCCCATCTCAATGACCCATTGTTCTCACTAATTTACGATACAGCAATGTAACACTTACAAGTTCTGCCACTTCAACTTAAAATCACAATTCAAAGGACATCTTCCAAATCTAATCAACTCCTCTAATCTATCCAAACTAAAGTGACAAAAAATTATAATTTAATTTAATTGGGATTTGAAAAAGTTACATTTCGGCAGAGAAACTTAATTCCCAACCCGGTGGATTGGGACCTTTAAAATCTAAAGGTGAAAAAAAAATCCTAATAAAATTACACTTGCTCCGCATGTAGAAGTCACTTTTTTGTACCTAAAATTCGTTTTTTTTTGATATTTCAAAGTGTAAAAACTCGGATAATTGAAGAATTCGGTTGAGATTTCCCCGTCTTTCAAGTTGCTACAGGGCAAAGGGAATTGTGTAGGAAATAGGGATTCTGATTGAATTTGTAGATCTCGAAGAGGAGGGCACTTATCTTTAGATGTTAGAGGTACTCAGGACCGAAGAGGTTAATTCCTCAGATTTACAGGAAATCACTTCCTTTTCAAGATCAGGAAAAATCGGATTTTGTAGCTGGAAACGTTGAAATAAGACTGTATTTTAGCGTGTAAAGTGTGTAGGGTGAAGTGCCTGAGGTGAATCACTAATTCGGATTCAAATTCAAAGTGCTCTATAGAGATATATCCGAAGATGTTGAGAGGTTGAGTAGGAATAGACCGAATTCGGGGTTTTCGGTGTTTCGGATGGTTATTATTATTTCGGGGTTGTAAATAGTCTAGATTTGTAGAATATCCTGACTTTGTATGTGGGAATAAGGCTATGAGAAATAGGAAATAGGATTTTCCTCTCAATTGACTTCCAGGAGGAAATGTGCAAAATAATCCGATTTCGGAAACTCTAGATTTGGAAGGCCAATTGACTATGCATTTCGGTTTCTAGCTTCCAGGCATTTTACTACCGCTTTTACACTGAATTAAGTCCCCAGGGGGACTTATTCTGTCAATCTTTAGTCCACCGATGTAAGTATAATCAATAATCAAGCACGAGTTTTGGAGGTGATGGTGGGGTGGGGAGTTATTACGGTGAAAAATCCTTAAAAGCCCCTTTTCGGCATTGCATAATAATTACCATAGGTATAGGAGGTGGGGACTTATTCCGGAGTAAATTTTTCAATGACAAGTCAATCTTTAGTCCACCTATGATGTAAGTATACTCAAGCACGAGTTTAGGAGGTGGTGGTGGGGTGGGGACTTATTACGGTGACAGTTCTTTAAAAGCCCCTTTCCGGCATTGTATAATCCTATGGGCATGGGTATAGGAGGTGGGGACTTATTCCGGTGTAAATTTGACAAGTGTACTCTCCGTAAATGGAATTAGTCTTTCACCTGCTTCGGTACAGAGTTCTATTTCCCTGTTTGAAATTCGAGACTTGACTAAAAGGTTCTCGGAATTCTAGATTCATTTACTTGGGTTCTTTAACTTCATTTTATTTCCTTATTCTAAACTATATGGAATATGGATATGAAATACTGAATATGAAAAATTTAATACGATATAGCTGCTTTTGATCGGAAAACATTTCCGGTTCCTAAACGCTCAGTTTACACCTAGAAACCGTACAAACTTACAGATTTAGGATTTCCTTTCATTTTTATAATTTCACATTTAATTTTGTTCAATCTCCTATAAGTTCCTTGATTTTCAAACTCACACCTATTAAAATTTTCCATGAAAATTAATCTGAAGATTTAATTTCAATTAAAAATAAAACAACTTACGAAACTCAGTTTTTAATCCAATTCTCCAACATCCAATTATTTATTTAGTCAAATCCAAATAAAGAACTCTTTTAGCAGAACACTTGTTTCTTTTTATTAAATCAAACAACGACAAACGAAACCATGTATTTAAATTCAATCCAATTAAAATAAAGCCAGTAGAAGAACTTGAATTGAATCAATGATATTGTCGAATTACTTTAATTGCTCTATGATAACACAAGATCAGAACAATGCATTACAAATTACAAATCTTTACAAGGCCTTGATTTCACATACACGTCAAAACCCCCTATATCTATGCAGTTCAAATTTAATCCAAGATTACTAAAATATGAAATAGAGCGTGGAACGTGAGGATTTTGAATAAAAAATAATTTCACTGTATAAATTCCCAATTGTATCCATATTATTTTTGCAAATGATCTAAAATTACAATAAAAATCCGGTGAATTCCAAATGAATCAAATAAAACTGTTTATTTTTGGACAAGAGAGCGTGCGTGCTTTCCCTTTGGAAGACGAAAGACAACTAAGGAGTTCCTCCAAGCCGTTCCCATCTGAAATATGCTCTCTCCACGTGAGGGCCATATCCTCTCCACAATCTCATCGCCCCTAAAATAACCCCCATGGGTGGGGATTTATTTCGGGGTGGTACTCTATTTGGAGGTGGGCTTCTATTTCGGGGTATATATGTATATATTTTCAAAGGGACTAGCTGCTCTTTAACCTTTTAGGGGGGGGGTCTATTTGAAGAATTACGGTAACCACTCGAGATGCTGACTGCTTTACCGTAGACCTAGACTCAATTAATATGATCAACGACACGTCATTGTTTCAGGTGTCAGATTTGTAAGGGCCAACAGATCTTTAAGAGATTGGTCACGCCGGTGTTGGTGTTTGGATTTTAAATTCTGGAACTGGAACAATCGTTGTTTTTAAAGGTACAAGAGCAAAACCTGAAGTTTAAAACCACATTGAATTGTTGAATTGGAAAATAGAATAAACTGTAACGAAAGAGACAGCTTTGGAGACAAATACGGGATTGGATCTTTACTTACTCTGTTCCAATTCTTTCGTGGGATAAAGAATAGTTTTTTAAGTGGAGGTGGTCCGATTGACATAATATTTGAAGCGATGGCAATGCGGGTTTTTGTTCTGAAATTTGTTGTCTGTAAATATGTAAGTGTCAAGTGGCGAGGGAGGAAGGTGTGTTTTGTTGGGACAGATTTCCAGAAATTATTTGACATTTTTCAATCATGGTCCGTTCATAAATGATAATTAGTTTAATTTGTACTTGTAGGAGGAAACAATTTTATTTAAAGTTTTGGTAAACTTATATTTAATACTTTAGGTAGCTTTAAATAAAGCACATTTAACAGTTTTAGCCCGTTTTTACCCGTGACAAGGTTCTGATGACAGTTTGCTTTGAAGATGTATGTTCTAACGTTCTAAGTATAATGTTAAGTTACAGATTCAAACCCCTTTGGCTGGATAAACCCCAAATTCTACTCCTTTTCCGGGGTTTATCTTAAAATTCACTGAACTTCCTATACACACTTCGAACTTGAAGGCAAGAGGTTAGTTAGAAAGGTTGGGTTTACCAAGCCAAGATAAAACCCTAAAACCCCCAATTTCTCCCTACTTTGGGGTTTATCTCAAATTCTTCCGCATCCGTTTCAAAACTTCAAAAATTTTCTGCAGCTTCCAAAATCCAAATTGATAGGGGTGTCGCGGTTAACCGGTAGAAACCGAAAACCGGCAAAAACCGGGGTTTTACCGGTTTTCACGGTTAACCGAAACCGGCCGGTTTTTTCGACCAAAACCGGCGGTTTTACGGTTTCCAAAAACCGCGGTTTTTCTTCTTAAAACCGGGTCGGTTTTCTGAATTTTTTGTTAAAAAAAGCGAGTATGACACTAGTTTTTGTATTTAAACGGTTTAATTGGCTAAGTTTAGCAGTTTCGGTCGATGCTGTATTGTTTATGCATTTATAAAAAAGGGCTACAACAACGGATTTAGTTCATTGTTCATTTTTTGTTTCGACATTTCATTTAATCCAAACTTTAGGGGTCTTGACTGTAGACGGCTATTAAGTTGTGATTCCAGCCCCGACCTAAGGTCTTCAACCCCATAACGCTTGTCACCAGATTTTCTTTCAAAGCGGTACGAGTTAGACGAATATACGAATTTAAAAAATAATGAAAATTGATTCTTCTAAATGCTAATAAGACAACTAATGCTGGTACGATTTCCAAAATTTTTCGACTTTTAGTATGTTAAAGATAAAGAATTGTTTTTTCCAGAAATTGTAAGTATTTAAATTTAGAAAAAAACCAGTAAAATTAATTTTTGGATGCACTTTTTCAGAGAGCTTAAAAATAAATTCTAAAAAGATTTTTTGTAACTTTTAAGGGGCCAGAATGGTTTATCCCTAAGGAAATTCGTAGCCATGAGTCATTTCTAACCTGATTTTTTCCATGATATCGGCGATTTAAATTTTCGAAAAAATTCTATATAATTAGCATAAATTATTGAGCATTTTTTAAAAATAGAAACGCAGGCATTAACACACCCACAAGACTAGCAAATTATTTATTCCCATACCGGTTTTAAAAACTTAGAGCAGCTAAAGAGCCCATTGCATTCGGATGACCCAGAAAGTAGGGTCATTCACAAATGTTTTTGTTCGATTGAAAATTGTATTCCGGAAGGCTTATAATGGATCAAATTAGTTAGGTTAAGGTTTAGGCAGGTACAACTTGGTTTTAATTAATAAATAAAGCAATTTACTTTTTCCTTGGTGCACCCTGAAAAACTTCCCTTGTAAGGTTATGAGAAGTTCAAAGTAATTAGGGTTTGGAAACGTTAAAATATTTGGTTCAATTATTGCCATCCGATTTCATTATTGGCATAAATTGGGTTAAAAATGGTCGAAAGTGGTTAAATTTCTACAAATTGGTTCGGATTGGCGCAAACTTGTTCCAAACTAGCAATGGTTACTGATGGGTGTAAGATATCTTGCTAAGCCTAAAGTGAGAACTAATGGACCCTGTTCTGTCATATGCCATAAACAGATTAAAGTTAAGCTTACAATTAAGAACTTATTAGCAAAATGGTTTTTATTCAGATACGATGACTTATACTGACTTTAGTGACACAGTGGTTTAAATGAACCCGTTGTTATTTATATGGTTCAAAGGTGGTTTAATTTAAGTTAAGGCCTATCAAATGATTTTTTAGGATCAATTTAAGAATATCTACAGAACGCTTTCAACATCGTCGCTAAAGTAATACTACTTCTGACATTTATTTAGTCGTTCCTCTTGGGCCTGTTTGAGTAGCTTTTAGCGAATCGAGTCCTGCACACTCTACCAACCCTTTAGTACGTGGATGCATTTGGAGGGTATTGCGAATTCGAATATTTTTGCTCAAAAAATACCAATTCTGGCCTATTTTAGTTATTACATATTACTTTGAGTCGGCCTATAATAAGTTGTACAGGGAAGTTTTGAAAGTTTTGGACCTCCACTTCACACTTAGTAACGGGAAATTTAATTTGCTTTAATTTATGTTATATAAAACTATTAGAATGTCATGTAACAAGTACACGGTACCAAGGAAATCTCAACAAACCAAAGAAAGATTAGATGACCAAAATCTTTGGCAACCAGGGTCGAGTTCTAATTTTCCAACAGCGGTTGGGATCGATCTGGACAACTTGGCGAAAAACAATAATAGTCATTGGATATATAATTTAATAGCGGAGGGCCCTTTATGGATCAAAAGTGGTCTATCTCTTATGGGTTTGGTATAAATTAAAACTTGAATCGAAATACAACCATTTTTCTTTTAAATTGATTTTTACCAGGGGTGGGTTCATAAATCTACTGTTTTAATTCAACCCATCAAGGGACCTCCACCATTGAATTATCTATGCAATGTCAAATATTGTTTTTCGCTAATCTTAAGTTGAAGAGATAGACCCCAACCGCTGTTGGAAAATTGAAAACCGGGTTCAGAAAATTTTAATTTTCTAACGATCAATACCAGATATGGGTTCAATATACGATTCATATTTTTGTACATCATAATATCTAGATATTCAATATTGGAGTTTATTAGAAAATTTTAACTGCGTTCGGTCAAACGTAAGAAAGGTTTAAAATGCCCCCATTATTGGCAACTATTTTCCCATAGCCATAAATACTCCGGTGCATTAACAAATTTAAATCATTTTCGTCAATAATTAACTTAAGGGGCCAGAGTAGTTATCGCTATGGGAAAACGGGTGCCATGGTGGGTACTTTGGGTCCCTTTATCTCATAAACCAATTCATCTAAAAATAATTGACAAAATACCTTACAAAGATATTTTCAATTATCAAATTATGAATTCATTTAACTGACCCTATGGGATTTAAGGCGGCTAAATATTAATTATTACTAAATCATGCTTTTAATTTTTGTTGCTATTTTTAATTTTAAATTATTAATTATTTATTAATATTTATTCTTATTATTCTTATTATTTTATTATTTTTAAAGTTTAATTTTAATCATTGAAGCGATTCAATAGTAAATTGTGTTTTGGACAAAAACAACGGTGAGTTGTTTTGGTTTTTTATTCTTAGCATGAAATCCTTATTACTTAGCGTACTTCTGACCCATAGTAACAGCTCCACAATGAAATTATCTACAGGTCAGAAAAATAACGAGTCTGTCATATGACCCCATCGGGTGGTGGACTTGTTGGAAAATTAAAAACAAGAGTAAGCTGCCAAGGGCTTAAATTGATCAGTTTTATGGATGGTTACTATGCCAACAAACAAGACATTTTACTATACCATTCTAGTACCTTTTCTTCTATCTTTTATCTATATCAATTTTCTTGCTAGGAATACAATATTTTTTTTAAACCTTGCCTGCCTCAAAACTACTCTGACCCCTTAAGGTAAAATTCTGACGAATTTTGGACGTCAAATAACTTAAGGTCAATTCAAACCAATTTTGGATAATAAATAACTTAAAAGGTTTGAACCAGTTTGAACATTAAAGTGCATAAGTAGTATTTTTTTAATTGAACTTAACAACGATTTATATCACCGCTTGATTTGTAGCGCAAATTTTGCACCATGCCACTCTCACTCATTTCCGACAAGTTTTGCAGATTAATCTGGGTCGATTAATTTCTACGGACAAATTGTAAATTAAACTGGAGTTAGAAGTTGATCTTTATTAAAGGGGAAGGGTGAAACCCTTTAATGGTTTCACTCATTCTGTCCGTCTCTCCGTTCGTGTTCTAAGTAACGAACGGTTGAGTATTTTCAAATTCTTTTTTCGGGAAACCATTTATGACCTTCAAGCGGAGGCTAAGTTCGTTTGAGGGCTATGTAAGTCAAAGTTCAAGGGCATACGGTCAAATGTCACAATTTTTTTAAATTGCAACCCTACGTGTATGATACATGCTTACAAAGCTGATTGGGGAAATGGGATATTTTATTGGGAGATTCTTCAATAAAATGTCTCTAACGTGTAAGGCAACGACGTTAAACATTTTTGTTCTTGAGGTTTCACCCTTTTACGATGTGCGTTTGCAACGGTTTATTTTACTTGAACTTACGTCTGCTTAATTTTCAAATGGATATAATGTTTTTTAGGTCGTCTAGTAAAGACTACACAATAAAACACTATATCCGCGACAATTTTTTGGATTTTCCTGATTTTTTCCGGTTTCTACCCGGTTACCGGTTTTTAGAGACCCGGTTTTCTAATCGGTTAACCGTCGGTTAACCGACGGTTAACCGACGGTTTTTGTCGCCAAAACCGGAAAAACCGATAAGGCCGGTCGGTTTCAAAAGTACAAACCGTGGCACCCCTACAAATTGACCCTACATCCTACATATATTACATCTAAATTAAAAAAAATCAACCCTAGAATGTAGAATAACGTAGCTTATGAAGTATCGATAGACCCATAGACTCATAAGGCATGTTAGTGAGTCCTGTAAAGTTAGGGAGACCTCCCGGAGACTGTGACCGGTTTCACCAAAAATCTCCTCTACTGAACTGGCATTCTGACGTAAGACGAAGAAGGGTCCCCTCTATACCTTCAAAGCCAGCAAAAGATCCCTGTTTTATTTTAGACCCTTCCTATTAATTCCTAAATTTTAGATATATTAAATGTTAGATATATCGCCGAGTATTTAGTTTGGGGCTGTGAGATGTCAAAGTTGCTGTCAATCTCAGATTTCATCTCAACAAGTCCAAGTCCAACCGAAATCTTAACGCCGAGCTCTTGACTCTCCAAGGAACGTTAAGACGGAAGAGGGATTCAGTTAATCCCCTTTGAAAGACCAGAGATTACCCAACCTGCCCCTTATTTAACTCGTCTTAAAATGCTTAAACCCTATAGGAATAGAGGTTTTTAAGTTTTTAAACAGCATATTTATTCCGTTCAGTTCGGAATAGATTTGAGATTTGAGGTTTAGGAGCAGGGAGAGTGAAACTAATGAACCATCATCCCTTCACAAATTCAAAAATAAAAGGGACCACAAGACATCTTATTCTTATTCCCCTAAAGCAACAATAGAACTCGGAGAACTCCTATCTAAAACAAACAGTAACACGGATGGAGATTACATTTCTAAGAGTCAAACCGCATTTAACAGAGGAGTTGGTCAAGCTGAAGTTTACCTCATTTTATTAAATATTACTCCCGTAATCCCATTAATACACCGGTTTTTCTCCATTGGATTTTGACGGATTTACTGAATTTGAGCCCCGGGGAAGTTATTTCAAATAGGCTTAGAATTAATCGATATTTTAATTGAAACCGCCTTGATTGACTTTGGCCTGCACTTTATTTGAAATAGCCCCTAATTTTTAATTGACTTAGCCTCATAAAATATGAATTAAAATATAATATGATAAATATTTAATAAAAAAATGTAAGGCTAGCAGGAAAGGGGTTTGTTATGCCGGGCGAGAACTTAATTCAAAGTTATTTAAATAGTCATTGTCACCTTACACACTCGTAACAACTCCCCATGGGGATGCTTATTTAGGTGTGTCGTCTCGACTGTTTAGTTCCGACTGGCGCAAATGCTGACCGAAAACGCGTGTAAGATCCAAAGCTAGCCTGACAGCTACTTTGTTTTTAAAATGACTTAAATTAGTAACAAGGTCCACTGTTTGGACTTAAATCGTGTGAGCCCTTGAAGGGCACCTCTTCCCGATGATATTCTGCGGTGTGGGGGATGTCAAAATAAATTAAAATATTTAAGGAGCTCCTCTAACCCATTCTATGAAGTGTTTGACAGGTTGGTCTTAAAAAAAACCTGTCAAAATACATTCTCTTCATTTATCAATCGATCAATCAATCATCCACGAATTCGAGACCTCAAGACTCGTATTTCAGGCCCTTTTAACGCTTTTTATCCCAAAGTCCATCCATGAGAACTTTTCTCATATTTCTCGAAAAATAGGGAAGAATAAAAATTCGGCACTCGTAAAAATAATAGTCTCAGAAACTTTGTTCCTGGACATGGGGGCTTGACCATAAACTACGTCTCGTTTTGTGCAAAAAATTGCATCACATTAGGTTTGAATTTTGAGACTTATTGCTATTTTTTGGGACAGATTTCGGTTTTTTCTTTTTTCGGGGAATTTGATTTTGAGTTTTGTTTCTTGTGAGGAAGAAGTGAGTTTATTGAGGAGGAATGTGAGAGATTCGGGGGTAATTCGGAGGTGAGTTTATTTGAAGAATAAATATCGGAGAGAAGAACTTGTTGCCATTTCCTCGTAAAACTATCAGTCCATTCCCAAGGGTTACGTCACATTTACCCAATTCATTGCCATTCCCAGGACCAACCCTTCTCTCAAGGATTGTTCATAAATTGACATATTTTCGTAAAATAAGTTATGTCAAATGTCATGATTACAATTCCATCCGGTCGGGTTGACCATAGATCAGGTAAAAAAACTCTAGAATTCATACCACGAAGTTTTGGCCCTGGATTTTTGACCCAGAATCCAGCTAAGAATTTTTTGAATTATCTCAAACTGACATTGGAAGGACGCTTATTGGTTCCCCTTGTGTAGGAAATACCGTAAAACCCAGTATAACCCCCCCTAAATAAGCCCCCATGAGGTTCAGTTGTAGAAAAAATCCACAATTAGAGGTAAAAATGTATGACTGCTTTTTAATTCGATTGTATTTTTGGATTTTAGCTCCAAGTAAGTTATTTAGTCGTAACATTCAGGGTTTAACAGTCTAACTAGGCCCTTAAATTGTAATTTAAAGTAAAATGAGAGGAATGGGATAGTTTATGAACAGTCCAATTTCCTGGTTCTTGTAGGTGACATTCCGAAACCGTCTTGTCTGTGACCGAAAAGGAGGTAAAAAAAGAGGTTGGTGGGATATGCATTTGGAAGTTAATCTCCGTAATTTGTTCTTCCTTCCCTGTCCCTCTTGAAATATCACCTAGATTAACTCAAATTCAGTCAGGCTCATCTACAAATTCCACCGAATTCCTCACGGACGGAAATCCATAGGGGGTTGTCCATAAACTACAGGGGCTTATCTGCTTCTAAATATTTGAGAATCTGTACTGTAAGACGTTAGACCGGAAATCCTGTAAAATGTCTTAACATTCCAAAGAAACTACAATGTGTTCAAGTTCCTGAGACCATTTCATGGAGAAGGGATATGGGAATGGGGACTTATTTAGGGAAAGTAGAAGAGATATGGGAATGGGGACTTATTTAGGGAAAGTATGACGACTTAAAGCCGGAAATAATATTTTATTAATGGTCCAAGTCTAGTTCCAATTTTAGCCAAGGAATATGAGGGATGGGGAGTTATTTGGGGGGGGGGGGGGTGGGACTTACAATTACAAACTGAAGTTAAATTGATTTTGACTAAATTGTGCTCGATTTAAACATTTAAACTTTGGGGTCAATTAGCGTTATAATTTTTCGAAACGGACTATGATATTTTATGAATGACCCCCATGTGCATTGGAACTAAAAGAGAGGATTCTTTCCATTTTTAGCCGAAATGTAAAACACAAAGAAATGTGATCTAAAAAAAAACCCGGATTGTGTTTTGAGTTTCGAAATTTTGTGCCCTGGTTCGAGAAGTATATGGTAATGTGTAGTAATTAAGTTAAGTTGGGGGATAAAAACAAAGGGAAGAATCGGTATCGGATTTCGTTTTTTATGCGAAGTTCGTGATGTTATTAAGAGGCTGTGAAGTAATTATCTCTGTTCCTGAGTTGACCTCTGACACGACCAAACAGTTGTTCCTCGTCTCACTCCTGACGACGACGACGAGATTGTTGTGACTTGACAATATCAGCTATTGACACTTACTTTTTTGTCGAGACGGAATCGTGACAATTGTCCCATCAACACGTTTACAATCTCTATTACTTCATGGCTGGGATATGGGATTTCACATTAGGATCGTTAAATAGATCCCTACAAAGGGAGAATAGATTCATTTAATTTTATTGAGCCTCTATCTTTAGTTTGGGACTGAAAAAATTCAACGACTCGTTCGCTGGTGCAAAAAAAAACATTTTTTACCCGGCGAAGTGAAAAAAATCAGGAAATGTAGGCCAAAAATGGGAAATTTCCATAAAATACAGTCCCCAATTTTCTAATTTGCTAAAAATAATTCTCTTTTTACCTCTAATTTGACAATACTTGTGGAATTTATTTCCGAATTAGGATTTGCTCTGAAGAATTTTGACCTGTCTTAATTCATAATAAACCGTTGCAAACGCACGTACTAAAGGGGTGAAACAACCCGAAAAATTCACGACGAATAAAATTTTTTAGCGCTAAAAGACAAAGAAAATCCCATATCGTCCCATTTATTGCGGGCACACCCTCTAGTGTTGGTATGGGGTGGTCAAATACGTTGCACTGCTATTTCCTGGCCCGTGGACGGCATTTGACACAAAAATCTAAACTTGCGCTATATGGCGCGGGCACACCCCCTGGTGTCACTGAAGGTGGTCCCAAAAGCATTAATCTTGTATTAGAAGCATAGCTAGATTGCGATATTAAATTCACTTTTGTAAATTCAACGGTTATAGTTCATTATATATACTGTACAAGTAGACAACAAACAGTGATACTGTAATATATAGGCAACTGTTATATGAATGTGAAGTTTCGAATTTTTTGTGAACGATGTGTGTGACCGATTTTATCAGAAAACGATAGGCTTATGGCCAGGCGAACGTAGATCCAAAATGTAAAAGAAAAAATTTAAAAACTTCAACCGTTCGACCGCTAGAGTGCAACCGGACGGACGGACAGACGGACGGACGGACGGACGGACGGACATGATGAAAGCATTAAGGGGTTTCACCCCTTAATAAATATATTTTTGGACGGATATAAATATGGAGTTAAGTTAGACAACTTATAATTAAATCATAAAAATATAGTCTGATGTTTTGTCTCAAAATTTTAAGAACTTTAGCTATACCGGTTTGAATCAGTACCTGAAAAGTCCACCTTTAAATACGTCAGATCCTCTCTTTGTCTCGCTTAACCGGATGAACTGTCTTCAGACTCCTATTTTTATTTCTTTGGTAATGAGTCCGTCTCCCTTCTCATGATGAAGATGGTAAGATGTGCCTCTTGCAGTCTGTCAGTAATTAATGATTTAATTATGAAGAGAGGCTTTAGGCGAGGATTAGCAAAGGACGAGCGACTGGAGAAATCCGGTCGGAACGATGAAAGTTGGGATTGTCTATTTGCAACTGTCAGTCACGGGCCGTTCACAAACATCCTCTCCGTTTCAAGTCTCTATTCTAATTAAATGTACTCTAAGATGTTAAGAAATCCGGAATGAACCTGCTTGATATGCTCCAAAACTAAACTTACGAATCTCATAAAAAACCACACGAAAAATAGCTAATCCTAGAAACGAATTCAACGAGGCGAGGTTTGCAAAACCTGAAATTAAATCCTAATTATGATTAAGATTCTAGGGACTCTCTTAATTGGAAACTGGAACTTTCTTTGAATCATAATTATTTTAGTCCATATAGTTGTATTTTAATACCCCGAAATAACTCCCCATCCCTTAAAAAGCTTTTCCAAAACGTTGTATGTATACTAATGATTTTGCTGCGGTGAGCTTTTAAATACCCCGAAATAACTCCCCATCCCTTAAAAAGCTTTTCCAAAACGTTGTATGTATACTAATGATTTTGCTGCGGTGAGCTTTTAAATACCCCGAAATAACTCCCCATCCCTTAAAAAGCATACTCTATACTCTGCTGCACCTGTCAGGAAAAATGTAGGGGTTATCTCGCCGAAAACGGGGTATATGTCCCGGAATCAGCTCATTTCTCACCCGTTCTTTCCAGTTCCTCAACAATGCTATGTCATAGCCGTCCGTTAAAACCCGAATTTTTTGGCCAAGACATCGAATTTCGGTTTCAAGTCTCTATAATAGAAATAGAGGTTATTATGGAAAACGTGGTTAGTTGATGATAGTAGTTGGGGCTGGTAGAGAGAGGAAGGGAGTGGTTCATCAATCATTTCGGTTGACAGGAGAGATAGATTCCGTGGATCCCCCAACCAACCTGCCACCACCACCACCACCACCGTCATATCGTCATATCGTCATAGCCAAACAGTTTCCACAAATACATTAGTATTATACCAAACTACCATGTATGCATTATTGTAGGAGGAAAGATCGATTTAACATATTTTTAATAAAGTGAGGAAGAAAGAAGAAACGTCTGGCCCAACTCCTTAATTCCTCTTGAGTTGGACCTGTCAATCAAAGAACACGCGTTCCGGAAATTAACACAACTTTGCCCACAAAACCGAACCGAATTTCGGAGCCGTTTATTTAAACCACAAATCCCCTCCGCCTGGCAGCTATTATATAGCAATGGTTTAAAAGCCTTGAATAGGATAAACCCAAGGTTCCTATACTCTTGGTTTCCTGTGTGTCTTTTCTTCAGGAGGTTGTCCAGGAACTTAGATTTCGAATTCCCATTTTAGGGCTACGGGAAAACAAACTATTTTACCCGTTTCTACAGCAATTTTGGGGATTTTTTTAAATGAAAAAATCTGAAATTGACAATTCCGACTCCAAAATTGAACCTCATAATGAATGTGATCTATACTTCATCATTTTCAGACTACTAAAATCTTAGCTTCATGAAATGCAAACATATGGATAGCATAGTTAATTACAGTTGATTGAACTCAGTAATCAATATAATAGTAATACATTAAATAAATAAAACACAAAACGATGGTACGTTCGTGCCTTGTTAGGGGATGTCCCTCTAAGTATTTTCGACATCCTGGAATGGCAATACACATGTTTCCCGACGATCTTACACTACGAAAGATTTGGACCGTCAATTCAAGTATTGAGTGATGACCAGAAAATGAAGAATGGAGGAATATGTTCCTTTCATTTCACGGATGAAAATTATAAAGATTCCAAGCTCTTAAAAGCCAGAGCACTATTCAAATATTTTGTTATAATAACTGATAATATCCATGCTCTATATATACTTTTCTTTCATAAACCTGATTTTATTTTAAAGATTTTAGACCGCAAATCGTGAGTTTCGAAAATTTCGCATCTGACCATTGCATTAGGAGTTTTGAATTCATAATATATTGCTTTAGAATCTCAGGTTAGAAAGATGACATTCTTGCATTTCATGAAGTATAGATCACATTCATTATGAGGTTCAATTTTGGAGTCGAAATCGTCAATTTCAGATTTTTTCATTCAAAAATATCCCCAAAATTGCTGTAGAAACGGGTAAAATAGTTTGTTTTCCCGTAGCCCTAAAATGGGAATTTGAAATATAAGTTCCTGGACAACCTCCTGAAGAAAAGACACCCAGGAAACCAAGAGTATAGGAACCTTGGATAAACCGGAATATTAATAAGGATTTCCAATAATCCTAATCCCTCAACTCGTCAGAGCATTCAGAGGATTTGCATAATCTACCTCACGTGGCCCGACGATTTCCCTAGCTCCAGTCCGATGAAAAGATGACTTGAAATGTCGACGTACAATGGAGACGCAAAATTAGTTCCTTATTCAAGTCGATGGGGCTATAATCTATGTAATAGGTAAATCATAAGCGTGGAATACCGTTGAAGTTTAAATACATTCCCTGGGGATTTGCGTTTTTAAATGCTTAAAGCAGGTTTTATTACAGGTTGGGGATCTGTTCCAGGGGATATCAAGATCTGCATACAAAATTAAAGCAGTTTCAACCAATTTCTTGACAATTTTCGTAAAATTAAAAAAAGGTGGGGATATATTTCGGGGTCTATATCTATCCACCGTTTCTAATCTCTGACATCAAGATGCATGGATGACCCCTTCGGACATTAATGAGATTTTAAATATTCTTCCCCGTCTCAGTTTATGAATTCTTCAAGACAAAGTTGAGTTGTTGTAAAGATGTAGCGTGACAAGAACATGACAGGATCACAATCATATCCGACTCCAACTTTCGATTCTTCTGCGGTTTTACATAACAATATTTAATATTTCCACAAAAAGGAAGGTCAAAAGGTCAAATTAATGAATAAATGTAAGTTTGCGATAAACTCAAGTTTGATATTCCAGAATCGGAAAGTTCATTGGTTTTTCTCACTTGGCTTCTTTGATCTTGAGACTATCTGATTCAGAACTGGAGTTAATTGATGAACCTGCAGGAGCAGATAACCCCTGGACATATGTTACTATGTATAAATGTCCCTCCTTGACCCTAACGTTTCAATTCCAATGAATAGATGACATCATTTCCAAAAGGCACAAAGACGAGCCACGAGAATGTGGATCGTAAATTCAAACGCCTTGTCAAATGAAATTCACATTAATAAGGAGTCTTTCACACTTCTTGGACATTGTATGCCTTATTCTGCATATTACAACCATTTAACGACGACAGATCTCAGATAAAATTGCCTTGGCTCCAAGCTGCAACTTTAAGACTTGGACATTAGAAGATAATACAAGAGCCAGAAACATCGATTATGGTATGGATCGATGGAATATGCCGAATTCTAAAATTACGCAGACACCGAAATAAGTCCCCACCCCTCCAGGACTCATTTACCCCTACCAAAATTGAAGTAAAGGGTTGGGAAATGGAGTGGAGACACAGCTAGAGATCATCAACATTCCTCCACCTAATCACCTATATCGGAGATACTTTATGCTTACGCTTGTTCTGTCTGTCTGTCCGTCCCTCCGCCTCCGTCCAACAACTCAGAATGCGAATGTTTCGATTTCTATTTAGGGACGTTATTTGTGCAAACTGCTCACATTCAATCGGAAGGATCAATTCGTTTATTGACCTTGTAGGTCAAGGGGCTTATGGTGAAGGGTCGCCATTTTTAAGCTACGAACTCCCCATGTGTAATTATTGATGAGAAGCTATTGCTAAGGGTAATCCAACGATTGAACTGATTTTACTCTATGGTTGGGGTAGTATGAGCCTCTTCAAAAATGGTTTATAATTTTACGAACGACCCCTCCTTGAAAAAATTGGGGACATGGATATGGAGTGCTGTGGTATATTTTGTATATCGGGAGATGGATGCAGTACAGAGTGTCAAATGACATGATCGGGGAGAAAGCATCTCATCATCATCATATCCTTCACTTACAAACACACTACATCTTCATTCCGAAATTAAAAAACGGAACTCCAAATAATGCAAGTCATTTGTCTCAAATTCCAGACTCAAATTACGGAAAGAAGATGCGAAAACCCGATTTGTCAAATACCGTATTTCGCTAAATAAATCCACTTAGGGCTCTATTTTAAGGGTGGGCTTCTATTCCGAAGAGATCTTTGCAAATCGAAATAGGTGGGGATCTATTTCGGGGATAGAATCATGGTAATATTTCTCAGAAACCCGTAATATTGTATTTGGAATTCGGGGAATAATATCCTGGCTTATTTTATCATCTTGACCTACTTCAACTTGAGATTAGAAATCGTCAAAAACTCGAATTAAATTTTAATTGATTCGATTTCAGTATTGATAGGATTTGATTAGATTAGTAATCTAGTATTTCAAATCCGAGTTTTAATTGTTAGAGGATGTATATAAGGATACTGCTCGAAATGAAATAAATCGTTGAAGATGAGAATCGAAATCCGATACTATTTTTAGACTCAGAACTGCTTATATATTACATAGGATTTCAATGTTTTTTTCAGGTTTTTTGAACAGCCAAACTCCAAAGGAATGAAGTCGGCAGAAATAAACGTTTCATCGTCCTCCCAAATTAAAACCTTTTACGTTTTTTTCATTAACTTATTTTGCCTGAGTGAATTGGACGAGAGATTTATTCATAAAGCACTTCCACGTGGACATCTTTATCTTTACTTATATGACGCTATATAGCATCATAATATATTATGTTCTAGCGTTTATACAGTAGATATTACTATAATTTTGCTTATCCCTTCAATGTTAATCCAAATCCTCATTCCAGGGATCCGAAAAATGAGGAACAGTTTCAAAAGCGCTGAATTGGACGGAGACAAACCGGGAGTTAGGAGAGAAATGAGGGACATCAATTGGATCGGGTTACGCGACGATTATGCCTCGTAAAATTATTCCGACAGAGATGTCCAAGACCAGATGAATATGCCTTGTGTTAAACTTGAGGAATATATTTTGACCCTGTAGATATTATGCATATAGGGACCTATTTTTGTTCAAGTCCTTACAAAAGTGGGGATGTATTTCGGGGGTGGGGCTCTATTCCGGTGAGACAAGAATGACCTGCTATAAATGAAGTTAGTTAAAATCAATAATATTTTACTGAGAATGATGTTAGAGAATTTATTTAGTCTAGTTTCTTATACAGGGTGTGGACTGTAGTAAGTCGGTTATTCCGGACTGTCGGTTGTTTGCGGGGATTTATTGATAAGCCTTCCCCTTCATCTCAGTTTCTTCAATTAATCTCTGCCTTATTGTACATAAAAATTTACTCTCAAAATTATATCCCACTCCATCTTCAATTCATTTTTTATCTCAATCATCTGCCTCAAATCTCTAACGAAACAGGACGTGGAATCGGGCCCCAGGAACTATTGGGCAGGGGTTCAAACCCAACTTGTTAGGTTCGGTTCTCAAAAGGGTGATGAGTTCAAAAATGTGGAATTTTATTGGACATAAGAGGTTATAATTATATCGAAAACCTTGGATGACTTTGGCCATTGTAAAATGTGCCTAGTTTCTACAGTCACAATGTAACAAAATCGAAAAATTCCTGTAAACAAGTAAAAAAATCGGATACCCGAGATTCTTATAGAAATTGGTCACCGTTCCACAAAGCATTGCTTTACTTCACAGAGACACCCAAGGCAACTAAAGAAAAAGTCAGCTCCGTTACCAGGTAAGGACATTCGGAGGGTTTTTGAGAAAAAAGTTCATATTTTCAATTTTGAATCCGGCGAATCCGTGACGACGAATTCCTCGTTGGAAATCTCGCCAATTCTACCCGAAATATAAACGATGTTGCCAATTCCTTGCTAAAACTATCGCCAATTTCTCTCTAAATCGATTGCCATTCATATTCCTTACAAAAACTATTGCCAATTTCTTGCAAAAACTGCTGCAAATTTTCCGTGACAACCGTTCATTCATAACTACGATCGAAGTTTCATTCATAAACTCTCAATAATTTACTACGGATTTTACAACTGGAGTAAAAGTTACTCCAGTGAAAAAACTTGTTTATTTTTTTAAAACCCTTCGAGTGTCCTTACCTGGTAACGGAACTGAAATTTTTCTTTAGTTGCCTTGAGAGACACCTATTCTATAAAATTTAAAAAATCGGAATCTATAATGGGACGAAGGAATTCCAAAAACCACCACGACAAGAAAAAGAGAAGGTCATCCATTGACAAGAAGGTTAAAGGTCAGGTAGACCTACACAATAGACGAGATGAGGATTCGCCTGACAGTGGCAATAACTCTGAAGATGATGAAGTGACAGCTAAGGAAAATGACATCAAAGTTAAGGAAGTTGTCGGAGTCAAGGAAAAAGAACCTGGGTCAAATGGTCCGGACACTGGGGCAAAGGGAAATTTACATGGGGCAAACGGACAGGAAGCTGGGGCACAGGGAAATTTACATGGGGCAATTGGACATGAAGCTGGGGCACAGGGAAATTTACATGGGGCAAACGGACAGGAAGCTGGGGCAAAGGGAAATTTACATGGGGCAAACGGACAGGAAGCTGGGGCAAATGGAAATTTACATGGGGCAAGCGGACAGGAAGCTGGGGCAAAAGCAAATTTACATGGGGCAAATGGACATGAAGCTGGGGCAAAGGGGCAAGAAGCTGGGCTAAAGGAAGAATGGAAGTGGGTGAACCCTATTTCCGAAAAAGTAGCTTCTTCTCAACAAGTCCCTCTACAAACGAAGCCCTCCGGGCTAAGGGCCCTTCTTAAACGGTCACAATCCATCCTTTCCACGGTCATTTTTAATTACCAGCTGCTAATTAATTTTAATTACTAACGCAGTCGAGGCAATTAGTACATTTTTTGGACTCCTCCATTTCTTCACGATTTCAGGCAATAGACACAATCCGAATGAAACGCGATGGCCCAGCAACGGAGCTTTGTGGCCTACGTGGTTGTCGATTATACATCTGGATCAATGCCATCTTATTATTTGTAAGTGGATTTGCCATCTGGGGTAAAAGAACCGGGTTTTATTACAAGAACCCTGTGATCTATGGGGTTTTAGTCGGGGTTTATGTTCCCTGCATACCTCAAAACATATAAAAAAGATTTTTCTAAATTAGGGCCAAAACCCCTACGGAAGCTCTGCATTCTGTGCAAAATTAAGAACGGGTTAAATTAGCGCTTGATGAATTTTACTCATGTTAATTTCCTGAACTCAGGGCTCTGGGCTTTGGATCCTCTGGATTTGGTTAGATGAGGTCTTTGAAATAAGGAGGAAAAAATATTTGGTCCAGGAAGTGTCACCAAACTGGCCATTCTTCTCCAATCTCTATTGCTTTGCCTTTTGCTGGGCCCAGCCATTTCTATCCGCATTTTGGCTTGTCCTCTCTGCATATTGTTGCAAAAAACAGTTCATTCGAATGGTCAGTGTATATAATTACTTCAAGGATTTATTTAAATAAATGTTTAGACTTGCGGATGAATCGGATTCATCCGAAAATTAAATGTTTATAAGAACTGGGGACTGATTCCGGACAAGGGAACCTTCCACGATGCTAACTTCCGTTTCTGGAAATACTTATTTCAGTTTTACATCGTGACCCCTTGGCTGCTGCTGATTCCGATGGGCTATGCCATCTTCTACACGTTTTACGTCGGGAACGTTGGGACGACGCAAATCCGAGCGATTCTTCAGAAACATTTGAACGAGTATCGGGAGGAGAGGGACGCTGCGACTTGGGATGGGATTCAAGAAAAGGTTCACTTTAAGCTCATTAAGACACTAATAATTACATTAGGCTTCCTGTAATAAAATATTGACCTTTGACCTCTTTTAATTATTAACGGAAAACAGTACAAATGCTGCGGAATCGAAAGGAGTGGCTGGAAGGACTGGGACAAGGCTAACCTCGACGACAGGGTTCCACTAACTTGCTGTAAACACGTAAAGGCTCGTATTTCTCAGCATTATCTTAAATCTTAACCAATAAACCCATGTAAAGTACGAAAGCGGTCGGCCGGATATCCCGGGCCGGATAACGGATAGTTCCAAGTATTGGTAGCCGGATAGTCATACATGTACATGACCTTAAAATCATGGGTAACCATCGATAGACACCAAAAAATTAAAAATTCGAATGATTTTTTTAAAAATTTTGATAGAAAGGAGAAAATTGTCAGAAAAATCCAACCGATCTGAACACCCACGAAGAAGGGTGCCTTTTAAAAATAGTAGCGGATTACTCGGCGCACGGGTCCAAGATAATCATCGCCATTGCAATCGCGATCGCGCTCTCCATCTTCGCCGTTTACTCTGCTACGCGCTTCTACACATTTGTCCAGTAACCTCTCACCTTTGACCTCACTTACTAAATGTATCCATGTTTAGCGGCCCTTCAACTCATCTGACGTTAAATGTTTTGGAGAAAATATGAAAATCGATGCCTGTTTCAATTTTGATTTTCAATTACCACGCTATATATTATAGACGAGAAGAGAACCCTCGATTTGAACTGGAAGCGAACGAGTACTTAAGGGAGTGCATCTGTCCCTGCACGATCTGCTGCGGGAATAAGGACCCGTCCCGTCAAGTCCGCCCCGAACCTGTCCGCACAACCCAAATGGAGAACCTGACGATCGGACTCGGAGGGAACCGGCGCCTTCCACCCGCGCCGCGCTTACCTACCGCGCAAAAATAGACGCTTTACATTGACATTACCAGTTTACCAGTTTACAATTGTGAACATTTAGTTGAACTGGTCTCGAGAGAGATTCATATGTGCAAAATGTTATATACTATAGTATGTTATACCGTACCGTATTAGATATTGCGCTACATTTCGATAACCCCATAAAAATAATACATTTTTTGTTCTTGTAATTTTTTCTTATATTTTCCATTTTTTCGTGAATGAAAAAGGCTATACGTTTTAGATATGAAAATGTTAAATACATAATTTAATGACATTTGATTTGATACCCACTAAAATAGGTATTTTAAGCATAAAATTCAGATCCGCATTTATCGCATATTCATTTTTAGATCAAGTGGAGCTGTACAATGTACATATTTCGGAGGATCGGTTCCTTGAAACCTATAGTGTGAAGACTATCTCAAGTCCCATGAAACACTGAGATCTTATTCCGGTGAGGAATTAATTCGGTATAAATACCAAAAGTTTATACAGGAGTTTGTAGTATGAGGGTCGAGTATTAGAGTACCCCAGAGTGGAGTAGAGAGTTTAAGGTGTTGATGAAGGGAGGATTTAAAATGTGATGGGCGGGAAGTAACCGTCAAATTATATTATTCTATGATCCCAGATCCCAGTCAACGGAGTCAAAAAGAGAGTTTGGTTGGGTTTTGGGTTTTGGGTTCGGGTTTTTGGAGTTTGACTTTTCAGTTTAGTTTGAGTTGTTAGTTGTTGAGATTTCGGATTTAAATAATTTTAAATATTATAATTGACAATTAACTTAAGACTTCAGAGTAATAAACCCCCCCTTCAAATAATTTGCATATTAATAGTACTACATATCACATATCAAAAGGCAAAAGAAAGGAGGAAGTTTTGTAAGTAATATTTATTATTTTGTTTTGTATTTTGTATTTATTGATATTCAATCAAAATCAAAAATCAAATCACGTATTTAATATTGAATACATAATCAGTAATGCATAATATAAAGATATTCACGTCACGCGAATTACTGATATTAATTGTGAATTGCAGCGTTTGTGTTTGTTGTTTTTAGAATTTAGAATTTTGAAAATTGGAATCGATTGCTGAGATGGCTGAAACTGGTTCTGCTGCTAAAACTAGCAAAAGGGAAAAACGACTATTTTCTGGTAATTAATTTGTAATTCCAAAGTCAAAATTTGAAATTCGCTTGATTTAATCATGATTAAAAATCTATTCTTTAAATATTGAATATTAATTTGAATTTTTGAATTTCAAACTCAACTCATCGATTCTGGAATTTCAAATTTATAATAATGCAGGGATGGCTGATTTGATCTCGCTGGATTCCCCAAGAAAGAATGGATGCCCGACAGGAGTATTAATTGACCTTTCCGACGCAGTACAACTCACTTATCCAAAGGAACTACAGCGGATCGGGGAATTCGACGACACGTTCGGCATTTACACTTATCCAGCCTCGACAGCAGCCCCTTCCTCATCAGCGATTTCTCGTCGCTCTTCAACTTCCAATTGTAGGCAGAGTGAAGTTGCTAAGCTATTCTGTATCGACGAATCAATGGATATGGGGTCAGAACGAACGGATAGACTACAGACCCCTGGGACACCTCCGCCCACCAGGAGATCATTTGGCAGGCAGCTCACTCCAAATGGCTTACTATCTGACACTGGTATTTCAGGATCCCTACAATTACAATTACAAGTATTTCACTATTTATACAATGTGATATGTAAATGTTTTTTGGTGTATCCACAGACAGCCTCCTAGATCTCGACAATCTCTCCGCATTTTCCTTTTCCGACTCTGAAGACCTCCTCGAAGAGCTAAGGAATAAAAACACCGTAGATGACAACTGGGGACCTTCACCTTTGACAATCGCTAAAGAAATTGAAGAGATGGTACGTATCGAACGATCTGTAACCGCAACTGTCACCGTCCCTCCAGAAGAGGAGCCTCAACCGATCCAAAAACGGGAAAATCGGATGAGCTTACAAGCCAAAGTCCAGCGACTGAGTCTCCTGCTAAACAGCCCTGTCCCGTCACCCCCGTCGCCAGCATGCAAAGTTCAACCATCGAAAAATATACAATCTATTCCTATTTCATCCATGGATCTGCCGTCGTCAACGACAGCCAAGCCTGCTTCAAGAATGTCTATCAGTACGAGTACCATGACCTCTCCTATGCCGAAGGACTGTGAAAAAATCGAAGAAGGGTCAAAATCTCAGGTCGCTGGCTCCCAAACTCCTTCTTCGAAAATATCCAAAATTCAATACTTTTCTTACACTCCGACCTCTTCTCATAATAAGAGTCCAATTAAACGGTGTGCACCAAGAGAACCAGTTTCCCCTTCAGGATCAGTTGACAGTACTCATAGCAGTAGTAGTAATACAACATCGGCTTTTAAACGACTGTCTTTCAGTTCAATGAGTTCTGCATCCACGAGTCCAACAAAATCGTTAAAGAATGAACCGATGATGTTTGGAATTCGAAGGGCAACTGTTGGCGGTGGAGGACCTGGTGTCGGTGCATTCCAGTCGAGATCTTCATTCAAGTCAACTCTTGCTGCTAAAGGTCGAAGTTCAATAAAACCCTTGAAGGCTACTGTTGCTATTCCTCAAGCCACAATAACGGGTTATTCGGGAAATGGTTCCATAGCTAATCCGGATACGACGATAAGAAACAATACCACAATTGGCACTATTGACAGATTAGGTTGTGTCAGTGCCCCTGTCACAAGAAAATTCATTCCTCCTATTGCAGCTTCAAGCCCTAATCCAAATGGTAATGGAAATACTCCAGGATTTGTAACTCCAACCCGAACCGTTAGAAAAAGTTTTACAAATATAAGGTCTAGTGGATATGGTCAACCCTCTCCGAGTTCTAAAGTGAGTTTTGGTGGTTTAAATTAGTGCTAAAGATAATCTGAGATTTTTATTTTCATAAATGTAAATATTTTTGACAGATTACTGCGCCCAGTCCGATTTCAAACTACTTTCCTTCGCCCATTGTCAGAGGATTACCCAGTCCTAAACCAAATACTCGACAGGTGATGGGAATCAAAGGACAGGTCCCAGTCCCTTTAAACGAGAGTAAAATCATTCCGCCCACTATGCCGATTCAGAAGGTTGCATATACAACTGAATTTTGCATGCACAATTTTATACATCAGTTCATTGCATATCCCGTATTTATTTATAGGTGGAACCAAGCGGGACTGGAATTCGACGCTCTAGTTCAGTTTCAAAAGAGAATAAGCCAAAACTCAATTCTTTTCTACCCCGAGCTGGCTACGGATTTACAAGACCAGCCCAACAACATTAAAATGTTCAAAAAAGTATTACCCTAACATGGACACGTAACATACACCTAACATAACCATCTAATTCCTAACGTGGACACAGAAAACGAAGATAACCCAACCACCCGTCCAGTTCCATATAATTTGAATAACTCCCATTAATCTTACAATCGCAACAAACGTTCCAGGAGTCAGACGGCACCCTTAATAAAATGCACCGAATCAAGCATTACTAACTACATGGAAAAACCATGAATCCTGACTTAGCTATCGCTGTTAACTTTACTAAATCAGCCAAAAGAGATAATTTAATTTGACATTTGACCTACTTCGGACTGCTTTTAATTGTCGCACTCGATTTGCTTTACGATTTTTTATAAAAAAAAATATAATATGTCTCGAATAACTTGTAATCGAATTGATTAAAATCTAACAATAAGTGCTAAATTGACTAAGTTGCGATTTGAATTGAATTTCAACGTCTGTTATATTGCTACTGCATAGTATACTGTATAGAATCATATGAAATGTAACAAAAAATGTAGAAATAATGTCAGAATTTCATTCCCACCACGTGTCAATTCCACATCCACTAATGTACCCAAGGCTGACCTCTTGACCTCTGACCCCCGTCGTTTAAGTACGCTTGAGATTTAGTTTTCAGAGAGACGTAAGTGCCGTAAATCGCAAGTTAAAGGGCGGAGAGGGAAAAAATATTGATTAGTCGGTGTGGATCGATAAGTTGAGGGGAAGGGAACCACGGGCAAGTTGGAGAGCGAAGGCAGTTCTGAACGAAACTCAACGGAAATCAGACACTTTCCCTTTCTCATCTCGGAACAGGAAAGCTGAAAAATAGAGCTCTTTCATTCATTATGTACGAGGACGGGGAGTTTGGGAGATTAAACACGACTACAAATTACAGCACCTTCTTTTTAAATCCACCAAAAAGTTAAATAGACTTGTCAAAAATTAGCTTTAATAGCCTGTTTTTCTAAATCTAAACTTAGGATACTACTATTTTTAAAGACTGATACGACATTCGAGTAAAGAGGGTTTATCCATCTCGCCTGGATATTGTGTGGCAGATGGAGATTTGGCCTTTGAACAATTTCTGGCCAGATGCAATCCTTTCCCAAACCAGAGTCTCTCCTAATAGGAATAGGAACCACAGGCAGTATGTTAAATCACATTTACATGTGCCATGAATAAATAGATTTAACTTGTGTCTCATGTTAAAGTAATATCAACTGCAATTTGCAGATTAACAGAGCTCCTCTAGGAATTAACCTCTCTCTTATGCAACTATTAATCCCGTCTTATTCCCTTTTCACACCTTCCTCTCCGGTATCATAAACAGAGGACAGATCCAAGTGTCAATTTTAATTTGTCAAAATTGTCGAGTTGTCAATTAGCAATGAGCCGTTTCAAATTTTAATATCTGAGCATTTAACGATATTTATATATCTCTATAAGACAAAATAGTGACAGGAGATGACAGATTTCCTGCGTTACAAATCTTCTTGCCAACTTCAAAAGTTCAAACCTGTTAAACATGAGATTGGAGAGCTTTGACACTATTTTTGAGGATTTATGAATTATGACCTGTTGGTTCATGAAATGTAAAACTTCTTCCGGTGAAACTGCAAGATCGACTGACTTATCGTACTTTAACGAAAATCAAGGATATTTTTTTGTGGAAATTCTGCAAAAATTCGCAAAATAAGTGAAGAGTGAGTGTATTAAGGAAAAGCTAAAAATTTGGTGCGAATGCAGATGTGCTAAACCGCAGAGGCCACATGTCCACACAATATCTCCGACCTTATTAATAAATCATCATCGCCAATTCCTCATCAAAGCCACAGGAACCTAGTTTAAAAAATTTAAATCCCCATAATATTTAATATTTAGGCTTGGTTCTAGAATTCTAGACTAAAGCATATATCTCTTGTCGAAATAAGTCATAAATCCATAGAAAAAATACAATTTCCGGTTGAAAAAGTTTTAGGAAATCAGTAAAGAATGAACGGAGTTGTCAGTAATTTTGAGATTGCAAATGTGAGGGAAATGAGAGAGAGGTAAAATAGTGTGGATGCGGAAGTGGGAATAGATAATGACGGAATTGATCAATTCCCTCAAAACCTTCGCCTATTCCGGCTCCATCAATTATGACAGGCGATACTCGTCCGGACGTAAGTGACCTTAATTAAAATCCAATTAGAGCTAACATTTAGGCAACTTTTTTAATTAAGGATGGGCGATTATTATGAGTGTGTTTAAAATTCGGTTTTAGAGCTACGGATAATCCCATTGTTGAATTTGGGCAAGTCGGATTCCTGTGCGGATTCGGGGTTTACACAATGGAGGGATGCTATGAGGATGGTCGCCCGACTTCCGGGAGGTCTCCCCACAGAATTCAGACTTAAGGTAATAACCCCGGTTTAACTGCCCCATCCCCTTATTAATAACCCCAGTTGTTTTTTAATTGATCCTCTAAAGTCTAAAACTATGGGAAATCACCCAATACGAATAGAAAGTAAGCTGTTTAAACGACAAAGACATCCGATTCGATGGAATGAAATCACCGAAATAAGTCCCCACCCCCTCTGAAAGCTTTATAAATTAAATCCCCACTCCCTTAGGATCTATTTCGAGACTTCGGTAGTTACCCCAACCACGTTATATAATTAGCATAATGAAATTTGGGAATTCCAAATTCGGAACCTGAGATTCGATTAAACTACTACTCGAGACACGTAGATGGGAAAGCTATTTTGTCCGTAACGGGATTTTTCCCGTAACCGAATCATGCACTTTAAATATGTTAGGATGTATTGGGAACATGGAACAGTCCTCGTATGAAAAGTCCCCTTGATCCTTTAAGCCCCCAAATCCCCCCTGGAATACGTGCAGTTCATTAGAGGCACATTCACCCCCCTGCTTTCAGTCCCGTACTAATTTAACTGTAATTTGTATGGATGGCCTCTATTTTATTTATAATTACAAATGATAATTGGAATTTATTTCCGTTTTTTACCATCACCTTATATTATGTGTAATGCATTTCAATGAGCCGCACCCACATCATTTGTAGTCGGTTATCCACCCTACATAACTTGTTTAAAAAATCCCAAAATAACAAACCTACCCCCGCATTACATCCCCAGTTTTTAAATGAATTTATGCACCAGCTTCTAAAGAATTTTTACGCATAAGAGTTATGTCGAAAAATCCCCAGTTTTAAACTCTATTTAAAATAACCTACAGTGTGCAGTGTATAAAAGCCCGAGTCAGGCAATCGTGTGTCCTTGTACGTTTATCAAATCATAAAAATGATGGTTTACAACATTACAGGGCGTTCTAAGTCAGTTTTCAGAAAACCCGCATTGGTCACCCTTTAGGGTCCATGTCCATAGAAGCAACAGTTAGCCCCCAATTGGTCACATTTGTTATTGCAATATCATATCGTGGGGTATACAAAATTTCAGCCTTCTAGGCCAGATTTTATAAAACCCGCATGGGTCACCCACTAGGGTCCATAGAAGCAATATTTTACCCTAATTCGTCATATTTGTTATTGCAATATCATATCGTGGGGTATACAAAATTTCAGCCTTTAAGGCCAGATTTTATAAAACCCGCATGGGTCATCCACTAGGGTCCATAGAAGCAACGCTTTGCCTCCAATTGGTCACATTTGGGTTCGCAATATCATATTGTGACGGTATACAGAATTTCAGCGTTCTAGGCCAGATTTTATAAAACCCGCATGGGTCTCCCACTAGGGTCCATAGAAGCAACATTTTGCCCCAATTGGTCACATTTGGTTTCGCAATATCATATTGTGACGGTATACAAAATTTCAGCGTTCTAGGCCAGATTTTATAAAACCCGCATGGGTCCCCCACTAGGGTCCATAGAAGCAACATTTTGCCCCCAATTGGTCACATTTGGTTTCGCAATATCATATTGTGACGGTATACAAAATTTCAGCGTTCTAGGCCAGATTTTAGAAAACCCGCATGGGTCATCCACTAGGGTCTATAGGGTAGATGTACTTATTATGCTGTACGGTAGGAATAGAAATCCATAAGGCCTATTGGACTGCACTTCCCTATATACTATATGATATAGCATATGATAGCATATAGGTTTAAAATACACGCTTCTATTTGTCTGAATTTTAAACCTATTCCCATGGCAACACTACTTTGCATGACCCACACGGGTCAACCGATCGACCGATTTTCCCCACCTTCGAACTTAGCCTTCGCATTTGCAAAATACACAAGTGTTCCAAATTTAAAGTCGATCGGTCCAGCCGTTTGGCCGCTAGCGTGTCACGGACGGACGGACGGACGGACGGACAGCATGATTCCATAAGCCCTGACTCGGGCTAAAAATGGGACAACGACTTTAGTTTGGGAGGAAAGAGCTCAATTTGGGGGCTCAACTCGACTACAGTAATTTTTCGGTTTATCATATAGAAATAGGTTATCAGGAAATGAAGAGCTAGAGATTTCCTACGTTTTTGCGTCAAATTTTTACGGAAATGATGTTTTTTAGTACGAACATAAAACCTTACCTTTGACATTTAAAAAGAAAGGTGAGAAATACTAGGGAGGTGTGTGGGATTATCTACCCACGCTTCTTATGTCTTATCACACTCTCCCACCACATTATCTCCCCCCAAATAAGTCCCCACCCTAAAAACAAGGATTTCGTACACCTCCTATACATTTATATATATGTGTTGGAAAAATAAAGATTAGGAATTGATGAGGAAATATGAGAATACCCGAGGCAGAGATCAGTCCCTCGTCTCCCGTATTTATTCATTAGTTTTAAGTGATCCAGAGGAAATCAATTGACAGATTTACTATCCTTATCTATTTTATATTAGATATTACACCTTACTAAATTACAAAGCAAACAGTATTGCCTTATTGCAATCCAAAGAAAGTACTTCTTCATTAAAATCCCCTTCAAAACGAAATATTATTCTTTGGGGCTTGGAAAATAGCCCTGGGGACTTATTTAGGGCTAAAAGGTATAAAGGTAGATTGTACAGTTTACAGTTTTATTACGCTCTATTTGTTATATAGAATGATTTTCCAGCTCATCTTCTATAATAAATCTTAATTTTGGTATCCAACTGACATATGAACTATCTCACGTTTCTGAACATTCACTACACGTTTTTTGAGATGTATAATTTATTTATGACAGATCTTCTAACTTCTCGGGTATATAATAGCTTGGGATGCATAAACCCCGAAATAAGTCCCCACTATTCACTACTATGGAAGTCTTGAAGTTTTAAATAAGGCCCCCCCCCACGAAATAACGGTTTAATCATGTATTTTTAATGATTTTCGGTTTTGGAAATTGAATCTCATCGTGGATCAAAAATTATCTATCTTACGGCGATTGAATATCAATTTCATATGAAAAATATCAAAATACCGGCTGGATTTCTCAACTATTTTTTAACAACAAAAGCATATTATCTTTCAAGACAAATTACACCGCAGCGTATTCTATTAGACACAACAACACTCTTATATAACAATATGAGTATTATTCTAATGGAATTATGATATCTTTTGAAACCCGATTTCAGAGTGGTAAACCCACTGAACCGGGATTTAATCAACCTAAATTCGTAACGGGAGTAGAACTGCTAAATAATGCGGTATTCAGGTCAGGTTTCCAATTTAAAGCGTACTGTAGCGTCATTAAACTCCCAATTTGAAATAGAGTTTAGTCTAATGAGGATTAGGATCCGATTTCATTCGTCATTAATAAAATTCTAAAAAATCAAAGGGAAAATATAGCATTTAAAGATTTAAACGTTTCTAAATTCATTTAAGGTCAGTTCATTCCAACTTATTGTTCGAATAAACGATGGTTTACGTCTACCTCAAAATTTGATGAAATTTCATACCTCGAAATTGCTGGACAAATTAATTGTACAAAACAATCCTGTAACTTACTCAAATCAACGCTAATTTAAGTAGAGTCTCTAATGACATGCTGGAGCATGTACATCAATTCATATCCCATGTAAATGTAACCAGACGACTTGGTTGAATAGGATTATTTAGAGTGTCGAATAAAATTTAAATTTGAAGTGCCTTCCTGTCGAGGGAATTCGTAAATCCTATATAATGACCACTTCAGACAGATATTATATCAGTTCCAGGATTATTTTTCGGATCATCCATATATTACCGAGTGAATAAAAATACTAACGTTTCTGTAATTGTATGCGTTTCTCGAAAAAAGTTAAAAATCGCAACATTGAAATAGCTTTTCCGGTTTTAATAAAAAAATAACTATTCGGATGATTAATAAAATATAACGACCTCCTCAGAATAAAAGCCCAACTATTGTCTATCATTTTCAAGTCTTAAAAAATACAAACCCACGGGGATCTATTTCATGTTTTACGGTATTGTCTCTTTTAATTTAGTAGCATCGTTGTGAGTCATTTCCATTCTTTCAGTCGGAATCTTTCTAGAAATATCTGGTTTATCCAGGTTTATGAAGATGTAGTTTCGGTTATAGTTAAAAACTTAATATCGTTGAATTTGTCGCTATACGATGTTATGTTATAAGAAAGGGTTCATTCTAGTCTGTAGTGCTATAGGGTTTTGCGGGCAAAAAGGTGAGTCACTCCAGAGAGGTTCCCATGAATTATTCAGATTCTACCTTAAATCTGCATATGAACAGGATCCTTTGTATGACTCTGTCTCTGCTCTTTCAGGGCTCGTCCAACAACTCTGCTTAAAAAAGTACTAAAAAAGATATTATCATTAGTGCTCTTCTCACAGTGCCCCGAAAAACGCCCAAACGCCAGGAGGGTTTTTAACGCATTTTTTAACGCTAGATGTCGCACCAAATAAGTAGAGACCCCTTAATTGGCTATGTAGCTGAATTTAGTCCCCTCGGAATAACTGCCCCTCCACAAATCTCTTCAATATGGGGTAAAAATATTCTGGGGTATATTGGTATCAAATAACTCCCCATGTTGGGTTTTATTTTATAGTATATCCAGACAAGTGGATTATTTTGAGATATTGGGATTGTTATTGCCTTCTCATTTCCATCCTTTTGAAGTCCGTTTGAGTTCAAATCAAACGAGAGCTCGGTTTATCCGTTCCTGCCCTCCAATTGACATAAATAGGCTGTAATTTATAGAGAGAGATCATGGAAATCGCTATAAATAGCTCTCGGAAACAGATTTCATGCGCTTCCAAACCTAACTTGTATTAGGCAAGGCTCAGAGAGTGTTGAATCCTCCTTCTGTTTCCAGATTAAAATGGATTAGATTTTAAGCATAATATCATTTGTTGTAACTTTGTTTCTGAAGGACATTTTGGCTACTTGAGCTACTTGAGCGTAGGTAGATCGTATTGTTTAAAGTATTGCTTTTAGTTTAAGTTTAAGTTGCTTGGTAGAGAATGTCAAATCCAATAAAATGTTCCTTCAGAACGTAAAGTGCTTATGTCTTATACCTTTCAATAGACTTCCAGTTTCTAGTCTAAATCGCGTAACTTTTCTTCAGAAAATCTTGCAACGGGCTTAAGTACGAAAACTTTCAGAGAAATCCAACAAAACTGACTATTTTTCCACCCAGAATTTATCAGATACAACCCACCCTGATTCTTGAAACGACCCACCAACACGACCCTCTAAAAATGCCAAACTTAACTTGCAATTTTAGGATCCCGAAATAAGTCCCCATGAATTGTATTCTTCGGAACCACAAAACCCAGACAGTTAATACAGTTTAGGACGGATGAGGAATCGTTTCGAGAGGGATCTATCATCCCGAAATAAGTCCCCATGTCGGATTTATTATTCGACACCTCAAAATCCAGGCAGTTAGACGTTTTAATAAAGGTTAGGAGGGGTGAGGAATTATTTCGAGAGGGATCTATCATCCCGAAATAAGTCCCCATGTCGGATTTATTCTTCGACACCTCAAAATCCTAGCAGTTAGACGTTTTAATAAAGGTTAGGAGGGGTGAGGAATTATTTCGAGAGGGATCTATCATCCCGAAATAAGTCCCCATGTCGGATTTATTCTTCGACACCTCAAAATCCAGGCAGTTAGACGTTTTAATAAAGGTTAGGAGGGGTGAGGAATTATTTCGGGAGGGATCTATCATCCCGAAATAACTCCCCGTGTCGGATTTATTCTTCGACACCTCAAACTCCAGGCAGGTAGACGTTTTAACAAACATAGGTTAGGAGGGGTGAGGAATCATTTCGGGAGGGATCTTTTACTACAATTTGACGAGATTCAGTTTCATCGTTTGGAATTGGAGATGGATTTCCAGATTTGCAATTTAAGAAAATAGAGATTTCCTCTGGATTGAGTCGAAAAACTGAACTTTTGACATTTGGAACCGGGATTAAATTTGTGAAAGGGTTGAGCTGACTGAGTTCTACACTTCTACCTGTCAGTTCAGTTGTAGTTTAGTCTGCTTAGCTCGTAGTTTTGAGTGAATCCACCCACGCAAGGCATCGTTTTATATTCCTTGCTTCATTCATCCGAAAAATAATCTCTTCAACTCACGGAGATCCATTAAAGCCATCTCATTCATCATCCATAATCCAATAGAATACTAGAGAATAATACCCCCTTTGACTAATCCATTCCTCATTTCCGAGATGATCCTAGGTATCTTATAAATGTCCCGTATGTATTGCATAATACCCGGACGAGGACCACCCCCACAAAATTATCCACCTACACTTACATTCATGCCCTCATGCCCCTATACACCTTAACAGACTCCAATCGGTTACAAAATAGTTCATCAAGGGCGGTTCACAAATTGACAGCCACTGAACGATTGGAACCTCGGGGTTTTTCTCCAAAAGTTCCGACCCTTACGGAGGTTTAGGATTCTGTGGGGTTTTTGTATAGTGGGGATACAAGCTATTTTAATTTCTGAACATAAGTTTGGCTTAAAATGAGATAATATATGACCCAAATGTTTAGAATCACAAAACTCCAAACCGAAGAAGGTCTGCGTTTGGGAACAATAACAACATGAGCGATTCCAGCGTTTTGAAACTATGATCTATCCTCAAACTTATTTAGAATTCCCAGGTGGTGTCTCATGCTTATAATTAGTTAAGGCACACTTTGACTCGCTAAATAATAATATAATATGATTTTGAATTAAAATGGATATATTGTGATTGTGAGTTGAGAAGGAGAGGCGTAGGAGGTTAAGTTAAATTCTTATTTGTTGTTGATGGTTGATAGAAATAATTTAAAGGTTTGATCGTGGTCCAGATTCCACGGACTCTCGGTCTCGTCCATTTATTTCTTGTTTTGCAAAGCAAAATACATCTTTATTCATGAGATTTACGATTTACCATTCCTTTTATCTAAAGGTTAACTTGTAGAGAGGAGACGGGAGTTTGTGGATCGATATGCTGATGTTTGGGTTTAAATAATTAAATTCCTGAACTATGAAAAATACCGTTTTTGCGTCTCCTGTTTGTAAACAAAGGTTGAAGACAGTGACTATTGGGCAGGGGCTCAGGAAGTCAGAATATATTTGGATGAGAAACAATTTCTCCGGTCCGACAATAAAAAATCTTTCGTTTTAAGCCAGTTTTCGGAGTTTTTCGTAGCAAAAACCAGTAGTTTTAAGTTCTTTTTTCGCTTAAAATTGCAAAACGCCGAAAAAATAGTATTTTTACCCCGTTTTTGGGGTTTACCTCGTAATACTATGTTTTTTACCAGCCCGTTCGAAACTAACGTTTTAGTTTGCCGAGTTTTTGCCACCAGCAATAATATAATAATATATCCTCTCCAAATATAAATGACCGTAAATACATGAGATTGTAGTGTTAATATTGTGGTATTTGTAAAATCGATGAGATTCTGATTAAAAAAACGGTATGTTTTTGCATTGTAGTTGTGGGAGAACCTGTCGGAGCGTTACATGAAGGAGAAAGGTATTTCCTGGTCTCGAGTCCTCTACAAATGTGCCACTTCCAATTCCAGAGATGACGAAATTGCGGACCAAATCGACAAGGTACCAAGCACCTATATCCTCATTAACAAGCCCCCGAAATAAGTGCCCAGGGGGAGCTTGTTTCAGTAAAGAACTCTAATTCCCCGAATAAAAAATACGAGAACTTTCGAAAGTTAATTAAATCCTATTTTTACACCAAATGAGGTGACAAACCCGAGTTTTTGGGCCGTAATTAATTAGAGAGGGGATGAGGAAGTTTGTTAATTTGATTTTGATTAGAAAACAAATGTTATGAGTTGAGGAGTCTTGCTGATTTTCGGATTGGATAACTTTTTCTGCTCCCCGAAATTAGGTCATGTCGTGCCAAGGACTCGTCATAATATTTAGGCCCTATCTTTCAACACCTAATTTCACATCTTCAATCTTACTCAAACTTGAGCCTTTTCAATTACTTTTTTCTTCAAAGAGTCCGCAAAAGGTGCTATCACTCATTTGACTGTCAAATAGTCATATTAAAATATGGTCGTAGGATATGCATAGGATATCATATCCGGTTAGTGTGGCACGATTGTTCTAAGGGACGGTCATGATGGGACGGTAATGATGGGCTTGTTTCCTCCAGAAATATCCAGAAAATTAGCATTTTGATTACTACGATCGCTTTCTCTTCAATATTTAAGATCAGATTATGACCTTTTTGAAGGCCAAACGTCAACTTTTTGACAATAGTATTACCGAAAAATTTAAATAAGTCCCCTGGGAGAGTTATTCCGGTGGAGTTATTGTTTCAATACTTATTAGAATAGTTCGCTTTGAAATCAACCAGAATACGGGAGGTCCTCACAACTGATTTGAGTCCCCGTTCTATGCATATCATTTCAAAATAAATCTTTGACATTTTAAAACGCCGATTTTCGTTAAAAATTTAACCTCCCATGGGGACTTATTCAAGTACTATGACATGCTATTTATATAATTTGTTAGATGGGATTGTTTATGGAGAAACCCCCTGGGATATAGTGCTGTGGGAATTGTAATTCGTGAGAGATCTCAGGTTACATAAGTTGGTTCCACTCTTGTCAGAATCAGAACCGGTCCATTGGATCCTGATTTGTCGAGTGTGAAATGTCAAGTGAAGACTTGACATTCCGCTCTCTCGCCATTTTAATTGAATTCCAATTCACCTGTCCCACCTCTACCTAAACCCAAACCCTCACATCAACTTTCATGAAATTACATGAGATTTCATGTCCTCCCATCAAATTACGTCAAAACACCCACATCTACAGACAGCTTTTGTAATAACAGCAAGAAACCAACCAGACTCCCTTTGTCATCTTATCTTGATTAATTTCAATTGTTATCGTTGGACTGTGTAGAGCTGGTCGATTTTACTAGTTAAGGTGTGTAAGGAATGACAAATGATCTCCAAAATCCCTGAAATCCACCAAAATATCTTCCATTTGCCGGGTTTAAAAAGGTTAATCTCTGAAGGGGAACTTTTAATTAACCTTTACGGTTGTTTTATAAAAATCATATACAAAATCAAAAGCATGATATAAAAATAAAGCCTTCTATTCAGTTTATTTAAGGCTAATATGAATTTTTAATTTTGCATAATCTTTTAATAAAATAAATCAAATACTGTAAATAATTTTTTTTTTTCAAGAAAATGTATCTAAAAAAAATATTTTTTGTTTAGGATCTGCACCGAACGGGTTGTACGGGGTTTAGTAGGGCGAAGCAGGCGAAGCTGAAGTCGGTGTTGGTGTCGTATGGGCGATGGAACCCCGGCGTGGGCTACTGCCAGGGATTCAACATGATTGGGGCAATGTTGCTGGAAATGACTTCGGGGGACGAGACACTCACGCTCAAAGTACTCATCTTCCTCATCGAAGGCATTCTTCCTCAAGGTAACTTAATTTTTATTGTAATTACCCCGACGGGTTTTTACCCCTCTTCAAGGGGTTTTTACCCCAAGTGGTCTTTTAAACTTTAAACTGGACTTTAAAATCCAAAAAACAAAAAAAGGATCTTTAAGTTTGCAGTCACCCGATCATCATCATTTGCTCCCATCTCAATTTGCTTGTCGATTTTGAATCCAATAGGAATTTTCATATAATATAGCAATGAAATAGGAATAAAACGTGGAAAATAAGGGTAGAAAAAATGTCCAAAATTTTATTATACGAATCGGGCCCTATGATCTGCCTCTCTAATTAAGTGTTGTGCTTTGTTTATCCCCTGAGGATGCATCATATATTTCAAAGGGTTGAGGACACTAGTAAAAAAAATTGACCAACAGACAGGTAACTAGCTTGCCGGTAAATATTTTGGGAAATCAGGAAATCAGAAAAATTAAGGTCTTTGTATGCTAATCGTTTTTTTACAAAAACAGTCATTTCTCTCCGGTTTTCCTCTTAAATACGGTAAAATCGGGTTTTTGAAAATCGGATTTTTATTTCCTTTCCACCGACAGTTGGGGATCTTTTTTGGGGCTTAGTAAAAAAAACCGGGTGTTAAGACCTCGTAAGTGAATGTCATTAGCCCATTTCCTCAAGGTCGGAGGTAAATGTCAAGCAGTTGGTGTTTAAGCCTCTTTCAGGGTAAAAACGGAAGTTCTGACGCATACGTCTCACAATGTCACAATTGACAGAAAAAGTATGATGTTCCTCTTTTGAGTATAAAAAATAAATACTAGGAAATAAGAAGAGCTCTACTATAGATAGAATAGGGCCTTGTTTGGGGATAAGAACGTCAGAAAATGGGACAAGAGATCGTAAAGTTTGAATACGTATCCTTGAATTGAGATAAGTGAGTTTTTTCATAAAAGCGAAGGGACTGCCAGAATCCATGTACTTACATCAAAATACATGACATTTTTTCTACGGAAAATGTATTAAAATTCGGATTTATGTTGTTGCCGACATGGAAAGTACTATGTGCTCCTTTGGCTTGAATTCCTTCAAACATGAGCAACAATCGATTCGATTCTTTCCTTCAACTTATCGTATTTACAGAAATAAGCTCTCTAATCAAATAAAACATTTAATCGTAAACCTTATTTTAGACCGATTTTCGGGGTTTATCTAGCTCCCACACTTTCCATTTCCGAAATCTACGAAAAAATATGGATTAAAGGGTATACAATTTGGCTGAATTTAACAAATTGACTTATTTATTTGTCCTGGTTTAGTAAGTGCAAAAAGTACATACTTACAGTAACATGATGATAAACCATCTAAATGCATATAACAAAGTATTTGGACTGGAAATTACAAACCATACTGAAAGAACATACAAAATAGTAAAAGTCTCACAGTGCCCCAACCATAGAATAAAATCAGATGCATCGTTGTATAGTTCATCGATCTATGGAGATTTGCGGCATAAAAAGTTGCCACCATTGACCACAAAACGTTTGACCTTTGACTTTGACCTAAAAGGTCACCAAACGAACTAAACCTTACCCTGGATGTATGGGATAATGATGCACCAAAAGATTTTTATAAAATTGAACCGTTTTCTCAAGTTATCGCACCGACAGACTGTTATGCGGACGGACGGACACTATAAACGGAAACATAAAGTATCTACGATACATTAAAAAAAATTATATGAATTTAATGTGTATTTTTGTACTGATTTGTCAGGGTACTTCAACGGAGGACTTCGAGGGTTGGCAGTGGACATGGCCGTTTTCGGCGAGATTTTGAAGTTGCGGAAACCAAGTCTGAATTCCCATTTATGCCGACTTCAAGGGGCCGTGGATAACCCTCCGCTTATCGACGTATTCACAATGCATTGGTTCCTCACTCTGTTCATACACTGTCTGCCCACCCCCTCGGTCTTAAGGGTAAGTCAAATTACATGGGGCTTATCGAAGTCTCAATACGAGTCTTAGCACCCCGTCTTAAGTTGCCCCTCTTAATATCAGCGAAAATGCAGATTAAACTAAATGCGATGATTTCGGGTTTTAAAGGCTCCCCGGAATAAGTCCCCAACCTTTCTCACCTCTTTAATCTCACCAATTAAATTTTTTAATCAATATTTTCGTAACAATAAGAATGACTTATGAACAGACCTGGATCTGTATTGTCGTAACGAAATTGAAATGAATATTATTTATGCTTTGTCCGAGTTTGAAGAGGTCGTAAAGAGGTTTGAAATAAAAGCCAAGCGATGTCTTGTCTTAAGACATTTAAAAGAACAAGTCGTTGAAATTTAATATCCTTCTTCAATTTCCTTATTTCTTTTCCACCCGAAGGGGGTTTTTAACGGGTTCTTCTCGGATCTGAAGAGCCAAAGGGAATTAGGAACCTTATGCAATTAGGCTATCATTTTTCATGATCCTCAAGAAATGTCCTTGGGGCCAATGCAATTTTTACCATTTTCAAGCTCCGTATATGTATAACATACCCATAATAGGTGAACATACGTATTGTATAGATAACTACCGTCTTCAATTTTTATTTACCAACATAATGACATGTAAAAGTTCAGGGGGAAGGGGGTTATTTAGGGGAGTCAGTTATTCCGGGGGGAATTAAATTCCGTAAATCCGGTATATAAATTTGAAGGATAGATAAAGATATGATAAATTTAATCATTGAGATATTAAGCCTTACTTTGAATCTCTTGTCTTAAATTGGCCAAATTTTAAAGATTTCTATCCAAAAACTGCAATAGCCCTATGCTTGGCTCTGACAAATCCTTAAATGCCTCGATGCCTTCCCTGACGACATTTTGTCTAGCCACATTTACATGTCTGGCGACAGTTTTTTACGCCTGTCGACAAGTTTATGTCGACACTGGAAAGTAATTGTAAATTGATATTGTTTTACTTTGATTCTAAAAATAGAACGCTATATTGTGTTTCTTGATTACAGATTTGGGACTTGGTTTTATTGGAAGGTTCGGAAGTGCTCCTTCGAACGGCACTCGTCCTTTGGGCTGCCATTGAAACGTATGTCACTTATTCCGACTAATTAACTCCCCTGAAATTAAGTTAATTGTCCCATTTGTCAAGGAGGGTCAATTAGTGGAGGAAATAAAAGAGCCTATCTTTATCTAAATTACCCCAATTTCCGCTAATACATTTTTACCCCGAATCGTTAATCAAGTTTTGACGGGATAAATGACGCAGACTTGAAATGCATGCATTTTTGGAAGGACACTTCTTTTTATTTACTTTTCTCATACGAATAATTATCCCTAAAAATAAATGACCTTTGAACCCTCCTTGGATCCAATTAAAGTTAATTATGATGTAAGGATGATAATTGTAATTACTGCAATTATATGAGGATAATAGCTTTATTTTGGCTAATTGCAGGAGGATATTGGGGGTGAAGAGTGCGGATGAGTTCTACTCCGTCATGGGTGTGGTCACAAGGGAAATGCTCGAGTTGGGACTTATGGACCCAAACTCACTTGTTAAGGTAACTTGCATCTGACTCTTGCTCGTTAAGTAATTTAATTTAAATTACTGTCTAAATTCTCGTCTGATCATTGTTCGATCACAGTAATTACATTGTACGAGGTCGAGATCGGTGTCAAATTTAATAGAAATATAACAACCTGTCTTTGTTTGAGTAATTATCTTCGTATTTAATTATCGAGTCAGACTATTCGATTAGACTAATAATAGGTGACATCGTTATCGTTCACATTGATTGTATCTCCCTTATGGCCGTTTTTTAGATAAATCCCGAAAACAGGGTAAATAGCTTAGAGTTTAGAATCGATTTGTGGGCGTTTAACAATATGTCGGGCTCATTATTGGGCTTATGTCCAATAACCCAATACATCTTGGGCCAGTTTAAAAGTCCTGTTTTAAGCTAATGGATGTAAAATGGATGAAAATCAGATGAAAAGTGATGTTATCGTAAATATGAATATATAATTTCAGTGCATCGTGAGCGTGGGACCGTTTCCATTTCCAGGACTGGACGAACTGCGACAGAAGCATCGAAGTCTAATCCAACAAGACACGCCATACAAGTCATTCTTCCTTGCCAAACGAGAACTGGACAACTTAAAAAAACACTACGCCGCCATTCGACATCGACAACGAGCCACGACGATCATTCTGAAGGGACTGGAAGCTTCGAGGATCCGTGTCCCAGGTCAAAGGTCAAACTCCCTCTTCATTCCAACCACAAAGAAGACGACGGTCTCTCCGAAGCCAAAACTACGTCGGGGTTCCTCCGGCTCCAAATCCTCTGCCCTAAACAACAACAACAACAATAAAGTTAACAGCTCACCCGTACCTACAATCATCAATACAACGGCCAACAACAACAATAACAATCTCAACAATCGGAGTTCGGGGGTTAAGACGGGGCCTAATATCCTCCGAAATGGAGCCCCAGCAAGGGGGAAGGGATCCTCGACTCAAGGGTCAACCACTGGGTCAAAGGTCGCCAAGAGCTTTCGGCACCGAAGAACACTCTCTGCCTCTTCGAGTCGGAGTTCTTCCAGTTCCACGGAACTTTGTGACTCCAGTTCCTCAGGCTCTTCTTCATCCGAAGGAGTTTGGAGCGACTCCGACAATCGATGGGTCAAAAAGTCATCGAAAAAGAAATCTCATCGAAATCATTCCGATTCTCGACCAGAACCCCGGCCTGCAGTTGGCCCCCCTGAAGACCTCCCTGGGGGAAAAGTAGCCGAAGGTGACGAATCGAGTAAAACGTCCTTGACCTTTGACCCTCCGTCCCCTGCTGCGAGTGACCCCGGTATCCGAGGGGGTCTGGCCAGGTCATCCTCCATAATTGACACGAATGACAGTCAGCATTTCCTGGAGGAGATGACGAAGTTGGGTAAAAGTGATAGCTTTTACGAGAACCTGAGTAAACGGATCTGCGAGCTCCAGTTTCAGAACCTGAAGACCCTGAATTCGTGTACAACGGTGATCGACCCAAAGTCCCTGGCCTTGCCCCCCTTTGAGAAGTCCCCTCTGCCAAGTCCCATCAGTCCATTTCCCCCCGTCCCGTCTTCGGATCTGTTGGAAGTGTCCCGAAGTCTATCTGTCTTAAGTACCCCCGGTGGACCAAGCCCTCGTCACCTCAGCCCACGAGGCTCACTTTCCTCCGTCGACAGTCCCTTGCCAAAAAGCCCGATTTCCCCCACCACGAACCTGAAGAGGGACTCCAAATCCCAAAGTTCCCTATTTTCCCTCTCCAGACGAACTTCCAAGTCCAGTGCCTCGAGTGCCAATGAAATCCCTGGAATTTGCATAATCGACGAATCCTTGCCAAATGTCGACAAGAATGTCGAGAAGTCGGCATTCCCTCTCGACCTTCCCCAAAACTCCTCGACATCCCTTCCAGAAACGCCCAACAGCCCTCTCGTATTTTCCCCCTTGAGGACCCCGGATTTCCTGAACAAGACCCCGTCGGACTACTTGAACTTGGTGGATTTGGACGGCGGGGGTATTTGTCTTGCCGAAGAAGTGGGTCTTCTGGGGTCATTAGTGACCGTTGTTGAGTCTCCACAAAAACGCTCAAGCCTGACCCTGGATCTGGAAAATAGCCTTGTGAGTCCTCAGTCAACGAATCCACCTCAACAAAGTCCAGGAAACCGGAAGCCACCTCTGATTTCTACCTCAAATGTTGCCTCAATAAATGACGAAGATGACGAGGAGGGGTTGACGAAGTTACCTCGGCCCAAAAACTTTCCCGTCTCTCCTGACGAACCCGGGGCCTTCTTGTTGACACGGGATGATTTTGGACATGCCCCGGGGGAAATTGACGATTACACGGAAAATTTATTGTCACCTCCGTTTCCCACGGCCTCCTGTCCATGTCAATGCCAAACTACGGAGGAGATCAATGCCGTCATTCGGGACAACATTGCCATCCTCCAGAGACTCAAACTCAACAAACCGGCCTATTTCGACGGAGAAGAGAATGACGAAGACGAGGACTGCAGTTACGAAGACATTAGTTCCTGTGGCGATCTCGATGGTAGGTACAACAAAATTTATAAATGGGGATATGTATGGTAAAGCCAATTTTGACCTTAACATGTCATATGATTATTTTACAGAAGTTGAGGAAGAAGAGGTACATAAAGTGTCGTCGGACAGGGACTCGGGCCTTGCGTCGAAGGGGTCATTAAATTGTGTGAAAAAGGAGCGTCTCTCCAGCGTCTCATCGAACGGTTCGAGCGGAAGTCGAAGCGGAAGCGTCATGGGGGGTTATGGAAAATCACGGAGCAAATGTCGGACTGAAGGGACTTCTACAAATAAACCATCATCTAAACCACCGTCATTTAATCCCTTTCCAACGGTCAGGAAAGCTAGGCTCCGAACCTCCAAATATGGACTCTACAATTAATCAATCGTTTTAACCAATTAAGTAATTGCACGTACAGTATTTATGGAAATATATCCACTGGGAATTTATTTTGAGGGAGACTCTATTTGCAAAATTAGGGTATCGGGGTGAATTTACCTTAGTGTACCTTTCATATAGTTAGGAATTAGCAACCCGGCACCAGCACCGTTGACAAATGACTTTAATATCGAGCTATAAATTAATTTAATTGCAAAATGCACTTTCACTGAAATCTCGAATCAGATATTTATAATTATTAATCTATGCTTATGCAAAACACTTTCATCTAAAAATTCGACCTTATTTACTTAAATAAGTCCCCAAGGGAAGAAATTTTTATAACCCCCCCCCCCAAGGGGGATGAGAGCTATTATAGTAGTAGTGTTTCAAACCCAACTTTAATCTCAAAATATTGTCGTAATTCCTAGATAAGCAAAAGCATATTCCGGTGGCTATATTTTGTGAAATTATATATAAATTGGGGGAATGTTGGGAAATAACTCTTCAATCCAGCAGCTCACATTTACTTATGAACGGCCCCACCTCCACGAGTATTTGCTCTTAAATCGTAAAATAAGACGGCTGTTTATAATTGAAAAAAATGTATTATCAAAGTATTATGATTATCCACGATATAATTAAGAAGCCTTACATTCCCATAAGGTTTAAAGAATTTACTCCGAGTGTCCGAGTCTTTAAAACCTCTCTTGTCAAGGAATTTTATGCATTATTGTATATGTTTATTTATAGTCAGCATGAAGCTACATAATCTATATTAGATTGTCTTACTAAACCAAATTTAAAGTAGTTTTGAGTAGATCTGATGTGGCAAAGTAAATTGGGGTCATGGAAGTCCAGACTGGAACCCAAAAATAATATTTTAAGAGATTGACTGAAATTAATGTGACTTGATAATTAAACCTCCTTCGAGATAATTAACAATAAAATGTAGCTCCTTCCTCTGCTCACAAGAACAAGTCATTTCCAATCTCCTTCAATTCAATTTTTAATAAATATCAGTAATAATTATTGAAAGAGTTTGTTTGACCATTAAATCTTCTTTAAATCCCATTTGCTAACATTGGTAGGTGTTCTGATCACGGTGGATCCATGCAACGAATAAAGCACATATATTCTTAAATGCATCAATCATACGATTTTTCGAGTACTCGATCCAGTTTTTAATTTAATTAAAAAGTATAGAAAGCAACAAATACTGCGGTTTCTGTATTTCTTAGAAATAATATTCGTACCTTCAGTGTCGATTAAAAATTAAATTTCATAGTTTTAATCGGTTTTATTATAATTATATTATAACATGCATAAACAGATAAACTACAATAAAATTAGAGCTAGTTTAGTACTGGCAAAGTGGTAACCCAAACGTAAGGGCTTTAAAATTACTAAATATTTTATCTATGCGATTTGATAGAACGGGAAGCGATCGGTGGAACACATCAAAACAAACTCATGGACAATCGGACAATGAAAAATGAAACGATATACATTTCTTAATTACGATTAATGAAACATCTACATCACATATGTATAGATATTGAGACAGATTCTGGACAAGTAAGGACAAAGACAAAACTAATTAAAGGCAAAATCACAATATTAAGGGTTAAGCCGGTTTAACATATATAATATCAAACACAAGTTAAGGTCAAGGTAAACTTGAACCGTCTGAATAAATAGCTAATTTAAATAAAATTAAATATCACACTAAAATTTAACTAAAGATCATTGGCAGGAGATTTCTATCTCGATTTCATCCACCCGAGATGGACTCCTCACAGTTCCTGAAATAACATGTTCAATAACAATTTCCTCATTAGGTAATTTACATTTTAATGTTAATAAATAAAAGGTCAAGGTTCTGATAATTCATCATTATTTTAATTGTTTAGATTAGACCATTGATCAAGTATGCAATGAGAAAAACATTAATTAGGAATTAGAACTTAGGACGGTTAAGAATATGAATATAATATTGATCAAATGGATCTATTGGATTTGGAATTTGCATAGAAAAATTGAATTTGGATCTGAATTCTGAAACTTTAAACAATATTAATGAACGGAAGGCATACCTCCTCCAGGACCCGGAACTCGATAAGGTAACACTTTGACCTTTTTAGCTTGTGGCCTCGCCATCTTTTTAGCTAAAGAATCCCTTTCACTCTTAACGTTTACCCCAATATTATTCACTAAATTGTCATTAGTCTTGGCCGAATCGAAGTTCTTAGCAAAACTACGCGGACTTATTGGGCCATCTTCACCTCGACTCAAGTCAATTGGAATATTACTATTATTCTCCGTGTTCCATTGACTAGCAGCAGATTTCGCAGAGACGGACTCGAGCCGGCTAAGACCACTCCCACCACCACTTGATTTCACAGTGGTCAGGGTAACAATATCAGTGGAAGTGGGGGGTGCCGTATCAGTACCCCCTTCCAATACTTCTGAGTCATGAACTCTGATGGGGACTACTTTGAGGCCCAATGGGTCACTTGCATCGAATCGTAAAATGTCAAGAGAATCCATTCTATCTACTTCTGGATTTTGCGCTACAAAGTCGTATTCTAGTTGTAAAGGTGGTAAACCCGATGTTTTCGAATTTCTTTTAGAAGTTTGAGCGGATTTACGACGTTTTTTAATTGGTCTGCCTCTTTTTCGAGGAGGTTCTCGATCAGGGCTATCGGCTTCATCGTTGCGAATTTTCTTAGTCCGTGGTCGCCGCCTAGCATTAGTGATCTTGGTCTTCACCCCTTTTGACTTCTCCGTTTTCACCTTCTTCAACCCTCCCTCCGGAGTTTTAAGCTCCGTTGGGTTTAGTCCTGGAACTACTTGAATAGATTTCCAAGGATCAACTGGCCTTCCTTTTTTCAAGGGTTTCTCCGTTTTCTCTAGTTTGGGCTGTTTTACAGCTTTTGATTTACATTTGGGCGAAGTAGAGGCACCACTGATGCAAAATGTTGTCGTCCTTTCTTCTTCCATTTCCTCCAAGAGTAATTTGTCTTGTTCTGGATTTCCACTTGGATGATATATAATGGTTTTATCATTACTGACTTTATTTTTACTTTTAGCGTTGTCTGAGTTTCGCTTTTTAGCAACGTCAGGAACTGTAACGTCTTCCTCTTCATCCGATGTTATTCCTTCGTCTGGATCAAATTCCTGACATGAGAGAGCTAAACTGATTTGTGATGGATTTCTCCGATCTTCTCGTTTGAATTTTGACTTCAATTCAGCTCGAGTCCGATTCGGGAATATTGTAGCCATCATGGAAAAGTCCGTACCGCACAAACTCAGTCCTTTGTAGAACTTCACCGTTTCTAAAAAAATTAATTACAAACCGAGTGAAGGTAAAAATTTGTATTCACTGTGTCAGAAACGGAGCAAATAGCATTATAACATGATTTAATATATACCTCTGATGGTCCAATCAGTTCCTCTCTTGATTTGCTTTTTATTTCTAAATAAGCCGGATGAGCCGACGGCAAAATCAGCTCCAGAAACTGTTTCCATTTCCGAAAGCTGTTTCTTTGCCCGAATACTTTCGGACGTTTCAACAACCTTAAATACAGGATTTAGAACAAATTTAAATTGTAATTCATAAGCTTCGTAACAAAATAAAACTAGGTATTAAACGGATGGATTCAGCATTTACCAAACTTTGCTCATCAATTATAAGTTGTCCATCGGGTCCAACTTTTACCCTTGGACCGATACTTGTCTGGTTGCTGGATTGACTAGCAGTTGATTCGGCATCCGACCCACGTCTCTTTAGATCCTCGTCTTCTTTATTTTGAGGAGATGGAGATAATAAGTTCACCGTGTCAATTGTTGCCCGACGTGTAACTGTTTTAGACGAATCCATCTCTACAAAGGAATGCCTAGAATTCGGATCTCCATCGGAAAAGGATGACTTCGCCCCATGGCGTCCTCGATCACTGCATACTGACGAAGCTCGACTTCTAGGTCCTCGCCCCTCTGGTTTACTAAAAATTTAGAATAGCACATTCTTAGTAGATATCAAATTATGATTGTCATTGATCAAATTGTGGTTTTAAATGACTTGGAGATTTCAAAATATTAATATGGTAGCTTACGGAGGATTCCAAAAGGCAAAGTGTAACATGCTCAGTTTTCCTTGCTCCTCCTTGGTGATTGTATGGTTAACCTTAGTCATGAACTCCTTCCGCAACGTATGGTACTTCGAAACGGTAATAGCAGCAGAAGGATTCTGCAGTCGCTGCCTCAAAAGGTGATCCTGCTTCTGCTGATCCTTGACAACGCTGGCGAAGGCCCCTCCGAAGCCAGGAGTACTTCCTCTCTGACCCGATTCCCCCCGACTTGAATTCGAATTACTGGAAGGAGAGAGGGGAGGCTGTGAAGCTGGAGAGCCACTGGACATGAACTTTGCAACCTCGTGAGAGTCAGCCGAGTTGGAATTCGTATTGAAAGCATGAGGAGCCACAAAGGGAAGACTAGTAACCGGAAGAGGAGTACCTTGTCGATGAATTTCTGGGCTAGGTTGATGTTGATGCCTTTCGAAAGAGGGGCTTGTGACAGGGGAAGGGCGCTCTCGTCCCCATGTCGTTAGACCTCCAACTCGAGAGCTGGGATTGGTTGCCGGAGCAGTTGAATACTGCTGGCTAAAAGCGGCAGGGCTCTGGGTCGGTGAGGGCCGTTGAAGTGTCCCTACCGAAGGGGGTGAAAATGGATAGGGCGGAGATCGGAGCCCGGAATCAACTGATCCGGTATAAGGAGGAGACTGGAGTGATCCATACGACCCGGGTGTTACTGGTCTCCTGTCCTGCCTGGGACTTCCTTGAGTAGGTGGTGGTGGTGGTCCTGGAGACTTGACAAGGCTCAAGGACGGTAAATCTGGATAAAAAAGTATCAAATTCAATTAAAAATTCATTTATTTAATTAGAATTCTACCCTTAAATTACATGCAATGAATATCTTTTCTTCTTACCCTGTGAAGGTACGAGCTTGGAAGGAGATGGTGAGAGTGACCTCAAGAGTGAACTGGAAGGTGGCAAGTAGAGACTGGGGGACTTGCCCCTGTCGACTTGCTTGACGGGTGAGCCCGGAGGGTGTGTCAGCTGATACGGAGAGCAAGGGGAGAGGGGGACAGGGGACAAGGAAGGCTCTGGCTGGACTGGCTCTACGGGGGGATGAACGAGGTTGAGGTTAGCGGGGGTCAAAGGTCGATCGGAAGTTGCAGCCGAAGGTCTCCCTCCACGCGGCACGTTTATCACCGCCTTGATTCGGTTTCGACGAGTTGCCATCTTCGACTGTGGACTGTCGATATTTCGACAACTCCTAAGGGGAACGGGTAAAGGGTTTAAGTTCGTTAAAAGTTTAGATTTTTAGAGTTTAGAGTTAGTTGGTGGTTGGAGACGGCTGGTGGTGGTGTGGTGGCTGGAGCCGTGTAAGAAGAGGTGTAGAAGGTCATTCTTGGTCTAACTCCCTTCAACTAACCGTGTGTAGTTTCCTATAAATGCAAAATGCTAAAAAATGATTCAATTTATAAAAAAAATTGCGGATAAAAATAATTAAGTAATTATGAATTACAATTGGAGGAGATGGGATCCTTGAAATTGGCACTTCCCCTCGGCCCTCGCTTCATTTCCTTTCCCCCTAACTTCCTACCAAGAAATCCCCCATCTCTCAACTTACAGCCAAAAGGAAAAAGCTATTAAGTTAACTGGACGTGGACCACAGAGGAAGTGAAGCTAAAGACTGCGAATTGAGAGCGAAAGAAGGCGGGAAGTTGGAATTGTAATGTTTACATTTCGCACGTGGGTGTCGTCGTGTCGTGTGTTGCAATTTCTAGAAAAAAACCACCGGCCTCAGCATTTAAATCGTGAAACTATTGATTAGTTTGGATTGTCGGAGTTTGAACTTTGAATTGAAGTTGACCTTCTTTTGTCGAATTCCCGCCAGGTCAAACAGGTCACATCCTGTCGCTTCAACACACTAATTCACACGGACACGAGTCTAACAAGTAACAAGTTTAACTCCAAACTCTTCTGAACTCCACTCTAAATTTTAAATTCAAAATTTTAAATTCAATGTCAAAAGTCAAAGATCAGTTAGGTCAATATCATATCTTTACTATGTACTAGAGACGGCCCCATTGCATATCACATATTGCATATCTCATCGTTTGCATTCAGCGTTGTTGTTCATCGTTTATGTCATTATGTCTTTACGTCTTACATTGTACATCTTATCTTTTCTATTAAAAATAACGACTCGGTGTCGGTAACATTCTTTTAAAATAATTTAATTAAACTAACTAATAACTTTAATTGTTATAGTAGACGGGGGTTCCATCCTCTCCTTGCTTGAGTCCTCTCTCTCTCACACACCCATCCTCTCCCATGTTATAGTAGACGGGGAATGCCGTCCTCTCTCTCATCCTCCCATCGCGCATCGTCTCCCAGGTTGGAGTAAGGCAGAGTATGCGGAATGCTACCTCCCATATTCTCCTGAAATAATTCCCCATACCTCTAAATAACTCCCAATCTCCCTACATCCCTCTAAATAACTCCCCACATCACATAATAACTCACCTCTCTAAATAACTCCCCACCTCCTTAAACACAATTCACCGACACTCTTTAAATAACTCACCACCTCCTAAAATAACTCTTTGAGTTGTGTTAGGTTAGGTTAGTTACCTGACCTAACTTAACCTAACCTAACTCAGTGGCAGTGAGTTATTTAAGGAGGTGGGGAGTTATTTAAAGAGTTTCGGTGAATTGTGTAGGGAGGTGGGGAGTTATTAAGAGAGGTGGGGAGGTATTTATCGTTTGTGCATCCAAACCCCAAAATCAGCCAAAGGTCATCTGCATCAGAAGGGTTTTAGCTTTTAGTCCATAAAGCACTATTTCCTCAAATCAAAACCTATGGAGAGAAAATAATTGGGTTTTAGATTTCCCGCCATTTCAACTTTACAGTCCCTTATCAATTTAAATCGCATTTTGTCCCATATGGCGCGGTCACACCTATTAGGGAGTGTTACGAGTGGCCGGCGCATATCATTTGTTTTGTACTAGCTGTCGTCAGATTTCCATAATTCTTGATAATTAACGAGATATTTAATTATCTTTAACTGTAACTCAATTACATTACACTCTTACGGGGATTAATTTTTGAACTTTTTTTTACCGTCTCTAATGCTATTCAAAGGGAGAAGGCATAGAACTAGTAAAAATCCTATAACCCCACCCATATTATTAGTAATAATATGCATGTATGTTACAAATAATGTAATGGTATTGGATACGTCCAATACCATTTCATAATAATATATAATAATTTGCGATTCGATTTATATGTGTAAAAATGGCAATATCTATATGAAGGAGACGATACAACAAGAAAAGTCATATATAAAAGTTGTTGATAATGTTGTTAGCTACAACATATCAAAAATTTAGAAAAATCGCTCGATAGGAAATCGAGATATTTAATATTTAGTAATGCGATTTGTTTAAACATTTTGCGATAGCATTGTGCCTATGCATAAGGAAGAGAAGCAGGTGTGCTGCGTTCGAGCAAGCCGAGTTCTCTTATTCAATTCAGTCTAATAGCTCCGAGTAGTCAACTTCATTGACTCCTCATCTCTCACATTTATTATTATTTTCCCAATAGACAAATTATAGATTATTTCTTAAAGTCTTTAATATTTAATAAATCCTATTTCTTCGTTTAAGTTATTAAATAAATTACTTCTATTTAATATTAAACGAGTGTTTAACAACTTATTCATTGCATTGATCATCGGGTAATTTACTTCGGAAACATATATTTATATCATCTTTTGATTTTCCGACTTAAATTAAAATCAGGTCGACTTAAGGACCCTTAAGGAACCCTTAAAGTGTTACATGGTGCCTAGAAACCTAGTGTTTTTAGTTTAACTGTTCGACAAAACAATTAAAAACTCAGTGCCTTGAATTTAGTGAAAAAGTTAAATTCAATTATTTGAACGATCTAATTCCACTTTTTACGCACTTTTCCTAATTTTGAGGACAAAAATAATAAAACATTCGGGTTAGTTTCGAATTCATTCAAAATGAATTCCGATAATCCCGAATTTTCATTCCGAGGAACGAGAATGGAGGACCTTTACTACATCGTCTTCTCCTACTTATTCCTGGGACGACATCCTTCACCCGAAATGAACGAGACTTCGTCAATGGATCGTCTATGGTTTGAGTTGTCACCTCGGGTTAAGTATTTCTATACGTTATTGATTCTTTGCATTTACATGCACTATTTGCTTACTTTCTATCGAATTGCTGTTAGAATTTTCACATGGTTTTTCAAATTCACAATCAAGTCATACAATTTCATTCTAAAATCAATTTCTTGCTTCAAAAATGGTGAATTACCATGTCCAGTTACAACACTGGACGAGCTTAACATGACAACGGATTATCCTACATGTAATTCACAAGATAATAGGTCTGAAAACTACAGTTCCCTCAGAACTGATGATTTGAATTTTGAAAACGTTGATCATGATAACCCTCGCGAGTTAAGTACCACTACTTTTCATATTCAGGAGGATGACGATCATGAGGATGTACTTCTTAAAGAGTTAATAGATAATTTCTTTAAAAAGCATTGTCGTTCTACTGTTAAAATGATAGAAGGACCTAAAACATTACATTCTAAACATCCCTTTAACGAATATTCCTTAAGGGATGGCATAAATAGGAATTTTCAATCCATTTCTAATTCTAAACCTCTGGCGTCTCACGACGAGACAGCCAAGGTTAAAGTAATTAGTAACCTGCATAATTCTAACGAGTCAAACTCGATTAATTTCATGTCGCTTCCTGATCCTAATAATTTAAATAGAATTGACGATAATCGTCTCGCCATTTCATTAGGTAGACCGGCAAATCAGGCATATGATAAATCTCATTCCATGCTATCGGTAAATTCAGTTCCTCATTGCTCCAAGACCCCTAGAATTCCTCTGTCTCACAGGCAGATCTCAATGCCGCAATTAGCATATCCACACGGAATCTCTAGCCGCATGAACAGAGATGTTAGGGAAAAGGAGGTCAACTCCAAGATAGTGGACCATGTCTCTAGATTCTCAGGGTATGATACCCATAATTATGGTGATTGGAATAATCACAACGATGTGGTGACATTAGGTTTGGATATTCCTCTGAATTCCAACTAAACTTCCAAAACCATTCCAATTTTCTTCTATTATCTTCATTCAATTAATTTAGTTTCCTTAATATTCATATTCTTAGGATAACTATAATGTCTGATTCGAACATGCTAAAATCAACAAAGTTGACTACATGTAGGATTAGCAATATAGTTCCTAACACTAAAAATAATGACATACGACACAACTTCTAAATATTTCCAATATTTCCTATTTTCATGCGAAACTCGACATTATAGTTGACTACATGCTCAATAGGATTTCATCAAAATCAAATCATGATGTGCTAAAAATTACTGCAAATTTAATATTTAGTATATCTAGATCTACTCGAGTACAGGTACCTTGTGGATCCTAAAAAACCTATTCCCCGGAGTCATTCCACGCGTTGGACCGGATTCGAATATGTTAGAGATGATCGTCGTTCACTTCCAAGGATGGAAGCAATGATGATTTGAACCAATTCCATATTTGTCTACAACTTGATGTTTACCATTACAACCTCCTAAAAGAAGGCTGTGGTTACTTCAAGATTTCAACATACTACTTCCATGATGACCCTCGAATCTAACTTCCATTAAGGGAGTCGTGAGTATCATCGTGGTTTATTAAAAACTTATATTTTGATGACTTTACTTAAAATTATTCCATTTGGAATACATATAGTCATCCTAAAACCTAAAATTAGTCTTTACAATCTAAACCCTAAAAAGTCGTTAGTTAAGGATCAATAGCTCTTTGTATGCAATTGTTGGAATTAATTCCTTTAATCCCTCTGAACTAAATGACATTGTTTGTCTTACTTTGATCAAGTGGTTAGCTAAAAATAGCTCAAACAATAATAGTGGTTAAAGTATTGTCACTGACCTAAAACCCTTTAAACTTATAAAGAACAAGTTTCTCGAAAAAGTTAAAAATAATTATTAGGGATACTAAAATTAATCATGCTAATGTCTTATTTCTAAGTTTCAGAACTTTCATGTAGCAGATTACGTTCCTAATATCAACATTTTGAAGGATTGTCACTTGGTTATTTTGGGATAGAGCAGAGATGTGTTTGCTATCAAGGAACTTGATGTCCTTCTGACCTGACCTGTGCCTACTTCTGAGACGTTCCAGTGCAATCTTCAATCATCGAATTACATCTGCTTCGGACTATGGACAAATTATGTCTTCCTCATCTATTTGAGATCCCTCTTATTTCATTGAAATAATGTTCCGAATACAGAATTCATATCTTTAAAAAATCTATTTTACATATAAAACCCTAAAGTATAAAATGTTATATTAATCAACACTATTTAACTGATTTTCAGAATCTGTCAACTATGCGGTCGGAGAGCAGATCGTTTGCCAGTATTTCGACTCTTTCATCTGAATCGACATAGTTCGTCAAAAACTTGATTGTCATTTGACAATCATATTTATTGTTAAAACAGTGTATATTTCTATTATAATACCACAATATCACCTTACAATGTAGATTATCTCAGACGGGTTTATGTTGAGGTACGATATTGGTCCTTGTTTATGATTCTGGGTTTTGTTCTTCGGACTCTACTACGCTTCGTAAGCTTAAAAGCTTTAATTATGTCATAAACTAAATAGATCTAGTTACAGACTAGACTTTACATCGTGCAATGCACGCACCATTGACAAATACTATTTCCATTGAGTTTTTCTCAAAATCTGAGTCAATGATAAATCCCGCTTCATGGCAACCAACATACGTGCTAATACATTTCACGTATGAATAGCATTGTGTGATAGCTAATTTAATATTTAATGTTTCGATCATTTCGAGTTCTTAATATAAATTAATATGCTGTTTTTCAAAGTTGTTATCTTGCTATACTTAGTTGACTGAAAAGCTTTCAGACAGGAAGAGAGTTGGACTGCTGCAGCGTTCCGCCTCCGATCTCTGGTTGGATTCATTTCACCGGCGTATTGTAGTGTAACTGACTAATTAGAATGTTACCATTATAACTAAGCTTATAACTACTTCATTTTTATATTTTGTCCATTTCTTATACCATATCCATACTAACTATACTTTTAAGATGGATCATAATGTTTAAAATTGATTACTCTTATAACATAATGTCTTTATTGAGATAATATTTAAAACCATTATGTTACGCTTAAAGGGGGGACTATAACCCCACCCATATTATTAGTAATAATATGCATGTATGTTACAAATAATGTAATGGTATTGGATACGTCCAATACCATTTCATAATAATATATAATAATTTGCGATTCGATTTATATGTGTAAAAATGGCAATATCTATATGAAGGAGACGATACAACAAGAAAAGTCATATATAAAAGTTGTTGATAATGTTGTTAGCTACAACATATCAAAAATTTAGAAAAATCGCTCGATAGGAAATCGAGATATTTAATATTTAGTAATGCGATTTGTTTAAACATTTTGCGATAGCATTGTGCCTATGCATAAGGAAGAGAAGCAGGTGTGCTGCGTTCGAGCAAGCCGAGTTCTCTTATTCAATTCAGTCTAATAGCTCCGAGTAGTCAACTTCATTGACTCCTCATCTCTCACATTTATTATTATTTTCCCAATAGACAAATTATAGATTATTTCTTAAAGTCTTTAATATTTAATAAATCCTATTTCTTCGTTTAAGTTATTAAATAAATTACTTCTATTTAATATTAAACGAGTGTTTAACAACTTATTCATTGCATTGATCATCGGGTAATTTACTTCGGAAACATATATTTATATCATCTTTTGATTTTCCGACTTAAATTAAAATCAGGTCGACTTAAGGACCCTTAAGGAACCCTTAAAGTGTTACAATCCAGAGCCCCGTAGGCCTGAAATTCGCAATATACCCCTAATGCAACAACACCCGTTAAATCTAAACATCATTTTCAGACGAGTTATGTAATTTGAGTTGTAGCTTTTTTCATCAGATTTAGAAAATTCCTTACAATTAACGAGATATTTAATTATCTTTAACTAAAACTCAATTGCATAACAGTCTTACGGGGGTGAGGATTTTTTAAATTTTTCCCGCGCCTAATGATAGGAAGAAGTTTGGGTCAGGGGTCATTTACCATCATTTTTGGATGGCTTGCCTATTTCGCATTTAAATGAAATTTTTGGCGGGAAAAATGTAATTTTTTCGAAAATAATTTGAAGTTTTTAAATACTAAATTTGAATTTAAAAGGAACATTAATTTGGCGCTTAAAAATAAGTTAATTAATAAATTTTTAGTAATTAATGTCATACCTCGCGATCCTCTCCTTGCTGCTGTCCTCATCTGTTGGTGAACTCGTGCTACACTTTTCACTTTCACTTCACTTTCACTTTCTTAACTTAATACTGGCTCGCGAGCTCCAAGCAAGCTTCATAGTGTTGTTTCCCAGTCTACCCTGCCAATCATACTTCCTTTCGTACATCAAAATTCTGACCTGACTCTGACTTTACTTACTCGGAAACCTATTCTGCTTTATTCGTCTCGTTATTCTGATGCGGTTAGTGCATCTAAACCCAAAAATCGGTCAAAGGTCAACTCCGCCAGAAGGATTTTAAGTCCCTAAAACCGCATTCCTTCCTTCCTGACAACTGAAACCCAAGAAAGATCCAAATAAGATTTTGAATTTACCGCGGTTGTAAGTTTGAGCTTCTCCCCGCGTAACTTCAAATCAATTGGTTTTACTCTCCACCAGTCTATCTATGCAATATGCATTTCACTAATGACCCTTTTGACAATTTATGACCTTTAAGGTCAAAATGATAGAGAAAAAAGTTGTTTGGTTTTTCACGACCTATCGAAAGCAAAAGAAAAATTTTTGGTGACATTTTCCCTAAAGGAAATATTTTTTTTGGGCCCATCAAGCAGAACCGGAGAACCGGACCGTTATTAAGTGTTGAAAACACTTTATGCGAACGACAAGTCCGTCCGTCCGTCCGTCTGTCCGAGCGATAACTGGAGAACGGCTTGACCTACGGTCACCAAATTTTGTACACTTGTTCCTTGGCTCAAGAGTGAGGCTAAGTTCGAACTTGGGTCAAATCGGTCACACCCCCTGCCCCCCATCAATTAAACCCCAAAACAAACCATTAAATCAAACAGAATAGTGATATGTAGGAGTCCAACGCCAGGATAGAGCTCTTACTCATTTTAAAACTGACGCTTAGGTAGTTTACATTACACTCTATGTCTATCATCTATACATGATAATACCCTGAACCTATATTTCAGAGTGCAAAACCTGGGATTTTTGGGGAAATTGAGATATGGGGTTTAAACGATTCCCATGAGTAATAGAACATCTTTGACGGATACGGGACCACTCCTACTGACACCAGGGTGCAAAACCCGGGCTTTTTGGGGAAATTGAGATTTGGGGTTTCAACGATTCCCATGAGTAATAGAACATCTTTGACGGATACGGGACCACTCCTACTGACACCAGGGTGCGAAACCCGGGCTTTTTGGGGAAATTGAGATTTGGGGTTTAAACGATTCCCATGAGTAATGGAACATCTTTGACGGATACGGGACCACTCTTACTGACACCAGGGTGCAAAACCCGGGCTTTTTGGGGAAATTGAGATTTGGGGTTTAAACGATTCCCATGAGTAATAGAACATCTTTGACGGATACAGGACCACTCCTACTGACACCAGGGTGCAAAACCCGGGCTTTTTGGGGAAATTGAGATTTGGGGTTTAAACGATTCCCATGAGTAATAGAACATCTTTGACGGATACGGGACCACTCCTACTGACACCAGGGTGCAAAACCCGGGCTTTTTGGGGAAATTGAGATTTGGGGTTTAAACGATTCCCATGAGTAATGGAACATCTTTGACGGATAAGGGACCACTCTTACTGACACCAGGGTGCAAAACCCGGGCTTTTGGGGGACATTAAGATTCGGTTTAATTATGGTGACGTTTTCAACACTTGGTTACACCCGTTACATCGGTTTATTTAGATAGAGGTATGGGGAATAATTTAGGGAGAATATGGGAGGCAGCATTAGAAGGGAGGCAGTATGGGAGGCATTAGTTAATGCTGCCTCCCATAGTAAAACGGTAGAATGGGAGGCAGCATTCCGCATACTCTGCCTTACTTCGGGGAATGGTTCCATTAATGTCCATTAACCATATTTGTGTTCTTTAACTTGAAGGTTAAACGGCTGGTTGAATTGCGAATTGGAGGTCTAACAAATGAATTCATCCGGAGACGGAGGAGGGGATGAGAGGAGACCGATTCGGGATATGCAAGCACTCATGAAATTCTGTGTCCAGGAGACAAGTTCGGAAGATGGTACCGGACCAGGTGCGACAATGGACCCTCAACGACGGGCTTGGCTTGAAGAAGCTATCAAGAACATGAGTGTCGACGTCGTAAAGGAAATGCTGGAAGCCATCGAAACAATAAAAAACGAACTCTACACCTTAAATCATCAAGATACGACTGAGAATGACAACGTTGGAGGAGAAGCCGTCGTCAATATAATTGACTCCATCGATGAACTCATTGACAGGACACAGGATTTGGATTTGGCTGCTGATTTCGTTAAAATCGGGGGTTTTGACATCCTACCCCCTCTGCTTCAGTCCCCTCATTCCCAACTCAAATCGAAAGGGGCTGAGCTGGTAGCTGAGCTGGTACAAAATCATACATTTTGTCAAAACTCCGCTTTAGACATGAATCTCCTCGACATTTTGATTAAAATTATGGACGCGGATGAAATTAACGACGGGGTCAAGGTCAAGGCTCTTTATGCCGTATCCTGTCTCATTCGAGGCAACTTGAAAGGTCAGGAAATGTTCGAGAATAAATTGGATGGATATTCCGTTCTTTTGAAGGTTATGCAGTCGACTAGTCCCGTAGAGGGACCAAAGCTTCGAACCAAATCCGCCTTCCTTTTAGGTAATTTAATTTAATAAACTTTAAACTTAAACTAACATGATTTTTGTGTCAATTAAATGTTTCATTACATTTCTATGTAATCTCGTTGTACATAGGTTCAATAATTCAAGAGTCATCGGGAAGCAGTGAAGTAGACGGAATCAAGGAGCGGTTGTCGAGGATGGGTTATATCGAGCAACTTGTTGGACTCCTTCATACGGTACATGACACCAGTCATGAACATCTCATTTCTGCGCTTTTGGCATTTATCACAAATTATGAGCCCGGTGTCAGAGAATGTCAAAGGCCGGAATTACAAGTAAAGGCGTTGTTGCAGAATCGAATTCAGTTTCTGAACCACAAACCGGAATATTTGGACGAGGAGGGTTACTGCAACGCCATTCTCGGTTTATGCTTTAAAGGGGATGAGACAGGGTTTTCCGATGTTGCTGAGACAGAGGAGAGGTAACATTATATTCACTGTTTTTTTTTAAATAAGACGCAGTGAATGTAAGGATTTAATGGATCAAAGGTTGTAGTTTTACTAAATTAGAGTTGATTAGTTGTTTATTACAATTAAATTAATTATAATATATGTAGATTTACAACAGAATGAAATTATTAGAGCGTCAAATGTTGAGGGGGTTTACGTTTTAATTTGATACTTGACTTGAAGAGTTTACATAATTATTGCGTTGTTATACGTTATTATTGTATGCTACTCAATTAAACTGAATTACAACTACACATAAAATAACGTAACTATTTGAGCATATTTGAGAATAATAATCTGTACACTGAGTAATTAAGACAAAAATTGGTAAGATCACTTAGAAAACTAATATGATTTATTCTGAAAAAGAAACTTGGCACTAATAAAAGTAAAACCGCGAAGTTGTGGTCGATCTTTCCTGTAGTTTAGTCTTAGTCATATACAGGTCACAGATAGCCTTGGATAAGTCATAATATAATCAGTAATAATCAGTAAATCATTGCCTTCAGTTTCAGTTATATTGATCTTTCCGTATTACATCGTCATTATTAGAAAGTTGGTGTTAAAAAAAGAGTAGTTAGGTACGATACAGTACATATACATATCCTTGCGAGCTAGGACATTGTTTGTAAAGGCAGATTCTTGATTGAGTAAGATGTACCCGGAAGGGTACCGAACCGAACCACTCTCGGGTTGTTTGCACCGCGTTTCCATGGGAACATATGTATTGAGTTTTTCGTGACACCTTGAACCAAGGCAACTCAAATGAAAGAACTCCTTGGAGATTCAACTTTACGTGCCTTGACCTTGAACATGGTTTTGCATAACAATTAATGGATTTCAATGTAACGGATACATAATAATTTTGTATTAAAACGGTTATAAATAATAAAATCAAGGAAGGGGTTAAGAATTAAAGAATGCATCGAGGTCGGCTTGGAGGTGTCCAAAATTTAGGAGGAACTCAACAGTCGACTTCGGACGAAGAGGATCTTTACTCCGGATACAATGACTTTCATTCAGCCCTCAACACGGAAGACTTGGAGTTCGATGACAATTTCCAACATTCAGCACGAGCCATGGAGAGTCGACGACCTACTGTAAAACCTAATTTTTTTGTGTTTTTAGATAAAGAAAGTGTTAAAATGTATACATATAACTGTATTTTAATTTTTAATACTTCAACAGGCTTTACCAAGTAGGGGTATGACCGCTGGGACTTCTTTCGGTAACCGCTTGGGTACAGCAGCCGGGGTAAGAGCTCACAATGAAAATCAGACGTTGCAGAAATTCACAGTACAGTTAAATTATCGATTATTTACTAATTGAAAATCGTTATTAAATATTAACAGTTTAAACGGGAATCGACAGCTCGAACCGGAATCTTCACCCGAGGTGGAACTGCAAGGCCAATCACAGGAGCGGGGGGTGACTCTGGAGGACTCAATCGGCCTATGACTGCTGTAAGAGGGGCTGGGTACACCGCAGCTGGACGAGGACAACACCCTTTTGACCCCATTAATAGCGCATCAAAGAAAGCTACACCGAGCATCGAACCTAAAGCAGAAGACACGTAGGTTTTACTAAATACACATACTTGAATATATGTTACAATTTTACAATCTTTAAATTTTGATTGCCAATGCCAGGGTTGATGAAAAGGTGAAGCAATTGGAGCTGAAGATCAATAACTTGATTGAGGAATCCGTGTTGGCTGGATGCAAAGGGGACCATAAAAAAGGACTGGAATTAGCAAAGGATTCAGCCAATAAAGAAAAGTCCCTCATGAAACTGAAGGACCATTCTGGAGGGAATGAAGGACATGATTGGGACATCACGTTCTCTGTAATTTAAGCGTTTTAGATCTTGCAACTTTATAATTTTAAGTATAGACTTTAATCGGAAGACTGGTATTTTAATTATTCTTTTGGTATTGAAAGGTTCTATTTAACCTGGCGAGCCAGTACGAAGGATGTGAGATGTATACTGAAGCTCTGACTACTTATCAAGCAATTTCGAAGAACAAGTTCCTAGTCCACGGAGCAAAGGTCAAGATTAATATGGGGAACATTTACTTCAAGCAAAACAACCCTACTAAAGCCATCAAAATGTACCGAATGGCCATGGACCAATTGAACAACACAAATAAGGACCTCAGGTTTGTCAAAATGTCGTCCAAGTTTAAATACTGTTTTTCTTGGTTTGTTAGTGATACACGGTATTGTGTAATTTTAGGTTGAAGTTGATGCACAATATGGGAATAATATTTCTTAAAATTGATCACCCGGCTGACGCTGCAGCTAGTTTTGAATATATTATGCAAGAAAAGCCAAGTTTCAAAACTGGACTTCATCTCATTGTAGCTAATTTCATGTCCGGGGATCATGATAAAATGAAACGAAGTTTCCAGGATCTTCTTGAGGTCCCTATGGACTTTGATGAAGACGACGAGAAATATACAACACTTTCAGTAATTAATTATCATTTTAATTGAAATGTCGTTTTGTTGTCTTTCTTTAAAATGGACTCAATTTATCCATGCTACTGACTGAAAGTGACCGTCTGTATATTTTTTTGTAATCGTCGTTGATATGATAATTTATTAGGATGACCCAGTTTCCCAACTTCTGGTTGAAGTCCTAAAGAATGACAAATTACGGAAGTTAGAGAAAGAACGTAAACTTTATGCGGAACGATGCGTTCTTTCTGCGGCAAGGCTTATTGCCCCAGCCGTCGAAGGCTCTTTGGCAGAAGGCTACCATTGGGTCACTGAGGAAATAAAAGGCTCTAAACATTCTCAACTCGCCCATGCTCTCGAGGTATTCATTGATCATTATCAATATCTTGTAACCCTAACTCTTAGTCGTAAACCAGTTATCCAACAAGTAATGAGAAGAACATTAATATTAATCGCATTTTTTTTTTTTTTTAGATAAGTAAGGCTTTGGTATTCCTCAAACAACGTGAATTAGGAGAAGCGGCCGAGATTTTAAAATCGTTTGAGAAGAAAGAGACAAAAGTAGCTACCGCTGCAGCTACTAATTTGTCATTCATGTTCTTCTTGGTAAACCTTGTTCACAATTTGCCTTTAGTTGACTTTTAATCTACATTCTTTGTTAAACTATCTTGTAAGTATCGTTGATTTCCTATGTGATTAGCAAGGAGATTTGGACGAAGCTGAGAAATATGGAGAGATGGCAACGAAAGCCGATTTCTATAATTCCGTTGCATACGTCAATCTTGGAAATTGTCACTTTGTCCGAGGGGATTATGAAGAAGGGAAGAAATGTTATCACGAAGCACTGAGCATCGACTCTTCCTGTACGGAAGCCCTCTACAATTTGGGGCTTGTCAATCAAAACCTTAAGTTTTTTGAAGAAGTAAGTACCAGATAGTCCCAGATCAATAGTAGGTATATGCATTTTACGTTAATAATTAATATCGTCACTATATTTCAGGCTCTAGAGTGCTTTCACAAAGTTCAGTCGCTCGTTCGAAATCATCCTCATGTAACATATCAATTAGGAAGAACTCATGAATTGCGGGGAGAAAATGAAATCGCGACGGAATGGTTTCTAAAGGCACTAGCATTAGCCCCTACTGATCCTGGAATCCTCAAAAAACTCGGAGAGCTCTCTGATGTTGATGGAGATCGTCAACAAGCGTATCAGCATTTTTATGATGTAAAATATTTTTACGTTATCTAATTACCTAGACTTAACTTATGTTCCCAGGTTGTGAGTGTGGCATAAATACCTATATTTACTTTACATTCGAATAGTGTTACAAGTACGACCCCTCCGATATGGAAGTAATAGAATGGCTTGCCGCATATCTCCAAGAAATGCAATTGCCAGAAAAAGCGTTAGTTTTCTACCAAAAAGCTCTAACGCTGCAGCCAGAGGAAGGAAAATGGGTGATATTGATGGGCCACACTTACAGAAGAATGGGCAACTATTCTCAGTCCCTGCAATGTTTCACAAAATTATATAAAGAAAACCCAGAGAACATGAATGCTCTTCAAGCCCTGGTTAGATTGTCGACGGATATGGGATTAAAGGAGGCAGATGGCTATCGGGATGAACTTATCAAGTTGGAGAGAGTTGCTGAGAGTAGAATGAGTTCAGGAAGAGGACGGACGTCGGGAGGAACCACTCGGTTTGGACCACCCTCTCGCATGGGTTCCAGTCGACCTCGACCTCATCAGCAGTCATCTGCTTCTTTTGAGGACGGTCGGTCTAATGGTTCCGAGCCACAAGAATTCGGACACTTTAATGAAGCATCGATGAACAGGTAGTTAGCTTTTACCTCCTTTTTGTAGTAATTCTGGCGAGTCGATTTTGAAAGGACATTGAGATACTATGCAATATTAAGTATAATAATATGCCTATAAATGATTTGTGTTTAGAGAGGGTTCGGATTACCGTGAACGGCGTGTCATGGGTCAGAGAAATGAAGGGATATTTGAAGATGACGACGATGATGATCAAATGGACGATCTTGGTATGGCGCAAATGAAATTTTAATTTTGACAGCACAGCAGGGGTGCAAAGTTCTAATGTAAATTGTAATTAATGTTCTTGGTTGATTACATAGACTTACCGATCGGAAATCGAAATTCCGGCATAAAACGGCCAGAAACGAGAGGTGGTCGACCGAAGACAGCTTCAATGGATGAAATTGACGCCTTCTTCGCAGCCAACGAAATCAAACCCGATTTCTTGCCTTTTTAATTCAAGTTAATCAGATTTGCAACTTTGGTTGCACTTAAATAAATTATTTAACACAACCACGTGTTATTTGTTATCGTCCAGTAAAGTAAGCTGTAAAACGCTGCTACAATACTAGGCGCAAAATCAGACTTGTCCTTTACCCTTTCACGTATGTATTTGATCAATTCGATTTTGAGCTTTGGTACAAACCACAGTCATATAATATTATCTACCGAAGACGTGTTGTGGGTCTGTGGGTGCTACTCCTGCAGTCCTGTACCCAGAGCATGGCAGGGTGGCTTGGGATTTCCCACACCATACCTATCGAAATATGTGTGTGTCCTTTTCATGCTAGACGTCTATGACGAACAGGGTCAGGGATAACTTGGGAAGCCCTACAGTGCCATACACCTACACCTGGCCCTACAACTGACCTAGTCTTCCATAATACTCATATCTTACACATGCTTAAAAACGTATAGTAGATTCGTAGGTCTGACCCATAGAATTGGATATGTCTGACCCGTCTGACCCATAGAATTGGATATGTCTGACCCGTCTGACCCATAGAATTGGAAATGGAATTAGGAATTATAGTTTTATACAGTTTATAGTTTATAGTCTGACATGACAATGTCCTCAATATTCTAACCATAAGAATTGGAAGCTCGTTGCCCCGATCGGAGCGCGGTAATTGTAGAATTCAAAATATCTTGCAATTTAAACATTGTAATTTGTAATTTGTAATCTGAATTTGGAACTAATTGCTTTTATTGCAATTTGCAAGTATGTGAAATCTGAAATCGTGAAATGTAGTTCCATTTCATTCATTGTTATAGGTTTGAATTTGAGCATAGATATGAAATATACTAATAATTGTAGAGGAGCTAACTAACTGTGAACTGTCTTTACAATAACATTTCAGTCCAGTAGTTTAGACTTTACCGTGCTGGAGGACGGTAAAATTTTACCTTTCTACCGAACGGTATTTTGTGTTTACGGTTGTGCAGCAAGGTAAAACGACTGATTTACCTTTGAGCAGGACGGTAAATGTGCTTTTTTGAAGTTTTTTGTAGTTTTTGGCTACGCCGGGCTTCAGCTTTGAACGCCGGATAAAATAAGTAGTTCCATTGGAAAGATCGTTAAATTTTACATAAGAAAATATCGCGGTGGCTCGCCAGCAATCGCGGCGCGGCTACAGCAGCATTTTAAAGAAAGCAACTTTTTTTAGCCGAAGAATACTGAACTAAAGGGCCTATCGTAAGCTAACGTGCCAGTTAGGTAGTGAAACAAACCCATTTCTTCTACTTCAAAATATGAAAAATCTGACCCTCGACTTTCAGAATCACTATTATTGCACTACGAGTATGAATATGACGTAGTAGACAGGGCCGAAGCTCAGAATAAATAAGAATATGTTATAGTTTATGGTTTAATACAATTTGTTTTAAATCTTTAATTAAAGTTAAAGGTACGAAGTTTCAAAACCACAATTGGAACTACAGGTTCAGCTTTTGAACCCTCAATCAAGACAGTGATACTTTTTTATGAACTTTCGCCCTTTGCATTTCATTATTAAGGGGTGAAACTCCTTAATGTGATCACCTTGTCTGTCTGTCCGCCCGTCCTTCCGTTTACACTCTAACTTTCGAACGGTTGAAGTTTTTTTTAAAACGGTTTTCGGATTTGAAACATACATTTACTTTGCTTTAAGCCAAATAGAAATTCGAAATAGTCGGTCACACCCCCTGACCCCAAAAAATTTAAACTCGAAAATTCCTATACCAAATGACTTCTACGTGTCAGTAAGGATAGTTATTCGTGTAAATATTTAAAAGTGTAACGTTTTGGTTTCACCCCTTTTTTACGTGTCGTTTGTAACGATTTTTATGTGGTGAAACCCCCTTGTCTGTCTGTCTGTCCGTTTACGCTCTAACTTATGAAGGGTTGCAGTTTTTAAAAAACGGTTTTCGGATATCAAACCAGCATATATGCTTGGACATAAATGGAATATATTTTTAAAAATTTGGTCACACCCCCTGCTGACCCCCCAAAATGTTAAATTTCCAAAAAGTTGACTCCTATATACGTATCCAACAACGAAAAGATTGCTCGGAAGCGACAATCACTCATGTTCACACCCACTAACACTAGGGGCTGTGGCCGCGCATAATGGCGCAAGTGCGATTTTGCAGTTTGTCGTCAGTGCTGCAAAATCTTCCCAATCCTACAATCCGGGATTGGAGAACCAAACCGGGTCTTGGCGAACGCCGCGAAGCGGGGTTCGTTATTTCGCCAAGTACATTATTAACCGGTGACGAACGATGCTGAGGGCGGCGTTCGTCGCCAGTTAATAAAGATAAAAATGCTTAAATTGTCATTGATTTTCCTTTTTAATTTTTTTTTAAATATTGAATATTGCAAAATTTAAAAAACGTTACATAAATCCAATCAATGCCCCTGGGGAGCCTCTGCTGCGCGCCTTGGCGCGCAGCAGCTTTGGCGAACCGAAATTTGGGATTGGCGAACGATTGGAAGATTTTGCAGCACTGTTTGTCGTGTGGTTTCACCCCTTCTTTGCGGTTGCAACGGTTTAGGAGGTGAAACCCCTTATAGCGAAGATCGTGTCTGTCCGTCCGTTTGCGCTCTAACTTTCCAACGGATAAACATTTTAATTTTTTTATTTCGAAAGTTTGTTTTATGCATCCAGACACACGTGAGCCAAATGAACCTACCCCAATGTTAAAAAGCCACCACCACCACCCTTTTCAAACCGACTCTCAAGTATCGGACAAGGAGGTAAATGACGCATTTCGTGTGGTTTCACACCTTTTTGATGTGCGTTTACAACGGTTTATCATGTATCGTAGATACATAATGCAAATGGTTCTGTGTCTGTCTGTCCGTCCGTCAACACGATAACTCGAGACGGCATAACTTTTTGAAATTTTTCTTTCGGTTATCTATTTAGGGCATACAAACGGAGGTCAAGTTCGTTTGGGGACCGTGTAGGTCAAAGGTCAAGGGTCAACATTTTTTCAAATAGTAACACCCCATGTGTGATACTTTTGATGGAAAGCTACTGTAAAGGGTTATTCAGCAATATTTGGGGGTGATGTCGCCCCCTGACCAGTGGGAAGGGGTCAAAGAGGTCAAATTACAAACATATAATTTTATGTTATTTTGCTCTATGATTGGAATTCGAGATTTTCAATATTTATGTATTTTGAACATTTCAAAATACAGTTTTCACGTTCAAATGTTCAAAAACAGTTTAGATGTGTATAAAACGTCATAAAAACGTCACATATACGATACATCAGTGATCAGTGCAACGTTGTAACGTTGCAAAAAATCAAGTTTGTCGATTAATGTTGTTTTTCTATCACCTCCCTTGTAATTTTTAAAAACCCAAATACTTTTTTATTTTACCATTTTTTCTTGATATCGTTGAATTTGAATTTTTTGGTGGCCCAAATAATTTTTAATTAATTAATTTAGTTGATATCGTCAAACGATAATTTTGATTTTTTCGGAAGGTCACAAAAAATACTTGAATTAGAGAATTTTGTTAATATCGTCAACCATAAACGTTGGAGTTTTTTGTTGGCCCAAATAATTTTTTAATTAATAATTTTGTTGATATCGTCAACCATTAACTTTGCATTTTTTTGTTGGTCCAAATAATTTTTTAATTAATAAATGTTGTTGATATCGTCAATCGTTAATTTTTATTTTTGTTTGGAGGCCATAAAACATCCTAACTAGAATTTTGTTTTGATATCGTAAACCATTTATGTTGTACTTACAAGTAGATATTTATGATCCAAATTTTCAATTAACTAACTGGATTTATTATTTCAACAATTATCAACCAATTTTTAGATCCCAGATTGAGTTGACTTTTATAATTTGCAATTTTTGATCTATATTACCATTTGAAAAATTTCTTGTTTAAAACCAATCCTTTAAGCTGGGTACAAACAAGGTACAACGTAGATTCAGTACGTCAATAAAAAACGTCGATTCTTCTGTTTTAGAATTTTAACATTCTATATTTTCATACAAACTAAAATCCCCTGATAGGCATAGATCAAATTTATATTAACATTAGTTTATATATTCAACACATTCTGTTAAAATTTAACCATTAAAGGTGCTGTAATGTGACCAAAATTTTGACCCAAGATTAATTCATTGCCCATTAACCAAATTTTGACCGGGAAATAATTCATTGCCCATTAACAAAATTTTGACCTAATATTAATTCATTGCCCATCAACAAAATTTTGATCCGAAAATAATTCATTGCCCATTAACCAAATTTTGACCCGGAAATAATTCATTGCCCATTAACAAAATTTTGACCCGAAAATAATTCATTGCCCATCAACAAAATTTTGATCCGAAAATAATTCATTGCCCATCAACAAAATTTTGACCCAGGAATAATGCATTGCCCATTAACAAAATTTTGACCCGAAAATAATTCATTGCCCATTAACAAAATTTTGACCCAGGAATAATTCATTGCCCATTAACAAAATTTTGATCCGAAAATAATTCATTGCCCATCAACAAAATTTTGATCCGAAAATAATTCATTGCCCATCAACAAAATTTTGACCCAGGAATAATGCATTGCCCATTAACAAAATTTTGATCCGAAAATAATTCATTGCCAATTAACAAAATTTTGACCCAGGAATAATTCATTGCCCATTAACAAAATTTTGACCCGAAAATAATTCATTGCCCATCAACAAAATTTTGACCCTCGGTGTTTTGAATGTTTAACATTAAAAAGATGGCTATAAAAAATGGTAACCCCCTGGGGTTTATATATTTCAACAATTGAGTCAGACTGGCTTTACATAAAATTTTGACCCTCAGTGGTGTTGATATTTAACATTCGAAGTTTTGATCTAAAATTGAGTCATACTTCGATAATTTTCAACGTACGATAGGCTTTTCATCAATTGACTTGATATCTTTTGTCTTTATAGTTAGAATTTTGACCACACATATCATTAAAATTCAGAACAGAAGGATTCATCCGATTCATCGGATCATCCGAGTGTGTAATCACAAATAAACAATTTTAATTTCATGACATACATGACATACAACATAACACAAGGATTGTATTCAAATTGAGAGCTAAAGACAAATATAATTCTATTTTGGTACTTGGTTTATGAGCAACCCAAAAGTTCTACCTTTCTGCCCGACGGTAATGTTTTACATGTGTGTAGAACGTTAAAATTCAAATACCTTTCTGTACAACCGTAAACACAAAATACCGTTCGGTAGAAAGGTAAAGTTTTACCGTCCTCCAGCACGGTAAAAGTCTAAACTACTGGACTGCATTTCACATTTATTAACATTGCTTTGTAGGCCGACGACCGCGGACCGACCCAGCCACCAATACACAGCACACGTCTGGTGAATCGAATTCTGCAGTGCAGCAGTATTCCTGACCCTGACTGCTGTGTTCAGTGTGTTCACTGTTGAGGACAGACGTAGACAAAGGACAGCGAAAGGATGGAAATATTTCTGAATTCGACAGCTCGAAGAATCCTCGCCGATTCTGCTAGTGGAAAAGGACGTCTATTCAGAAGCATTACCGAAATTGTGAAAGGACGCACCTTTTGGGATGGACTTCGAAGATCCAGTTCTTCGACCAGCAATAAACAGCGACAGAATCAAGTTCTGAAAACAGAGGACTCTTCGTCTTCAGAATTGGTGACGAAGAAGCAGGATAAAACGGCCGAGTTGGAAAAATTGAAGGAAGTGGAAGAAGAAAAAAGCCGTCGACGTTACGAAAGGGACATTCCGCCAGAGGAAGAGGAACGACACAAATATTGGAAAACTCGGCCTGACCGTTCAATCAATAAAGCTTTGGTCCGGACCGACTTCTTTGAAAATCTTAAGGATAAGAACAAGGAGACCTTCATCGCCTGCATTGACGTATTTAGGTCATTAAATTTTAAATAATTCAAAAGTTAATCAATGACTATGGATCTCAGTTAGTTGCCCTTTGCCCTTGTGCCTTGAAATTAAAATTATATTGACTATCTGTGCTATGCTACATTGTACTTGTATTGTATGTTCTGTTGTTTTATTTCAGTCAGAGAGATGTCCATTCTCGTGGTCATGTTGAATTCATCTATGCTTCTCTAAGTCAAATGAAATATTTCCAAGTACATCGAGATCTGGTATTTATGGATTTTATTGAACCGTAGTCGGAAAAATCTAAAATTGTTGCTGAAAATGCTTTGTATTTCATTTTAATACCGGTTATTTTTCTTTATTTATAGGAAGCATACAAAAGGATACTAGATATTTTCCCTAAAGGCCGGATGATATCCTCAAATATGTTTCAAGTTGAATTCATGCATTATCCAAAGCAGCAACAATGTGCTATCGATGTTCTGGAACAAATGGAAGAATTTGGCAAGCTAACTAACATTTTCTTTATTCAAAACTGAAATGCTCGGCTCCGTTTGTTTTGAGGTGTGGGGTTTTTCTGGTAGACTCGGCGTCTCAAGCCTGTCTCTGCGCTCTGACGTGAACGGTTTTAGACCGACACTGATGCTTGGGGATAATTAATAAACTGTTAATTAATAACCGATGGGAAAGTATTCAGCTGGTGATGATGATTTGTTAGCAGTAGTAGTGTAAATTATAATAATGTCTACAGAAGCGATCAATGTTAATTTGGTTTCTTTTCATTTTATGTAGGAGTTATCCCTGACAGCGAGACCCAACAGCAGTTAACCAATATTTTTGGTTCTCAGTCATTTCCAATGAGGAAGGCTAGTCGAATGTTATATTGGATGCCTAAATTCAGAAATTTGTCCCCATGGCCTCTTCCTGACCCCTTGCCCGATAATTCACTAGAATTAGCTCAAATTGCAATACGGAGAATTACATCCATCGACCTTACCACCAAAGTCGACACGTACAAGGTATATATCCTAATTACACAATGTTTTTGTTTCTACGTAGTTAGTTTTAAATGATAAAATTTAGAATTCCGTCTTCAAGTACAATTTAATGTTCAACATTCCATAATTTCTTTATTTAGACCATTGACCTTGAAGACTGCTACGATGACACGTGGATAGTCAGCGGTCAAAGTGCAGATCAGCAGAAATTAATTGAGGCACATCCTCCCAACCAGCCAATCTATGTCGAAGGTGCCTTTCGGGTTTGGATCCAGCGAAACTGCATCAATTATTTTATTCTGCGGGCTGAACCTCGACTACCCCCTGTTCCTGATCCAAAATCAGATCCAGATGGTATATACTGATTACTGATTACCTACTTTGTTGTTGTTGTTGTGATCCACTGTAATTCAATTTGGTTAAAAGTTTAAGTTGAACAAATTGTGGTTTTAAAATGTTTTTACAGATGTAAGCAATTTTTCAACGATATTTGAAGAGACGTATGTAGAAAAGTCAGTTGCACCATTCCCTTCAGTTCATGAACAAGATGATGGAGTCATTTTGGGGGTTTGTGCAACCGGAACATCTTCCAGAGATTCCCTACTTTCATGGATACGATTTTTGGAAGTACAAAATCCTCGGTTAGGTCGCGATATTTCTGTACTCTTTACTCTCAAATCCCCCATCGGTCCTACAGATGATCTTGATGTCATATCCTACGATGAATTCAAGGGCCAAAATTCTTTAGGGCAGTATTCGAGTAACGAATTTAGTATTGGTAGCGGAGGTTCATTGGGCCTTGACCCTCGTCTACCTGATCTTAAAAAAATGGGGATTTGGTCCGAAAGTGAGACTGAGTTTCGAAATTGGCCGCATGATCATCACAAACCAGGGAGTCGATCTATACAGAATCTGGAGCAGAATAAAAAATATATTGACGAAGAAGAGAGGAAAAAAGTGACTAAGGAAGGTGACTACGAGACTATTCAACCACAGAAGGAAAAACCACGAATCCAGTGACCTCCATGAGCTATACCACATAAATTATTATTAGCTAATCATGATCTGCATCGGTTAGTGATACATTTCAATAATAAATGTTTTTTAACTAAACCAGATTTGCAGGTAAATATACCATTTTTATTACTGTTTCCAAAATTACTAATGAGAAGTTTTTTTTGAAAATAATTTAAGTTCACAAGTTCTTTGTTTCTCGGAGAGTGTAATAGTGTCACGCAAACGGGACAGTTTAAATTGCGTTTTTAGGGAAAAATACGAAATTATAATTAGCTAAACTACTACATATTTCAATTTCTTTCGCTGGTTTCTTGTTATTTTTCCGTATTGTGTATAGTGATAAATTCAAAATTGTAACATGGAAAAGTTGATTTGATGGTTGAGTAGAGATGCTAATGTTTAAGTTTTTGTACGAGTGCCGAATTGAGAACATTGGCATCCTTCAGACTCGCAGACTTTTCAGTTAATTCTGTGCTGGGCAAGAGCATAAGAACGTAGTTAAGAGACGAATATTCTGGTCGAGCCCTGTAAGTTGGTAAATTAATATAATTATAATTAGCTAAAAGGCATTATTATTTTATTATGCAAAGCTCAATGTAATAATCTACAATATGGGGCACATACGTATTGATGAAGGAATGAAGGTCATTGACAGTGTGAGATGGATTAAATTGTGCCACAAGTCTGGATCCATCGGCAAGCCGCAATTGGATATTTGTCCGTCCTTCATTTTCCCTCAAAACTATTGACTGACGGGCTGCCAACTCGGCTGCTTTTCGATCTCCTTCTGACACTGGTGCAGCGGAAGCTCCACTAGAACCCATTGTCGAGGGTGCAGGGCTTCCTAGCATTTGACCCTTGCCAGCAAAGGGTTTGACAACCGCTTTGGGTGGCGCATAGTCTTCAGTCCTTCGATCCTCCATTGTAAGGGATACTTGCTGTCCCTGGAATTCACGGATAAGTTCTCGAGGCACTTCCCCGCGTTTGACGGAGCTGAGAAAAGTCAAGTTGGCAGGATCTTGATAGATTCGCAACTCTCCACTGTCCACCGTAAATCCCTGACTCCATAGTCGAAGCACAACGTCACGCGTTGCAGGAGTTCCCTGAGCCGATGAAGAAGCGCCTGATAGATTAGTTTCTCCAACGGTTGTTGATCCTTCCGTCTCCGTCTCTCCTAATTTGTAACCAACTCCACCGAAAGTTGAAGAGCCTTTCTTCATGAGCTGTGGTTCGTCCGCTGCCTCGACTTCTTCTGCTCCGTGTCTACCGAAACGTTAGTAAATAAATAATACATTAAGCAAATAATATATTATTTTCATTTTTAACAAGGTGCCGTATGTAAAGAAGAACTATCTGAAATTACTCTCTAGCCTTCTTGAACATTTCTGCGATAAGTTCATCGGGTTTCTTTGCTTTTGCAGGACCTAAAACTTGCTGTCCACTTGTTGAGGACCCACCGGTATAGAATGCTTGCTTATTTGCATCTTCATCCGAGCTGTCTTCATCGGCGGCATCCCTTAGACTGCGAAGTGCATCCATAGTCATCAATCCACTCCTGATTTGTAAGTATTGATAGAATTAATAAATTATTCGTATTATCAAGCAAGAATTTAAATGCCTATAGAAATAGGTAAAATTCACTATACCTTGGTGTCTCTTTCAGGTGTATACAACCTCAATTTATCAATTATTGAAATTGTATAACTTGGAAAAGACACCCTGTATTGTACAATATACACATTGACAAAATTGGACATACCGTGGTGCGGGTTTAACGGTTTTCTTTGCCGTTTGAACTGGAATAGCAGTGACAGTAGTTGGGGGTCGGTCCGCTTCAGGATCAGAATCTTCTCTCCGGTTATTTACCCCGACTTCTTCCTCGACGTCCATTTCAGCACTTTCGAAGAATCCTGCTATCGCCAACTACGAGTATTTTACAATAACAAATAATCATTAAAAATGCAATCAATTATCTGCCTTCTTAAAAAAAATTACCGTTTGTACCAAGCGACCCTTCTGGTCTTTTAAAATTTGGATGTGACGTTAGACTTACAGGGAGTTGCCATCCAGAAGCCTCAAGGTAAAACCTCGCACGTTCCTCGTTCACTCCCGTCACTTCCCGGAAGTTGGTTACTAACTTGCCGTGTTCCTCTCCTGATCCTGCATCCGCCATGCTTCCTTCGTGTACTGTAAACAATTATAAATTCAAAATTCAGTATTAAAATACAATCACACGCATAAGATACAACACAAAACCTATAATAGTTGATGTTGGTAGCTGAATATTATGGAATGAAAGTCGACGTATGACATGACGTGACGTAAGTTTGTCTCATCCATCCATAGCACATAGATATCTACAGATGACAGACTTCTATCTACAACCTATGGTCTCATTTCAACGAACGTCAAACGTCAAAATCAAAACTTTGAACTTGAACGTTGAAACTAAAAATCTCCGAAACATATTCAAATTCAAAATTCAAGAACAACACACAACAAACAACATCAAACAACAACAAACAAACAAAAAAGGACAAAGAGGAACGAAACTCAACGAAACGTACCGCAACTTCTTCGACGATTACTTCTTTGCTCTGCTCTTAAAATATAAAGACGAAGGATTTCCAATGTTAATAATTAATCAAGTTTGAAGTTGAGAGATTGAGATTAAAAACTTCCTAAAGTAAGTTCAAAGTTCGGACTTTCGGACGAAAATAAATTCCCTACCTTCAACCTTTTTCTGTTTTATTTGACAGAAAATTGAAGAGTGATTGAGCAGATTCTACGAAATTTAAATTCAAATCACCCGCCTTTTGCCTTTGAATTTCACCCGCGAAATTCTTATTCTTCATCTATTTATTTGCAATTGTTCCCACTCACAAATCACAAATCAAAAATAGTGCAGTGGGCAATTGCATTTTGTTGTTGTTTTTTTATTGTTGGGAATTGGATAAGTAAGAGTGATAAGACTGCAATATGAGTAATATTTACATTCAAGAACCACCGACACATGGAAAGGTCAGGAGTCAGGATTTCAATTTGAAATTTTTAATTTTTAATTAATTTTGAATCTCAAATTTTGAAGTTCAAAGTTTGGATGAAATTCACATACATGCATGCACAATATGTAATATATGATATCAGATATAATTACATGCAGGTTGCAGGTGAAATGTGCAATGCACATTTGACATACATTACACAATACACAATAGCAAATAATTTCAAGTCAGTCAGTCTGAAGTCAAATGAATGCAGAAGCAGAACACAGAATGTGATGTGAAATGAATGATGTGCTGAATAATATCATTTGTTGCGTTGTATTGTGTAGGTGTTGTTGGAGACGACGGTGGGGGATATTGACATTGAATTGTGGTCGAGAGAGGCTCCCAAAGCCGTTCGCAATTTTGTCCAATTATGCATGGAAGGATATTACGACAACACGGTTTTCCATCGGCTTGTCAAGGGATTCATTGTCCAAGGAGGAGACCCCACCGGCACGGGACAAGGCGGCACTTCCATTTGGACGAAAACATTCAAGGTTGAATTTTTAAATCGTTGATAGTTTGATAGTTCATTTCACATTTCACATTTCACATTTGTTGGGCCAAAACCACGTTTCTGCAATTCACAATTAATTGTCAGCAACTAATGTGTTACCAACCTAACAAGTCACAAGTAACCTAACTCCCAAACTCCCATAACCCTCGCAGTGTCGCAGTATTCATTGAAATTTCATTTGCGGAGCCAGTGTTTGCATATCACTTGTCTCTATAATACGTCTGAAACTCTGACTACTGCTTTATAGACTGTTGACACTCTTTTGACTTGACACGTCGAAAAAATGAATTTTCAAAACAAGGATGAGATGAGGATGATTGTGATTATATTGTAAATTATTGTATAGGATGAGATTCACTCGAGGCTTCGGTTTGTTCGACGAGGTTTGGTGGCGATGGCGAACAGTGGACGAGATGACAATGGCTCACAGTTCTTCTTCACCCTTGGAACCACACCCGAACTGCAAAATAAACACACGATTTTTGGGAAAGTGGGTGGAGACACGATCTACAATATGATCAAATTAGAAGAAGGCATGGTGGATGAGGTCAATTTTAAAATTTTTTGTCAATTTTGTACATTAATGCAATGTAACTCGGTATATTTTTGTTTCTATTTTCTAATTACATAGAAATTTACTTACCTTATGAATAGGATGAGCGTCCATTATATCCTCACAAGATTTTGAAAACCCGTATTCTCTCAAACCCTTTCGACGACATAATCCCTCGACAGGTTATTAAACCTCTTTCCAAAGACGAGAAAAAGAAGGGAAACTCATCCGTCTCAGCAACAAAGTATTGCTCAACAGGCAATTTAATTCAATAATTTCAAATTAATTTACGAATATGTCAATATTTAAATAATCAAAAACTGCACGGGAATCATACTCATTTACCTACTTCTCCTAATAATAATGATAGGTAATTGTAAATTTGATTTACTATATTAGAAACTTCAACTTGTTGTCGTTTGGTGAAGAAGCGGAAGAAGAAGAAGAGGAAGTGGTAGCTTTGAATCGTCAATTTACAGGGAAAAGTAAATCAAGTCATGATCTGATCAATGACCCTAAATTGAGCTCAACACCAGCCTTGCTGACGAGTACTACAGCCAACAGCTCACAGTCAGAACAAAAATCTTTGGAACAGGCGCTATCTGAAGATGAAAATAATGATGGCAATGCTGAAATTCAGTGAGAATTTTTAAATATATGAGCATTTCTTTTTTCTTTGCAATAATCAAAAACGTTCCTTGTTTTCTTTCAGAAATCAGTTAAGTTACATAAAAGATAAGTTGAAGAAAAGAGAAGGCAAGAAAGAGAAAAGGAATGATCCATTGAAGATGAAGGAAGTGGAACTGAAAGCGGCGGAGGAAGTTGAGGAAGAATACTATCTAGGGAAAGAAGACAAACTAGCAGAAGCGAAAAGGTTAGAAGATATCCGAAAAGAATATCGACAGTTAAAACGGTCTATGAAGAAGGAAAAGGAAGTGAAAGAAGAGGAGGAAGATGCGGGATTGAAAGAGGCTGCCGAGAAAGAAGCCGAACTTGCAAAACAAAACTCCGTCATCCACGATTTTCTGGAGGAACAAAAAGTTTACAAAGAAAGGAAGACGGAGTCAAAAAAATGTGGTGATCGAGAAGCCCAGACACTTGCCCTCCTCAATAAGTTTAAGGATAAAATTACTGCTGCAAAAGAGACAAGTGAGACCGTTGGGGATGTTCCGGAACCGGAAGAAGAACTTGATGCAGAAAATCCGACAAATACTTCATGGTAAGGGCTTTATGATAACATCGAAATGTTACTTTGCAACGCCCTAAATAAATCTAAATAATCGACTGCTTGAAAGGTGGAGATTTTATTCTGCTTCTTCGATTTTTCTGATAGGTTGGGAAAAGCACTGCACTCAGAAAAGGACGAGCTATCATTGGCAAAGGACGCGAACTTAAAGACAGACGATTGGTTTGAAATATATGACCCCCGAAATCCTCTTAACAAACGAAGACGTGAAGATAATCAACAACAAAAGATCAAAAAATTGAAACCTATCGATTAGCATGTATTTTAATGGACTGTTTGATGAATTCGCAACCATCGTCTTCACAGGTCACAGGCTTTTATAGAAATTTGAATCAAGTGATGGTCTGAGGAAACTCGTAGTTCTCATCTCGGTGCCATTATTCGAACGATATTTGTTAATTGGGCCTGGCTGAGGTGAGATGTATTATTATGCCAAGTGAGAGTAGAATTATTCATTATCAGTATTCCATATTCTGAAAACGTTCAGATCTTGGAGAAGTGCAAGTGTGAAATGGCATCGGCATGACTATGACTGAAGGATTTTATATCAATCAGCGTCCAATTTCCAAGTACTCTATTAACACTAATAGTATACTGTTACTGTTACAGATATACAGACGCAGAACTGTATAATCAATTTGAGTATTTATATTTTCGAAAAAGAATAATATTATATGTGTATACTATACACTGTATAGTGTATATATATTAAATATATAATTTTATGATTTATATGATTGATACATTTAAATTTGAAATTGCTCAAATAAATCATTGGTCATTGATACTATCAGCATGATTTACATAATTGGTCGATACATTGCATTCTAATAAATCCTGTAATGTGTAATGATATCTAAATTCAAAATAAAAAATATTCAATGCAATATGCAATGCCCACAACACAATGCATAGACTCGTGGAGAATAAAACCAATTGATTTGAAATTACGCGGGCAGAAGCTCAAACTTCCAACCACGGGAAATTCAAAACCATATTTGGATCTTGTCTTGGGTTTTAGTTGTAAGGAAGGAAGGAATGCGGTTTTTAGGGACTAAACCCTTCTGGCGGACTTGAATTTTGATCGATTTTTGGGTTTCGATGCACTAACCGTATCAAAATAATGAGACGAATGAAGTAGAATAGGTTTTCCGACGTCAGGTCACAGAGTCAGATCAGGATTTTGATGCACGAAAGGAAGTATGTTTGGCAGGGGAGGCTGGAAAAGAACACTATGAAGCTTGCTTGAGCTCGCGAGCCAGTTTTAGGTTAAGGAAAGTGAAAGTGAAAAGTGTTGCACGAGTTCACCAACAGATGAGGACAACAGGAAGGAGAGGATCGCGAGGTATGACATTAATTACTAAAAATTAATTAATTAAGTTACTTTTAAACTCCAAATTAATGTTCTGTTTTAATTCAAATTTAGTATTTAAAATTTTCAAAATATTTTCAAAAAAATTAAATTTTTCCCGCCAAAAATTTAATTTAAATGCAGAATATAGGCAAGCGTAAGCCCACCTAATGAAATGGTAAATAACCTCTGAGCCCCACTTGTTGCTATCATTAGGCGCGGGAAAAAATTCAAAACTTCTGATCCCCGTAAGAATGCAATGTAATTAAGTTACAGTTAAAGATAATTAAATATCTCGTTAATTATAAGGAATTTTCTAAATCTGATGAAAAAAGCTACAACTCAAATTACACAACTCGTCTGAAAATGATGTTTAGATTTATCGGGTGTTGTTGCATTAGGTGTATATTGCGAATTTCAGGCCTACGGGGATCAGGATTTGTACTATTTCTATGCCTTCTCCCTGTAATTTAAGCTTTTAATAGCAATAGGGAGGGGAGGGGAGGAGAGGGGTGGGGGGAGAAGTTCATTAATTCTGATCCCCGGAAGAATTTGATGTAATTAAGTTATAGTTAAACATTTAATTAAATTAAATATCTCGTGAACTCCCGAGTTTAACATTGTAGGCACATGGAATCTTAGAAGAATCCCGTCTGCTCCTCTCTCAAACGCGCAACTCCCGAGTTTAACATTGTAGGTATAGGGAATCCAGTCTGCTCCTCTCTCACACACACAACTCCCGGAGTTTAATATGGTGCAGTATAGGGAATCCGATCGATATATCGATATACACGAGGATTTAGAAATTTCGACGACTTTGGCCGTTTTAAGATCAAAGATCAAGGTGTTAAAATTTAAAAATTCCAACTCAGCTAATAAGCTTTCTCGGCGAAAGAAGAAGTTGTCAATAGCTATGTCACGCACGCGATAATTTCAAAATTTTGACAGTGTTGACCGTTCCAAGGTCAAGGGGTCAAAATTTTGAAATTTTCAACATAGCCAATATGTTCCTTGACAAACAGCGGTCTAATGGTCTAAATCGATATGTTACTGCAAAATCTCCCCAATCCTACAATCCGGGGAATTGGAGAACCAAACCTAACCTAACCGAACGCCGCGAAGCAGGGTTCGGCACATACATTTTATTTAGTCTGCCCAAGGCGACCTCAATAATTGATTTTTATTAACTGGCGACGAACGACTTCAGACTTGTCGACGTTACGAGTGGCATTCGGTGCCAGTTCATAAAAACGAAAATGCTTATAATTGTCGTTGATTTTGTTTTTCATCAAATCAATATTGTGACCATCAAATGATTAAATGTGCTTACTAGAAGTCTAGAAGCATTTCAATTTTTTTTTTTAAATATTGAGGATGAGGACATAATAAATTGTATTCAAATTAATGCCGTTGGGGTGCCTCTGCTGCGCGCCTTGCCCGCAGCAGCTTTGGCGAACCGAAACTTGGGATTGGCGAACGTTTGGAAGAATTTGCATTACTATGACACTACTTTTTACGCAAAATAACTCGTAAGGTCACGTTAGCCCAGGTCACAGAATTGAGAAACCCCATATAGCCATCCACAATGCAATTTTTTTTAAAGAATTGTTGGCTATCTCCGTGTTTCGATAAGTCAGCCCAGTAAGAAACGTATTGATACAACATCAGTTCCGGACAAATGGCCAATTTTATTCATGTATATGGATAAGATAGCGTTAACTATCTGAATCTGTGTTAACTTTCTAGTTGTCCATTCCATTCACCACATCACCATTCGATTACTATATCCAAACATCTCTTCCTTCTTTGTTGACTTCACTCGCATTTTTTGTTCTATTTTTTTGTCTCTATGTGGAATGGGATTCGCCAGTACCAACACCATCAGTACAACTCTCTATCTAACTTCAACTAAGCCTGTTTCTCAAAACCATTCAAATAATGAAGATTTTACAGATAGACATATACAGATGCGACTACTGTTAGTAAATGATCTTCATATTCAGAACAGAACCACCAGACCACAACTCTGTATCACCACTACGGGCCACTTCAACTGTAAGAATCGCTACAAACAAAATCACATATCATCACCTGTGTACCCAATAACCCATTAGTAATTAGTAAAAGTTGATCTCCTGTAGTGAAGTTTACTGAAATCCATCTGATTTCATAAAAAGTTCCATGGTAGTTCCTAATGTATTTTTGTATTGCCCAATTAGGCTGAAGGCTTTTCATGTTTTATATTCTTACATGTGTGGTTTTGACCTTGTTCTGTTGTAATACATGTTCATCTGTCCAGTAATTAATTAATTAATAGATAAGATAAGCGACATTTATTTATGAGGATGTTTAGTTCATTTATAGTCCAGTGACTTTTACAACCTCCGAATAATACCTACGCAATTAATTATTTGAAGTATTAATAATTAAGTATTATTATTCTCATCAAAAGAGAAATACAGATTCAGGGTTCGTTCAGAGCGGAGGCTAGCCTCATCTCCTACGCCTGTGTTCTGCTCCTTGTGGGCATTTAAACAGTGAGACAGGGCAAGAAGGATGAACGATGGGGCGACAAAGAGATGTAATGAATTTAAGACGTCCAAGTGCCAGTCAATATCAATATCACGCTCCACCAGGTGAATTAATTAAAACCATTACACCATTGTTGTATTCACAAATGGGCATTGAATAAATTCATTTTTTTCGTAATTTGTAGAGAATGCAAATCGAGGTCTACTGAAGGGCCCAAGACGCGTTGCCTGCTTCTGTCTCCTCGCAGTAGTCCTTCCATGTGTACTTGTATCCGTTGCTCTTCTTATGAGATTCGTGGTCCATGGAAAGTATGTTTATCATCTATCCCCTTCAGATATGAGGATTCTTGACCAACGAATCTCGACAATTTGGTGCCAGGTTCGGAAAAATTACTTTCTTAACATACTGTTTTAGAATATAAATGAATGAAGTATATTATTATAGAGGGACAGGGAAGAGTGTAAAAACGAATGACAATTACCCTGTAATATGGTCCTTCTAAGTTCATTGCCTTTTTGGTTGACGGTACATGTGTATGGATTGATTATACGATCGCATGTTTGTAAACTGAACGTATAGGCAATACGGGTCCATTATCCGGGTATTATTCCTGCACCAGGCGAGTTACCCGTAATGATTTTCAGGATTACTCATAAAATACGTAGAAGGTAGGACGGGACGACATGAAACTCGGCAAGCAGATAAAACGGTTCTTTTGGCTCACTTTATAGAAAAATATTGAGGGTCATTGGACAATTTGCAACAAGCATCTTATGAGCGAATCCCCACCAGTCTTGTTGGCTTATAGTTATAGCCAATCTATATCTTCGTAGTTTTCGTCTGCAATTCGCAATCAATAAATCGTAAACATGCATTAATGCTATGATATGGTTCAGTGAATCTGTGCGTCTGCAAATTCTAAGTCGAGCGTTTTTTTCCCTAAAATCATTGTGACATTTAGGCCAAAAATCTATAAATAAACCCTGTTTTTACATACTTGTGTATCAGAATGTGGACCATGCAAAAGCCTTTCTCCTTGTACTCTTTTAGTCAGGAATTGTGGTTCACAGTCTTGAACTCTACAATTACACTACAATATTAGAATGCTGCGTGGTCTTTAGTTTTAGTTTATCAAAAAAATTAAGACAGTGTGAAGAGATGATTAAATATTGATTGTGATTTCTATGCTTTGTAACATTACAGAGTGAGAAGGTGACCGGAAACACGAGTTTCAGAGGTTATATGACGGATGGAGAGCCAGAACTGATTGAATCGACCGAACCTCAAATCATCCAAAGGAATCTGATCGTTCCCGATGATCACAAAGAATATTGGGGATTTTATCTTCTTCGAGGTTCAACCTTTAGAATTCATACGTGTGCTAGGTAAAAGAGTCACCTAATTGGCCAATTGGCAAGATATAAAATACACAGTTTCAATGATTTACATTTTACATACTATTTTATTTTAATTGTATTAACTTTAGATGGAAAGGTGGTACATTGCTGATTGTTCGGGGCAGGAATCACTTAGAGCATTGTGCATATGTCGGAGAAGCAGATTCGGCTGCCGGAGATTCTGATCAGTTCTCAGCCTCTGATAGTGGGGAGGAGAAAAAAATACCTGGAGCCTCATCAGGTCCTGGAAATCCTTTGTACAATTCTAAAGAAGAAATATCCGCCATTCTTTCGAAAATCCGTCAGTACATCCGATCTCGCCCTAAAAATTATCAGAAACTGAAAAAGAATTTGGCAGATTGGATGTTGCTGGAGAGCAGGGCTTCTCAAGAAAAAAGTCAAGAATTTAAATTAAATGTTTCCAGTGCCATAAATAGCGTAGAATCTAATTTTCCATCGTCCCTGGACTTGTTACAAGAAATGGCATCATCCATGGTTAAATCCAATTTCTCAGACATTCAGCGAGAAAACATTACGGAGGAAAATGATCTGTTGGAGATGGAACATGGTACAATTCGACGAGATCGTCGACAGACCGAAATACGGAAGGCTTCAGAATCCGGAGAAAATGGCGCTTTTGAAAATGAAACTAGCCTCGAAAATGAGATCTTGGATAATAATGAAACGAAAACGAATGAAAAGAAGTCGCGGAAGTTGTTGGGGTCAATTTGGGAAACTGAACACGGACATCATCAAGGAACGCTAAATGGAACAGATGATCCAAACGATGGATCTAATTCAGAATCTGAATCCAGTTGGTCGAGTAGTGAAGAAGCTATGGCGAAGTGCGAAGGGGTCTTGGCCTCCTTTAACATAGTACCCAATGCGTCATGTGGCGTCGAGGGAATGGATGAGGATGGGTCAGAGGCCAACTCTAGTCTCTTTCCGTATTACGAAGGAAAGGTGAATGTGTCGGGCTATTATTATTTCATTTTTGGTTCAGAGAATGAAAAGAGGGACAATTTGATTCGAGCCAGATTCGAATTAGATAAGTTTGTATACAATCTGCCCGAGCCGATGGAGAACTGTACTGATGTAAGAGAATGCCGGATCAACTTACAGTTTGCATCCAATCAGAAGGTCTGACATGGCAAAAAAAATTCAATTACAAATGCAAAGGGTATTATCTAGTAGATATAATGAAAATAATAAAATTCTAATTACCTATGTTGATTATCAGTTGGTGATCCGGGTTCCTCAGCCACCTCCGAACTTGGGATCAATTTGGGACGAAGTTTACGTTGTTGAGTCAGAATGTGAGCCCCGGACTTCCCTATATCTCATATTTGTCCTCACCGTTCCTCTCGTCATTCTTCTCTGTGCCTTCCAATAATCACGTTATAATTAGGTATTTCGTTATCGTATCAAGGATATGCTACAAAGCCTCAACTTCTTGCCAGTCTTGCCTCGAATACCAAGATGTCCACATTTTATATGTAATGGGTGAATTCAAAAACATATACGATAAAGTATTTCTGTGTCCCAAGTTTTTTTTTCTTTTGTCCGTAATATTATGTGTATATAACGTAAAGTAATCCAGTCCTAATTTTTTAATCCTCGTTGTAATACCAAATACCGTCCATTGTGCAAACGATATTTTAATGGGAATGAATATGTATTGAGATTGAGAAAGAATGTTCTGTTGACTGCGCATCATCATCTTAACGTAACGGAACGTATGTATTTTGTTTAAAAGTCCTAGCTCGTCGCATCGTGAGCTACTATTACTCTTTAAATTTTTATATTCGTAATTTTTGTAAAACTGGAGTACTACTGGAGAATGATTACAAAAAGTAACTATTTATCAAGCAACGAATTGATGTTGGAAATGTGTGCAGGAATAAGGAAGTTTAACAACAAAGGTCGTTTATGAACGAAAAAATGAAGAAGTAATGAAAAAAGAGATAGAAAAGCGGATACTGACTGTGATTATAATTATTGTTTAACCTGTTGACCCGTTTATATTCAATACTGATGGCTTTAACCTATGATATATTGTATCAAGATTAAGTTCAAGTATGTAAAATAAAAATTACTCTGGCCATGAACTGATAGATATGGATGTATATTCACTCAAGAGCGAAAACATTTTATTGCAAGGTTAGGATTCTGTCGCATTCATACAGGAATACATGATACATGATACATATTACATTTATAACATTATACCGAAAACGATAACTGATACCGACATAATTCATGCAATTCATGCCTGTGTTTTTAAACGGAATAAATCCGTATCACCGGCGTTGGTTTGGAAGACCAGGCGACAGGGATCTATTTACTTTTAAGGATCAATGTTAAAATAGTTTAAATAAATGTAAGTATTTAATCATTTGTTATTAAAAAAAAATATCCGAAGGGTCATGGATGGTACTGAAAGAGCGATGTATTAAAATGACACTGCACTGGTGACTGGTGTTTGAGTAGTGAGAAGTGCAAGTGTCACTTTGCCCCATGAAGATATTTCCAGGACTACAAGTACAAGTAGAAGTATAGAGAGAGTCTCTCCCTCTCTCCTCTCCGCAAAGAAAGCTCACCAAGCCATTCCCTCCTCCATTTTTATTACAAACAGTCCTGATTTATTATTTTCAATCAATCTTCATTGCACATTGCACTATTGCACATTGTGATTGATCTTTTAAAAATTTCGAGTTTGATAACCAGAAGCAGAAACAAATCACTGGAACGTTTCAAATCAAACATCATCATCATCCCTTCAAGGCAACGTTCAGTCGGCGTAACGGCAAACAGGTAACGGTGAACGTAACGCAATACGTCATACGTAAGTACAAAAGTTTCCTTTAATCATTTTTTGTAATTCTGAATTCCAAATTCTGTTTGTTTGTTGTTGTTGTTCTTGCTTTTCGTCTCCCACTCTCCCTCCTAAACTCCTAACTACAAGGGCAAAGGGCTCAATAAACAATGCAATTTCTGATTTGAATTGCAAATTGTAAATTGACAACGAATGTGGAATGTACTCAATGCACAGCACAATGTACCTATAAATATATATACAAATATACAATATCAAAAATGAAATGCAATAATACAATATTGCATATATTCTGTAATTATTCATGGCATTCATGCAATGTCAAATGTATCTTGATGTTTGTTGAACGTTGGATAGGATGTTTGACATTTGCTATAGACAGACAGACGCGTCGTCGTCGTGCGTCCTAGTCATAGCACATAGTGCGTAGTTGCGTAGGATGTAAACGTAGGAATACTAGGAATATTGAATCTATAGGTTGTTGAATGACACATACATGCATGTGAAATGAATGTTGTGGTTGTGGTCTTGTTGTAACTCTCCACCGTTACCGTCGGAACTAAAGCACTACTGAGAAGTTACAACAACTTTCAATTTGCTATATTGATCTTTTTTAATTATGCGCAATATTTGATATTAGGTTGGATCGGTTGCAATGGAAGAAGGAGACAAAGTGAGTGTGGTCGTCGCGGAAGGAGGAGGCGGAGAAGAAGTTAAGGAACGCGGGGACGAAGTGGACAGAAGAACTGCCCCCCTCAATACCCTCACTCTTCCGACAGTCAAAAGCTCTGTTCTTCTAAACGTCCAATTGAAGGTCAAACCATCCAATAACAGTACAAACAGCAGCAGCATTCAAGCTGGAAATACTCTCCGCTGCCATGATGGCAGCGTTGCTGGCACTCACTCCGAGGTCAAATACATCTCAATATCTTATTCAACATTAATAATTATTATTGCAATATTTATTTCTTCAATTTCTAATTTAATATTTTTTTGTAGCCGATAAATGTGACGTTGGAGTATTCCCCAGGCGACCTCGAGGTCAACATCAGCGCTCAATTGATCAAACCCGATGAAAGTATTGCCACATTCCCAGCCCTAGCTTCAATAGAAAGAGCGGAGGGTCCGATTAGACACCACGTAGGGACTGATGCTAATCAAAACTTCCATATCCCCAACGTACGTGCTCTTTCTGTATGTATTTGTTACCATTCAGTTCATTTATATCATTCCAACAAGTTCAACTTGAGGAACACTAGATCGCTAATTAAGTCAGAACAAACCGTAGTTTCATATTATGGTGTACCTATTTATTTCGTGACCTAACCTAACCAATAACCAATATATTCCTGATTTCTTGCGATACGATACCATGCACAATATGCATATCGTACTAATTCGTACAGTACAGCCTTAAACTTTTAGGGGATCAACCATCCAATCCACAATATACCTATTTAAAATGATTAGTGAACAAAATAATAGTTTGCCCTTGAGCCTTGAATAGGGGTCAAATTCATTCAACTGGACTAGTAGTCAAGATTTAACGACAAGCCACCAGAGGAGACAAATAGAAACAAAAGTAAAACGAAAATTCCGTAGTTTAGCAAATCATTGACGAATTTAAGTTACTGGTGAAGATTGAAAAATTCAAATGCCTTAAGTAATCATAAGCATGAACCTAGTTCTCTCTCAGTCTCCGGATTTACATAATTGGAGGAATGAGGAATCATTTATGTTGATTAATCCAATGCAGGAATCTTTTGGTGGCAGTTCAACAAGACTGTCTCAAGAATCTCGAGCTCGTGCATCCCAATCTCAGAACTACCAGTCACAGTCTACTGGAAGGGATTTAATATTTGACAAGGAAGCTACTTCCAATAACCCACAACTTAAAGCAATGGAAGGGGACGAAAGCCTTTATCAAAGTGTGCTGATGGGCAACGACTCACTGGTATGTGACCTTTCGTCATTCATATTTTAACGACTCATGATTTTGAATTGTCTTAAAATAAAGTAAAGAATAGCATGGCTGTTTTATTCGGGGTGGACAGTTCGGGAACATCTCGATTATCAATAATGCTGCCACTAGTGAAGATGTGGACAATTTTGGAGGCTTGGAGGTGTCATCAGTTGGTGCAAATGCTGGGAGTTTAGATGATCTTGGCTACGATGTTACTGACCTTACAAACCAACTATATCCGGGATTCGAAGAGACAGACGAGGCGTTAGAAAACAAGATGTTGAATCAAGAAGATAAAGAAAATGTTGGCGAAGATGTCGCAGGACCTTTTATTCTACCAAAGGTAGCGTAACTGTAATTTATAAATCAATGTACAATGGAGGTTTATATTTTTATGATTTAATCTTTACAGCATAGCCAAGAAGCGTCTGGTTATCTAGAAAAAATCAACGAGGAGAATCAAGAGGAATCAGAGGTTGAGAACATTCTTCGGGATCTTCTTGACAAAGTGGAATTTTTATCCGATGAAGATGAAACTCAAAAGCGAAGCTTAGCAATAGAGCCTCGAAGTAATGGTAATATGACGGCTGTGCAGTGTAGTACCAAAGTACCCATGAAAATTCAAAGAACCATCACTTCTGCTCCAATCGTGCTTAGAAAAACCACTAGGACCAACAGTCATGAAGACAAATCTCTCAAAATGGAAGCGTCATATTACAAGAAGTTGGAGAAACAGCGGGAAATGGGACGTGGCGTTCCTGCTACCATTTTTACCTCCGGATACGATGCCCAAGGAATCGAATCAATTGACGTCATGGAAGAAGGATTAAAGAACAAAAAGCTAAACTGGGTATCTGAGCCTTGTCATCATGGGAAGACCCAACATGCCTGTCACGTCTGTATTCCCATTCCCGATGAAGTTGTCGTACTTCTGGAAGACTCCATTGGACTCACCCGGACCGAAGCCAGGAAGGCTGCATTTACCTTTCTTCGTTATTTAAGGGTAATGATTTTGACATGTGCCATCATAACCTTTAACCTATACTCCATTCAAATTTCCACATGACTATCTCACTTAATCTCAGTACAATTGTTTTTTTTATTTACCTATCAATCAATTAATTTTATTTCTTACCTCACAGGAACAGCACCACACGAGTCGAGTCAAATCCCTGATGAAGTACGTGTCGGGTCTGGAAGTTACGAAAAAGCGGTCGAGACGTCAGATCAGTTTACCAGTTGCTCATACGAGGGAACAAAAACTTCGAATTGCTATTCAAAACGTTGCACGACAAAAGGGAGCTTGGGGTATTTTTGAAGATGAAGAAGTTGTACTCGCCCATCTCAATGAGCTGAACGATTACTTGGTTAGATTATACTATTTTTATTTTTATTACACTTGCGAAAAGTGCAAGATAAGTATTAAGTATGTCGATGAATGAGATGATTAGCAGCTAATCTGTCCTGTTGCGATTTTTACAGACAACTTTGGACAAGAGTTCCATAAAGAAGGCCTTGAAAGATGATCGTTATCAAAGTGTGAAGGCATTGTGTACTTACTTCGCATTGGAGAAACGATGGATTGTTCGCTCGGAAATTCTGAACTCCTTTGATTTGTTGATTACAAAGGACTCTACCGCTTTTGAGGTTTTGACCATGTCTGATCTACCAGTGGATTTAGCAAGGTATTTATAGTGATTTTGATTTACCTAAGTTGTTAATCCTCGATCAATGATTAATTTTGTTCAATACGCAGTGCAATAAAGCAAGAATATATGGAGAATGAAGGTGGCCAGAAACGGATTATGGCGTATGCTGCAATATTGTCATCGTTGCTCAACTCAGGACGCCCCTTGCAAGTTGATCATCTTGGTTTGTTACTAGTCTTTATGAAACTTATATAGCAAGATTAATTGAATGCCGGACATAAATAAATTAATAAATACTTGCGTTTTCCAGAGCGAGTTAACGCCGATTTTGTCTACTGTTTTCTCCAAATAACAGAAGGGAACATGAAGGATGGATGCTCTAGTTCACTGCGGGATACTCTCGTCAACATCATTTTGGCTTACAATCTTCAGTTTGGGTTCGATGAGATGTACACTAACAAAGTTCTTGCGGCTTTATCCACCTTTAAAGATCCGGACTATTTGAAACAAAAAATGCTACTCTTCGTTCTGAATAAGGGTTCGTTATTTACAATCTCACAATGTGTTGCTCAAATTTTGAAGTGGTTGTGCCTTAAAACTGGATTCAATATTTAGGTGTGCCACAGTTCCGGTCTGAGAAGCCGAGTTTTCCATCCCCTTCGTGTTACATGGTGGTGAAGTTGGCCACAGATATTCTCATTTGCCATAAAACAGCAGATTTTTTCATTGACTCTGATCTCAATATTATTTTGGCTGGAGTGGGCTCATATATAACGGAATTGGGACCTGGAGATGAGGTGAGACCATTTGAATGCAATAATACAGGTATTCAGTCAATTTTAATAATGTTTACAAACTAAATATTCAAATTTATAGAAAAGGACAACCGCTCTCAGGCTTACTCAACTGATTTTACGTCGATTGGACTACCAACACAATGGGATTCGTCGTGTAATTCAGATTCTGAAGGGAATCTTTATGGAGAAAGAACCTGAGTCGCGTAAGGACCAGAAGATTGCGAAGAGGATTGCCAAAGAGATCGAAGAATCTGCTCATCGATCTCGATCACATCTGACCGGACTTTAAACTTGCACTCGTTCTTCCAAAGATTTGTCTTACTAAGCTGGAGTAGATAAGCATGTGAAAAGTGGAAGGAACAATAAGATAATAATTTAAATTGGGTAAATATATTTTAAAACAAACCTAGACTTGTATAATTGAGAACTTTAAGATGAACGTTTCCTTTTTAAGGAATAATTTATTGGCTCTTCTAGGTTGACAGAAAACAAAGGGAATGTTAAATTCAGTATTCGGTAGTATACAATGTATACATGTTTGTATTGTAGTAAGTGTAGCTGGATTACTTAGTAATGAAATGAGTACAATAGAAATATTTTAATCAACTGACAAATTAATAAACTTCAAACGCAATAAAGTGCTACGAATAGGAATCCATTGACTGTTTTTATGTTAACGAATGTTCATTTTAATTGACTTTACTGTTTGGTGTGTTTGAAAATCGTAATTGATTACGATTACCTGCGAACGATGTTTAGAAAACTGTTATTAGATATTTATAGTCTTTACGTGTTCTGTTGAAATTGAAATTCTATGCTTAACTATTGACGAAAGTACACTCTGTTTTAGCTTTCAATAAAACAGATGTGATACTGAATTATTTTAGTGTTATTTACTAATAATATTAATTATCAATATTCATATATCAATAATGTAATTGGGATGGATCATAAATCGATGAATGTGGGATGATCTAGCCTGGTAGGCTAAAGGCGGACCCGGAGCTATTTTATGGATATTAACATGGTAAATACGATACGATGCAAAAAATCGATTATCAAAACAGTTGTTTGTATCGAAGACTAAGCACATTTTTTACTATTCAACAGCAGCTCGTCACAAAACAGTCAGACAAGATTCTCATGTTTTCTTTTCATACTTACTTATAGCTCCATAATTACGTCGAAAATTAATTGTGTGGGAAATATCTGGAAAGGTAGTAATAGGAGAATAACAATATAGGGAAAATATAGTTATAATTAACCATTAAGTAGTTATACAATGACTGACTTCCATTCTCTTTTCAATATCACCTTAATTATTTTACATACTGTTTCACTTCCGAGTAGACAAGAAGAATTGACTCAATATCTCATTTCTTAAGAGCAGCACCACAAATAATAGCTCATATTATAATGATTTTAATACCGAACTTAAAACATTACTCCGTAATCGGATTCTGTAGATTCGACAATAAATATTTTTCAGTAGCAGTGACTGATCATAACTAACTGTGTAAAGCTGTTTAAAACGCAAGACCCTGATCTGCATAAGTTTTGAAAATCTTTTCGATGGAGTGAACATAAGCGGCAGATCGGAGGTCAAGTCCCATGTTGTACTGCATTGCAACCTTCATTATGTTCTGAAAATAAAATGTATAAAACAAACATGTGAACTTTATGTCGGCAGTGCACAGTGGATGAGTGAAATCTCTGGAATCATTTGTCAATATACAAATGTATAAAATGAATAGTTGACTGACCCTAGCACTTCGCTCCATGGTGTAATCGAGTCCAGAATGGACGATATCCTTTTCACTAGCTCCTCCCATTCGCTTGGAGAAGGCTTCACTGGGTGTGACTGGGATTCGGCCTCCAACACGTCCAAACCGTCGCTCTAAACTCTCCTGTACAGATTCAAGCAAATGATAGTTCGATTCCTTGTCATATTTAAATGTCAGACGTCCGTAAGAAACGTGGTTCAGATTCTTGAGCCATTCGAAGTACGAAACTGTGACACCACCAGCGTTAATGTACAAGTCAGGAATCACCAACACATTATTTGCCATTAAAACTTTATCTGCGGCTGGGGTTGTAGGTCCGTTGGCAGCTTCAGCAATGATCTATACACAGGAAGCAATCAAAAAATCAAAATAGAGATTTACATTCATTTCGAGTTAAACTATGGAAATAGTGTTGACTGACGGATCACCTTAGCCTTGATTTTGTGAGCATTTCCTTTGTGGATGACCTTTTCCGTGGCAGCGGGTACGAGGATATCACACTCTTCGAAGAGAAGATCTTCTCCTTTGTATTCTTCCGCACCAGGGAATCCCATAATTGAACCGTTATTGTGAATCTTGTAGTCTTCAAGAACTTTGGGGTCAATTCCAGCCCTGTTGTAAATACTACCGTCCCTTTCCTTAATTCCAACACAAACTGCTCCAGCTCGAACCAAGTATCGGCAGGTGTGGAGACCCACATTACCAAAACCCTATATTTAAAAAAATATATATAATGTACATTAATCCAGAGCTTTCATTATATTATTGAGAGTTAAATATATTAATTACGCAATCCCTTACTTGAACAATGAATGTCTTATCTGCCCATCCAGGGGTGCAACCAATCATTCCCATGTAACTAGCCTCATTGATGAAGTTGTCGAGTCCGTGGAAAACTCCACGACCAGTGGCACTTGTCCTTCCGTGGATCCCACCTTGGTTAATCGGTTTTCCGGTAACGCAGGCATGTCCGTTAATGTCCAAGTGACCGATCGTCTTGGAGTAAGTATCGGCAATCCAGGACATTTCCCTTTCTCCGGTTCCCATGTCAGGGGCTGGGACATCAATACCGGGTCCAATGAATCCTTTCTTGGCCAATTCAAGGGTGAACCGTCGAGTGATTTTCTCCAGCTCGTTGACAGAATAGGTACGGGGATCGATGATGATCCCAGCTTTCGCTCCACCGAATGGAACGTCGACACAAGCACATTTGAACGTCATCAACGCTGACAGCGCCTTCACTTCGTCAAGCGTTACGTCCAAACTGTATCGGATACCTGACATTCAACCAAATACAAATCATTCATTTTAAAAATAACTTTCGTGTCAACGATACATAAATGATCCTAACCGAATAGATCCAATTCTAAAATTTATTCGAAGATGTCATGCTCGTCTCATGACCTGGACATTAATTAAATGAGCACAAATGGCGAAAAAGGAAAAAATAGTCTGTCTTGTCGCACGTGTAATGTGTACCTGATCATCCCTTTTTCAATTTTAAATTTTAAATGGGTTAATTATAGAGTAGGAAGGCCATAATGATTAGATCCTTAAAAACTGTTTCCCCTTCTTGTTTTTTAACGCACAATTAGCATGTAGACACGCCACCCTCACTCTTGTCCTATCGGGCGCATAAGTATAATATAGGATATTCCCGTCCATGGGATCATGAGTTATTTACTACCTACTTACTCATCCTTGAATTTATTATAAGAAATCTCGTTCTGTCTAGATTTAAACAAAAAACAAACCATGTCTTGGGCATATGGACCGAGTAAAGATTAGTAAGACAATTAGATTAACGAAACACCGCTTCTGAACGAACCTTTTGAGGTGATAACTCAAGTGTAATTATCGAAAAACATCTGATGAGAGGCTCGACAACCACCTGGATCTCATTATTTCTTATCTTAACTCATCCTAAATCATATCATATTCAAAACCAACCTACATTAACAAGAACAAACCTATCCTTTCCTTCCAACACATGACAAATCAATGCATTCTGCTCTGCTCTGTAGCCGGGTTGGGTTTGGTTCATTGCAATTTGCATTAGTATCCCAACTCAAAAACCGGCTTGCCATGTACTATATTGACTTAATGCCCGATTTTTTAACCCTCATCTCTGTTCTCTTGACTGGAAATGAGGTACTACTTCAACTGCACAATGGAAATTGATGTAATTCACTCATATTAATCAATCCAATCTCTTAGCCTTTCAGCCCTATGAAAAAATCCGGTCATTGAATGATAACCTAGTTCAACCCCAACTATCAACCCCATACTACCGGCGTCTATTGAGACGAAATATGAGTATTGTATGAGGAATTTAGATGCAGGGACGTAAGACGTTAATGCGACGAGATTCTGATTAGTTTGTGGGACTTGTGGGGAACGTGTTCCGTTACCTCCTTTGGTGGGGGTACGATGATTCGAATGCTGAGCCCGATAACCGGTGATCATCTCATATTTGCCATTGTCCCTCTTGACAGGGAAGGCGACTTCGAGGACATGATGACAGGGTTCCAACATCCTCATGATCCCGATAGCCTTGTCCCTCTTCTGCTCGATCGTCGCCAGTGGCCCCAAGTTCAGCCCTTCCACTAAACTATAATTTAAGTAAAAATCTTTCATGAAACCAATAAGCGTCATATCGTGTCTCAAAATCAGTGTGTCAAAGGTCAAGGGTTGTATAGTATTGTATTCAGCCAAACCAGGAGACTTACTTGACCTCGGAGATTTGACAAGCTCGGTGATAGAAGAACTCAACCATTTCAAAGAAGAGGGGGTCTTCGGCATCTGGGATGTGCTTGAGACGGTCGGGGATTTGATGTTGGGGGGTGTGCCCCTGGGCCGAGGCAAAGGACCGCAGGGCCACCATCATCCCCTTCCCATTTGACAGGGCACGCGTTGTCGACGTCGCCAGACCAAACATTTTGCTAATTTTTCGAACCTGCCAAAAATTACAATAGAAATCGGAAAGATTAAACCATGAATCATGCAAGAACAGCATACAGAAAAACCAGAAAGAAATTCAATAAATTAAAAATTAAATTACAAACGAAATTAGAAGAAGAAATATTTAGAGATGCGGCCGAGTGGAAAGACTGACCTGGACTGAGTGCAGAAACTGAGAACTCACCTCCTCACTCCGCAATTAAATGTTAATCGCAATTAGTTAATGGAATACGTATTGAACTACAGTTTGGCGTCTGTAGTTCTGTGATTCTGTGTAAACTGATATGAACTTTTCAGAAGAAGGTGAGAGAGAAAGGGTGTGAGTTCGGTTACAGAGGATCACGTTCACATTTCCCGGCATCTCAAACACTCAAACTGCCCAGCAGCCGACTACCACACCTACCCATCCTAATGCAATGTGGGGACTTATTTAGAGCTACCCCTAAATAAGTCCCCAACCCCATCCACTCTTTCTAATGGGTGGATGGGGACCTTATAATGGTACCGCAAATCTCTGTATAAATCACAGTTAGATTTAAGTCTTAAGATCTTTAAAATTAAAACCCACTGGGGTGGGGATTTATTTCGGGGTGCAATGCAAGTCCGGACAGAACAAAGGAGATGCCTCATGTCCAATAATCATGACCTGCAAAACGCACTAATTTTTAGGACCATCTTTTGGATTTTGTTCATGAAAATCTGTAACGATTTTTATCAGTCTTTTATTTCTCTCAGATTTGCATTTCAGACTCCTCGCCCCCCTCGGCCGCGTTTCCTTGCTTTAGAATTAAGGAAGAGGGATTATTAATTGGGAAATTGTCGATACCGACAGCGGTCGTTTATTCAAAAATGTACGGTAATATAATGGTTTCTGAATAGTTTATGCTTTGATTATATGAACCCATAGATATGGATAGTATGAACCAGTACAATTATACAAAATATCATCCGAGATCTAGGCCCTTTTTATTGGCTTTCGTATAATCATCATTATCAATATAATATTGTGGTCCAATATGTGATATGCCAAATTGACATGACGTCCGCGTCCGGCTAGAAAATTGAATTGAGTGTAGGTATTTCTTATAGATTCATATGCTATCTATTTCCTATAAAGTATCTAAATTAATATCAAAATATACAGTTCAGACCATTTCTATGGTTCAGACGTACAGACAGACGTACATACACATAATCATGATTTGAGTTCAACAGTAGAGACGCGCAAAAGTAGAACGGATAGTTCAAAGGGGCGCGGGAGACGCGGCTGAGAAAGACTTCGTATCTCTACGCCGTCGGCTACGTTGTATTTTTCGGGCATTCTATGATTCTATCTGATAGATCGGTTTTTACGGGGTTTATGTAACTCCCCGAATTCGGTTTTTTTTTTACATGGCAAAGATACAGTTCCGTACTTGCATATTATCTGATATAAACACTAGATTGTACATGTAGCGATGTTTTATGTTCTCCTTATACTGTACTATATATATGGAGCCAGTTATCGATCCAAAAATAGCCCGTGTTTGGATCCCGAAATAGGTCATACTGACTCTAACTAAAAGCCAAGCAGAAACACCTTCATTTCCAAATCTTAAGGGCCGTTCATAATCTCTAAGATCTTGTAAAAATCATATAAAAATTGCATGGGATTTAAGACAAAATGCTAAAGATTATAGAAATTCAGGAGTTTCACTTGGTATCTTTGAGAAGTGCTTTATGAAGGTCTGTGAAAGAGATCACGCGATTTTAAATATTCATAGAAAGATATGTGAAACATAATATAAGCCTCTTGTTTCTCAAGATCAAGATGCTAGAAATCTCTTGTCCTATTCCATTGCATGTTGGAATTAAATTGGATTTTACAAGAATAGGATAGAAGATGAGATGCTAAAAGAACAAGGAAATATAATGTAAATGGATTTCACACCTCCGCTTCTCCATTTAGTCAAAATCATGTTAGATATTACTATGTCCATTCAAATGCTAATGGCATTTGTATTATGAAACTTAATTTCGTTGTGCAAATACAGGGAAACCGATCCATCTTTTGCATTTGCCGTCAATTTGGCAGAAAAAAATTGACTTTATTTCCCCTAAATAGAGACCCATGCCGAGATAAGACCAGAATGAGAATCGATCCGATAATTTAGTTTAGCGTTTAAACTTGAACTAATTAAACCTCTGTCGACACGATCAGGATTGACTATTAACATTTATTATTCTGTAAATAAATCCTGAACTTCCTGACTGTTTTCATTATGATTTATGATTAAAATTCAAACTTTTCTGTTGCATTTTAAATAATTACAAAAATAAAAGCGTTTATTAAATGCATAATTAAAAAAAAGACACATATGAAGTTATGAAGTTAGAGGGATAATGTCTCCATTTGCCGATTCAGATTTGTTTGTAACGAATGCGATTCTTCAAGATCGGAATGGGAGTCCTCTTCGTCGACGACGAGGTCCGCCTCGACCTCTAATTTGACCCTGTAGCGAATGACCTTTGACCTCCAGCGGCTAAAACTGTTGTCGAATACCATCACATCTAAATATATCCAATACAAATCAAAGCTTGTCATAAAATGAAGCTGGATTTAAATTTAATAATAATATTAGCGAGTATTATAGCGATTTAAGTGAATTTCGAGTAGAATTCCTGAGGTTTTAAAATTTGTAGTGAGATATTACATTTCCCAGGCCTTTGAAACAAGACGTTTCCACATTGAACATCTTCATAGGAATTATTCCGAGAATAGGGCACAATCACTTCCGTGTCATTTAACAAGACTGAGAATCCAATATCGTGGGAATCCGTTTTGAAGGCCCAACTGTGAAATAAACAAATCAATTTAAAATTTTAAAATCTAAAAAATTCTACAAGATAACTAGATTAATTAACTGCAGTTAAAAATTAGATTCTTAACCTAAAACTAGTTCGAGGATCCGGCACGTCGAATTCGACGGAAACGCGTCGACTAGGTCCGACACTTAGGGCGATGTAGCTTTGGATTTGATCGCAATTTATGGCTCCGCTCCCTTCACCTTCGTTCAAGACCTAAATAAGGTCAAGGTTTTTTAACATGGGTCTTACGGTGAGAATTAACATGGGTAAGATAGGAATTACTGGGATAGTCGAGGTCCGGGTTCCACCCAATCGTGGGGGTAGTTGGTCCGGAGAAATGTACTCTTGGAGAGCCGGTTTCCATTCCTTTGGATTGCAGGAAATTGTCACTTTCCCAAGAGTTTTGGAATTTAGGAGGGGCTTAATGACACTGAATATCACTTGAAATACTTTCGGGGCTGTTGGATTTAATTGCAATTAAAATGTGTACATAATTTTTAAATGAGTTTTTAACATCAATTATAGTCGAGGGACAAAAAACGGCTGAAATCGAGCGAGCAGTTAGTAAAAATTGTCTCTCAACAAAAAGCACTGTAATTACCGTAAATCTCGGTATAAGTCCCCACTTGGAGTTTAACATTAGAAATGAAAGTGTATATTAGATGGGGACTTATTCCGGGGAGAACTTGTACCCCGATTTACGGTAGATATTGACATTTGGGAAGATATAATAGTTTACCATCGACGACGAAGGCGGCTTTGAGAGTTTCAGGATGATTGGCTTCGAAACGTCGGACGGTCTCCAAAACCGTGTCCACAGCTAATTTACACAGTTTAAATAAACATCCAGCCCCGTATTTACCTGAATAAACCCCTGAGTGAGCGTGATTATTTCAACCCACAAAATCAGCGTATTAAAAATTTTAAAATATTGAAAATATATCGGCGTTATCCGGGGGGGGGGCTTATTTCAGTAAATACGGTAAATTCAAAATAGATATTATTTCTTGCTTCCTCATTTTAAATATTCGGTCATATAAAGGGTATTGTTAGAAAATTAGAAGTTGGCTGCATTGTAATTATGTGGGGAATTATTGCAGGGGGAGAGACTTATTTAGGTGATACTTATACCTTTATATACCGGTATTGTTAGAGATTAGGACTAGAATTGTTTGTAAAACAGTATAAAGAGTAAAGAGACCTTGAACTGAAGACATTTGTCGAAAGGGTGAGAGTTGATCGGGTAGGAATATGCATACGAACTGCGTGACCTTTTGACCCCTGACCCTCGAACTGTCCCCCATTGCCCCCATCACTTTCATGAAGAGTTGGTCCACATATCGAACATAGTCTGACTTCCGGCCCAACTCACAAATCCTCCTCACGTCCCAAAGCCCGAACGGAGCTATTAGCACTGAAAACAAGTTTAATTGCTCCTCGTTTATTGGGATTAATTACAATTAAAATTAGTCTTAATTGGAATTGGGTGAAGGTGTACCGGGGCAGCCGTCTTTGTCAAATCCGCAGATCTCGTATGGGTACTCCGTGCTAAGGAGAGAGGGGACTTCCCATTCAAGAATACCTTCGATTTTGTGCAGTTTCCGCCAGGTCATGTGCTGATTTTAATTATTCGGGAATTAAAAATTCGCATTAATCTGTCTTTAAACAGTTTAAATTTAAATGTGTATAATAAGACATTTGTAGGGAGTTTAATTACCTTCCGAATCATCTCCTCCGATTTACTTAGGTTAAGATCCCTGGCTATTTAGAAATCACAATATTAAGCGGAGCTAGAGCTAGAAAGAATAATCTTTATAGAGAGGAGATGAGGATGTTAATTCCCGAAATAAGTCCCCACCCATAGTCTTATATAATGGGCGAAGCGAGACGTTTTGGAATTTTGAGTTATTTTCAGAATATCACATCGTTTTAATATAATAAAAATCGAGTGTTATCCTCCAGTATAGAAATCTACTGAACCGTATTACCTTACAAAAATCGGCACAATATTCTCAGCCGCAGAGTTTCATTTGAGAAAACATTGATATTTTCTATTAAATTCAAAATTTTTAATTTTTTTTTAAAATCTATCGAGATAGACCGAACCTCTGAGAAACCGCAACAATAACATCTGAGGATCTTCAACATCTTCAAAGTTTAAATCCGAGAGTCTCTCCTTGAACTACAAAGTATTTCAATTAATTATGAATTTAATTATTGAATTTTAAATTTTTAAGGAACTTTAAGTAAATTTTATTCCATTGACGAAACGTCAAAATAAAAATACCTTCACAAGAACCTCCAGCTCCGCGTCCGACGGAGAAGCCATTAACTCTTATAATTTCTTGCAAAACGGCACTAAAAATCACAGTATAAATATTACAAATATTTTTAAAATTTTGAAAAAATAATAGAAAACGGAAATGGAAATTTCGAAAATTTATTTTTGCAAATTAGGAAGGAAGGAAATAGGATGGAGATGAGGAATGGTTGTGTTAAGAGGAAACGCTTCTACAGACGAATCTCGTAATTATTACACGTTATTAGCATTGTTGCTGAATACTGCATTCTATTGTAAGTTAAGACTTTTGATTTTAATCGTGAATTAGGTATCTACAATCATAATCATGCTAGGGATATAAGGATAAATCTTAATGCTAAGGAATAGACGGCAAGTGAATTAGGAGAGGACCTTTAGAACGGAGAAAGATAGGTCACTCTGTCAAGGTGAGTTGGCTTCAGAAACCCAACTTGGTCTAACTAAAATATAATATAACACTACCAGCCAAATTAACAACTTGCCCTTTCATCCTCATTAACCAAAAACATTCATCTCGAGGACTATTCATAACATAACAAAACCACAACTGATGTACAAATATGACAGGTTAAAGAGCCTTTGCAGTAAGTATTGAAATAAGTGCCCCTGGGGACTTATTTTGACCATATATTTTGAAAGGACGTGCTAGGTTTCCCGACAAAGTCAGTAATCAATTCTAAAGTATCTTAATTGTAATTAATTTAATTACGATGGATGGACATGAACTGTAGATTCCCGAAATACGAGGGTCTTTACGAATAGTCCTTAAAAACCTCGTCTAGTAGTCTAATATTGAAGTCAGACTTGCCTATTGAGTCAAGATTCGACCCCCACGGGTCTAAATTAAGATATATTTTAGATCAAGGAATTGTTCGTTCTGTTAGATAATTCTTAGGGTTACTCCCTTAGAATATAATACATAGGAATGGTCATACTAAATACTAATATATTATTGTGATCTAAACAATTTTAAGATTCGACTCTTGATGAGAGATGAAGAGATACAGAAGGTCAATTCCTACTTACCGTAAATACTAAAATAAGCTCCCGAAATAACTCCCCATCCTAACTTTATATTTTATATGATTAAACTCCTTTTTGCGGTTTGACATTGTCATACTACCCCAGTACTGGGGACTTATTTCGGATTTCTTGACTGAAGCTACATAGTAGTGTACTTTAAATGTACTGGATTTATTTACAATCCATCAAGACAGTTAATATGCCTTGAACTCATTAAGTATCGTAAAGCAAAAGGAAACTTCCTTGATAATATTTGTACATAATATATGCCATTGGAAATTTTTGAAACCGTTAACAGTGCATCTCTTTATCGGCTCTTAACTGACATTAGTTCCAAAATAATTATCCGAAATTGAGACAAATTAATTGTTTTTGATTAGAAATTGGCTGTTGGAGAAGCTCGAATTCCGTAAATTGTGGAAACAGAGTTTTCTCCGAATAAGTAAATGAATAAAAATAATAACTTCTACTAGCTTGTTGTTGCTTCTAAACAAAATATGAATGCACTTGCAGATAATTGCATGTTTATAAATTTATTGATTTTATCACTATTACGAATCGATTTTTCTAAGACTATAAATCCGGAATGGTCAAGCCAACATAACTTAATTCCTACACGTTTATGGTTTTTGGTTTTGCATTCATTATGAAAGCATTTATGTGTTTGTTTGTTGACATTGATTTTTGTATCCTGAATAAACATAATACCTAATATAGCAGACACAACAATTTTGGGTCTGTAAAAATGATTAAACTTCAAGATAGATACAAAGTCATGATATTCATTGATACAGATCGCCGTTTTGGCATTAGTAATATTTTAAGATAAATTCAAACATTGACAGTATTTATATCATAAGGTTTGATTTAATTATTCTGGAAAATATGACTTCTAACGAGGTTAGGATTCAACGGAAATTAAAAATACCAATGAAAAAAAATAAAAAAAATCACGATTCAAATATGAAACCAATGCACGGATGCTTACATGTTTTTAATCTAATCAGATATTTCCAGATAATATTTTATAAACGCGTAAAAAAGTCCTATTCCTGTCTGGTTTTACAGATTTATCTCAATTGTTCAAGGTCAGAAACATGTACTTTTTTCGAGTTAAAATGAAACCAGATTAATCCACAGAGATCACAGTTTTTAACTCAAACGGGTCAAATGCCGTGGTTATAATAAGTGAGAATAATATGTCAACTGAGTCACTCCGGAATTAATCTAGCAAATTATTTTATTTGCTAATTTCCTATTTTTCATCATTTTTACTCTTATCTCCTTGTATTTTTTACACGAACTGCTAAAAACTACAATGTCTAGATCAATAGAAAAAATTTAGTTATTAATTTATTGAGAAAAGGTCCTAAACGGATAAGGAGCCCTTGATTTAAAAACATAACTTATTATTGCCGAAGAATATAAAAATGGATTAAATTTAATGTGCCCCCTCTAACTCTGAACTTGCCCCCTATTTGGGATGAACTTGCCCCCACTTAACTTGCCCCCTATCAGGCTGAACATGCCCCCACCTCAGGATGAATATGCCCCCTCGAGGATGAAATTGCCTCCTAAAATATATGATAATAATTAATCAAAATAATCAGTCATAATAATAATAAACAATAACTTCGATAAATAATGCTTTAAGCATTAACCAACGCATTCTTAATCAATTTGGGCCGTCCTGGCCTCCGCTTTACACCAAGAGGAACATCCTTAACTTCATCTGAAACTATGTACATCTTTCTTTTCATTGCGATTCCCAGTACATGTTTGCAAACATGTTGTTTTTTAAATACCGGACAAGTGCAGGTTGATTTCTGCCAGTTGGACGGGTTAAACTCAACCACCCACAGACGGGGCATAAGATTTCGATAACTGTCGAAGTTTCTCCAACTCACATTAGTTGACATTCTTATATATTTAGTAATGCGCTAGTAATGAGACTGAACTATCAGATCATCACCGATAAAAACATCTACTTCATTAGATGAACCTAATATGTTAATATAAAAGATGATTTAGGAAATAAAGATAATGTTAGATTACAATTTAGTAACTGAAAGATAAATACCTTCGAGTTTAGCAACAACTTTGCCTAACACAATTTAGAGTGTTTACAGTCATACGTAATTTTATTATTTCTAAGCAGTTTGTGTCTCCACAAGTTCTGACCTTTAACATGCTCTTTAGCGGTTTCAAGATCGGAAAACACTTTTTCCGTGGGGTTCCAAATTGTAGTTTTTCGATGAAGAATGAAGAAAAGTGAACGAGAAATGGCTGACTTAACAGAACCAGATTATCTCAAACCCATACCACCGATATGGTAAATCGCGATATGCATTACGATATTCTTATCTTATCGTATAACGTATATCTAAATTAACATATAGGGAGCATTAATCCATAAAACCCAATATTATTCGAGTAAACTGTGTGTAATAGTAGTTTTTAAATTCTATTTTAATGTGGGCATGTTAATCCTCGATGGGGGCATGTTCATCCTGAGGTGGGGGCATGTTCAGCCTGATAGGGGGCAAGTTAAGTGGGGGCAAGTTCATCCCAAATAGGGGGCAAGTTCAGATTTAGAGGGGGCACATTAATCCTAACCCTATAAAAATATGCAAAAGAAGCCGATACAAAAATTAATATGCATAGAGTGAATTTGCTTTTTTGTAAGAGTAAGGAAGGGGCTTATCATGCACCGAGGTTATCTTCAACTTAAAGATCAACAGTCGCTCTAATCTATAAATTTATTCATTCCTCAACAAGCTAAAGACCCCTTTATGGGAACGTGCTGTCTGTCCGTACGTCCGGATCTCTGGTTCTTACTTACTTTACAACGATTTTAGTTTTCGGAAACGTTGGATTTTTCGAAACGTTTTTAACATTGCATTGGTATAAGCTTTTTTAATAAATAAAAATAATTTAACTTCACCCCGTTGTTAAACTCCCTTTCTAAGGATCTCTTTTTATATAATTATCCAAACAACTTGTTGATGATATCGAAATAATTATTAAGCACCGTAAGCATTAAAAACGAACCGCCGAAATAAATCCCCAATCATTTATATCATTCCTAAGAAGCTGAATGGTTATGAAAAGGTTAATTGATGCAACAATTGTGTTTAAATCACAATTTTTAATGCAGCTGAAAACAATAAATATAATATTCACAAGTTCAATTAATGAACGGTCGAATTTATTAAAAAAAAATCAGATTCTTCTTCTATTGTCCGAAGGAGGCAGTTGGGCGTAGTAAATAAGACTCAAATCGTACTCAGGATGTTGTTTTATTAAATTAAGTTCTTAACCCCTGGAAAATGATTACATTTTACGTCATTTCCTTCATATTTAACAAATTCCTTCTATTTTCCTCCTCAAAATTATCACATTGGAAGGGTCAATCCCACTCGTCGATAAGCCGATCTGAAAGTTCAAGTTTACTGCGAGTTAGAATCATATCCCGATTGGACATTGTATTGAAACTATTGGAAGGACCTAATAAAATTGGACAAAAAATTAACGAAACTCGTTGTTCATTCCTAATTAGCCCTAAAAATGCCCGATGAGAATAGTAACTTTCAGTCTTATATGTCAAATCTTCAAAAATCTATTCAATTAAGAGCATAAACAACTAAATTTAAAAAAAACGAAAAAACCTTAAGGTTCAACTTCAAGAAAACATTAAAAAAATTAAAAACTTGGAGTCGTACAAGGGAATATTCTCAACTGTACCACTCGGATATTATTTTAATCACTATCATTCGTAAATGCAGCTAAAAACAAGAGACTTTGAAGTTAGGTAAAGTATATAAGTTTGTCTATTTGAAGAGCTGATCATTAGAATATGTCATATTAACGTGACTGGTTTAAAAAATATATGGTTTGTACAGTTGAGAAGGTTCCCTTGAGTGTTTTTACTTTATATAAGTTGTGTAAATCGTGAAGCTCTTTTCCCTAGGAAATATATCATGTCATCCCGTTGGGTACTTTTTTAGAGATTTGAATAAAAGTTCAAGGCTTGGAGATCAAATTAAGTTTTTTTTCTCCCGTGTTATGGAAGCTATAAAAAGAGACGAATGATGAAGTTAAGTTAAACTGTGGATCTGTTTTGAAGTTCATCTTTGATTAAAGTCAGTGTCATTTCAACCCTCGGTCAAAGAACAACTCATTAGTTTGTTTTGCATCGCTTAAACGAAATAATTAATTTTACAAAAATTACTTCATCAAAGCAATTTAGATCGTTTTTAATTTTGAAAGTAAAAGAGCGAAGAACATAGGGCTTCCTAAAATTTATTTAAAATAATAGAGGTCTTTGTTCTATAAACGAATCCTTAAGACTTAAAAAATAATTTAATCTCTCTGCACTGCAAGCATTTATTTAAAAAAAATAGGATAATGGCCAAGCCATCGCCATCCAACCATGAACTTGAACTGATTCGGGTGGTAAGGCGTTTATTTGTAATTAAATTAACTAACTTAATTACAATTAATCTTATTCATAAGGCTTGGATTTGTTTTTGGATTTTTGATAGATCCGGAACAGGATTGATGACTTGAACTTGAAAGAGGACTATCTGACGGACAAAAACTTGATCCGATTTTTACGAGGTTCTTTTTAATTTTCAATATTTCCAATTAGGGCGATTGTTAAATACCGTAATTGTTTAAATAGAAGCCCATGTGTTTGTAAGTATACTGTATAAGGATTATAGAATTTGTAATGCCCCGAGTATAACAACACCCAGTAAGCAACCGTAAATTAAATACTACAATTGATATGACAAATTGAAGAGTCTGAAATGTAATGATGAATTTTTAAAACACAATACAAGCCCCAATATTTTAGTTGATTAGTTAGTGTGTAGTTGAAGTATTTCCATTTAATTGCATTTAACGCCCGAAATTCGAAAATATTATTTTTCATTGCAAATTAACTAATATTTTGATGAATGAATTTGCAGCAAGAAATGAAAATCTCAATCAAACAGAGGCGATGATTCGAAAGGTAAAGTCAGACTGTTTAATTTCGATTCGTAACCTTAAATTTTCTCTAGTTTTCAGAAATTAGACCATTTTTGCGTGAAATATTTTTCATGGTTCATTTTGCTTGCAGTCAAGGTTTGCGTTTTAGGCGATTAATTGTAGGAGGTAGGACCTAAATAATTAAGTGTGATAGATTTTGAAAAAAACGGCTCATCCATTGGTTATATAGTCTTTGTTGTTCTCGACTCGTTTCCAATACATTTTAGAGGTTAACTTGGATTAAAAGGTCAATTTACATGTTATAGTCAAACATTTGAAGAAAATACAGCATCGAAGACGCAATAGTCTTATAAGTTCTCTTACTCAATTCCCATAATATTATTCCACGTTTTTATAGTCAGCTTATCACGCGATTTAAGCAAATGTATAAAAAGCAGTTGACGAAATCTGTAAAAAAAGCATCCTAAGATCCTGGCTTGTATTCGAGGAGTTTTTGACATTTATGCAATCCATGTATCCGCGTTACAATCACTAATAACTCCACGTTCCTCTGCATAATTAATTTAATTCTGTCTCAAGTTCAAGACATCACAAGTTGCAAGTCACAAGTCCAAAACAATTTCACTTGTTTACCCCTTAAAACGTTAAAAGTTAAGAAGATTTAAATGTTTTAATGAGAGAGAGTAGTTTTAATTGCATCCAGAATTAATTTGATGACTTTTCATTGAAAGGGTATCATCGGGTCACTTTGCATCTCGTCTCGAGCGATTTATTTTTAGGCTTTGGAACACGGTTGGTAAATTGATAGCAAACACAAGCCAGACGTTTGGATGGTGGCTGATTATAATCCAAACTGATTAAATATATCGGAGCTGGATTTTAAGGTTTTGTATTTAATAGTTATGCAAATACCAGTACCACGTTTCATTTTTTCGTTTCATAACTTTTTGATAACCTCCAGGATGACATTTTACAAAGTCTACTGAGATATAATGATTATGATGTAATTGAATAGCGTCGATAATGTTTGCTGGGGAAGGTGAGAAAATGTTTAAGAAGGACTACTACCCGGACAGTGTCATCTTGCGAAATTTTTTTTTAAATCGACTCGTTTTTAACGTTTTCCAGTAAATAAATATTCGAAACAGTAAAAATACAATAATGAGACATTCGTAAATGTACAAAAATAGTCCATAATCCCGTTAAATAATTTCATTAGTTAAAGTTAAAACTAATTTCATTGATTTTCCTATTCCACAGAACGTAACATGGGTTGAAGAAATGGAGATAAGTACTATTCTTGAATATATTCCACCCCAGAACTTCGAAAACCATTTCCCGTGGTCCGTCGTTGGATTTGACGATCTCGGTGGTCCTTGTAAGTCCCCGTTTTTGTGTTTTTGTCAATTCGTGAAAGCAACGCCAAGCATGAAGGCGGGAAATTTTAAATATTAAAATTGTTGACATATTTGAATTTTTCTGACCCTTATAATTTATCTCGGTTATTGTAGTGGTAGTGTTGCCAATCGGAAGTTGGAATCCAAGTCGGGTCGCGGGAATGAGGGAAGACTACATCAGTCTCAGTCTAAAATATTTCGAAATCGCAATGAACGTTATGAAAGAAGCATCTAAAGGGAGGGACTACATTCCCCAATTCACAATGATTATGGACCTCCAGGGCCTTAGTTGGCGACACTATACTTCATATGATGGTAATAAAATAACTGTTAATTGTGACACTAAAGTAGTTTAAAAATCTCGAATTCCTAGATAGAATTAAGACGTCGTAGACATGTCAAATACTTGATATTACCGAAAATAACAAATTTAAGTCCCCCGGGTATAACTTAATTAGAAGAGTAAAGTTCTTCTACTAGTTGACTCACCGGGTAAAACTCTATCATGGTCTAGATGTTTAGCATAATATATATAGTCTATTGTTTTAGCATAGGGCTTAGGGCTCGCTCTGCCGAGACGAGGAACACAATAACTGCGCCCATTTATAATCATTTTAAGAACGTTAAAAGTTAAGGGTCTGAAGTCTGAATATGCCAAAAGATTAAAATTCTTAAAATACCCCGATTTGGGATATGGTTCCTTGCTTGCAGCATGATATTTTCGCTTTTATTTTTCTGGTGTAAATGTTTCCCATGTCTTTTGTAGTCGCAAAAAATTATTTCTAGCTCGATTGCCGTCACGAAATATATTAAAAATATTTTAATCTTTTTCAGCTTTGCAAGGAACTCTAACGATGATCCGATACTTCGAAGCAAATTATCCGGAAACGATTCGAGTGGGAGCTTTGGTGAATGGTAAGATCCCTGTATAGATTAGTCCTTGCGAGACCTCAGATTCCACCCAGGCAGGGGCCTGCAAAGACCGCGCGCGACATACGCATAACAGCGCCAAAAATAATTTGAATTTGAATTTCAGCGCCGTCGATATTCGGTATGTTCTGGACCTTCATCCGTCCCCTCATGTCTGCAGCCACGCATAAGAAGCTACTCTTTCTTGGATACGACAAGGCTTTGTGGCGGGAAACGTTGCTACAGTACGCCAAGGAAGACCAAATACCGCGCCAATATGGAGGCACCCGAACTAATTCTTACGAGGTACTAAATTTTTATAATTGCATTGAGGTATTTATATATTTATGTATTTCGTCTTAAAGGTATATAAAAAATACAACCGTTTTTAACGTAGACCTTTGGACAGTTCCCTTACAAATTTTATGGGGATTTCAAAACACGTAGATAAATGTCAAAATGTATTTGGCAATGTACCCAACTCTCGGGGACCATTTCTAAATGTGAAGGACCGATTTAACTATCATTTTAAATACTTATTTTAGAAAATCGCTGGATATTGTCAATTTCGATTACGATTGTAATTGCATTTACAAGTCAGTTGTTGTAATTATACGAGATCGGGCTTCATAATTGATTGTCAAAACTTATTTGATTGCAGCTATCGTTGAAGGAGTTTGGTATTGGCGGGAGTGGGAAATGTATTTACCACCACGCAGGCAAAGATGGCCACCGACGCTAATTTAATGCAGAGTCAACCCTACTTTTCAAATTCCGAACACTAACAATTATATGTTAAGTCTACTTACCGACTATTTTTAAAGAGTCGGGTCAACTGCTTGATTACCTCAATATCTTAATCTTACAATTAGATGGAAAATCTTGCAGGCTGCAACCGTTTATGAAGTAAAATTAGTGAATAGACGATTAAATCATAATAAATTTAATTCAAACTAATTTTAAATATCAAGTCTACTAAATAATTTTATATTTAAAGTCCTTGCTGCTCCTGACTCCACGATGAAAAGTCGTTTTGTCGAGCAAAAATTACTACGAGCCCACACAGATTCGAACCTGTGGCCTTCAAAAATAGACCCGACCCTCTACTACGTACGCTATACACCACTAGTTATGAGGGAACGGGTATTTGCACCTACTTATATCACACGAATCGACAAAACGACTTTTCATCGTGGAGTCAGGAGCAGCAAGGACTTTAATTAACTGTACATTCTAAGAGAACTACAAAATAAAAAATTGAAATAAAATAAACCGTTGTAAAAGCACATATCGAGAAGGTTAAAATCACACGAAATATGACGCCAAAAATAGCATTTATAGTCACTGTGATACTTCAGAGTCGTTGTATATAAAAATCTCACGTTTCCCCAACCATTGAGTAAAGTTATATGCATGGTTGAATAGCACTACCATATGTAGAGATTGAGTGTAGTGGTACTGAGGAAGTAACCTACAAATCTGCAGTAAAAATCATTACACACAAATGCATCCTACATATATACGTTCCGGTAGTAATTAAATAAAATAACAGTGCAATTAGCTTTTTAATCAGTTCCTTCGTTACCCCATTCAAAATCTATGTTGCTGTCATAGAGTGATAGAGGTTTTAAAAAATGGGAGCGGGACATGTGCTCTCGCCTTCCTTTTTGCTCGAGAGGGTGGTTCAGAAATGAGGGCTAAAAGGGTTTTAATTTAATTATATTTATTGAATTTAAAAAAAAAGTTTTAATTGAGAGTTAAAATAAAAATAAATGTTTTGTAAATGTAAAATGCAGTGGTGTTGAGGAAGTTGTGTATGAAGGAGCCTGTGTCTGAAGGATGGGAATGTTGATAGTTTCAGAGGCTCGACGTTTTGTTCTTTGCCAGTCAATGCCAGTGAACTGGAAGAGGCGGAACAACTCGGTTCACTTCTTCACGCTCAAATTTAAAATTGAGTGAGGTTTCTTTAAAATTTGAAATTAATTTCGAACATTCTAAGTACAAAAAACTAGAAAACTATTGTTTTGTGTTTAAAGAAGTCTTAAATTTATCATTGCTGCTGAACTGTCAACTGTTAAATACTGTTCACTGACTGTACACTGTAGAATCAAGAATCGTCAAGTTTGAAGTTGAAGGTGCAACACTGCACAGTGCACACTGCAACACGGCTCGTAAGTTTCAAGTAAGTCCAAAGTCACAAGTTTGAAGTTGAAGTCACTTTTGACTTTTTGCTTTTATTCATTATAATCAATTTATAATTCATCATTGTGTATCAATTGTGAATTGTTTGTGTATTGTCTGCCTCTGCAATCCCACACAATCTGCATTTGGCATTCATCACATCCAACATCATTTCACATTTTTGTGATTTTCAATTTTGAATTTATCATTTTTTTGTATATTCATTGTCCATTGTCATGTCATGTCACATCGTCACATTTTGCATTTGCAGTCACATGCATGCAATGCATGTTGACATGTTTGACATTTGATGTTGTTGATTTGTGATTTTTTTGTATTTGGTATTGCATATTGTTCACATTTTGCATCATGTCATTCATCAAACGTAATAATACTTTCACATAGTAGTAAATCTATTATCTGATCAATATTAAGCCTACCCTCTGACATGTCCAATGTATAATGTTTTATGATAATGTTTAATCGGCCCTGTGTCACGGGTGGGAGAACAGAAAATGTAAATTATCTGAACCTTTTTGACACATTAATAAAGTTTTCAAATCAAATCAAATCACACATCATTAATTTTGAATTTATTTCAAATTTGTAATAATTTTGAATTTCAAATTTTGAATTTATTTTGTTCTTTTTACATTTGACATTTCACTTCATACATCATATATTTTGCATTTTGCATTTACAAATTAATTCCACATTTGCCACTGCACACTGGCATTCATTATTAGTTAGTTCTAACTTCCAATTTGTTATTATTTTGCATTCAACATAGGCTATGTTACATAGCACATAATGTGCATGTGTAGCACCATTGCACATTGATTGTGGATTGCATTGCGGTGGCACTGGTTGGTGTCAGACTGGTTAGACATATTTTGAGGATCTATCAGTCATTTCTTCATTTTTATTTAATTTGTAATTACTACTGCTCTGCTTGGTATGTGTAATCACTAATTTAAAAAATGTCAACTCTGCAGATGAGAAAAGGTGCATGAAGTAAAGTGCCTGCTTCCTGCCACTTGATCCAATCTAAAAATCAAAGATGGAAGAATCTTTCTTTGAGGGCTTTGGCGAACCGTTAATGGAGGGAGACTTGTCCTTGTCTGAACCGATGACCTTGGACCAACTGGAGGGTTTGGACTTAGGAGTACTTGAGGATAGTACTGACAATAGTCGAGGTCAGGAGGAACAAGGGCGTGTGGTGATCGTGGAAATGAATTCGCGAACAGAACCACACATGGTCCAATTTGAACTGATCGTGCCTCCGGATAATGAATTGCGACGAAATCACAGGGAACCTGTTATCCGGTATACTCAGCCTGGAGGAGAGCGTTTATCTGATCTTGGAGCTGAAGTCAAGGCTAAGCTCCCCTTTGGTCAGCTTCTCGAAAATCTCGGATATTCCCAGTTCCTCTTCATTGAACAGGACCCGAATGGTGGTGCCTGGATTCTATTAGCCAACAGTCACGAAATCAACGTTTTGTCTCTTCAAGACAAAATTGACTTTGCCAACGAATTTCATAAGGTACTTCATTAATGCATATACTGCAATTCTGGGCCTAATAACGTTCTATATATTCAAAGTGTGTGTAATGTGTTTTGTATCGATTTGTTGCAGTTGATATTTAGCGAGGATAGCGAAGGCCGCGCTTATTTCGTCATGGGCATCGTACACAATGAAGCCAATCAGATTCCTGATGTCCTGGACTATTTAAGTCAACAAAGTTCGGACCTTGAAGTCAAAGTAGGGAGCCTTGACGTAAGGTCAGACTCACCAACAACTGTAACGATTACGGACTACAAGAAAAAGGTCAGATCTTACGTTATAAAATATTTGTAACATTTAAATTTGACACCCAGACACAAGTCACAAACTGCCAAATATATACAGACTTCTAATTCTTCCTACTTCTGAATTTCAGGTTTATGAAAGCTACTCCTCTTTGTCAGGGACTTACCGGAACGGACCACTTCAAGAAATTAGTCTAGTCAAGAGGCACTTGACAGAGGGTGAAAACGATGAAATAAGCAAAGATTTCTCTTCGGAATTACTTCAGATAATAGAACAGAGCCCAATTTTGGAAAAAGTGATGCCTTGGGGGGAGCTGGCATCTAAGGATAGAGATGACTGGTGTCCTAATGATGGCCCAGTTATGTTTACCCGTCCCGGAGAACAGCTCGTTCCAGTGTCTGGCAAAAATGGATTAAAATGTGGAGATACTTTTTTGGACGCCATGGTTAACAAGGTCAAGTTCATTGAAGACACCTTGTTTGAAGACAGAACATATCCTCATTTCGATTATATGACAGAAGATCTTGAGAAAACTCCTGTGGCTGTTATCGGTAAGACATGCTGAATTGATAGTACTGTGCTTAATTAATGGCTTCATTAGGAAATCAGGTCGTCTGAAAATTTGTTTTCGGGTTTCAAATATTTTTATATTCTCATATTCTGTAGGAGTATTGAAATCGGTGCATTGTGGACAACAAAGCACTTCCCAGAGGAGGGCTAAAGATGCCGTCGCTTTTCATGCTGCAGATTTTGACAAACTTGCTTCCTGTCTACAACTGAATTTTGATGAGCCTCCGATGTCACAGGTACTTCTCACTTCATCGAACCAATAGGTCGAATGATTTGTATGACATTGCCAATATATTGTCATTGACTATTATTGTCTTTTCTTGTTTCCAATTTGAATTACTATTTTAATACAACAATGAAGTTGCTAATCGCCTTCAATTAAATTCTGACTATTATGAATAGTGCAAGGAATGGCTGAATGATGCTAAATTGGATAAGCTGAGACGAGGTGGGATTCGATACTCCAAAGTAACGCTGGCAGACAATGATGTCTACATCATTCCTCGTCATGTTATTCATCAAGTCAAAACTATCTCAGCTACTAGCAGTATTAGTAAGCAATATTAGAATCAGATCTTTTTACATTCAATGAAATTACAAACCTATTACATTTCTATATAGGTATTTTAAAATACTATTTTATATTCTGATGCAGTGTGGCAACTGAAATTGCAACAGCACGAGTTGATAAAAACCATGCCGGTTTTAGAACCAGAGCTACCGTGGTTAATGTCTAAAATCACTCGAGAGCCTATTGATGCGAACGTGTTAGGAATCGATTTACAGTCTTTTGATCAGTCCTTGGCGAATATTATGGATTATTTTCCAAGAATGGTGAATGTTAATTTAAGTCCACCGGTAAATATCAAAGTTCAAGATACTGTGCATGCTGTTTCTGGCTATGACTTAGGACCTTCACAATTAAATAAAGCCACTCAAATCGACGACAGAAAGAAAAAAAGGAAAAAGAAGCAGGTTAAATCTAAACAAATGAAGGATACACATAATAAAGTACGAATGGCAAATTAAACCATTTTATTTGTAAATACGTATATTCTTGATAGTATGGTCATAATTAATAACATAAAAATGAATTTTTGAATAATTAACAGAAAGGGATTGAAGAACTCGAAGAAAAATCGTCTGAGCCAACAGTTGAGAAGTTAATGATCCGAATCCCGATGAAGAATCTAAGAAAGCTGAAAGTTTTAGGTGAAGTTGCAACAAAGCAAAAACAACGGAAAGATTTTGAATCTACATCAACCCAAAACCGTCCATTGGTGATCCAAACAAAAGTTGATGATGATGGATCTAGAATGTTGTTAGAGAAGGCTAAAGTTCTTGCGATTCCGAACAAGGAAAAGTCATTTAAAGAACATTTATTGGAGAATGAAAAACCACGGCATTTGGCAGAATCTCCCAAGCATTCCAAAAGTGGAGATCGGGATGATTGGAATCCGGACGGGCCAACGAGCATGAAATCTATAGGGCAGAAAAGTGTCGAGAAGTCTAAGATATCAATGAAATTGCCAACCGATCGCAAAGATAAACCCAGTGATCCTGCTTCCCCTGGAGTTAATTCGCGATCGTCTCGGTCCAAGAATATCATCGCTAGCACTGATGTTGATATATTCGCGGGACAAATTAAAAGAAAGGCTGCAGGTTATTCGGAGAGTAGGCAAACAAAGCTGGTGAAAAAGGAATCCAAAGCTATCGACCATCCTGTTATAACAAGAAGTACAAAATTGGAATCTCAAGAGACGGCAAAGAAGGTAAAGACTGAAACCATTGAGACGACGAAAGATACGAGGAGTGGTGATGGTAGCAAAGTAATTGAGGCGCGTCATCGTCCAAAATCTGTCTCCTTGACCTTCAAGGAATGGAAGGATGTTCCTCGTGAACGTATTCCACGGAAGCCGAAAGCAGACTTACCGATTAAAACACCCGGCCCGAATGAAATTGTGATGAAAAAAAAGGATTCGACTGGGACGGTCTTGAGGAAAATCGTCCCTGCCTCTTCATCTTCCAATGTACTCTCCGGAATTATGGAAGGAATGAAAACGTTGAAGAAAACCCCTTCACCGTTTCTTTGATTGGTCAACAAATGCAAATGTATGCCCTAATGCATAAGGAACAAAATTTGGGATATAAAAGTCTAGGGTTTCCAGTGTCAAGATTGTCACAGATCAGTTTTTTTGTTTTAGAGATTAAGATTGTGCCTTGCTAGCCTGTTAATGGTTTTAGAATATTTGTATTAAAACGTCTTACACGTTGTATATGGCCTTGAAAGTACACGTCAACCTTATAATATTATTTTGATATTCTTTTGCTCAATATTGACGAAAATATACGTAATGTTTAAAAAAAAGTTCAATTTTATGTGATAAAAGAAATGAAAGACTTGAATCAATGCTCTGATTCCATATATTCCCGTTGCCGTCCTTGTCCATTTAAATCTCTATATAGATTTTTTTTATACATTTCAAAGTAATATACGATTTTATACATTTGACAATAATTAATTATCCGCCTGCCTTTCATATTTTTTTAAGGAATTTGAATGGTTCAAAAAATCAGTGTTTAGAAATCGTTGTTCTCCAAACTGAGTTTGATCAAACGAGCAAGACGACTTTGAAATAATTTCGCTACGAAGTCGAAAAGAGGTGAACGAGTTTCCAATGAATTATGAATATTGAATTGAAGGAGCTTTGTAGCTTTAAAAACAATCAGATATTTATGAAAATAGATAAAATTACGTTAGAATCGAATTGATATTTATAGAGTAGATGATTTGGTGCATAGTAGTGGTATGGATTGTCCTAATTTAAATGGGTCTCGAAATAATAAATAATTTGTACGGGTTTGATACTTTGATATTAAGAGAAACTGTTGTAACAATTGTACTTGGTGCCGTTGACAATAAATACATACTTGATATTATTGAGAAAAGTCTAATGACTAATGTTGCATGTATTAATTTTCCAGTTTTAGAAAAATGCGGAGTTAAATGGAAACGTTAGTGGTTTGCTTAGATATGGATTGTGACTGTCGTCTTTTTTCACAAAACGTGGTAGTTGGAAATGAGAGTTCTTATCACCCTGGGGAGTTATTTCGGGGAATTCGAGTTACTTTAAAAATTCATAAAACGATTTAAAAGGGGACACTTAATTCGACGATTTACGGCTAATAAATCCTCGACTTGTGTTGGATCTCTGGACTGATAATTTCTAGAATTCATCTCTCCGGAATAGATTGAATTACGGTCAACAGTTTATGCTGATTTATTGTCTATCCTTGGGACTTTGGGAGTTATTGGATATTCATGATTCAAAAATATGATTGAATGGAATGAACTAATTATATGAATAGTTAACGGAGTAACTGAACATTATTAATCGATAATTATTATTTAATTGTTATAAGCATAACAATATTTAACGCTTTCAAGTCCTCAAGGACCTTCCCATTGTCGTTCCCTGTACTCATCTTATTCTATGAGCGTTCCTTCGGGTTAATAATTTATTAAAGAGTTCAATAAAAAAGGGCTGCAATTTTTTTGCCAAATACTTGATTTTTTAAGCAGTAAATTGTAATCTATATATTTTGAAATGCCAGATCGCGTTTTCGTGACTTCAGTTCTATTAGGAATCCTTGTAAGTCTTAATCATAAAATTAAAACCCTATCTTTGTGCCAATTAAAAAAATTAAATTTGCTGTACCAAAACTTTAAAAAAAAATAATTAGCTCAATCTAAAAAATATATAATTTTCAGAATGTTCTGTTGGTATTTCGATCATCTTGCGAGGCGAGTGGATTTTTGGGAACCTGGAAAAAGTGTGGCAACGAATCTACAGGATTTGCCAATCTTTTTAAAGACGTTGTTCCAAATTTTATGAAAAATCTAACGCACTGCTCCGAGTATTTTAATTGCAAATCTGATTCGGAGGATAACAAGTGTTCCTCTCAGGTAATCCCATTTATGCTTGATTACTATTAAAATCCACGTACAATATTATAGTGCTATCGATTTTTAAAAAACCCTGAAATAAGTCCCCAGTGGGCAATTATTATTTGAGTTTGCGTTAATTCGGTGGTAACGGGGTGCTTATTTCGGGATTTCCAGAAGCGAGTGCGATACGCATATCCATTTATTTTTTTATTTTTTGACACTTGAAATATAATTGTCTTATTATAACAAAATGATCGACACAATAATAATAATCCTTGTTTTGAAGTGTCGAAACAAATGTGCCTTTGGGAATTCTACCGGAATTATCGACGAAGATGGGAAATTTTCGGATGAAAAAGCAACCGAATTTATGACAAAATTCTCGGACTTTCAGAGGAAACAAAAACTCCTAATCGAGTTCAAGGAATGTGGCTCAAAAGGTAAATACTAACATTTTTATATGAAATTAAATTCTTTAATTATGTACATAATTGCTTTTCTATTTTTTAAATCTTAGAAAATTTTACATACGAAAATGGTTGTAAAAGTTTTGACGGCTTGGTTGATTGTGTCATCCTTAAATTCGAAGAGGTATATGAACTCAATAAAAAATATAATCTAAAAAACAAGTATTAATTTAAGTAAAAAATGTTTTTGAGATTATCGATTAATTTCTTATAATTACCTTAATTACAGACGTGCTCGAAGAAGTAAACATCGCCAGTTACATTAACTAGCTTTGATTTTAGTTTCTAAGTAATGCCTTGTTTTGTAAACACATGAAATAAACCGTTGCAAACGCACATCGAAAAGGGTTTAAACCACACGTTGAATAACATTAATAAGCATGGTTGTCTGACATGCCAGTCAATTTATGCAAGAATCTTACAGTACCCCAACCATAGAGTAATATCGTTTTGCCGTACGTTTTCAACAGTATAAGGTTGATTTAAAAATTGTGACCTTTGACCCTAACGGCCCTTGAAATAATATGGTCTCCATTACAAAAGCAATAGTGAAAACGGACAGACGCAGGCGGACGGACAGACCGAGCAAAGACATTAAAGGATGTCACCCTTTAATAAAGGAAATTAAGAAGCTGAAGTAAATCGGATGATGAGATTTATAAATCCTAATAACCGGATCCTTGTTCTTATGAGGGGTTTTTAATGTCAAATTGTAATTCGTCAAAAATCGTTAAAGAGGAGAGAATAGATGAGATGATGGTTTGTAATCTGGAAAGGAGGTCATTTATGGATTTCCCTTGAAATAGTTTAGGGATGGAGAGTGAAGATAGGTTGGGACTGGAACTTATTACGGATCCAGGTATCATCGGGTCGGGGACTACACATCAATTGCAAACCGGATATCGGATATTGACCATGGACCTGTACTGACCTCCTCATTACATGTCTAAATGTTTGGACGGGTCAATTTTTGAGCATTTGAATTGGAATTTAGAAAGATTTCATGGGAGCAAATCTCTTAAAATGCTAGATTCAGGATTATCAGGAATCGGTTGATGAAATTAAGACGAAATTAAATGCAAACTCGCCCCAAAATGAAAAATGATCCTCTGATTTCCTCCATTTTTCGAGCAGTGATTTTTTTCATTAAAAATTGTGTTTATTGTACAAAACATTTGATAGTAGTGGATGGTCCTGGAGTCCCTTTGTGGTGTCTGGATTCGGAGAGACGCGTGTCGAGAGTGTGGAGTCTGTAAAATGTAGGTCACCGGGAAAGGGGGAATTTGGGGCAACTGGATTCGGTGACTTAGGTTACCCCTTTCCAGGATCTCAAAACTCTTGACCTCATTTCCCCTTCACCACTACACCTACTAAACATTCGTACGGATTCTACGAATATGGAAGCCCTACAAGGGAGCCTACTCAACTGTCAAACAGAATCCGCAAATATTGTGGCCAATACTTCTGCTGAATTTAAAATACAAGTAATTTGGGGAAGGGAACTGTCTTGATTGTTGAATAATTACAAAAACTATGAAAATGGAAGCCCCACAAGGGAACCTACTCGATTTTTAAACACAAACATTGTCCCTGCACTTTTCTAACGGACTTGAAGCAAGGAACTTTCCCAGTCGTTGCGTTGTTTAAACAAGCCAAAGGAGACGAGAATGACTAGATTTTTATTTAAACCATGAAAAAGCTCTTTCGTTTGCTTTCAATACATATGATAAGAACCACACCCACTGCTCAAAACATCTGTTTTGCATCGCATAACCACTGGCAGCCCATGAACTGTATTAAAATGCAAAAACTGGGAGGCAATCTTCCCAAACTCAACACGAGGGAAAGCTCCCTTGTACGAAGGATTGTCCCATATTTTTGGACAGGGTAGAATATATCGGGTAGATCGGTTCAGAGTATATTACGCACACACACCCAAAAGCCCGAATCCCACGGAACCCGAAGGGGCATTCACGGGCTCCTGGTGCCCGGAAAGGGGGCTGGGAGCGGGTAAAAGTTCGGGGTAAGTGTTACCCGGATTTTATGGACGATCCGGAGTGGGTAAATTGCGTGTGCGTGATTCTCCTTAACCCTGGCCCTGGATTTTGTTTTTGAGTTTGGCGAATTCGCAAAATCGGGCTTCTCTGAGATATCCGGGTAATATATATTTCGGAGGCGGGCATTGCCTTCCTTCATTCCACTGCCAAAAACATGTTGCTCTCGTATCATCTCACTAAATAACTCCCCGAATTCGGGTTATTCTCTCCACTAGTACTTACTACTTTACCTACATCCTCTCTCTATACCACCAATCCGACTATCCGACAGCCCAAACTACTCTGAAACGATTTTCGAGCACTTGGGCTTATCGTCGACCATTATTCTGTGGATTAGAAACCGAATTTGAAAGTTGGATTATGTGCTGAGGATAATCCTCAAGGTCGAAAGTGGATTTAAAATTTAAAAGTGCGTTTTGGGCAGAGATTAAGCAAAAATTTACAAGGTCTTCCGAACACTTTATTATATAACGGGTGTCAATACCTTTCGGACATTTTGGGGTATAATTCGTTGATAATCATGAATTTTTCGGATATGCATAAATTTGCTGTATAAGGCCTATAAATCCCCACCTGAAAAAGTGCGTATTTTGAGAATTTTGATTTTTTCATCATTTCCGAACACTTGGAACAGGGATTTTGGGCAAGGTGAATCTAAAATTTGTAGCATATCGATAAAACTCACCGAAAAATCTAGTGGATTTGTAAGTTTGTGTCGATGTAAAAGTTTTGAGTTGTTACTTGTTAAAGGACATCATATTTATCGATCTCTGGCCTTCTGAGATGCTTCCGAGCTTGTTTTAGACCTTTTAAAAAGGTTCGAAAGCTATCGAAATTGAAAAGGGATCGACATAGGAAAAGTGGTCGACATGGAAGGGTTCTCGATGGAGATGAAGTTGGTCGGAGGGGGCTGCTGGGCATTTGACCCACTTTCCTCCGATGTCCTACTAATGCCACACGCTCGCACAAAATCGATAATCTGTGAGCACGAGGCAAGTCGGAATTCCCAGTTCACCCCCGACAAGTTCGAGTACTCCACCTTGACCTCCTTGACCCCCTATGCCCCCTTCACCCTCATCAACAGCCTCAACTCCACCCTCAATGGGGGGCTACTGGGGGATGACCTCAATAACAACTCACACAACAATAACAATAACAACAACAACAACAACAACAATAGTAATGAGATTCCACTCCTCACTTCAAACTCCTCCTTCCTGACCCTTGACCCCCTCGTGGGTCATGATGTCGTGGGGACGGATGACCCGGATGACCTACACTGCTTCACTGGCTCTGCTAATCCAAACCCTCTCATTGTCCATATCAGTAGTGAGGATGAGAATACTCAAGACGATGGCACCCTCAGGTCAGTTAATCGTTCTATTAATATTCATTGCAATTTCTGAAAGAAATAGGACACATATAGGTGAGGTACTAATCGGTAGTTTAATTCTTAATTAGTAGTAATCATGAGATTGTTCCAATTGATAATTGATCATAATGGAGTATTATTTGCGATTTTTAGGTCAGTTCATGATCGCTATCTGTATATATAACTCTTAAATCCTTAAATTTACAGATCCATACTTTTCATTAAAATCACAACATCATTATGGTACATCTACATCTACATCTGCCCTAGACATATAAAGTCCCTTAAAAATGTCAAAAAATCCGAAACCCCCAAATTTTACCCGGTTTTCGGACTATATTTGTAAGAGCCTGACAGACCTAATTAGCAAATCTCTTAACCCCAAAATTCCTGACTCCAAACCTCACTATAAACATATTTATCTCCTTTCCAGGCTACCTAAATTTGAAGACATTCACATTCTAAGAAAAGATCGAGTCGATGAGACCGGAAGTCGCCGTCACCAGTCCGAAAACGAAACAGAACAGAGTCTGCATCTCAATGAGCCAAACAGTCATTTCGATTTCGAAGTGGGCGTGCCCCCATCGGACGGGGTCAGGTTGGGTAGGTCGCCCAGCAACGACAATGACTCCTCTTCCACGTCCCTAGGCGGAGGGGGTGGTCTGTACTTTAGCATTCACGACTTGACGTCGAGTTACTCCTCGACCTCTGCCCCCACCACTTCCACCAGTTCCTTCCCGGAAGTGCAGGCTGACGAAGACGAGGCCTTCCTCGAGGAGTTGGCTGACTTTGAGGGGGAGGACGGCACGTCACTTCTCACGACAATCGAGCCGGATGACTTGGAGGAAGACGAGGACGACGACGTGTTCGAGGGGGCGGAGGTGAAGCTGGAGGAAGCGGGGGAAGAAGAGGAAGAGGAAGGGGAGGGGAAGCAGGAGTTGAAGTGCAAATTCTGCGGATTCGTTTGTTGCAGCAAAAGCAGTTTGGGAATTCATGAGCGAAGGCATACTGGAGAACGACCTTATTCCTGCAAGTAAGACCCTCGAATTAGGCCTTTTTGGGGGTAACGTGCAAATTGTACTTTTAAAGGGGCAAGGCATTTTTTGGGGTGACGTGCAAATAGTACTTTTAAATGGGCAAGGCATTTTTTGGGGTGACATGCAAATTGTATTTTTAAAGGGGCAAGGCATTTTTTGGGGGGACGTGCAAATTGTATTTTTGAAATGGCAAGGCATTTTTTGGGGTGACGTGCAAATAGTACTTTTAAAGGGGCAAGGCATTTTTTGGGGTGACGTGCAAATAGTACTTTTAAAGGGGCAAGGCATTTTTTGGGGTGACGTGCAAATAGTATTTTTGAAGGGGCAAGGCATTTTTTGGGGGGACGTGCAAATAGTATTTTTGAAGGGGCAAGGAATTTTTTGGGGTGACGTGCAAATTGTATTTTTAAAGGGGCAAGGCATTTTTTGGGGGGACGTGCAAATTGTATTTTTAAAGGGGCAAGGCATTTTTTGGGGTGACGTGCAAATTGTACGTTTAAAGGGGCAAGGCAGTTTTTGGGGTAACGTGCAAATTGTACTTTTAAAGGGGCAAGGCATTTTTTGGGGTGACGTGCAAATAGTACTTTTAAATGGGCAAGGCATTTTTTGGGGTGACGTGCAAATAGTACTTTTAAATGGGCAAGGCATTTTTTGGGGTGACATGCAAATTGTATTTTTAAAGGGGCAAGGCATTTTTTGGGGGGACGTGCAAATTGTATTTTTGAAATGGCAAGGCATTTTTTGGGGTGACGTGCAAATAGTACTTTTAAAGGGGCAAGGCATTTTTTGGGGTGACGTGCAAATAGTACTTTTAAAGGGGCAAGGCATTTTTTGGGGTGACGTGCAAATAGTATTTTTGAAGGGGCAAGGCATTTTTTGGGGTGACGTGCAAATAATATTTTTGAAGGGGCAAGGCAGTTTTTGGGGTGACGTGCAAATAGTATTTTTAAAGGGGCAAGGCATTTTTTGGGGGGACGTGCAAATTGTATTTTTGAAATGGCAAGGCATTTTTTGGGGTGACGTGCAAATAGTACTTTTAAAGGGGCAAGGCATTTTTTGGGGTGACGTGCAAATAGTACTTTTAAAGGGGCAAGGCATTTTTTGGGGTGACGTGCAAATTGTATTTTTAAAGGGGCAAGGCATTTTTTGGGGTGACGTGCAAATTGTATTTTTAAAGGGGCAAGGCAGTTTTTGGGGTGACGTGCAAATTGTATTTTTAAAGGGGCAAGGCAGTTTTTGGGGTGACGTGCAAATTGTATTTTTAAAGGGACAACGAAGCTTCTCCAATCAATACCCCCCCCCCCCTGAGGGTTAAAAATCGCACGGCCCCAGACCCTTTACCCAGAATTGCAGTTTTATAGAGACACCGACCGCAAGCTTTTCCAAACAATCGTTTTTTATATATATTTTTTCCCTTAAATTCCAATCGTCAGATCGACACTTATGGCAATTGGCAATTACTATAATTGTAAATTTTAATATAATCGAGGTAATTCTTGCTATAAGGGGATTCTTGCAGCAATAATACGGGCCAGGTCTAACTTTTTTAAGCTCGAACCTAGAGCCAACAATTAATTATTTTAATTCAATAGTGGTAAGTGGTAGGATATGATTTAAAATTCCAAGTCCGTATCTACTTTCATATGCAGACCCGACATTTAAGGTTTTCAGAATTCGCTTCCAGTTCCGACACGTAGTGCTAAAATAGCCAAATATATATGTAGGATGTAGGTCAATTCAATTATCTGGATTAAGAATGATTAAGAACCCCATTATCCAATTGAATTATGCAAGGAGCTATCAACAGGATTTAATTAAACATTACATCTAGTTAATTAACGGTAAAATATTTTCCAGACACTGTGGACGGCTTTTCAACAGCGCCCAATGCTGCAAACATCACGAGAGACTTCACACAGGAGACAAGCCCTTTGAATGCAAATATTGCCAGAAGACCTATGCCGTCAGTACAAGGTCAGTTAAATTAACAAACCTTGTTTAATTAAATCCAGACAATCTCAGCACTTTTAAAATCCCAATCACCATAATTCTCTAAATCGATTCCCCCGAAATAGAGCCCCAACCATAGAATTATTTTTCAATGTCTATTGCTCATGCGCATGAATAGAAGCCCTCTGGGGGCAGCTAAACGAATCTTAACTTATTTTAACTTAAAATGGCTCATATTTGTTTCAGGCTGAAGCGTCATGAGCGCGTTCACACACGGGAAGAGCCGTACAAATGCATTGAGCCAGGTTGCGGTAAGACATTCCGGTGGTTTGACGCGTTTCGCGATCATCGTAACACGCACAACGGGGTGCCGCTGTACCTCTGCTCCGTCTGCGGCAAGTCCTTCACCTCCTATCTCAAGTTCTACTACCACGAGCGCGGCCACTTCCTGAAGCGGGAACGAGAGCGCGACAAGAAGGCAAAGCTGAGCGGGGAAGGCGGGAACATTAAACCGGAAGTTAAGACAAAGTCCCCCAAAGCCCCTAGAGGGCCTCGGAAACCCAGAGTAAAAAAAGCATCGAAACCAGATATCTAAATGGGTAGGCAGCTCAGGGGGTGTCCATGATTTATAAGCAGTTTAATTTAAGAGATTTCAATCAAAAATATACGTTCCTGTGATTTTGTTTCGTATATTATTATTATAATCAAGTATTTTACATATTGATCATCCTTATTCCGTTAAGGATTTCAAAGACAAGAGGGGTCAAAGAATAAGACGCAGACGTGGTTCGCTGGGAGTAAAAATCAATTATGGTTTGCAAGCAATGAGCCAACATGAGATGTGGCCGGGTTCCCCATGGGTTTGTTATCATGAGGGGGGTTACGTACCAAGATCTTCGAAATAATGATTTTTTGGGGCAAGAGGAGACTTCCAGCATTACCCCAGGAGAGATTTTTGACATCTTCAGTGAACAGTCCTTCGGAAATTAATCAGGGGTCCTGTATTCTGATCTTGAAGTACTAATCGCTAAACCATAAAGATATGTAGATGATCTTTCAATTGGATTATTGGGCTTGACCCCAAAAATATCAGTCAAAAAGCACCAAACCACCAAATGTTCTGGCGAGTTGAGCTCAACTTACCCCAATAAGACCAATGTTAACCAAACGTCTCAGATTAGTACGGAAACGTTAGACTTATTAATAGATTGAATAGAGATAGTAATAAGGGTCAAAGGTTGTGTAGCCAAATCAGTAGATTTTGTATGTAAATAAGAAGATAACTCTGTCCAAACAGATATTCAAATTCTCGATAAGCGGAAGTAGTTTTGTCGTCTAATATCTATAATGTATAATCCACGTCTACCCCTTCTAATAAGGTCGCGGTTCCTTATAACCTCTATTTACAATACAAAACTCATCGATGTCGAATTTTAAATGTCGATGAGTTCGGTTTCGGATTTCGACGAGTCCTTGTCCTGCTCCGTTATTCGAATTCCCATGCCATTGATATTATATCATAACCACAAACTGTGTTCTCAAGTTCGAATAAGAAACGCTTATAATCTGCAGTTACGAGTAGTAGTATGAGGATTGAACCCATATTTTACGGAGCTTACCATTTCAGTACTTACTCACTATTTATACGGACACGTGATTGTCGGGTCTTTTCGGTTCGTTTTAACTTAATAAATATTATAATTATAAGCTACGGCGGGGCCATAAATAAATGTTGCCCTAATTGTCAAAAATGTCACCAATAATTAATTTCTGCCCCGTATCTGTGTAATTGTTAAAATTCTTTGTAAAACGGATGTTTGATGTTTTTGAACTGTACAAATAATTTATAATTTTAATCATTTATAATTACGTCTAATGAAGAAATCGAAATACGCCTCCAATCTGTCCATCCTCATCAACTTTCAAGTTAAAATTAACCCAGTGCAAATGATGTAACTGGCAGGTTTTGTGATTTTAAGAATCTCATTTGTGGACATTCACATTAGCCACTAATCACAAATCTAATAGGCTTACACAGGGTTAAACGTATTTTCTGTGATTTAGCAAAAAAACACCGTGTGATGATAATCAGTTGTGAATTCCCCAGTTTTAAATGTTATCCCAATAAATGCCAAACAAGCTGACGCTACGGATTTGGGCGGCAAAATTTAAAAACGAAAGTTACAACCTTGAAATAATATTACTACGTTTCCTGATTTTAATCTTCAGACAACAGCCCCGTAATTTACTGTCTTAATTGGAGACTAGTTAGTAAAGTAATTATAAATCTAATGAATAATTTCATGCCAAATTAAATACCTTATCCACTAGTTCGTAATTGACCTGTAATAAATGTTTAATTGGTCACTATTGCTAGAATGATGAATATTACTCTAATATAAGAATATATGGATGTATGGATAAGGATATACAGTACAAACCTACAAAAACCATTGATGTTCGAAAATATATATGATTTACGAATCAAGCGTTATTATTACAAATATATATTGCATTATTAATCGTTGAATAATAAGACGTGCTCATAAAATACAAAGTAATCTTGTTCTAATTTTTATTCTCCGTCCGGTCTCTTAAAATTAACGCATTTAAAAGTTAAAACTTCAGATGCAGTGATCTTGAATCCTTGTCCCTAGCTATATTTATTTATTACAGATTATTAGGGTTTAATTTCCATGAATTATTTCTACGATTTAATTTAAGTTTAATTGGAAATGAGGAAGGGAAATTTATATCTTATTTACATAAAATACGTCAACCCCGGTCAGTCAAAATGAACTGACAATGGAAGTTACCAAGATGATCATTGAGATTGCTTTTAAGGATATAATAGTACAGTACAATATTGTAGTTGGACATAAATCCCCCGAAATAACTCCCCAATCCCTTTAAAGTTAGTCTGTCTTACAATTAGATTCATATTCCATTCATCCTGCAATAAACCCACTCCGATTTTGGGGCTAAGACAACCCCCATGGGGACTTATTTCGGTACTTGCAGTTAATATATTTTTTTAATAATTGTTAATTATGATTCACCTACTTAAAGTCAGCAGTTTATTGGAACATGAACAGCCTCAATAATATTTAAACTTATATTTAAACGCAAATACTATTAAATGAGAAAAGAAGGAAACTAATTATTTGTCTCCACAATCTCTTTCGGCATAATGGGCATATTCATACATTACTTGATGCCATTTTTTCACCGAAATAGATGGCCCATACTCATACCCCGCAATAACTCCCCACTTTAATTCCAAGTCGACTATCCTCACATGCTAAATTGCTAAACATTTACCGGTTTTGTAAATTCTATTCTGCCACTGAATCCTCTTGCGACTTTGATCTTAATTTTTAACCGTTTCTATTGAATAGGAGAGAGAGATTTCAATTCGTTTTTTATTTAAAAATATTGCATTGCATTGTCTAATTGTCTTTAATTCAATGAAGTTTAAATGTGAATAGCCCCTGATGTAATTTGTAGGAGATAATTGTATACTTTTCACATTCCGGATTATTCGTTACAAATAGAATGCTAATTTTAAGATTCAACAGTTTCATTAATTTAATTTAATGGAATTTAAATTGAATTAATGGGTTTAAGGTTCCAGTGTTCCAGACAACTTGACATTCAGGGGTAATTTAATTTGGACAGTTCCTCAACTGATTTTAAAGGTGTAGTGAAGTTTGACAGAAATGCAGCACATCAAATGTGTCGTCGTCGGAGATGGGTTAGCATTTACATTTAATAGTTACAACCTTACTAATTAATTTTGAAAGGTTTGATTAATGGCCGGTTATTTGCCGGGTAACCGTCATAAAATCGAAATGTCAGAAGTTAATCGCGAATGATTTAGTAGTGCGATAAAATGGATTATGCGTTAATTTGATCAATTGATTGACGGTTTGTTCTACATTTTTTTCAGAGCTGTAGGAAAGACTTGCATGTTAATTAGCTACACAACAAATTCAGTTCCTGGGGTAAGTTTCATCTCCTAAACTTATACCTAGTTTTGTGCCGATCGGGGCCTGGAGTAAGGGTATAAATTGTCCTAAAATGTCGGGTCTTAAATAAGGTACCAACTCCCTTCCTTACAATCAGTAGTATAAGTGTTAAAAACCGTAAGATCTTCCTTCATGAATTTTAATAAAAAATTTGAAACCACTTAAACTTTCACGATTTGGGTGGTGCAATAAAATTAAGTTGTCGAAACATTATCGTTACGATTTATTTAAAATAGAATCGATCAATTTATTTCAAAATTTTCACAAAATCTGACTCCTACTCCTTTGTCCTGACACTTTGTCGTTTCAACTATTTTGTCAAGGACCATTTTTTTTAGGAATTCCTACGTAAAGATAGTGCCGCCTTCTCCCTAAAAAATCCAGGGTCTGAAATAGTTGCAAATAGGTGGTAATTGGTAATGATTATTGTCCAATTTCAGGAGTACATCCCGACGATATTTGACAAGAATTCTGCGAACGTTTTTGTGGACGGTAAGCCGATAAGTCTGGCTCTTTGGGACACGGCAGGTCAGGATGACTACGACAGACTCCGACCGCTTTCATATTCAGAAACTGACGTGTTCATCATCTGCTTCTCACTCGTCAATCCCGCTTCCTTCGACAACGTCAAGGGAAAGGTTAGACCCTAATACAGCAACCCCGGAATAAGACCCCCACCAATTTTAAAGCGTTTTGAAAAAATCAGTTACCTTATATAAGATAAGAAAGTCTGGAATTATTTCCCGAAACAAGATCCCCACCTTCTACATTGCAAAATTTAAAAAAATCAGTTCCCCGAAATAGGATATAAGAGAATCTAAAATAATTTCCCGAAATTAGATCCCTACCTTCTTTATTCCTGGATGGAAATCAATTCTTTGGAAATACTCATAACAAAATTTAACAGGATTAATAAAATCAGGAGTACTGATGATTTTTTAAGGCTTGAACCAAAATCATATTGTTTCCCTACTCACGCTCACAAGGGAAGTTCCTCAAACTGTAATCATCGACTCCGTTTTTTTTAAATCGACAACAAATTTGTCGTAATGGATGTTAACATAAGTTAAGTTGCCCAATTTTATGTTTCACGTGTTAAAAAATTGGGAACAAAAACATCAAAACTGTCCTGTTCAAATGCTCATGCACCAACGGATGCTAGTCTGATTTTAAAGTTTTTTTTATCTTCTTGATCTCAACGAGGTCCCTTTCACAAATAAATATAAAATTATGAAAATGAATGGGAGATACAGTTGTGGAACTTCCCTTGTCAGTACCGTTTTGAATTTTGAGAGTCGAAACTAGTCCCTCAACCTAAATAGTTTAAAACCTTGATTCGTATGCGAATCATTCACTCCCCGAAATAACTTCCCAAAAGCCAGAATAACACTCTTGGTTCGTTGGTTCCATACGTTTTGGAGCATGACTTGACTTCCGCTTCCTTCGACAACGTCAAGGGAAAGGTTAGACTCAAATACAGTCCCCCCGTAATAAGACCCCCACCTCTTTTGCAGAGTTTAGAAAAAATCAGTTCCCCAAAAGACAAGGGGGCCTGGAAAAATTTGATTGATTTGATAAAATTGTAGAAAATAACTTGAATTAAATAATTATAACCACAATTAAAATTAATTAATTAATGTCCATTGGCAGTGGTTCCCAGAAGTTCGTCATCATTGTCCCAATACGCCGATCATCCTTGTAGGTACGAAATTAGATCTTCGGGAAGAGACTGGGGACGCTGGGGCCACATTCCCTTACAAAATTTCAGCGTCTCAGGTAACTTTTATTCAAATCATACTAATTAGCCTATATTAATTGCGAATTAGTTTTAATTCCAATTACGATATAGGGTTTCAGCTTGGCCACGGATATTGGGGCAATAAAATACCAGGAGTGCTCCGCGTTGACCTTCAGGGGCCTTGAGGACGTATTCCAGGAGGCCATTCGGGCCGTCCTTTGTCCCCCGATTCAGAAACGGCCCAAACGACCGCGTTGTCACATGCTGTGATCTGCTTCTTCATTATTATTAGAACTTTTAACAGATTTAAATGTAAACCACAAATTATTTTATTGTTTAATTTCCACGAATTTTTCCGACGATTTAATTTAAGTTTAAATGGAAATGAGAAAGGGAAATTCATATCTTATTTACATAAAAAATACGTCAACCCTGGTCAAGTCAATATGCTGTTATGAACTGACAATGGAATAACCCAAGATGATCATCGAGGTTACTTTAAGGATATATCGGCTAGTTAAACAGTACATTATATTACAGTATTTTGTAGTTTGACATAAATCCCCCGAAATAAGTCCCCAGTCTCTTTTAAGTTTAACTGCCTTATATTCCAAATCCATTATATCCTTCTAGAAAGCCCATCCGATTTTGGGGTATAAAGATAACCCCGCGCCCCGATGTGAACTTATTTCTGCAGTTGCAGTTATATTTAAACCATCAATTACGATTGACCTACTTGAGGTCGGCAATTCATTGGAACACTCTTTTTAAAGAGTTATTTTTAATTGTATTCAGCCTTCAAGACATTAATGAAGTAGTTGCAGGATTTTGAGGATCAGTTGGGTAGGTTCCATTGTAAGAAGTGTCTGGATAATACTATATATATTAGATTTTAATTTGTATGATAATAATAATAATTGTTATTGCTCTTTGAATGCTTATTAAGTGTTGAAAACACTTTATGCGAATGACCAATCCGTCTGTCTGTCTGTCTGTCTGTCTGTCTGTCTGTCTGTCTGTCTGTCGGTGCGATAACTGGCGAACGGCTTGACCCACGGTCACCAAACTTTGTACACTTGTTCCTTGGGTTAAGAGTGAGGCTAAGTTCGAACTTGGGTCAAATCGGTCACACCCCCTGCCCCCCATCAATTAAACCCCAAAACAAACCATTAAATCAAACAGAATAGTGATATGTAGGAGTCCAACGCCAGGATAGAGCTCTTACTCATTTTAAAACTGACGCTTAGGTAGTTTACATTACACTCTATGTCTATCATCTATACATGATAATACCCTGAACCTACATTTCAGAGTGCGAAACCTGGGATTTTTGGGGAAATTGAGATTTGGGGTTGAAACGATTCCCATGAGTAATAGAACATCTTCGACGAATGCGGGACCACTCCCACTGACACCAGGGTGCAGTACCCGGGTTTTCGGGGAAATTGAGATATGGGCTTTAAACGATTCCCATGAGTAATAGAACATCTTTGACGAATGCGGGACCACTCCCACTGACACCAGGGTGCAGTACCCGGATTTTCGGGGAAATTGAGATATGGGGTTTAAACGATTTCCATGAGTAATAGAACATCTTTGACGAATACGGGACCACTCCCACTGACACCAGGGTGCAGAACCCGGATTTTCGGGGAAATTGAGATATTGGGTTTAAACGATTCCCATGAGTAATAGAACATCTTTGACGAATACGGGACCACTCCCACTGACACCAGGGTGCAGTACCCGGATTTTCGGGGAAATTGAGATATGGGGTTTAAACGATTTCCATGAGTAATAGAACATCTTTGACGAATACGGGACCACTCCCACTGACACCAGGGTGCAGTACCCGGATTTTCGGGGAAATTGAGATATGGGGTTTAAACGATTTCCATGAGTAATAGAACATCTTTGACGAATACGGGACCACTCCCACTGACACCAGGGTGCAGTACCCGGATTTTCGGGGAAATTGAGATATGGGGTTTAAACGATTTCCATGAGTAATAGAACATCTTTGACGTATACGGGACCACTCCCACTGACACCAGGGTGCGTAACCCGGGCTTTTTGGGGAAATTGAGATTTAGTTTGTTTATCGTTATATTTTCAACACTTGGTTACACCCGTTACATCGGTTTATTTATGTTGAAGGAAGGAAATTCGGGGAAATGAAATGAGGAAATTAGAGTAAGAAAAGAAGGAGACTAATTATTTGTCTCCACAATCTCTTTTGACATAACGGGCCTATTCATACATTATTAATATACTACAATTCTTTCACCGAAATAAATGACCCATCCCTACTTATCCCCGCAATAACTCCCCATTCCAATTTCAAGCTAACATGTTAAATTGCTAAACCTTGCCGGTTTTGGGGTTGGGAAAAATAACTCCCTATGGGCACTTATACCGGGTTTACGCGGTTTACATGCACTTATTATATTGGTCAGTTGTCACTAACTTCCTCATAAACAACTCCTTCGATCTTAAATTTTTACCTTTTCCACTGAATAGAATGGAGGATTTAAATTAATTGTTGATTAAAAAATGGATTTAATTATTAAATGAAGTTTAAAGACTGTTGTTGATGACTGTGAATGGCCCCTGAGGTAATATAGAAGAGATAAGGAATTGAACGAGGAACTGCTTATCCGACACCGTTTCCTCTCAACACTCTCTGGACAGACTGACTACGCCCATCCTAACTATACTTAACATTTAAACTCAAATTATTTAATTTATTATTCAAAATAAATATTTTTCTCATTCCGAATTATTAGTTAATTATCCTACTAATTTTCCGATATTTCAGTTTAATCTAATTTAATTTAATTTGAATTGAAAGGACAGTTGATTTAACGGGTTTATGTTCCGGACTAACTTTGACTTTCATTCAACTGTGATTTAGTTTTGACAGTTCCTCAACTGATATTAACGTTGTAGTGGATAGGTCTCAGTGAACTTTGACAGAGATGCAGTCCATCAAATGTGTCGTCGTCGGAGATGGGTTAGAGCATTTACATTTAGTTAAAATTTTACTCTAATTAATTTTGGAAGTTTTGATTGATTGCCGGCACTTTGCCGGTTAACCGTCATAAAATTTATGTACATGTCAGGATCTCAGGATCCGAGAAGCTAATCTCGATGGATGGGATTAATAGTGCGATAATGTGGATTATGCGTTAATTTGATTAAAATATTGACGGTTTGTTTTAAATTTGATTTCAGAGCTGTAGGAAAGACTTGCATGTTAATTAGCTACACGACAAATGCATTTCCTGGGGTAAGTTTCCTCACCTAAACTTATACCCAGTTTTGTGCCGATCGGGGCCTGGGGTTAGGGTACAAATTGGGCTTTACATGTGTTCAACAAGTCCCTACGGGTCATCCTGGATGCATTTTAACACCTGCTACAATGCATTAAGTGTACTAGACACAGTTATCTATGTTTTGAAACCAGTTTCATACTTTTCAGTGGTGGCAATATAATACCGAGAGATAGGATGCAAGATCCAAAATAAAATGCAAAATCCGCAATTTTTAGAAGCTACTTATCCACATTGCATAAAAAAAAACTTGAAAGTGGTTTCGAAATTTCGACAACAGTTTTTGGTACACTTTATGAATTTTATGCGTTAAAATTCATTCTGGATGACTCGTTAGGTTCGGAGTTTCGGAGGATTTTTGAACACGTTAGTGGTTTCCTTCCCTGTTCAAAATAGAGGGTCTGAAATGGTCATGATCAAGTCGTTAATGCGGTATTATATTTTTTAATTTCAGGAGTACATCCCGACGGTATTCGACAACTATTCGGCGAACGTTGAAGTGGACGGTAAGCCGATAAATCTGGGTCTTTGGGACACGGCAGGTCAGGAAGACTACGACAGACTCCGACCACTCTCATATCCACAAACTGACGTGTTCATCATCTGCTTCTCACTCGTCAATCCCGCTTCCTTCGACAACGTCAAGGGAAAGGTTAGGCCCTAATACAGTCCCCCCGCAATAAGACCCCCACCTCTTTTGCAGAGTTTAGAAAAAATCATGGATGGATTTGATAAGAGTTTGGAAAATCACTTGAATTAAAAAATTATAACCACAACTAAAATTAAAATGTCCATTCGTAGTGGTTCCCGGAAGTTCGTCATCATTGCCCCAAGACGCCGATCATCCTTGTAGGTACGAAATTAGATCTTCGGGAAGATACCGGGGACGCTGGGTCCAAATTCCCTCATAAGACTTCCACATCTCAGGTGATTTGTATTCTAATTTACTATTTCATAAGCGTCCACTCCTTATGAGTTAATTAATTAGCTAAATAATTAACTTCTACTTGCAATTACGACACAGGGCTTGACTTTGTCAAAGGAGATTGGGGCAATGAAATACCTGGAGTGCTCGGCCTTGACGATAAGGGGCCTTAAGGCCGTTTTCGACGAGGCCATTCGGGCCGTACTTTGTCCACCCACGCAGAAACGACCCAAACGACATTGTCACATACTATGATCTGTTTCTTCATTATATTTCTATCTCACCTCTACAATAATTACCCCACCCTGTTCCTAATATATATATTAATGATAATGAGCCAGTAATTAAGTACACATGAATAATTTCATCTCACAAAGAAAGTTGTGTATATACGAAGGGAATAAATTCCGAAGTTAATTGTGATTTTGATATCGAAAAAATTGTGTGGAATGTAAATATTTGTCCGAGGAATAAATAGTTATGTTTTGAAAATGTTAAATCTACTTAAACATTTTGAGCAAATGGTAAGTAATTTGACTGTCGGAACGAATTAACAAAATTGGTTTTTTAAATTTTAGAAAGTAGTTAGTATGGTCGGAGATATGTAAAAAAAAATCGGTCATTCTGACAATAATTTTTAAAATCACTCAATTTAATAAGTCATTTAGTAATCGTGCAGTATCGTAGATTACGTATACAAAAACAAGCCTTAAAAAGACAACGACAAAGAATAACAAAACAAACTTATAGACTACTTCTGACTTCCGTTTAAAATATCTAAAATTACAAAATCCGTCGACATTTATTTAATCCGCCAAGGAAAAAGCCTATTTTGTACCTGTCGATACAATCCCCATTTCGACAACTTGTCGATGATTTAAATTTCGCCGATTCGTATCGAATAAGTACTACGGATCCCTTATAAATCCGAAAATAGTATAACTGAATGGCAGTATGTACAAGCTATAAAATCTTTAAAAAATCCGTAAATTAGCTAATATTGGGGGTTCCTACTGGAATCCCTCCTTTTGTACTCCCAAACAACTGATCCGCGACCTTATCCATGACGAAGGTAACATACGGATTCTGTTCGGCATAACTCATCGTTTTGTCGATAACGTCGACAATGCCGCGGGGCAAGTACATGATCTTCTTCCCCGTCTCCAGCCAACTTCCCAATTGCCCCATTAAATTAGGCTTCTCCAGCTCATTCTCCAGCCCCTGTCTAAATCCCCCTTGCCCCTCTCCAGAAACGGCAATGAGGGGGCGTGGGTGCGAGGGGCTATTTGGCACTTGGGCAATTAGAATTTTGGGGCTCCTGGCTTGCCCCTGGGGCAACGAGGACACTTCTGCGAGGGTCTGGGGCTGGGCAAGAAGCTCTTGGGGTCTGGGTTGGGCAATAAGGACTCGAGGGCGACCTACAATCGTTTGCATTTGAGTCGGTTGGGGTTGGTAATATTGCTGAACTGGACGTTGGGGTGGGGGTTGGAACTTATTTTCCTGCGATTTGACCACTTGACCTTCGTCAGATTCAGGGGTCAAAGGGTCGTAGTCTTCGAAGAATTCTTGGTACTTTTGAGTTGTGGATCGCTGTCGATTTTGTCGATTCTTTTGTCGATTTCGACGACCCCTTGTCGAAGAATCGGAGGATTCGGAAGGTTGCTGGGGAAGTCGGAAGACGACCACGTCTTGTTGTTGTTGTTGACGGGTTTTGGGGGTTTGTTCGGGAGATTGACTCAGTTCTCGGGTTCGGGGGATTTGGCTACCGGAATTCGGGGTTGGATAGTCGGACCATTGTTCGTACATTCGGATAGGTTGACCATCTTGTTGTTGTTGTTGTTTTTGTTGTTTTTGTCGCTCTTCTTGCTGAAGAATCCGTTGTTGTTGTTCCAGTTCCTTTCGTAATAAGGGTAGGATCTGAGGGAAGAATTGCGTTTCTTGTGGAGATATCCCCTCTTCCTCGTTTTGCATGGACTTGGACTTGGCTTTTTCCAGGTTTTCGACGGATGATAAGTAATCGTCTAAAGTGGATAGGAAATCTTTGTCCGATTGACTCATCCCGGATTGAGATAAGCCCTCGTCTTGAACGGGGTGAGAGGTGGATAAGGTGAGCCCATTTAGGATAAGGCCTAGTCCTAGATAAGACAGATAACGCAGTCTCATCTTTCCCTCAGAATTTATTAGCTCCTTTGATTCCTGTAATTCAATTAAAAAGAGTACCTTTAGATTCGGATTACCGTAATTCTCTAAATAAACGCCCCTTCAAATACATCTCTAAATTCTTTTGTTGTTAAATACCTTTCAAAATATAAATTAATTGGTTGCCTTAATTAAAACTGGGAACCTTTGACCATTAACAAAACTTGCATAATCTGGTTGTAACAGAAATTAAATTAATCCAGTTAATAATTTTCGAAACACTTAAGTTAAGTTAAATTAACTTAAGTTTTGAGGTATTATTTACTATATATCCCTCTTGAAAATGAATTCACCGGAATAGAGCCCCACCCCAAATACATTTCCTATCATTTTCAGGATTTGTCACAATATTCAATGCAAATCTTATGTGTGCGGATTTTAGTGACCTGACAAGCCCAATTTTTTACCGAATAAATCTCTTGTCATCAAATACTTGTTAAAAAATATTTGTTAAGAAATACTTGATTTAAATTACTCAATACTTACACTTTCAGTCGTTCCAGTTCTTTCCAATTTGGAAACTAAAAACGGAATATGAAAACGTACACTTTTCAGACTAACAAAGGCTGGTATTTTTAAAACCGTTTCAGTCCCCTGGAACGTTAACAAGCCTTGTTAGCTTAGCTTGTGGATAATAATCCGTAACTTTTCGTATCAAAGCTATTTTAAAGCAAAAATTGGACGATGCTTTCAGGGCGAATGCCGATGTATAAATGATTCCTTGCAAGATGATCCTGATTCATGAACCCTTTGCCTTTTCCACCAAAAAAAACAAAAAATGATATCTGCAAATGTTTTAAATGTCTTAAATGAGTTATAATTGTGGGGTTATGGTGCCTAATGAAATTGTTTAGGGTCTACCACAACAACTGTCCATTGCGTGCATTTGACAAAATCAGATAATTATATCTTGAGGTCCTCCTGTACCAAAATGTGGTTGGGGTCTTAATTGTGTATTGAGACCAAATCTTCAGAATCCAATTAAACGAATAGAAAGTCAATATAGGAAGGGATCTTTTTCAAGAGGAACCTTTTTGATGTTATTTAATAAATAATAAATAACAAAGAAAAACGTGCTAAAACGACCCACGATATAACACAATAGTGCTAACGTTTGGGGTCATCCACAGGGTATGTGATACAGGAATTAGGTTGTTTTTACCCAAATCTTGGGGTAAAACTGCATTTTTGTCAGATGCAACAAGTGGTCTACCGTCGATGGAAATAATTTTTCTTTCCTGTAACATGAAAAACATTCTCGATTTCGAACACCCGATTATCTCAAAATTTGACTATTCCAGACAAAAAACGCGAGATTTTTATTAAAAGGGTCCCCATTTGTCTAATTTTCTGATTTCCGAAAAAATTTCCTGCACATAGTCTAATTTTTTTGTCCACGCGCTCAGGTACAAGCTTTGGTAAACCATAATTTGTTAGAGTGAAATTATAGTAAATGGATGGTCCCCAATGTAAATGATGCAGAATTGGGATAGCCAAACCGGAATCTGAAGTGAAAGTGGAAGTAGTATTGTATAATAGCGTGTAAAAACGAAACGAGATACACGAGACATTTATATTATGGGTTGACCAACCTGATCAAGTTGCTCCATGTGCTTTTACAGATTATTATATCATCGCAGTTCCTTATTCAGCTAATTCCATCCTCTGCTTTTTTATAAATAAAACTTAACCGGAAGTATAATTGGGAAGGAAGAACGGAAGCAATTTTTTATAATATTTTTCGAATCGTTAAAGTCGTTTGACAAGATTTCCCTCTTTAACAAACTGTTAGATCACATCTTATTTTTTTATGAACTTCCATTTATTAAAAATAATAAAAGTTCCACTTCCTTCCTAATAAAAAACCACACCTAATCTTATGCAACTAATAAAATTCTAATAATAAAAAACAAGTCTCTTAATCTGTCTCGTAATTTTTTTGCAGGCAGAAGGCAAGGATTCAATTAAATCATCATAACAAGATCAGTTCCAAATTCAAATTTATTTTAAAATCCAATTTACAAGGAAGATCAATTACATATCATCAGTTTTCATATTTTTTCGAAGAAAAACATACGGCTCAGTTTAATCTATTCTTAAGATTTAAAACACACTTCAATTAATCAATCCAAACTGACAACTCCTTCAATTCAATCCAGTAAAATATACTGTAGATATACATTGTACATTGTACACCCACCACCCATTTCGTCCAAGCAAACACAGGCTTCTCATTAAACTTATTAATTAGGTTACAATTAATAGTACTTTTACAACTAAAACTGAAGATATATAGTAGCTATACAAAATTAATTCACATTGAGTGTGTTGTAATTCTGTGCTTAATTATTAGTTAAATTATTTAAACACTAAATTCGAAATTTTCAAAATCATATCTTGGAAGGCCGGAAAGTTAAAAGTGTTTAGAAAGTGAGAATTAGGACATCACAAAAAATAGACTCACCAAATTCAATTACGTAACATTTTACTAGTGTCTAGGATCATAGCCCAGCTACACTTTCCACTCAAAAACCATCAACAAAATATACCTGTTACACTCCACTAATATGTACAATTGATTTCATATCGCCTTTTCTGTCATCAGTATAATTGTAGCTTAACTGAAAAGTAATTAAGGTTCAACCTCTAAATTAGATTACGCATAAAGTCAGGATGCTAGGACCAGTTTTCCACATATTAACCTAGTACATTTAGATTTCCAATCCAATTTCACTTTCAATTTTGCGGTTTTACACTTATCCAAGAATCCACGACTTAAAATACAGGTACAATTTACGGTATTTACAAGTTTTGTTTAAGCACTGCACGACCAAGGAACAATGTCTACTTGGCGATAATTATTCTAAACAATTCTCATCGAATTTCGAAATCTAAAACATATCTTTAATTGTATAATTACAACTTAAATCTAACAATAAGTGTCAGCACACGTTACCAAATCCAAGTACATCTGATCGAGTAACTATTGGTTTACTTGAATTGAGTGGTACTTGTACAAGTGGTGATTAGCTGATTAATTCACACGCACGCAAAAAGTCTAGTCTAACATTAACAAGATTTCAATTTTCAGGACCAATCCATTATTTCTCTTTCATTCCATTGCAATTTGGTAAGAGGAAGAGCTATTGAAGTATTCAACATTCTGAAGAAACTGAGGAAAGTGTTGATACTTTTAATTACGAAAAGGAAGTTAAGGCTTTCGAACACGAACGATAAACACAATTAAAACTTAACACGAGCAGAGAAATTAATGAAAATAATGAAAGTGAAAGGAATTATTTAGGTGCGATGCGATCGATTCGGCGCGTACGTAATCCGTAATAGTCTTAAACTAATTAATTAATCACAAAAATTAAGTCGTCAATATTGTTGCTAATTAATAGAAAATATGTAGTTAACCAAAGTTGGACTCCTGAGTTTGTGGCTAAAGATATTATATTTCAATGATTATTTATGGGGGTGCAACATCAATAATCTTCAAGGGTGGCCATTCGATGATCTCGATTCTTTCCTCGATTCACACTTCGGTGCTTGAAGTTCAAAGCGTTCAAATATTGACGTTCCGACTTGGCATGTTTCGCTTCTAGTCCCCCGTCAGTCACGACCGGTCGTACAGATCCCAATTCCATGATTTGACGGATTAGTGTATTCTCAACGAGATGACGGTTGATTCCAGGCCCAAGGACCTAACGATTGATTAATTAAATAAATTATTATGTTAGATACAAAATCATCGACATTGTAAAATGCATTAATATGGAAATTTATTATTTCAATTTCATCAGCTTACTCGGCAAACTGCATCATACTGTCGTTTCTTTCCCCATGATTCAATTTCCAAGACTTCGCCAACTCCGAACTTAATAGCAACTCCAGGACCGTCACCATCCTAAATCCCAATCAAAGAAACAAATTATAACGTCCGCCTGCAATTTTTGATACATATACGCGTGTTAACAGGTAAGTACAAACCTCAACAGCTCGCAAATAATCTCTGAAACTATGATGCTGCTGCCTACGGTCCTTCTTTGCCCTGTACTTATGGGACTCCACAGAAAGTTCCTTCAATTTTGAAATCAACTGCTTCATATTAGTCTTTTTCGAATCTGAATTGGTTGTTGCAGGAACTGGAATGGCAACGTGCCCATTGGTAGTTGCACTGCCATTGACATGTCCATTAGAAATAGGAATCGCATCTTCTTCATCTTCTGAATAAGCGTCCTCGGAATCATAATTAAGTTCACACAAATCTACCAAGATAGCCAGTGCCTCTCCAGCTTGGAGTCGAATCTCAAGATCTGGTTGGTCCAAGAGACCCTGGAGTACCTTGGTCCAGCGGTGAACTCTTGCAGACAAGTACTCAGGAGACATTACGGTTAGTAAAAGTGACCATCCTGCAATAGCTGTTGAGGCCAAGTTTGAGGAACTGGTCTTTGCTATCTTCACGGATTTTGCTGGACTTGCGCCGATACCAAAAGCGTCACCTTCTTTCACTTCTTCCTTGGCACCTTTTACTACTTTCCCACCGAACATCGGCTCAAGAATTGTCAATAAATTTGCCACGTCTTGAAGACAAGTTTCAGCCAACAGAGCTCCCAGACATAGGGCTTCACAGCACTGTAAAATAAAAATGACAGTTTATCTTTCCGATGAAATACAAAGACTGGATTTGTTTCAAGTATGTTAAAAAAATTCAACCTTAGCTCGAACAGTGATGGGTGCAGTGTGGTCCAACAAAAGGCTCTGAAGACAAGGCTTAATAGCATTAAAGTCCTCGGAAGCCAGATCAGAATCCAAAGCTCCAACTTGGATTGCAGTAAGTGAATAAACAGTGGCAGCCAAGGCTTGTTCGTTCGGTTGTCCACGTTTGAAGATGCGCTCCAAATTGTCCCTTAGGGTTTCTCGTCGTCCCAGCATTAAATCGGGTCTGAAGTTTTGGCTGAGGAGACTAACCAGGGAGCTTAAACTCGTTGTTCGGACATTGGCGGACTTTTCAGTCATTCCGTCAATAGCCTCTGCAATCTTATCTTCAAGGGCTTCTCCGATGATGCTCACCCCGCCGCTGCTTCCGTCTTCGTAATCATCCATATTTCCGTCACCTTAAAAAAACGTTAACAATGAGCAATACAGGACCTGATGGGTTTAAAGGACGACCTAATAGCGTAACCAGGTAACAGGGATATGAGAATGCCCTAAAAGACAGGGCAAGGGCAAGAGTCGATCAGTTGTACTTCATTAGATTTATTTGTTATTATACTATCCATATCTATGGATTTTATACACTTGTATGTATATGAATTTACTTACCATCTTCAAAGCTGCCTCGATCGGAATTGAGGCTCATGACGCTAGCAGTGTCACAAACAGAGTCTTCGTCTGATGTTCCCATTCCACCACCCCTTTTCGATTTGGGTCCTAGAATTAAAAAAAAACTATTATGAGTTTCATTAGTTACTACAATTTATAACTTATAACACAAAAACTTAAATAAATGAGCTCAGCAAGGCAGAGAAAACAACGAACGAAAGCAGCTTTTTTTTTGTTTTTCCATTAATATAACATGCAGGTAGGACTGAGGAGTAATTTAACACTTTAGTTTAGTTGTCCTATTTTGAATCGGGAATCGGGTGAAACTGAAACGCAGTGTGGGTCACATCATAAACAGTTTAATTGCATTTTATATTCACCGCAGTTCCTGAAAAGCATTCGGTAGGTCTAGGTAGGGTAGTTAATTGAGTTCCGTTTTTGCCGAAAAACACTTACGCTTAAAGAAAAACGAGGAATATTATTCCCATAACTCTTTTTATTTTATTTACCGTTTCAGTTTCTCATAGTATTATGAAGACGGACTACATATTTATTTATCAAATCAAACTATAAAACACTTAACAACAACAAACATTTATATTACAACTCGCATTAGCCAAATGCCAAATTACATTCCTGCCATTGACTCATCCTTTTCTTTCATGAAGCAAACGTTATTGAATGTACATGTCTAAAATGACGCACATGTGTCCATCGACCATAACCTAACCTTTAAGCTATTAGATTACTCATACCCATCATCCACCCACATCATTACTCTCCCAACAACAACAACTAAACTACTTATCTACTCCTATATATGAGTGATTCCATTTCCTCATATATGATCTACTCCGACTCCCGTTCCAAGTGGTCCAAGTCCCAAACTTCCGACTTACCAATTGTTAAAACTTTTATCAAATATAATGCAACTTCAACAACAATTTAACATTTTATTTCATCGAACTTAACTCAAATTATCCACTACTACTAAACTATAATTAATGCTTGCTTCCTAACGTTTGGACTTTGAATAAAGAGTTTAAAAAAATCTGTAAATGCAAAATGTAATGTAATTTTATTTCAATTCTTATTTTTACGCTAATGCTATCAATGTACCATCATATCACATATCATATCAATATCATGCATTTGTATGTGTAATCAGTCATCAGTCGAATCATGTTTCGACATTTACAGCAAGTTGCTGGCTGAATAAAACTTTGTGTAATTACAAATTATAACCAAACTGCAGTAAACTTGAGTAAACTGATTATGGCGTGGTAATGGAATGGAGAAATAAAAAATAAATAAAAATTCATGACTTTGACATCAATCACGGTTTCCAATGTAAGCCATATGCAATCGTTAAAATTAAACTCATACTTAAAAAACAACGGGAAGGTCTCAGCCCTCAATCACTAAATAAAAAAATAAATGCCCACCCCCCTCACCCAAATCATGAAATTTATTATTATTTGCATAATTGTTTGTTCATTAAACAGAGGCAAGGTTTATACTTTATGTCATCTCTTTATCTCTTATCCTTATAATCATACTAAAATACCGTTAGACTACAGTCGACACGAAATTAAAATAAAAGTCAAGTCTCAGTTAAAATCTCATTTTCATTACATGCTTAAAAACTACTTACAACAAGTAACCCCAAACATCAAAGCATGTTACAATAAACTATTGTCTCATTCTCATTAATCTCATTGTCTTAACTTAATTGTGTCTCCGCCTCGATCCGTAAATTAAGCTTGACAATATACATATTTATTATTTACTCCGCATACTTGAAAATGTACTTTATGAACAAACCACGAAACCAAGTAAGTAGACCAAAGAAAGAATTTCGAAATTCTTAAGTAACTTGAATTACTGAGAATGTAAATTTAGTTAGGGCTTCCTAACTTTCACCCTCTAACAAATTCAATACAAAATACAACTATCCCCAAAAAATACCTTCTAAAAAAAATGGATTCACTTGTGGAAAGGACTATCGCTATCTTTAAAAGTACAATGAATCCATTTACTAACTCTCGTGTAATCTATTTCAATCATTCTGTTCTATTCTTGAATTCTTGTCTACAGATTTACTTTGCTTCCTACTTACTCATTTTTATAAACCTTTGCATTGCACTTTTCATCTCTAAAGTAGGAATTCAACGTTCAGCATAAGCTCAATCTACGTGCAGCTTGCATTTATTATTTATATATAGATACTGTTGGTTAACTATACATCCATCAAGCAAGCAAGAGCAAGCCATATTTTATGACGACCCATTCCTATCCTATTCCTTGGGGATTGGGGAAGATTCATAGAATTGATAATATAGTCAAACTCAAAATGACATGAGAGAAATGACGTAATCACAATCAGAATCAGTAAACGTAATAATAGATTATTATAGTTATGTTGACGTTAGGTGTAGCTTACCTTACCTTACATTACATTCATTCAGCCAGATTTTATACTATACACCTACAATACAATTTCGTTTACAGAGAACCTCGACAAAAATACTATTAAATTAAAAACCAATAATAATATATGGCCATTTTACTTTCATACCCCTTTTTCTTGCCGCTTGGCTAATTGCTTCATGACGTATAATTAACTTTCAAAGTAAAGTAGTAAGTAGTAAAGTAGTTTTCCTAAAAAGCTTATTTAAATGAAGTATTAAAAAATAAAATAATGGTGATCAAAAAATTACAAATTAAGAGATTTCTTATGATGTTGTAGTAAGGTCTGTCGGTCTGTCCTGTTGTGATCGTAGCTGTACTTATACGTAGGGTGTACGGGTACCCTAGATAATTTTTGTTGATATTATTATGTTTATCAAACTCCTAATTTAGGCCAATTAATTTTCTATAATTTCTATATTTATTATTCATTTTCTTCCCGTATTTATTCTGTTATTTTATTTCCTACTTATTGAAAGGTCCCAATTGGTTAAGCTATGAATTAGGGCTATGAATTAAAGGGTTCATATCACCGTTGCCCAAAATGGAGGATTTCCAATTTTTTGCATCAAAATAATAAAGTTAATATATTTCTCAAATGTCGAAAAATTACAATTCCTCCATTTTGGGCATTGGAGTTATATTCAATACCCCGAGGGGGTTTTTGGCAAGGATTTTCCCCTTAAAAATGCAGTCAGTGAAAAATAAATCTAAAAAATCATCCGTTACCAAGACCACTAATTCAAATATATGTCGCAGTATCTCATCTTTTTCATTTTCATTTCATTTATCCTGCTAAAATAATCAATTCAGCGGATTTTCTTCGATTTTGTTTGTTTTTGTCAATTAATTTTCTCCAACATGTCACGAGAAAGAGGTCGACTGTACTGCTGTCTCCGCGAAGTCGGCAGATGTAATAAAAGAATTGAATCGAACCATAAGAGGAACAAAATCGGAAAAGAAGATGTGAAATTCCAAAAATTCGTTGGACTTGAAACCGCCAAACTTTTTAACGAAAATGCTGTCGTTTGTCAATCCTGCTATGTCAAGATTCAGAAATGCGACACGGGATTTCGAGCTGCCAAACGAAAGATTGATCCTGTACGACAATCTCCGAAAAAACTGAGATCGGAACGAGTTTACCACAATGAGGAAGAGCCGATTGCACCTCCATGTACTACACGCGCGAGAGTCGCCCATCGCGATGGTCAAGATCCTGAGGAAATAGAAGCTGTCGCCGGTTCAAAATCTCCTTCAGTTAATATGCATTCTCCAGTTCCTGGTCCAAGTTGGAAGATGCATACGAACAATATGCCTAAGCCGAAACCCCAAGCTGCAGATATTCCAGCAGAAGACCGTGATTTGGAGCTTTTCTCAATCGATAGTTTGGATATGGATTATGACATTGACGCAAGCATCGGTCAAGAGTCAGTATATTCGAAGCCGAGCATGGAATCTCAACAATCGTTTGTAGACCAGTCTACCTTATCAGCGATATCTCAACTATCATTGACTTCAAACGCGTCTGGAAGAACCATTACGGAACAAATGAGAAGAGGCGATGCAAGAATTGTTTTGCCTGGGATTTCATCCGTCGCAATTAATGAAAGTCGGTGTTTCATTTGTCGGAAGTCTACTGGAAGATCCAGAATTCCAAACACGGCTTTATTCAATCTCTATATGAATACCGGCGTTCTAGTTCCTGAGAACAACAGGATGTGTAAAGACCATGTGGTGGACGGCCTTTTTACGCAGGAGGCAATTGATCAAATAGTCTCGCAACGAGTACTCGCATTTCTCTTCGGAATTTCCAATCAGTCGGTTATTTCGGATACAATTGATGCGGTGTCTGAGGTTCTTCAAGATATTTTCGTCCCAAGGCATCTTGGATACAAACACCTAAACAGGGACCAATTGATGAAACACATGAGTCAGAGCTACACCGTAATTCTTCAGAAGGACTCGGACGACGTGATTCTCATTCTTGATGGTACCTATTTATACGTTGAGAAATCCTGCAATTTTTATATACAGCGGAGAAGCTTCTCAACTCACAAAGGCCGCAATCTGTTTAAGCCCATGATGGTGGTTACTCCGGATGGCTACATTATCGAGGCGGAAGGTTTATATTTTTCCGACGGACTGAATAACGACTCCAAGATCCTGGGGCATATGTGGAACAACGAAGACTCAATCCGCACGATTCTTCGAGAAGGTGACGCTCTTCTGCTTGATAGAGGCTTCAGGGACATACTCCCAACGATCAAGGAATCAAAAGTTGATGCGCGTATGCCAAGTTACTTACCGAAGGGGCAAAAGCAATTCACCGTCTTGGAGAACAACGAAAACCGAAAGATCACTAAACTGCGATGGGTGGTGGAGTCAGCAAATGGGCGATTAAAAGGAGTTTTCTCGTTCTTTCATAACGTCATCCCGGCAGCCTATTTCCCAAAACTCAACAGGTTTCTCAGGATTGCTGCCGCTGTTCAAAATGCATTTTTCCCTCCTTTGTTTACAGAAACTGAACTATCGGAGCGAATGGCTGACCTTATAGATCAAAATGACGATATATTGAATGAAGTTCAAGAGTTGGTCGAGAATTTAAATCTTCATAAGCGAATAGCAGAGTGGAATGAAGCAACTGAAGACGATCTGCTTGAATTTCCGGAGCTAACCCTTCAAGAATTACATATGGTCTCACTAGGAAAATATCAAATGAATATTGCCAAGCATTACAACGACGAACATTTGGACGGTTCTAGACAATATAAATACCTAGTCCACAAGGAGATTTCGGGATTAATTCGAGTCAGAATGCAATCCCGATTTTCGAAGCGACAAAAGCATCTCCTATGGATCCGATTTGAAGAGTTCGGAAAAGGACGGGATTCGATCACGGGATATTATTGCAAATGCAAATCTGGAAGTCGGACTATTGGCTGTTGCACACATGTAGCAGCGGTAAAAATTGCAATACATTTTAATAATTTATCTGAGGGGTGTGTGTAATTTTATTTTAAATGTTAGGTTTTGAGGTACTTGTGCCTAGACCGATATCTACCAGCGCGCACACTCCCAGATGCGGCATCCTGGTTCCTCGATGCTGCGGAAGCATTTGCTGAGGATTCGGAATCGGAAGACGAGGAACAGGAAAACGAAGAAGCCGTAGCTGAAAACTAAAACTATTGTTGGGATCGGAGAATCTTTTTTAACATTTGTATTTTTATTTATTACCCTTTATTATCGTTTTGTTGTATCTTTTAGTTACGTTTCGATAAAAACTAACGTTCTGTTTGCCATTTCTAGATATTGCTGTTTGAATACATACATCATTACTAAAATTGCATAAAAAAGATTAGAATTGACAATAATCAAATTCAATTTCATAATATAGTAACTCGGAGATGGTTATATGTGAAGCAGCCCAAAACAAGACAGTAGATTACTATTGTCTTTCTTTGTACTGCTATATGTATAAACTCTCAAGCCCCTATTGTCAATTCTAATCTTTTCAGACGGTCTATGTAACTATTATCGGTGCCCTAGCTACCGAGTTACATGGGGGTTAAGACGGCTAGTCTGCCGATAGTAGTGTCATAGTCTGAAGACATCCCTACCTGTGCATCAGAGCTGCAGGAACGGTGACAAGATTCGAATTGCGATAGAGCCAGGGTTTCAATTCGGATAAAAAGAGGATGCTAATTCTGATGGAGGAAGGAAACAAACTCAGATGGAGAAGGAATGTGAATTCTGCTGAGGGACTGGAAGACAATTCAAATGGTGACAGGATTCAAAATTATTAATCACACGAAATTACATGTATTTAAAATGTCACAATTTCAATTTAATCATATTTTATGATATTGTTATTACTATAAAATGTGTAGAAAAAATGTCAAATATATTGAAAAGAATGATTTTAGACTAATAAATGTTAAAGTATTGTATAGAGATTGACTCTGTTTAAGATTAATTTTTAAATGGAATCCTAATGCACAATACATGCTAGTTAATTCGGAGGGGATAGATTATACGAGTATTAAAGATGGGCAGTAATGATAAAACATGAAACTTAACCTAACCTAACGTTCGTATTTTTTATTGCATTTCGATACTAGTACATTAGGGAAGGGATCTACATAGTCTTTTCCATCCTCAAGAATAGGTGATGACGAGCTCCCAAGAACTGCACCATAAGAGGATCGTTCGCAACGTCTACCACATAGATTTGCATTTTCCTTAGTTACTGATCGTTTAAAAGCTCAAATTCAATGAGCCCAAAAATTCCCACTTCCTCAGACTGGGCTTCACGTCAATTTAGCCCATTTCCGGTTGCTAACCGATCAACACCTTTAGTAGGCACGTTTTTACAGCAGGTGCTAGGGTTTTTGTCACTATCTATTAAATTATAAATATACTGATTTGGTTTATTGCAAAAAAAAGCAAAGCCACTTGACCAGCCGCCCTCCGCAACAACCCCATTTTTAATATATTTTTTATTTTTTTTAATTCATTTAAGTTGTTTTGATCTTGACTTCACATGGTGAATCAAATCCAAATATAAACACCAGCCAACCAAATCCTATATACAAAAATAACATATTCAAATTACTGAACCTCCCAAAGTCCCAACTCCTTTCATTATATACCAATCAGCTCCTGTCCTATCTATATGCCATTGATGCAAATGCTCTTGTAAAAAAAGCCACAGTCCATGGTCCAAGGCCAGATAAGAAGAATATAACAGAATATTGCCAACTCGAGGAATTGCATTGCAACTATTGCAAATTATCCCAGAAAAAATATCCGCTCAGGCTCATGTACATTACATGCCTACTTGCAACTTTTTAGTTAGCAGATATTGAGTCGTTCATACAGAATTTTAAACAATGCACAATGCGAAAAAAGGCTAAAAGGTTGGTTTCAGGGTAAAACCAACCTACAAACAAAGGATCAAAGGACGAACATCAATAAAAATCGGATTTATTACCCCACATAACATAATCCATGAGGGAATTTACAGTTAAACTTTTAATTTAGAAACAAATCAGGAATTAAAACTGAAAAACCTTATCCGAGAACTTTGTCTATTGTAAATTCAATTTGTCTTTGTCCCATCTATCTAAATTCCATACAGACTAAAGAAATAGAGTGAATTTCGATTATCAGCACTTGAACTCAATTTAATTTACGAAACAAAATCCTGCAGTCTGGCAATTTGTCAGAATTGTTCATCTTCTATATGCTCTCTTTCAAAATCTTGCCAACAGCTGAAAGAGCGTTAGAAAATAAACAGAAATCTAACACAACTAAAGAGTAAATATAAACATTGAATATCATAAACGAAGTTAGCTTTTTACTTTTTAAAACCTTTCTATTAACCTAATGCAAATATGCAAAAGCATGTCATTCCTTGTCAATCTATTCATCATGAATATCCTAATTTTGAAGTGGAAACACGAAACACCGTTTTCTTAGTTTACGAATTGATTCAACGCTAAATCGAACATTAGATTAGAGCATTACTTACATATTACTCGTATTCTTAATTCTTAAGGATAGTTAAAGTTAAAATATTAATTATTAAGGGGAGATACATGGTAAAATTATACAGTTTATTGAAGTAAAGTAGTGACTTCAGATTGCTGGTGGTTAGGAGAAAGCAAAAGGAGAAAGGAGTAACCAAATGTACATTAACATTTTATGTCTAGCCTGCCTGTTCTGTGATGTACTCTCGTAGATTCCCGAAACTCAAGGTTTCCAGCTCCACATCGGGTTCAATGTTCCTATTTCTACGTCGTATTTCCAACAAGAGTAAACAACCTCTTCAAAAACAACCGAAGGAAAAACGAACACGTACACGTATGCAACTTTCCCCAATTCCCCACCACCTTCCACTTTAGTCATATGTTAACTTTGACATTTTCACCCATGATGTCACATGTCAACTTGTCAACAAAGTTGTAAAAAAGTATTAAATTATTAAATACCTTCCTCCTATTATAACACGAGTAATAGTAATCATTTGGTCGGGTACTGAATGTACTGATGTCGATTTATTATAGGTCATGTATGTAATTGTAATATATCTCTAGGAACTGACCCCTTTCGAGCTTTCGTTCGAATTGCGTAAAAGTGAAAAGGAAAAGGGTGTTTTCTTGAAGATAATTTATTATCGATAGATCTATTGAATTCCGAGACCCCTTCGCGCTTCGATTGTAACTTTTAAATATGATAAATGATAATATGAATTGAATGAATACAGTAATATAATGATGATAAACCTACAACCTACATTACATAAAACCAATTGAAATCGGGTATCATTAAATTAAAACCAGGAAATTTCACTATTATTAATGTTCACTATATAATGTGTAAAATTGAAATAATTGAACAATGACAAATGAAGGGTCTGCGGTTTTAGATTACAGATAAAACTGATAAAAGTTATAATGATAACGTGATAAGACAGTGTCCTTATGAAATATCTTTCTGATTCCGAATTCCAACCGATGATGGTGGATAGTCTAAAATTAAATTATTTCATTTTTTGGATTAACATCTTCTTTCGCAACCGGGCGACCCAGTTTCAGTTTCTAGATTAGTTGGCATTGTGTACCCAAATTCTAAGGCTCATAAGAATTCATATGCTGATGCTGGAGCTGGAAGCTGAGTCAAAGCAGCTGTTTCGTTTTCATTTTCATCATATATCATTGAATTCTTTGTTGTTCATTGTTTGCCTGAATTCTGAATGAAAAAAAAACTGGACAAAAAGGGACTTGTGAGACTCGACAAACCTTGGAGCTGGATTGAACTTGGGGAACAGCAACAGATAGCAGTATGCACATGCAATATAGACAGAATAAGCAGAGACCTGAGACCTTTCTAAAGGTTTCATGTTTCATCCATTCATCTGAACTGAACTACGATCCGAAGAATGATGTAAAAATGTATTAAATAAAATTTAACGTGACCGAGCAAACGGATAAGGATAGCTCAGATAGCTGGGGCTTGGATAAAGACAAAAAAGCAAGAAGTGTGAAGAATTGGAATTATGAATTAGGAGACTAAAATAGTGTTGATTTCGAACCTCCTTTTTTTGAAGCTCCCTTTCCTGATTTCCGATCTCCTGAACGTGGTTTCGGCATCGTGACACCTTCCTTTATTAACTTTGCTTTGTTTGACGTTTGACCTGTGTAGTTCTATTGACTGGACTGTCGGATTACGATCAACGGTCCTTTCCTAGTCCTCTACATCCATAAAAAACAATTGACATTTTTATTTTTCGTTTTTAAACATTGCATTTATAAACTAACTACTTAATTTTAAACCAGCCTTTTCAATTTTTTTTAAGTTAATGTAGCTAGTAGCTAAAAACCAAAAATGAGGTTGAGGACCAAAAACCTGCAAGCAAGTCGGAGGTCAGATGTTGGACGTGTGATGTGGTACTTACTGGAATACAATTAAATACAATTGACATTGCACATTGACAGAGTCAACATTGAGTACTGAATGTCAAATGTACAGATTCTACTTTTGACTGTTTTGACTTTGTACTTGTCATGTATGTAGAAATTGTAGAATACGTCTGAAACTCTAAGTGAAGTGTATAGTGTGTGTGCAGTCAGTGTGCATTGATTGTGCATTTCACATAATGTTGAATGAATCGTGTATGTGGTATGTGTGGTATGCAATTAATGAATTAATTATGAATTATGAAATAAAGCATTATAGTCACCTTTGTGCTTTGACACTTTGGCCTTGATCCTTCACCTTGATTATGGATGAAACAGGCCAGGCCAGCTAGTCTCTTTTGTCTTGAATGGCACAGCACGATATAGTTCAAAGTTTAAAGGGTGTAGTGTAGTAAGGGCGTGTAGTCCTGCAAAGAACGGTTGAAGCTTGGGCGATGTGCGTTTATTTCTAACACTATACACTATAGAGTATAGTATACTATTATGTATTAATTTGTAATTATGAATTATACACCAAAACCCAAAGTTTGAAGTTTGTGCACGAACGACTGAAAAATTTCAATTCCAAATTCACAGAGCACCGAGCACTGCTGCAGTGAGATTTTTAAATTTTAAAGAAGAAAAGAAAAACGAAAGAAAGACTAAACATAAAAGTAACAGTTTGTCTTTTAAAGTTCAAAGTTTAAACCCAAACTTCTTTTCTTTTTTTGTTCTTTCCAGAGTTTTTTGTAATTTTATTTTTTTGTTGATTTTTGTTCACAGCGAGGTAAACTATTTTTGCTAAATGTGAGTTTTAACACACTGCTCTACTTTCTGTCGTCGCGGCGAAGGAAGTACTAAAGAAGAACGTGGGGGTTAAAATCAGGAGAGATTAGGGTCTAGAGTCTCTTTTCGTATACTGCGGAAGTAACCCTTGGGATTGAACTTTTTCGAACGGTTCTCGTGGACGAGTGCAGCAGCAGTTGAGGAATTATGAACATTAATGATTTCTGGCAATGAAATAATGGCGGAGACTGAGGAAGATGAAAATCGCATAATAATCATCGCAATTTAACGGACACGGGATCAATTTAGAGCTCCTTCACAAGCACTAATCAAGACGAACGCGACGATTTCGAAAAATTTGCACGGATTATTTTAATTCCCAAAAAATTCGAGAAAAGAGAGAGAGAGAAATCCACCCGCACGCACCAAAGCCTAACTGTAGAATGAGAGGAAAACCCTATATATTATACTCACTCTCTTTCAGCTAACAATTATACCATCTAACCTCTCAGAGTTTATATACTACACAACATCACCCTTGCCTGTGTTAACGAACTGTGTAGAAAAAATTGGAGTAAACAATCTTCAGCCTGAGCACGTGCCTTAAACCTCACAGAATCTTCAACACGTTCTTTTGCATGCTGCACGTGTTTAGTATACTGAGAAATTAGAGTGAAGGTGGAAGTGAGCACGAGTTGAGTGCGTGTGCGGGGTTTCTCGCTCTGACTCGGCTATCGCCGAAAGTCAAGTAGCCTCCAATGTATTTTATATAGGGGTTTTTCGGCTACTGCTGCGGCGCGAGCAGGAAGTGAGGAAACGTCAGGGGTTCCTATTTCCCGCATTGAGGTAGCTGAGAGCGGGAAGGTTTAAACTCGAGGTCGGAGATGGAATTAGTAGTTTGAAAAAAGTTGGAATTTCATTGTATTTTTCATTTCGAATTTTGTCGACCGATATTTGATATTGACGAAATTCGACAAATCCTTAGTTCAGTCAGACAAAAGATAAGATTGTCGACGGCGTAGCAGTATAGATTTCAAAAAGGTATATATTATTGATCCTTTATTCATGTTTTTATTTCATATTTTCTATTTTGTTGATTTTGTATTTTCTATTTATTTCAAATTTTTATTTTAACACGATACGATATGCGATTCGATAGATAGGCAATAGGTGTGAGGTGATTGGGAATTCTGTTCTCTCCTCTCTCACACACACACACAACACCCAGAGTTTAATATGGTGCAGTATGGGGAATCCCGTCCGCTCCTCTCTCACACACACAACACCCAGAGTTTAATATGGTGCAGTATAGGAAATACCTTCCGCTCCTCTCTCACACACACAACACCCAGAGTTTAATATGGTGCAGTATAGGGAATCCGGTCCGCTCCTCTCTCACACACACAAAACCCAGAGTTTAATATGGTGCAGTATAGGGAATCCCGTCCGCTCCTCTCACACACACACAACACCCAGAGTTTAATATGGTGCAGTATAGGAAATCCCGTCCGCTCCTCTCTCACACACACAACACCCAGAGTTTAGTATGGATGGTGCAGTATAGGAAATCCCGTCCGCTCCTCTCTCACACACACAACACCCAGAGTTTAATATGGTGCAGTATAGGAAATCCCGTCCGCTCCTCTCTCACACACACAACACCCAGAGTTTAATATGGTGCAGTATAGGAAATCCCGTCCGCTCCTCTCTCACACACACAACACCCAGAGTTTAATATGGTGCAGTATAGGAAATGCCGTCCGCTCCTCTCTCTATCACACAACTCGCAAGTCGATAATTGGTAGTTGGTTAAGGATATTGGCTTAGGTGGTTTTAAATAAATAAAAACGATCCTTAAAATTACAGGTTGCGTTGCAGGTGCAGGCAGGTCAGAGGTTGAGGATAAAAAAATGGCACTAACACTGAATCCAAAGGACTTGGAAGACCTGAAGCCGTATGTGGCAAAGGCAGTACAAAGATTCGTGGGCCTTAGCGAGCCGGTTGTTGTCAACGCTGCTATTTCACTGCTTGGATCTGGAGCAGACAAACATCAACTAACTAATAAATTGAGGACCCTCCATCCGGCACTCACGGAAAAGGCACACAAGCTCACGGACCTTATTTTCGAAATCGCGGCCGAGTATGCCCATTCAGTCCAACAACATCAACAGAAGGCTGCCAAAAAGCGGTTGGGTTTGAATTTAATAACACTTAAATTAAAATTAATGGGAATGTTTCTGTATAATTGCTTTATGTGTTATTTTGTTTCGCTGTAGAAATCGAGAGGAAAAAGATGCAGCTGCAGAAGCCAAAGCGGCTAAAGTGACGAAAACAGAGGAAGAGCCGGTGGATGGCGGAGTGCAACTCAGCACCCTGCAAATAAAGGAGATGATGGCCAATGCTCAACGAATGATTGAAGAGAGGAAGCGGGCGCTGGAGCGTTTAAGTGGAGCTGGACTCCCTCCTCCAGGCGTTATTGTTCCACCTGTCAGAATTATGCACAATATTCCTAAATTAACAGCCGAGCCTCCTTCACAACCACAAGCGCCTGTTTTTGATGGTAATTTTTGTCTTTATCACTTTATCTAGTCAGAGTGAGAAGAAGAGGAAGTTCAGAAGAAGAACAATCAAAATGTCAACTGAATTCCGAAAATGCTTGTTTTCTTCATTTTTAACTTACTCGTTACAAAACTTAGTACATTTATTTCATAAAATAACACCGGCAATTAATTTTTTTTATTAGATAAAAAACGGAAATTGGCGGAACTGCAAGCACAGATTCAAAACAAGCTGGCAGCCGGGGCTCTGAACAAGCCAAAAAGCGACGACGAAGATGAACCAACTAAGCCAGTGCCCTTGCTTTTGGATCAAGAAGGTCGAGCTATCGACGTGTCAGGGAAACAGTTGCTATTTCCCACAAGGCAACCTACACTTAAAGCAAATATTCGAGCACAGAAGAAAGCGGATACGAAACTGCTTCCAAGAGGAGAAAAGCCTTTGAAAGAAGAGGAAGAGGAGGACATGGGAAATAAATATTTTGACGAGAGACTTGCTCCTAGTACCGCCTTAAAAAAGGGAGTCGACCGAAAGAAGAAGTCTTTGAAGTTTAACGAGCCCGGAAAGTATGTAGCTTTGGCTCATAAACAACGGATGCAGGCACAGTTGTCGAAATTGCAGTTAGAGATTGCCGATAAAGCCAGGAAGACAGGAATTTCAACCGCAGCAAGATTAGCGAAATTGTCTGGGGCTGCCGCGGCATCTGATAAGTCTGCAGAGTATATTCCACTGGTAAGTTTATAAATCTTGTCTTTTCATCTGGTGGTGAATGGTGAATAGATCCAGTCAGTTAGTCGAATAATTAAATTCAAACACTATTATGAGAAAATAACAACCAACCGTATTGTTTTAGGTTGAATGGTGGGACTCGATAATCCTTGAAGATGTAGACAAAGGCAACTCGAAAGATGCAGTAACCTACGACTCCCCATTCAAAGAAGGCGGAATAACAAATCTGATCGAACATCCAACTCAATTAAGATGTCCCACAGATCCACTCGAACCAGTTTATATGCCAATCTTCCTAACGAAAAAAGAAAGGAAGAAACTCCGTCGTCAAAATCGTCGAGAGACGTGGAAGGACAAGCAAGAAAAGATACGTCTCGGCCTCGATCCCGCTCCAGCACCGAAGGTTCGTATTTCGAATCTGATGAGAGTACTGGGGATAGAAGCAGTCCAAGACCCCACCAAGATCGAGGCTCATGTTCGAAAAGAAATGGCCAAACGATTAAAGACTCATTTAGACGCCAATGCATCCAGGAAATTAACTCCAGAACAAAAGAAGGCAAAGAAAATGCGTAAACTAGAAGAAGATGTTAGTCTGGGAGTCCACGTGTCAGTCTATAGGATAGACTGTTTGGGGAATCAATCCAAGAGATTTAAAGTGGACACGGTGGCAAGACAATTGAAGATGACAGGAGTGGTTATCATGTACAGGGAATGTAATATCGTTGTAGTCGAAGGTGGTCCAAAGCAACAGAAGAAGTATCAAAGACTGATGATGACGAGGATCAAGTGGGACGAAGATAATGTCAAGGATAAGGATGATTTACTCAACAAGTGCGTCGTAGTTTGGGAAGGGATGGTCAAAGAGAGGGCCTTCTCGGATTTCAAGTTTAAATTAATGAAGACAGAAGACGCCGTACGGGATTACTTTAAGAAGCATGCCGTTCAACACTATTGGGATGCTGCCTTGAGTGGAACTGTCCTGGAAAATTACGGAGACTTGACATAAAACTCTGATTGAATAAAGTTATAAACAAAATAGATTTTTAAAGCTAAATACGTCGGAGAAGATAATATAATTATTAGAAAACAATTTGTTTAGAATTTTAGAATAAGGCGAACGGAATTGAGGTTTGAGACCCTGAAACCGTGTAAAAATCAGAAAATATTCCTCTTTTCGGTTGAAAACCGTTTACCGTTTCGGTTCCCATACACTCCCTCTTATTTTTCGATACATATTCTGCAATACGACGATTATGAACGGATCAGAATGGATGAAAATGTTTAAAATATATTACATGGTTTCGGTCTAGGATTTTGAATAGTGAACATTATAATTTATTCTTCTTCAATCCGCAGCGCAACTTGTTTGAACAAGTCTCTAATTCGAATTAAGTCAAGAAATTGGAAAGCCCTGTGAATTAATTGGATTGACATTAAAAGATTTCTTTAATACTAAACTGGACCTATGTTTCCTAATTTTTTGAAGAGTAAAAAGAATCATATTATTGTAAGTAAAGTGAGGTTGAAATACAAAATTGGGTAAAATTATGTATAAGACAGTTTCAATCTGTCAATAGAAAGCTGACAGGCAGGGATGATCGACGAATTTCATCACAAAATAGACCATTGGACGGGGAATTTATTAGCTCTTTAGATTTTATTTGATATAAATATTGAATCCGATAATTGGAGATAAGAAATGAAGCTTTTAAAACCAGCTCCCCTTTAATGGAGTTTAATAATTTATGTTAGAACATGTTTGTGAGATTGATAATTTACTTAAGGTTTGCACTTGTTAAAACACTTCGTATTTACATATGAAATGAAGTCAGTATACCTGAGCCTGGTTAAACGATCTTCCAAGCTGCATAGCATTTTTGTCCTTCTTATCTTCACAGTCCGTCTGTAAATCATTTAAGTCACTTTAGTTTAGTTGAAAGGGGCCATCAATTAAAAAATAGTTGCAATTGTGTTAAGAAAGAGTGAGAACACACCAGTACTCTCACGATACAGCGATAATAGTCATGAGCGTCCGTGCAGTTTTTATAGAATCGTGGGAATTCAATCTCATCTGAAAAAGAGAAATAAAAAATTACCGTATTTACCGAATTAAGTCCCCCCCCTCCCCCAAATAAAAAAACCCTTCAATGTAGGCACCTTGATATATATGCATATTGCTCTTACGTTTTTTCTCGCAGTCAAGAAGGTCTTTAGTGATTTCTCTTGAGGTCGCTTCACCCCCAGGATTAGGGAACCATTTGAGGAGATAGTTAAAAAGCCTTTCTTCGACAACTCCATTTCCATCCTCGTTAACCAAGTTCATACTCCTAGTGAAGCAGCATCGCATGCACTGTCTCATTATAAGTTATCAGAAAATTAAATTAAATTAACTAAATTAAGTACCTTCATCTATATACGCCTAGTTGGTCTGGGAGAGAAAGCGTGAGGTGGAACGATTGGGTTTTAGAAATGTCGCAAGGTGAATAAAGTCAAGGGTCATCGGTACCGGGAGAAATCCCGGTACGAAGAAAGCCCGTCACCAGGGGCAAGAAATAACGCTAGCGGTAAAAAGCCCGGTGAAATACAAACTGGGACGGGGGAAAGGTGGCGGGAAAAAAGGCGCTTGTCGATCGGAATTCGCGACGCTTACGAGAAGGGGAGTGGGCCCGTCGAATTGGACCTTCTGTTCCGAGAATACAAGTCGGGACTGTTTCGTGTATTCAATCCCAGCGCAATGATAAGCCGCGTCGAAAGGTTCGTCCGATAAATTGTGGAATCCACGTCGACATTGAAGACCCAGCAAGGGTTTTATCGTCTGGTCTATCAATGTCATCGGATTGTGATCTTCATACTCAGGTTTGTGGTCGTCGTATGGCACTACTTCCTGTTTTAACCAATTTCAGGTTAACCATAAGTATAATTAATTGTATCTTATCTTATAAATAACATTGTAGCTTAAAAAATGTCGTTTTATTTTAAATTAACGGTAGATGGCAGAGCTATACTGAACGCATGCAGCCTTAAATGGTTTGACTGATTTTTTTTAAAACCGTTCCGTTTCCCGGCAATCACGGTTAAAACACCTTGCAACAATTTTGAGTATTTGCAAAGGAAACGCAAACGGAGTGCTCTTAATCTGAGTAAAATATTAATGGTTGTAGCATTAAATTGCTAATTTTTTAAGCAGTGTGTCTTACAATGAGTTCAAAATTGAAATGCTGCAGTGCTTACCCAAGAACAGAAGACGGCTGTTGTTAGAAATAGGATTACGATTTTCATTTTAAATTTATTTTAAATACTTGGAATTGGGTCCCAATACTCTAAATTAATGGTTGCACAATATCGCTAATAAATTTGATTTTGACCTCTTTGTCAAATGACATTTGACAAATTAAGACTTTCAAAAATATTTTGTAAAAAATTATCAATGGAAAGGGGTAATTAAACTCGGAGGTTTTTGGATTCATTGTCTATTGTCCTTAGATTTTCAGTCCAAGGTTCATCTCCGAACAAAAGGGTTCGAAAATCATTTAGTAGTTTATTATGAAGTTATCAATACAATGGAACATCAAAAGTTCGTCCATCTCATTTGCATTTAAGTTTCATAAATATTTCGTATTTATCGAAATTATTCCAGTATGGTTTATTTCTATAAATAATTGAACAAAAAATATCCTATCATACTATGACAAAAATACTTCTGAATAAACCTTGGATAACTTTATAAGCGATTTAAGTAATTGAATGAAGACCAACGGCTGAAACGTGCTACAAATCAAATTAAAACACATGTTATCGGTACAATAAAAAATTAATATAAAGACAAATTTGGAAAAGTATTGCTGATACATCATGGAAATATTTATATCCTTTCATTAAGTGAACATTAATCTATTTTATTAATTGATTGCAGTTAGGATGCTTGCCATTCATAAAAATTAAAACCGTGTTTTAGATATAGCCGTGAATTATCGGAAATTGCAAAAGCGTGTTTTAAGGCTCCAGAGTAATTATCACTAAGGAAAAATTATTCCCGTAGGGTGTATTTTGAACGCTTATAAATCTTGAACCAATGCAGCTAAAATATTCAAATAAATTTTATAACGTAGATATTTTAACTCTAAAAGGCATAAAATCAATATTAAATGTCTAGATGATAAGGTTGGTCTGTAAATTAAAATTCACTGAAGTCATTTTTGAATTTTTAAACAACGTTGTAGGCCGATAGGGGCAACTTACGGAAAATCGAAGATTGCCATTTGATAGATAATTTTATTGCCGAGGGCAGAAAGTGGGTCAAAAGTGGATTTTTATGAAGCGATACCTCCGAAAAATGCGTTTTAAAGAAAAACGGTTGCATTTTGGTTTGGTTTTTAATTGTTTTTGTCAAATCCACAAGAGATAGACCAATTTTGACCCACTTTGTGCCCTCGGCAATAAAATTATCTATCAAATGGCAATCTTCGATTTTCCGTAAGTTGCCCCTATCGGCCTACAACGTTGTTTAAAAATTAAAAATGGGGTGGTTTTGACCATCGTTGCTATGTGTGTCATATCGTCACATTTTGTAAATTCTTTATTTAGAATGAAACCAAAAGTTTCTAATTTGTGAATATTTTTTGTTATTTTTCGTTTTGTTAACTTTAATTATAATTGTATAACTTCATTTCATAGCTGCTGATCATTGTGTATTCATTCTCGTAAGTTAGTATTTTCATTTTCTATCGAATCTGTCTCATTCTCATGAACTTCCATCTCATATTCTCGTGAATCCTCATTAGGAATGTAGACACTTTTAGGTCAAGGTTGCTTGACAACGGGCGCTCGAACAAGCGTTGTCAAGGTCATATTGCTTTTATGTCGGAATTTATTTAATTATAATAGCAATTTGCGGTTGCTAAGTGGAGGCTCAGGATTTCGAAACTTTGACGACCAAAAACTACTCTGGAGCCTTAAGATGAAAGCCTTAACTATGACTTAAACAAACGCATTGTTTTAAAACCCCGGATAATGCTTCGTCTTCGACAGCTAATGAGCCACTGGTTGTAATATTTATTCTTATTTTTGGCTAAACCCAACCCAAAAAACCCTCCATTTGACACTACCTACTGTGACAATCGCCGTTGTCAAGCAACCTTGCTTAAATTTAATTTCTAATTTCCTTCAATTTCAAGATATTTCTCTGAAATTCAAGGTAAATTCCACCCAATTTTGAGCCTTTGAACGAATGGATGATGTCAAAAACTAACCATACTCTAAAAATTCATATACGATGGTAACCGATAGAATCGGATCAACTCTTGATACCCCAACCGGACAAAGAGCCGAAAAATCGGATTTCTTAAAATCCGACACGGCCAGCTCCAAGAGCATTTCCATTGGAATCCATCGACCTAACAAAGAGTTCAACTTAAACTCAGAGGATTTTAATCTGGATAAATATGGGGATCTCGGTATTGAGAACATCTACCTCGACCCTCGACCCCGAATCAAGAACATCGTCAAGGAGTTAGAGGAAGAGCATCAATGGTCTTGGCCCCCTCAGCCACCCAAAGATTTCGAAAAGGTCATTAATTTTAGCGACAAACTCATTGATAACGAAAGAAAAACTCATCGATGCTGAATGGTGAATGGTCATTTTATTACAGGCTCGGCTAATGAAACGTAAGAAATGGCCGGCTCTGTATAACAAGGAGTGTTTGGATCTCTGCACCTTCTTATCTCTTGTAAGAAGAATTAACATTAAAATCACAAGGTTAATGTCCAATTATAATAATTATCTTAATTAATTTTTGTAAATAATTAAGATAATTGGTCCGTGGGAACTGCTGGTGGCAATAGGGTACATGGGCCTTCCCAAAACCTTCATCCCAGCCATGAGGGAAAGCTCCGAATTCTCGATCCTATTCGCGGCCATTTTTCTGATCGAAGGGGCATTTCACACTTACGCCGCACTACTTGGCCTCGGACTCAGGTCGATGCGACCTTACACTATTGGGGTGATTTTTTGACCTTTGACCCTCAAATTTATGTATAGCATTATGACTAATAGGGAACAGATAATATGCTAAATGCAATTATTCGTGTTGAACCTACAACCTACAACCTACATCATACATCCATGAGACTTTAATGGCACCCTAGTCACGCAGTCAGTTTGTAACTAGTTTGTAAATTGAAACCGTTCAGATTTTACGGTTTAGCTGCTTATTTTAGGGTTTTTTTTAGGGTCGGCTGTTTTAGGGTTTTTGAATTTTGAGTATCAAGTTCGCCGGCTTTTGGGATGATTTATGCAAATTCATATTTTAAGAGTAAAATATTTACATCTAAAAAAATTCCCTTGTAAAATTCGACATTCATTAGTTACATTTTTTGTACTCCTGAAACTTGAATTTTTGTAGTTTTATGAACTGTAGGACTGTAGCATGTCCGGGCTGTATGTGATATTTTTTGAAGAGTTTTTTTTAAATTTAAATCGCTTTATCTTACGTACGTATGATCTTGTAGAACAATTGCAGCAATTATTGCTTTGATGCTGTTTTGCTTCAGAGCATATTTTTGACATTTTTAGCTGCATATTTCACTGCATATTTTGACCTTTTAGCTTCATTTCTTGTTGTCCCTTCTAATGGCGTCCGAATTTTGTGAATTGACTCCCATGCATGGGAATTTAGGATTTAAGGGGTGGGGAGTTATTCCGGGGTCTTAATTCAGTTCTTATTCTGTAGTTTGTGTTCCCGTCCTGGCCCTTCGAGTTCGTGTTGCCCCTTCTGGGGATCTTCTCCGTCTTCATTGCCTTCTACACGACACAGAAGTGGAGGATCCTGAAGGAGATGAGGACACATTTGACGGGCTACAATCATCGCTGGTATTCTAAATCCTACTGGGATCGCTATCAGACTGTCGTGAGCATTTTTAACTTTGAAATAAGCACCCCGAAATAAGAGCCCCCCTTAACTAATCCGCAAGCCAAAAAAATTGCTAATTTACTCTGAATTACGTTTGCAGATGCATTGTTGCGGAATCGAGGGTTTCGAAGACTGGGAACTACACGGTCCGGTGATGGAGGGTCCAGGGGGCAATATATCCATGGTCCCTGAGAGCTGCTGCGTTGTAAGTCTTTTAAGTATACCGCGCTATAGTTTACTAACGCGCACCCAAACAACGCCGCTCGAAACGTCCACTTTAACGTCTACAACGCGCGCGATGTGGACGAATGACCTTGACATTTAACCAACAATATTTATCTGATTTTAGGAGGAAAATTGCTGGCTAAACGCGACGGAGTCAAGTGTTCATAGCATGGGTTGCTTAGCTGTCACAAAAATGGGGACGAATTCTATTTTCATCTCCGCTACATTCTGTATGCTCGTTGGCCTCTTTCTCTCTGTGAGTCTATTTACTAAATTAAGTCCCCGGGGGGTTAATTTTGTCGAAAATTAAAAATCAAAGTAGTTAAGCATCATTAAATGATAGAATTCGGTGTTATTAGGAGGGATCTCCAAACCGTAATTAAGGGTTCTGTTTTTATTGGTTTTTGACCTGCCAAAATGGGGGTCTCATTAAATCACAGGAAATCCATCTACTTATTTTCATTTTTCAGCGATTTCTGGCTAAAATTTCACATTTAATTTATTTTAAACTTTTCCTGATAATTGGCCAATCTACTACCTGTCGTTCCAGGTGATGGGGTACCGTTCAAAGCGAGAAGCAGAGGACTTCATGGGTGATCCCTGTCACAAACTCATCTTCGACAGCAATTCCTCCAACTCTTTAAAGACGACGAATCGAGCCTTGAGACGGGACGAACTCTTCGGTCTCCTCAATCTATATTCTCTGAATTTGGGGGAGGAGCTAGGTTTGACCCGAGAGGTCAACGACGTTCGCACGTCTCTAGGCATTCTATTCGGTCAGAACGAAGGGTCAAATTCGAAAAATCCGAAACCTGAGCCCACTATCGAGGATTCTGGTTCAAAGGAGGGGGCGAAGGGCGATGAGGCAGAGGCACCCAATAACCCCGGGGTGGTGACCCCTGATTTTCTCTTCGATGAAGACGCTTTGGGACTAGAGGGTAGCAAAACCGCTGTTTGGGAATATGAGAAAGCGCTTAAAGAAACGGAGGAAATACCACAAAACCAGCCTTTGGAACAGGTTTCAAATAAAATTCTCTTACGTTATTTAATTCTCTAAATAAAACCCCATAGCCCCTAGATCATCCCCTAGTCCTTATAGATGACCATCTGAAAATCTCAAATATTTTCATAAGCAAACCTCAAACCACTGATTTTTACTCAATTTTTGAAAAATTCTCCAAAACGATACGGAGTTTAAAGAATGTAGTTACAGGTGAAAGGTTCACGCTTTAAAATAAATCAGTTGCGACCATAGATATGGATAGTATGCGAGTTGCTTCGTATATTCTATCTAAACATAGCAAGTCATTTAAAACGTCGAAAACCGTCGATTTAAGGTTGTTTATAGATAAATACAATAGATGATATCCACAAGTCTGTACGATAATTATACCCAATGGCTGATGTATGATAGATGGATAACGGAGCAAAATCAGAAGAACTCTTCCAGCCCGATCACGTCGTAGATGAAAAACCGGAAGAATTGTCGACACTAGTCGAATTTAGAGACGAGCCGATTTTGAAAGCTCCGTCGATGACCGTGCCACCACCGCCAATGCAGTTCTTTGCAACTCCGTATGTCCAAACACATGACGGTCCCGTAACGGAAACTCACTCCCACCGACTTGACAACGTTTCCATCAGCCAATCCCTCGTCAATCTATTCCCCGAAACACCGTCCGAAATCACCCAGCTTGACATGTTTGACGACTTTGGTCCGAATCCGGATCAGTTGACCCCGGAACCGGAAGTTCCAAATCAGGATCAGTTAGCCCCCGAAGTTCCGACCCAGGATCAGTTGACCCCCGAAGTTCCGACCCAGGATCAGTTGACCCCAGAACCGGAAGTTCCGAATCAGGATCAGTTGACCCCGGAAGTGTCAAATCTCCCTATCACTTCAAGTCAACTTTTGACGACGGACCAGAAGGATATGACACAGAAAGATGAGAATACCAGATTCATGTAATTTGTAGACAAACCAAGCCACTTTTTAGGCATTTTTCGAGAACAGTAAATCCTTTGTAAAACATTGGAGATTATTAAATTAAACACATTCCTTAAATTTCTCATAACTCCGTCAATTTATTTTAACTATAGAATAGAACCTAATAAACTTAACAACATTATTCTAAATTAATGAATACATCGTCCCATAACCAAGAAGAACCTCAGACTTTTAAAACAAAATTTACAACATGAACCTTATCGAACTGCTCGATAAGAGACGTAATACTTAAAACGTACTAGGATAGTCCCTTATATCCGAAACGGTTATCGAATGACCTCGACATCGAATGACCTCCTTTTCGCTTTGAGGTCAAAGTAAATTTTGATTGTAATGAGATCACCGCGCTTGAGGACCTCTTCAACGTCCTTCACCAACATGAAGTAGGAGTGCCGGGCCGACACGGATTTGAAATCGTTGGATGCAATCGCTGGAATTTTAAATCGTCGTCAGATTAATTCTAATTAATTGTAGTTAACTAATTGACTTACAAAATTCCTTGAAAATCCGGGAATGCGAGTCAAGGAGAGTGACATTGTAAGAGGCGAGAAGTTCTTTCCAATTCCCGTCATTCTGAACCAGTTCCATGTTAATCCCTAAGTAATTCTGTTTGTTAATTTCCCTAACGAGGAGAGATGACCTCCAGAGGGTGTGACCTTCCCAGTAATGACCTGCGCCGAATTCCGTCGTTATGTTAAGGTCAACGAAGGCTTGGTCATCCTCCACTTGACGATCAGTGACCTTTTCCAAAAGGTCACGTACTTCCCATTGAATTAATTGCTTCTCCGATGGCCCTTCCTCCTAATCAGAGGTAATAATTAGTTTGGGTTTTTTAGCTAAATTAGTTCAAGTTAATTAGTTTTTTAACTCCGGTTTTGGGGCATTTAAGCCTATTAATTTAAGCCCAGAGTGAGTTTAATATTGGGGGACAGGAGAGTTTACCATTAGGAGATGGACGAGTTATTTCGGAGTAGGACTTAATTCCTGATTTACGGTACTGAAACTTTGGGGAATCGTGAGACTTTTTAAGGCTCCATTCTGCAGTAACGATTTTGGGGCACCTTAAGACTTTTTTTTTGTAATTAAGTTACCTTTGGCTGTTCTTTGAGAACTTTCGGGTAGACCTTGACCTTAAATCGTATTTTCAAAGCGTCATTGGTCAATATCCGATTCGAAGGGTTTTCCAGCGTCTGGATGGATACGACATTTGACCATCCGATTTTCTCATTGTTCGCCGTGTACAGATGCAGATCGGGTCCATCTGAAAATTAAAGTCGAATATTTTTGAAATAGTCAAGGCACAATGTAAGGTCATCTAGTTTATTAATTGTACAAGTCAATTAGTAAATTACTCACAAGTAGAGAACGTCTTCCCGTCCGAGTCCAATATTTCTGCCGAAATTTCATTGAAAACAGGATGTTCGGATTTGAGCAAAGTGTTAAAAATCGACAACTGATTTCCATTTAATTCGACAAATGCTTTCCAGGAAGTCGGGATGTCGACGAGTTTTCCCATTTCGTAGACGACATGTCGATCCTTCAATCCTCCCGATAACAAAGCTCGCCAGTTCGGGATATCCAGGTCCACTGTTTTAGACTCGTACGGGGGATTGGTGCACTAGAATTTTGAAAAAAAAACGAATTTAATGGAATTTTAAAGCGATTTCTGTTAATCAAAATCTAAAAACATCTAAAAAAAAATAAAAATAAAGTTAATTCCCTGAACACTAACCCAACGTCGAAATACAACCTCACTCATTTGTAAGTGTTTTAAACTAGGATATAATTGCGGATCAGAGAAATACCTTTTCGACTCTGTTAACTCGATTCGTTAAATTTCCGAACAGCTCGAATAAATTCAAGGTTTCGAAACTCGTCTTCGTCCGCTCGATTTTCGCAAAGGAGGTGTCATTTTCATGGACCTGTATTTTCCAAAACAAAATAATAAAATCCGTAATTTTTTATCAATTTTTCTGAATTAATAACAACTGACATTTTTCAAGGTTTTGTAATTTTCTGAAAATGCTTGTTGCTGGAAGGAGAGGATCTCCGTGCTTTTCCATAATTCCGAAATGTCCTTTTCCGAAGACGAAATCCGCGTCTTCAGTTTCGTTAGTTCGCTAGAGTGGCTTTCCCCCTTTGAATAGGTCAAGGAAATTAGTTAATTTTTTAAAGACGAATTTAATTTTACCCTTGAATTTGCATATTAACTAACAGTCACGATTATTGATTATAAGTACAAGTATAATTTCTTAATTAGTGGAACATACGGAAACTTCCATGTCCATAACAAGTTCTATATTGGAAACCCGGTCGCTTAAATTCTGAACCGAATTGGACAGATTCCCAATTTTGTCCTTGTTCGAGGAAAGATCGGCCAAGATGTCCTTGTTCTCCGATTTGTGAATCTGCGTTGCAAATAAAATTGGGAAAAATGGCAATTTAACATGATAGGAGTTATTTTGGGGGTGGGGACTTATACCGGGTCTTTTATTAACCTCATGGGGGAATTATTAAAAAAAATTACCAAAATGATATTGTCGACATTATTTTCAATTTCCTCCATTTGAAGTCCCACTTTCTTACTCGATTTCCAAAGATTTTTGTAATTTTCTTCGGTAGTTGCCATCCTGTCTTTGATGTCCAACAGTTCCTCTCGCACTTTTACTTGTTCGGCCTACAAAAATTGGATTTTTTTAAATAAAAAAAATCAGGTAGTATTTTTTAAAAATAAATATTGTTCTTTTTATTTTGCAACTGACATCCGTGATATCAAATTGCTGGACCAATTTATTTATCAGTTCATCAGCTCTCGAGATTTGCATCAAGAAGTCCTCGGTGCGATTGTGCATTTTCATGAGATTTTTCGTCAATGTTTTGTTATCTCCCTTGTGTTCCTGTACATTACAAATTAAAAATTATACGAATGGTCAATTAAATAATTTAATTAATTAGCGATAATCTTACCAAATCCATTTCCAAAAGTTTGAAGAGGAAGAATTCCTGAGCTTTGGAAACATTTCGACTCGACTCCCATAAACTTGCAATGTTTTCTCTGCTTCTTTCCATTTCATCTCGTAATTTTTCAATCTCCTCCTTATTCGGCCCAATAGCTCGAGAAGATGTCTAGAGATTTTTCAAAATTTTGAAAAAAATTCAAAAAATTGGAGCAGAATCGTTAAAAATCGAAACCCTTACGCCCAAACTATGGGGAATGCTCTCAATCCGCTTCTCAATGTCCAGAACATTTCTCGTAGTGTTTCGAATCACTTCTGTGATCATCTTGGACGCTATCTTGACTTCCATGATTTGAAGGGACGAGTCCTCCTGATCCTTTATGTGACTCTACAAGTATTAATTGCAAAGTTAGTTAATTGGTTTACATTTTAATTATAAGATGATTAACTTCCTGATTGTATACTAAAAATGAAAAAAGTATAACCCCATCATTAAACTAACTTTCAAATTAAAGTAAAATCAAAGAATTTGAATTTGTCTAAGAATTTGTCCAAATTAAAGAATCTGCCGAAAATTGGTCAAAATCAAGCTATTTGTCAAAATTGACAGATTTTGATTAACATTTTGACAATTTGATCTCTTCGTAAAACTAGCAATATGTACACCTTGAATAGAGCCCCACCTCGAAATACAACTTAAGGTTCGAAACAATAGAACCCCCTGAGGAATTATTTAGAGAACCGCAATGCGAAAAAATGCTAGTTATTTCTTACAGTCTGCAAATCGGTGATTAAGGTCGCAAAGTTCTCATGTTGCCCCTTAAGGTCCTTCTGAGACCTCCAAAGTTCCGCAACGTTTTCCTCGATAGTGCCAAACCTGTCGCGGATTTCCCCGAGGTCAAGGTCACCCAGTTGACCTCCTTCAGTCGTCCTTAACGTTGGACTTGTAGGGTCACTCATGCTCTACAGTTTACAAATTATTTAGCTCATTTAATGTTAGTTTTTAAATATCTAAAGCATGGACCAATTTTTATTTCCAAACTCACCAAACCCCCAACTTCCATGGATTTATCGGATTCCAGTCGCTTCTCTAAATGATTGACCCTTCGACCAATTGACATGAGGTCGGACATGAGGGTGCTGACCTTTAGACCCGTCGTCATGATATCCTTCCTTGTTGTCGAGTTGTCGTGTCTATGCATCTGGACATTTTAAATCGATTTTTGCATTTAGTTTGGGATTTTAATCGGAATTAAATGGCTAAATAGGCATTTATTCGAACAAAACGGCATAATTGGTTGAATTGGAATTAAAGTCCTTTTAAACGGGCTTACATTTCGTAGATCGGCAATTTTGCTCAGAATGGCCAGATCCGTATCCTCGAGGTTGGTAACTTGCGTCAAGAACTGTTTATTGGCATTAAAGAGCGTGGTGACATTGATTTCGGCGAATTCAAGCCGGGATAGAATTTCGAGTAAATCGGCAGACGTTGCTTTGTTAGTTTGTCGATCATTGTTGTGAGTTCGGTCGAATTCTTCGAGTCGAAGGACGATGTTCTCGTGTGCCATATTATGCGCCATATTCTGCTCCAAAATTGCGACATCGATCCGACGTAACTGATCTTCGACGTGTTTCGACAAACTCCCCAGTCCAGATTTAAACGTTTCCTTCGTTTCATTCGCCCTCTTCTCATTCTCATTTACTTCCTAAAATCAGAAATTTCAAAAAAACTCGAAATAAGTCCCCACCCTGAAATTATGCTCAAATTCTACTTCTATAAAATATAAGGGGAAATTTCACAACGATCCAGTTCAAAATAAGTCCCCACCCCAAGCAAGAACTTTAGCAATCGAAGGATCTTATATTTTTTTGAGAATTCTCTATCCTCGAATTAATTCCCGAAATAAAATATTCACAGTCCTTTTGAATATTGAAGAAATCACGGTAGTATGATTTCATTTGGGGACTTATTTAGGGATATTTTTGGGGTATATTTTTCGTTTCGAAATCGAAATGTTACCTCTCTGAGAACCCTTATTTTGGTAGCAAAAGCTTCCCGATTGTTCGCATCTTCGACCTGACATTTCTTGAAGGATTCGTCGAATTTTCTGAACTCCGATTCGGAATGATTGGCGAAATGTTCGAGTCGAAGTTTCTCGGTTTTCGAAATTTCGGCGAGAGCTTTGACCATTTCCGCTAGCGTTTGCGTCTCACTGTCCCATTCTGACCTCCGACCTTCCAGCCCCTTCTCTACTCGCTCCATCGACGACTTCAGCTCCTGACCAGCCGTGATCTGACTCTGTTGACCATTACGACAAACACCATTTTAAACTGTATATTCCCGAATTAGACCGCCCCCTCCCCCGAAATAGTTGACCCACCCTAATGAAATAAGAGCCTCCCTTTTGGAAGTACTTTATCTCAGAAACATTTTAAGATTTTTAAAATACTAAAGTTTTTAGTGACTGGTTATTTTGTAACTTCCGGAATAAACTTAACATAATTTTAAGTGGATAGGAAATCAGTTTAGTTTTTGCTACCTCAAGTAGGTCCTGGTCCATTTTCTTTAAATTGTCAATTTCCTGGGTTGTTTGAAGTTCCAGTTCCGTAAGACGTTTGTTCGTGTTCTACAAAGTATGTCAAGGATAGGATTTTATTCATGAACAATAGCTTCCTCCGAAATAAGACCCCCTGGGGGGTTATTTGAGTTTAAATAATAGTCGGATAATCATTTCAAATAAACTACGCTTTTAAATTGATAAGTTAAAATGGGACACCTTGTAAATGTCGTTGACTTTCTCCTCTGTCTTCTTGTTATTTTGAAGTAGTTTTGCATGAAGATCTTCATGATCTGCGGACACCTTGTTAACCCGACCAGAGAGGATATTAAAACCTTTGGAAATAACTTGCGTGTTTTGTTGCATCACTTCAATGTTCTTTACGATCCTCTCCATAACCTTCTCCATCTCTGACAACTGTTTAATACATGGGCAAAAAATTAGTAAAGAACAAGCTTATAGATGCAATGTCGACGAGGTTCGAAAATTCGATAAGATTTGTCGACATACTCTCTTTTCGAGAAGGTCGGTGTTGCTGAGCCCGTGTCCCGTTTCGATGAGCATCCCGTGTTCGACGGACGAGGGAACTGTCGGAGTTGTTACTTCCGCTATGTTTATCATCACCTATAAATCGTTAAATGATCAGTTTATTTTGCTAAATTGCAGCGATTATTTAACGTCTACCTACGAACGTATACCTCTGAATATATGTGGTTAACACTTCAAGGGGTGGGGATGTATAGAGTGGTGGGGATTTTATTTCGGTAGATTCTCCAGAGGAATCTTAAGATTATATTCTATTTTTATCGATATTTTCACGAAATTCAGCATGGTCTGTTGTAAGTTTGTAAACTTACTAAAGGTTTTTGTTTTTCAATTCATGTATTAATTAGAAGTTAATTTACCTATGGGGATTTATTTTGGGGATGTGTTGAAGGGGGTCTATTCAGTTGTATACCTAATTTATTTTGTCTTATATTTTGAATCCAAACTCTAACCTTATTTGTAGAAGGTTCCATATAAACTTTAGAGAAGTCCATGTCCAACCCGTCGGATTGTAAACCACCTCTAGAAACATAATATATGATGAACAAATTTTTATCGATGGGCTTGGTAGGCTTGTTTTCATCGATATGTCGATAAGTTTTCTAAATTATTTCGAAGAATCCAAGTGTGGAGCACAGTAGGGGATTACTGCTTTTGCTTTCTCAGAACTTATCGACACAAACAACCAATGTAACCTTACCGTTCCAACTGTCCCTTCTCAATCCCGATCCAATTCGACTCCTTGATCCCGAAATCCGGAGAGTGATTCATCGACAAACCGAATGACTCCCTCTGTCTCAAGTTATCGACGTTGGAAACCGTACCTGGTCGACTCTTGGACTTCGATTTCGAACTACTCGCCTTCAGTCTACTATTCTTCGTAATATTAACATATTTCGGTGAACTACTCGAACTGGTCGGTGGAGCAGAACTCATCGACATGGTCGTGGTCGTAGGCCCTCCACTTACACTCACAAAGCCCGTCCCCACGGTCGGCTTTACCCTACTCAGTTTACCACTCGTCGACAACTTTCCCGATGACTTCGACTTGGAACTCGTCGACTTTGAACTCGTCGACTTTGCATTTGTCGATTTCGAACTCGTCGACCCTTTAAACACGGGTCGTTTAACTTCAGAGAGTCTCGTCGTCCTTGCAGTTGTACTATTCGAATTCGTCGACGAGTTTTTCTTGCTCACTTTTTTTCCACTAATTTCTTCTATTTGAGTCAAAATTGCTAATAATAGAATTAAACCTAAATACCAACTTAACTTTAAATTATTTAACTTCATTTTAAATCGCATTTCGACAATTTCTTAGCCGTTTTGATCAGATTTCAAAATTTTTTCGAGAGCCAAGAACAAGAACCTGTCGCGAATAGCGGAGAAGGTTAACTGGTAACTGAGCCGTCGATACGTTCTTTGCATTTGAAATTTAAAACGAGGGGTTTGTTTGATTGTTGAACTAATTAAATAATGAGGATGGTGAGTAAGAATACAATCAATCTTTTGCATTCGAGTCGAGTGCCCATTGTTTAGGGGTAAGTGCATTTGTAACCGGAAGTCAGGGGTTCCCACGATATACAAACAAGATTAGCCATTAACCCTGACACTCAGGATTAAATACGGAGACCGGGGCTATTGTTACAATAAGTCCTGTAATAACACAATATACAAGGTATTTTTAGATGGAGATGTTACAGGTTATGCAAGGGACCTGTCTTGCTCATGTTAATTCCGGCATAAGACTACTGTTAACTTTTAAGGCTTTGTATTTGTAGCGTTGCGTTATGAATGAAGATAGAAATGATTAGGGATTTGAAGAGGTTAATAGGATTAAGCTGTCATTGTTCAAATCTCTCATTAAGTCAAGTGGGATTTTGCTTAGAATGTAATGAGGTAATGAGATGGATTATTAAAAGTATGCATTTTTTGATCCGATTTTCTGACATAACTATTTATGAGGATGTGATTGTTATGTAGGAGTTAGATACCTCTGAGATTTCGGATATTGATTGGGCTTGGGCTATTTGATTTCGTCGATAAGGGCTTGTGTCATCAGGGGTGATGAAAATGCAAAAAAATGGGATATATAGAAATTCCATATATTACAGAATTGTGATTAATCGGCATTTTTGACGAAAACTTAATCAAATATTCGTTAAACGGTCACATGAGTGTCAATACATACTTCAGTTATTCGTTGTATATTTAAAAAAAATTGAAATAACAAAATCAAAGTAATAAAAAATGTCCACATCCTCCTATTTTTATTTAAAATATGTTTTGTTATATTTTCCTAGAAATTCCAACTCTAAACTCGCGAAATATTATAATTTCAAGCAATTGCAGAACAATCTTTGACAAAAACTGACTCAGCCCCCTTTAGTAGGAAAGTAAAAAAAATGCAGAAACTAACAAAATAAATAATAACTCATTAATCCAATGACATAATTAGAAAAAATATGAAGCAGGGTTAATTGATAGGTCAAAGATAATATAAAATGTTTGTAAGGATGCTCTAATTAAATTGAGTTCTAATTCCAATCCCAAAACGTCATTCCAATTCCTGTTAAAAATACAACAAATGAGTAAATATGTGTCGTTATGATGTTATTTAAAAAATACAATACTACTATTATGTATGTACAGACATTGATGATTCGGATTGAGATCCGATCTACTTTTTTCAGGGTTAATTAAAGTTACACAACAACGATAATACCTTTACTATAAATATAAAAATATATGTGTTATTATCTTATAATTAAAGGACTTATATAAATAGTTGGAGTTAGTGCAAGAACGTTCATCGACAAATTTTTTTTAACTTTTGTAAGTTTTTTAGTAAACCGGAAATAGGAAATGTAGGTCTTGAAATAATCATATCGTTATTTCTAACTTGAAATGAGTCGAGAAAAACTGAAAATACCAGTTCCCGTAATAAACCTACTTATTTCAAGCCGTGGGCCATTCATTCAAGTTGATTAAGATTTCTAAGATTTGTGATTTTATTGCTGTGAATTAATTCATTAATTGGCATTAGCGAGGGTTTATGAATGACCCTTTGTGTCTAAAATCGGAACAAATCGTAAATAATGTGTGACCCAATCCGATAACCTTAAATCCTTACGTTTTTAGACTTGTACTTTATAAGTTTATTACGAATCCTTAGTAAATTCATAAATGCACGTGGAATAAATACGTTGAAGTCGTGGTTTGCTGTTGTACCAGTAATTTGAAAATTTTTAGTCAAATGGACCGAAAATCCCGTTAATTATAATTAGGAGAGAATAGTCCTCCGGAATCGCAGATATTTGTTAGTGAATTACAGTAAATGTTCAATATTGGGAACCCTTCGAGAGATACCAACCAAAGATACTTAAATAAGTCCCCACCCACAAATAAGTCCCCATTCAACCCTTCGAGAGATACCAATCAAAGATACTTAAATAAGTCCCCACCCACAAATAAGTCCCCATTCAAAAATAAGCCCCCACCAAAAATAAGTCCCCATCCAAAAATAAGTCCCCATCTTATACCTACTCACCGTCGAAACTGTTTCCAGTGTCTAATCCGTTTCTTCCGATCCGATATCTGATCTATCTAACTCGTGGATATTAGAAACAATTATGTTGTAAGATTTAAAAAAACATTAAATATAGTCAGAGTCAACTCGTTCATGGATTAAAATAATTAAAAATTATTGTATTTGGATTGTTATTTAGATTTTTTTGCTTCCTTTAACATGTACGTGCATGTGGTTTCTGTTTCGAGAGCTACAAATTGTACTTCAATACTTATACCTTCATGTTCACTGTCAAGTTGAATTAATTGGAGAGGAAGAGGGGGGAAATGGAGATTTAGTTAATTCCCGTCATAATTAAAGACCTTCTTCGAGTCGAAACGGGTTTCTCAATCGGATGGATGGATGTTCTTATTAGAGCTATTCTATTCAAGCCTAAAAAGATCTATTCATAAACTAGATTTAATTTTAAATACGCCTGTTGAACCGTATTTGAGTCAAATACAGAGTAGGGTCTTGCATTTAAAGTTCAGTACCCCGAAATTACAGCCATTATTTAACGTTTTTGCAAGATAGCTTACCCTGGGGACTTATTTCGGCATATCTATAGGCAGTTACGAAAATCCTATTTATTGAGGGTAAAACACCTTCATGGAAACACCTTGTCTGTCTGTCCGTCAAATCTCTAGCTTCTGAACGTTTGAAGTTTTTGAAAGCGATTTTCGGGTCTGAAAGCTAGAAATTTGCTTACGTTTAAACCAAATAAAAATCGATTAAAAAATCATAATTGAAAAATCACATGTGAATGAGCCTCATAAATGGATGAATAAGGTGTCTGTCGTGTGAATTACTAATAAATGTTCCTGTTGTCTCATAACTGTACGTTACGTAGCTAATTGTAGTAGGGAGTTCGGATTTAATTAGTATTTTCGTAGCATTATTAACATTAAACGCGCAATTTTAGTATTCCAGCTCTCCGATAGCTATTAAAATTGACTCCCTTAAAATCATTCAAAACAACTTAATTATTGTTTTGATATAAAATTGAGGAATTGCAATATTTCAAGTCAATGATCTAACAATGGTGGATCCAATTCATAAATTCATGAATGGATATTGGATATATTATGATCTGTGTTCCCTCTTTTCAGTTGTTAAATGAATTTTAATTGAAATTATAATTTTGGTTCTTCAATATTCATTAATCTAAACATTACATCGATAAGTATTTACTAAATAAATTAAGTCCCCATCCCAGGATCAGAACTTCTCTCCTAGTACATATGTGAAACCACAGTTGGACGGGGTGGGGACTTATTTCGGTAAGTATCGTAATTAAAAATCTAACAAGAATTCTTCAGAAGTCGAACAAAATAAGAAACGTGGGGAGTTAGTGTGGGTGGAAGTCTTATTTCTGTATTTACTGTAGAAAGATAACCAACTGATAAAAAAAACTTAAAAATATCAATAAAAGCAACATTCTAATGTCTATTTAATCACGAATATGAATCATTAAGATGACTAATGTGTTGTTTATTATTCTGATTTTGGCGATTAAAAAATTAAAATAATTTCTGAGCAGATCTGAATTGAAATTTAAAAGGCAAGATTAATCCGTCTCGCCATTCGCTTATAAAAAAAATTGGGATCAGAAGTTGACTGTTTTTGACTTTCAGTTTTGGTTAAAGTATTAAGTGACCTTGAAATCACCTAATCATAACACGGAGATATATGCAGAGCTAAAATGCAAGTAACAGATATTTAATTACAATTAGGTTACTGGTCATGTATGGGACTTGTTTACCAAAATCCGAAAGGAAACCCTGATAAGTACATAAGCAAAAACAGGTTGGAAGTGGTTTATATATCTGTAGGTAAATCCAGCAGGTTTAGCCACCACTAACTATAGTTAACTATTAATAGCATTAATAACTATGCGTATACCGGTTGGATATTGCTTCATTTCCAGGGAATTTAACGATATATGCATATAGGGTTAACATTAAACGGGAAACCCTAAAGTCCGAGCCCTGAATCTCAGGCTCTATAATCCTCAATCTAAGAATTTAGATTTTCTGGCATAATTAAAGAGTATAAGCAGTTTATACCATTAAATCTGAATAAAATCGCAGATTTTAAAATTGTCATTTTTTAAATTAAAAAATGCAAAAGTTGTCAATATTTGCAGTAGATTGTTTGAATGCGTAGAATGAAATCAGACTACCCGATACTCGGGTGATAATCGATTTGTTATTCTGTCTCAAAACTCAAGTTAAGGTTAAGACCTTGATAAAATGAAGAATAGTACTATATGCATAATAAGTACCAACCATAATCTCGGAATAATTGACCCTCGAAATAGATCCCCACCCTCTTGGATGGATTGTCCATTTTAAAAATAGATACTCACATACTGGAAACGCCGAGCCTAATAATGAGGGGGGGGGGCTTATTTAAAAACTTACAGTATTGCAGGGCTTCTCATATACCTAAACCTATTTTTGTGCATTTGTATTATACAAAAACACGACGAAATGTAGACATGTTACATCGGACAGGGTTTTTGAGGTCTCAGGAACATTCGGATTTTTAATATCTTTAGGAAATCATATTTATAAACAAGAAAGTTGATACAAAAAACCAAAGTTTTTGGAACCCTGAGTATTAATTTGCATTTGCTGTTTTGCTCAATTGTTGTTGTTGAAAGTTGTCTAACCTCAGTACTAAGGTATTTTTACGTATAACTATAGAGGATGTCAGTATGTCAGTCAAAATTTTTGCGTCGTTATTTTGTCATATGTGTAATGGATAAATGGCAATATCAGTTCCAAGTTTGTGGCGCAGTTTCTCTGCAAACGCAAAAAATCAACCTTGTAAGGGACTAAATTGTCTCATAATTTATAACGTAACTTGCAGTGAGTGAGTCCAGCTTTAAGCGAGATTCAGTTAATTTTTGACATTTCATCAGGAAGCAAATTATTCCCAGTTCCAGTTCCGATAAGAACAAATTATCATAAACTATTACCCAGAAACTATTACTCACAGAACCGAGGATTTGACGATTTTTAGCGAAAATGGTAAGTCTATCTGTTTCATCATTTAAAACGTCTAAAATTTAATCTTAGAGGAGATAAAAGCAAAATATACAGAAACGATACGAACGATCGAATTTATTACTCATAAGGCCACGAGATTTGTTTTCGCTAAAAAAAACAATTCACTTGAATCGTAAAAAAAATTCCTACCGTAAATCTGGATATAGAAGCCCGTCTTAAATTGAACCCATAATTTTGAGCATTTTGAGTGTATGAATATGATATTTCTGAAATAAAACCTCACCCTAAATAAAAATCCCCACATTTCCAATATTCATTAAAATACAAGCTCATTGGGTTGTAGTTTTGGACTTTAGAAAGCTAGAACATTCTAGGAATTTTTTTCTGTGATCCCAAAAACTTTAGATAGGAACAGCTTACAATATTAAATAGGTATATTTAACGTACTCTTAATTATGAGTTCGTTTAAATTATGGAATTGGTCAAACTGTTATAGGCTTTTCTTCGTTTATTTCAGGCCGAAGAATTCGAAAAGTATGCAAGTACGTAAGATGGATATTTTTATACATTTATTACATACGAATCATTATCTAAAACTATAGGTGTCATAAAATATAATTCTCCGAATTAGATCCCCAGGGGGTTTATTATCGATATTCACGGTAATTTTTATGTCTAGTTCTGCGGAGTCAATTTCGTCGACGGTCATCGACGGAGTTCACGGGAGCCGGCTTCGCCCAAGTCGTTCACTCCGACGAAGTGCCCAAACTACTCAGCGAACTCGGGAGCGGAGTCATCAACCCGACGGACCTTCGAAAGACGATCGACCAGATTGACCCTTCTCGTAAGCCACCATGTCGATCAGTTTTCAGTTTTCAATTTAGAATATTTCGATGAGTTTCCTATTGCAGATACGGGGAAGTTGAACTTTGGTCAGTACAGCCAAATCTGCAACCAGCATGTCAAGGACCCGAGTCACTCAACCATTGGAATGGAGTTCAAGACACTCTCTGACTTTGAAACCTGATTACAATACAATCGTCCACTTTACTTCTGATCGTTCCTAATTTATATCAAAAACAAAAAAAATTAAAAATAGAAATAATTTTTAAAAAAATGAAATGTTAGAAGTCTCATGTTTTTGTTATTTATATTATACAAAGAATTATCAAATGATGAACGAGTAATTAATTGTTGTACTTTTATCTAATTAAATCTAAATGTATAAGTTACAGAGCTATTTTAATGAAATTTCAGCCAGGAAACAATTGATGTGGGATCGTCGGTGCAAAACAAGATGAATAAACTAAGACTATGTGAATTAGTAATTCAAAAATGAAGCCATTATTAATTATCAATATAAATCCATAATAAATTAAGCATAAAAATGAAGTTTATAAGATCGAGGGGATTTAAGGGCCGAGATGTGATAAAGCCGACGCTGGCAGCGTCGTTGACATTGGAGGCGGCTGTACCGACGGGTGTAAGTCGACACCTCTTGACGGGGTTCCTCTCCTCGTCAATTCCGATGTGGACGCAGTGAAGGTCCTTGAGGCACATGGCCCAACTGACGTCGTCACAATCCCCGTCATTTCCAACACGACAGTCCCCATCTTCAAAGGTCAATGCCTGCTCTAGCCTCCATCGTGTACCGCTTGCACAGGAGCAGACTCCTCCTAAAAATTTTAAAATGTCAAAATTAGAACTTGAAACGTAGTGAAATTATGAACAGGTTTCAGCATTTCAGTTAGACCGGAACTTCTCTAAACTCGAAGATCCGGAATAAGTCCCCAGTTGTCCCCAAAATAACTCCCCATGGAGTTAAATCATGATTTTTGGAGCAAAGCATCTTACCCTGACACTCCAGGATTTTTCCGGGATTATGACAGAGCGCTGCAAATTGGGAAGCGTTAGCAGCGGTTTGCCGACGCTTTTCTGCCAAGATCTCCTCGTCTAATTCGGGGTCATTCCCGTAGTAATGAACCCAGGAGATTTGTCGGTAAAGACGACCATCGCATTTCGTCCCGATATCCGCATATTCTACGTGTTCCTCCTCCCGGGCATTTCCCCGCCTCCTCTCTGATCTCATCAATTTTCGAAACATTTTTCGGGATTTTATTTCTTCTACCTGTTCTAAGCCATCGTTTCCCGGAAATATCGCCGATAGAATCAAAGCTACTAGAACAATCTTCAGGGCAAGGAAATGCATATCCATCTCTAACTGGCTTGAGATCTGCAGAAACGAAGCATCAATAAATTGTTTTGGTCACTGAAAAACTACAAAAAAGATACAATTTGGTTCATGTTCATAATTCCTAGGCATCTCCAAATTCCAAATACTGAAATAGTTACTACGGAAGCCTGAAAAACGGTTTAAAATTTTTCCCGGATTTTCATACTTTTCCAGGCGAAACTGGACGAGTTTACCACCTCCAATTTTGATTTTTTTGTTAGGGCTTGTTCACAATTTTAATGAGTAGGATGAGAGATGAAGTTGGAGGTGACAGTCTGGACCAGGAAGATGAGTTGTCTAACTTGGTGCCATGTCCAGTCTGCAAAAAAGGTCTTGGTGAAATGGCTTTAAAGGGGTCGATGAAGCAGAACTATCAGAACTACAAGGAGGAATGGACGGTTCTTAAGCGGAAGAACTTGGAGGCGGAATGGGCAGGCCGGAAGTTGAAGGAAGCCGACTCCGTCATCGTCGTCGCCGCCACTTGTGGAGACCTATTTCACAAAACATGCCTCATGAAGTACTGCTCAACCAACTTCAAGTAAAATTATATTCCAAACTGGGGCATTTCGACACATTCCGTACTTTACAACGTTACAAAACCGGTGGTATATGCGGTGAGACGAGAAAGTTGGGGGCAATATGAGACAGTTAGAGTGTTGTGACCTTTTTGACTTTTGATGGCCTACACATTCTTATACCTTCATTGGAGGAATTACTTGTGAAGGCCTCTTTCACAAAACCTGGGGCATTCCGACACATTCCGTACTTTACAACGTTACAAAACCGGTGGTATATGCGGTGAGACGAGAAAGAATCATATCTCGAAACTATATATGCGAATATGGGGCAGTTTGAGACAGTTAGAGTGCTGTGACCTTTTTGACCTTTGATGGCCTACACATTCGTAGACCTACATTGCAGCGATTACTTGTGAGGGCCTCTTTCACAAAACCTGGGGCATTGCGACACATTTCGTACTTTACAACGTTATAAACGGCTTTTGTAATACTATACGGTGCGGTAGAGCCGGAAGGAATCATGGCTTACGCTACTTATTCGAATAGCCTGTGAGGGGCAGTCTGAGACAGTTCGATTATTGTGACCTTTTTGACCTTTGATGACACAATAGACCACTTAGACCTGCATCGGCCATTTGGAACTCTTTGTTCCGAAAACTTATCAGTAAATTTTAAATTGTAAAATAGGAACGTGAAGGGTCCAAAACGGAAGAGACCTCATTGTCCAAAATGCAAGCAAGTGATCATGTACAGTCTGCATCGGGAGATTGAGTTTGACTCTCATCGACAGACCAAGACGACGAAATTCGAAAGGAATTACTGGAAGACGGAGTCCATGAACAAAGAGTTGAATGGGCAATTAATACGGAGCTCATCCATCTTGGAGCAATTGCTTCAAAAAATCGACGCTGCCAAGTCACAGCTTGAAAATGCAAGGTTCGCATCATATTGTATCATATATGGGTTCTTCAGTCCAACGTTGAAATTACTTTGATAACTTGGGGAACTAAAGTACTGTAAACCCCGGTATAAGTGCCCTCCCCGGAATAACTCCCCACCTTATCCATTCAATATCAAACTTTACCTGTCTTGGGATTTTGGAATCAAAGCGTCAAAAATCCCGATATCCCCCGGAATAACTGCCTCTCCTTATCCCTTCACTGTCAAACTTCATCTGTTTTGAAGCTAATAAAAATCATTTCCCATGGGGAGTTAATTCGAGGTATATTCACTACTTAATTTTTGAATCAAGGGAACTCCAAACTGGATTGAGTAAAAGGTTGCCCGACTCTGTCGAAGAAATTCGATTCCGAATCGAAATCATGCGACGCAGGAAACAGGAAAAAGAAGACATGGAAGATTACATCGAGAAGGCCCAAGCCGTTATCGAACTGATGCATCAGGAGACACCCAATGTTATGCGGATGTATTTGTGAGTTACAATTTACAATCTCTTAACTGAGCAATTAAAGTTAATACTTAAAGTCAGTTACAATGAGTTAATTATCCCTTCAGACGAGAAGTTCAGAAGCGGGCAGTGGAAGATATCCCAAAATGTACACCGATTCCAAGAATGCTGATCCCATATTTGGACAAAATATCCGGAGACGAATTGTGCCTCTTTGCATTGTCACAAGTCCTCCGACCTCGTTCCTACCCTGGCTCAATCAAGGTCACTCGTGACACCCATTTGACTGCTATTCTGAACAGAGGTCAGAGGTCATTTTTACTGGAAACACCGAAATAACTCCCCAGGGGGCTTATTCCGGTTGACATCCTAATTTTAATTTTATTTCAGTGAGCCCGTCACTACTCAAAAAGCTTCGCCTCCAAACCAAGGAGCTGAACTGTGACCTTCAAAACGCTTACGAGACGCTTTTTCCGAAAAGCTCGCTCCGAGTTCTGGAAACGCTGCGGGAAATCCGGAAGAGTTCGGAGCAGTCCGTTGAAGATTCCAGCTCCGAAGGGAGTAACCTCGCCGTGACGATAATGTACGTTTTGGACGAAGGGGATAATGGGTCTTTGAACATGAGGCCGATTGAGTACAAAGATAATGTCGTCCTAATTGACAAGGATAATAATCAAGTCTCAAAAAGGAGTACGAACTTAAAAATGATCCGGAGACCCCAAACAGTTCCGTCCCCCTGTCACTTCCGAGTCAAAAAGCAAAGGGCTTCCGGCTTTAAGATGTCGACAGTTTTGTCGAAAATCAGGCCCACGGATTTCCGGGCTTCGTTCCTACCGTCGAAATCGACGGAAAATAGAGGAGGAAGTGGGGAAAATGAAGTGCTGGAGGATGCTACTTTAAATTTAAAAATCGATGAAGTTGATGCAAATCCACCCAGGGAAATGGAGCTAGAAACGTTAGTTAAGGGAAGAATGTTTGAAGAGGCTTCAGAAGTAGTCATTTCAGGCGTCGGCGTGTCAGAGGTCAACGTCAATCCAGTTATGAATTCTATTATTCCATCAATTACGGAACCGGTCAAAGTCGACCAATTTTCCGAACCTCTGACATCTAATGCCAAATCAGTCGAAGAAGATGACCAGAACGTCTGCAAACAAGGTGTCGAATTTCGGGATGAAAATAAGAATGACATCAATAATTTGATTCTGATACCCAACATAGATGAAAACAAGAATGTACAATATTTGGTAGCAAATGTTAGCACGTCAGAGGGAATCGTCGTCATCAAGCGTCCGGTGGTCAATGTCGATGAAAAAGACGGATATTTGGCTATAAATATGGATTCACGTAGGGATGTCATCGAATGTCCTACAAAACAAGCTGGAAGTGATGCTCCGAAAGACAAAGTCAATGCGATCCACGACTATGACTATCCCAGTGGCAGTGAAGTCGAATTTCCGGATTGCCATAAGAGTGACAACGAAAGTAACTATGAAAATACAGACGATGAAGAAGTTATCGACGAAGATGACAATGAAGAGGTTATCGACGAGGATGACAATGAAGAAGTTGTCGATGAATATGAGAATGAAGAAGCTGTCGATGAATATGACAATGAAGAAGTTGTCGATGAATATGAGAATGAAGAAGCTGTCGATGAATATGACAATGACGAAGCTGTCGATGAATATGGCAATGAAGATTTGGTCGAAGATGACAATGAGAAAGTCGACGAAGATGACGACGAAGAACTTGATGATGGAGAACTTAATTCTGGAAATATCGGCACTTATGAATTAAAATCTTTCTTATTAGCTACAGCCAACCCGAAAAACAACTCATCGGCCAAACGAAGTACTTCCTTAAACACCTCATCGATGACCGTTGCTCGTCACGACAGTTTATTAGTATTAGCTGCAGCGGAGTCTCAGATTCAACTGTCCCAGTCGATGACCTCATTCGGCGACAAGCCTCATCGATCTGACGATCAATCTCATCGACAGCTCGTTGAGCATGACTCCGAGGACGAAGTTGACCACCAAACTTCTCAATCAGATTCCTTATCAGCCGAATGTCTTCGTTTCCTGGCCTCCAATCCTTCGCCAACTTTCATGAGAAGCTCTTCAAAGCCGTCGATTTCTTCGAATTCCATCGTAAATCCACCTCATCGGACAGCAATAGGTTCACATTCATCGACGACAGCAAAAGTTTCGAATTTAGCAACTACAAAAGCGTCGAAATCGTTGAGTAATGGCAGAACGGCTACATATCGATTGAAAACCAGACCCCCAACCGTTCAACCAGAAAATAAGGTCCCTGCGACCCCAACCCCAAGTACTCCTGTATTATGCAATTTATTTCGAGGCGAGAATGACAACTTCGGCCAGTTATATAAAGCATCAATGGACTTCTTACTCAAAGGACCAACGTTTCCGGTAACTATTCAAGTTCCACAAAACGGTCAAATTGTGAGTCCGTGTTTCGAACTCCACGACAATCCATATCTGCTCCAAAAGCCAACCTTAGCTAACCCCCGACAGCAAAGTACCTCAAAGTGTCGAATAATTCGACAGGACCAAAACTCGCCGAACCATCATTCCCAAGCTTGTTACAATCAGAATTGTCGAAATATGCATCTTCCGACAAACCCATCGTCGACATGCCGAATCGACGTTCCTCAAGCTCACTCCACCATACTGTCTAATGCCGAATTGGGCCGAAATGTGAAGGTCAAGCAGAGTCAAATTCGGAGGGTCAAAACCTCCGTACCCCCGCCCATCCAGACCAAGTTGATCATCGAATGCGAAACCCCCCATCAAAAACCTGGACATACTCGTTCACAAAATTCGTCAATAATAAGGGCCAATAGCCCCCCGCCCTACATTTCCGACCCTGTCAAGGTCAAAGGGCTGGGGGTACAAATAGCTAAACTGGCCATGACCTTAGCCCCTCCTCCAACGACCCGCTCCAACAAACTCCTCACTGCCGTTGACTCTTTGACCATGTTGAAAATTTTGAAATCAGAGTCAAAGGTCAAAAACGATGGAGATGGAAGTTTGAGGTCAAATTCCAAATCGAGGTCAAATACAGGGGTCGCTAATTTGGGATCCGGGACAAGGGCAACAGAATTGATCGGGAAGCCTGTGAAGAAGTTCAAGCGTCTTTTGACCCCAAGACGAGTGAATGGGGTCACAGATATTGAGGAAGGAAGGGACAGTAGTGGACGACAGCAGTTGACCCCTACGGCTAATTTTGTGATTGGCAGGGCCCCTCCGGTGGACCATGGTCTAGCCAGGGACCATAAATCCAGTCGAAGTGGACGAGCTAGGCCCGGAACTTGGAAGAAGAAGCTCCTTTCGGGCATGACAGTTAAACTAGACTGACAGTTGACATTCGACATTTGTAAACTTGCTTATAATTGGCATGCCATGCTCTTGAATTATATTGTAGCATGGAAATAAAAAATATGCCTGCACCTACGATATAAATACGAATGTTCCAAACAATCTTGGTTTGACCGGTTTCTAGGCAAGGCATATGCATACATATGAAAGTGATTTCATTTGTTGAATTTACGAATCCTGGGATAAACATAAGTAATTAATGAAAGGGAAAATATAAATGCAATGTTTCAAATTTTGAATGTCATTGAGATTTCAGAATGCTGAAAAGGGTCCCCGGAATAAGTCCCCATGCTCCAAGAAACCTTATTTAAGGTTCCTTATAGACTCCCATGCATGTCAGCGATATTAGGGATTGAAAAAACTTGTCATCGTGATAAATGCATGTGTGAGGATTGGGGACTTATTAAAACGGTGGATTCTCCCCATTGGGGACTTATTTAAAGAACATTTACGGCAGTCAGGAAGTGTATCGAATTCGGGGAAATTGATAATTTGGGACATTTGGGAGGCAAATTTCATAATATATCCCCGCCAACGAATTTACTCTTTTGCATTTTGCAGTATTATTTACAACCACCAACAACAGTCTTCCGCAGAATTGATCCGAACACGGAACCGAATTGGAATATTCAATATTCAATTCCAAATTTAGAGCAAAACAAAACTATGCACTCGAAAACACAGGAAACTGTTGCGTTGTACATTCTGTATTGACGTTTATGTTTAATTTGATCTGCAGGGCACAAGGTTGTTGAGTACGAACTCAACTCACTAACCAAGGTGTGACCTTGGTTAGTGACTAACCTCACACCTTGGTTAGTGAGTTGAGTTCGTACTCAACAAGGCACAAGGACGACAAGAGCAAAGAGAGACAAGACACAAGAATTGTTTATTAAATTTGATTAAAGGTCAGAGGTCAAAGGTCATAAGAATGAGTAAGAAGGAGGCAGGAGCAGTGGAAGGGGTCCTGGGTTACCTCCGATCTCAAAACCGTCCCTACTCCGTCAATGACATCGTACTCAACCTCCACAAGGAGCATGGGAAAGCCGCCGTTCAGAAAGCACTCGAAAAACTTGTCCAGGTCTTGTCTTTTCTCCCATTTATTCTTCATTTTATCTCTTCACTTAATTAACTGTTAATTTATCTTTAAATTGATTTATGATTGATCTTCAGGATGAGAAAGTACGAGAGAAGACGTACGGGAAGCAAAAGGTGTATTTAATAAATCAGGTAGGAATCCCCGAAGCCTCGGCCGAAGAACTCAAAGAAATGGACCAACGGATCGAACTGAAGGAGAAGCGGATCAAGGAACTGGAACTGTCCCTCAAGGACGCTCAGAATGAACTCAAGGCACTCAGCACTTCGATGACCACGGAACAGGCAAAGGCCCTTGTCGATAAGGTATCCTATCTCTATTCCAAATGGAAAGTCTGGTGTTACCAATTAATTACCGAGTGAAGCTGTAAAATAAATATTTTGCCATTTGATTCCAGTTAACGAAAGAGAATTCAGAGCTGGAGACGAGATACAAAGCCCTGTCGGCAAATAACAATACGGTTGTGCTGGACAAGACGGAACGTGACGAGATTCGGAGCAAACGGACCAAAATGATCGGAGAGTGGAAGAAGCGGAAACGGCTCTGTCTTGACATGTTGAACCCGATTCTAGAGAACTGGGAAGGGACGAAGCAGAGTCTCTACGAGGAGATGTCGATCGAAACGGACGAGGACGCCGGGGCCAAGATTCCACCTCAATGAATGACCTCGACATGGTCGAACTGATATCTAGCTCTACAATATATATATCTCTTAATCTCTTCTAGTTTCGTCTATTGTTCAAGGAAACTGTTTATTCTATGAATTCTATGAAAAGTTCCTTTTGCGGATTTGCCATTTTTTTTTAATTTAAGGATAATAAGGATGTGTCTGCTGACACAATTCTTAACTTTTACTGTTGTTGTTGTTGGGCTATTTACTACTCAATAAACTCCCCCGGTATGGTGCTCGCATTTTAAACCTTATGATATGATAGTCGTCCCTTGGTTTCATCAGAAAAAAGTTTTCATCCGGGTGAAAATAATTTGCAAACAAATGCGTTACCTTTAATTGTCAAAATATACGTTTTGGAAGTTGGCGAATAAACAACAAATTTCGATCGCATATTGTCCCCATTCTCTAACAAGATAATGTGTAGGAAATTAAGTCAAATATTATTATATACATCCATTGCCCCAGCAGCCACACCAAGGCAGAGGCTCCTTTGACCCATTTCCACCGAAACCTCTCACAACGCTGTCTCGACTCTCAAACTGTGACGAAGAAGCGGAGTTCATTTGTGTCAAGAGGGGGTGACCCTGATGATGACCCCCTTGGAATACATTACGACTCCCTCGCCTCGAATAAATCCCTAATTTATCAATGTTATTGTTCTCTCCTGTTTGAGACAGCATGGAACCTCGTCGTCGGGGGTCAATGGAAAGACTCTTATAAAATGCAGCCCTTAAGCCAGTAGCATTCATAGGTACAGCCGGTCCTTGAGGGGATGACGATGACCCGGTGGGGTCATGAGCTTCGACCAGTTTTCCCCCAGCCATGATATTGGCAGCCGACGGAGGTGGGACAAGTGATCCTGGAGATGACCTCAGAAGACGAGACAATGGCTTCTTTGGATTTGGCATCAAATTCGGGGCTGAATTCGTACTTCCGTTGACCTTTAGACTTTTCGGGTTGATTGGTTGTGTTGGAACTGTGGTCATTTTATTCGGATGTTCTTCTTGCGGGATATTTCCCGTACAGACGGAACTCTGCCGTTTACTCGCAACTGGAGACAGGGGTGCCGGTCCACCCGTTTCCAGACGAGGATTCGAACTCGTGGACCGAATCACTTGCTTGTGAGGCTTCAACCCGTCCATGGAGTTGGGTTCATGTAAGGATGGAGTAGTTATTGTGGCATGGGCATTTATTACAGAGGGTGTTAAACTGTTAGTCATGTTCTGATGAGTTCTTGCTGTATTCGGAACACGGGCTGACATGACGGGAGATGAGTGGCAGGTGACGAGGTTATCACTACTACTAATAGAAGTTGACGGGACTTGTTTGAAATTGGATACGGAGGTGCCGAGAGGGGGTCGATGCGTTGTCTCGACATTGACAAGTACATCTTGAGGAGTGACATTGACAGCTGAGGAATTGACAGGGACAGGCGGAGGGGACGCCAAGTCGACTTCATCTTGGCACTCATCATCATCGTTATTTGGCAGAAGCAGAACCGACAAGCCAACTTCGTAGCCACCGATACTCAACACATTTGGCAAACTTTTGACAAGGTGCATTCGAGCAAATCGTTCCGAAATGTCGACTCCTTTATAATTTCGTCGTTCGAGAGGTGCCACAACTTGTCCGTACTGGTTCAAGACGGACGTCACAACCAGGTCACTCACGTCAGGTGGAATCCCTGTCAAGCTGACTTCCGAGTATTTTTGCTCTCCGTCCAGGAACACGACCCGCTGCCCCTTCACAAGAAACTGGGTTTGTTCTGAATTCGCAGAGTCCGATCCGAATTTCTGAAGGATGTACTTGACACAGGAGGGGTCCTTGAATGAGATGAAGACCCTACCGGGCAACATCCGGATCCCCTTCACCTTTTCCAGTGAAGAGTCAACTTTCACCTCCAATTCGTCGATGATATCTTGGGGTTTTATCTTGACAGGTCCAGGGGTTCCTTTGAAGTACCCTACAACGAGATTCGTAGCGATTATGGAATTCCAGGAGGATTTGTCTGCCTGACAGTTAAAGGGATAGCAAAAGCCAGTAGGGGCATCAAGGGCCAGACGACTGGAACAGAAGTTATCGTCCCCGTTTCCGGTGGGGGTGGCCAGGCTGGAAGGATCAGACTGATAGCACTCGTGTAAGTTCGGACAGCAACGGTTCACAATGAAGGCCATGCTCCCACTGAAGGGATTCTTGGATGTCGATATGATCTGCGAATTTCGACGATTCGAAAGGTACATTCTTCGACTCATCGACTGGTTCTTCCCTCCGTTTTCTTTCGACGGGTTGTCGCCACTGACGGAATGCGGTCGAGAACTCGTCGATTCTGTCGAGAAAGTACTGGTCGAATCGGATTCTTTGCCCAGTCGTCTCCGATTTCCTAACGACTGCCTAGGATTATGATGGGATGATGGAGACGGTGGGGGTAAGGTCTTCAAAGGGACGGAAGTCTGCGGGTGACCTTTATACTCTGATGTCAGGTCATCTTCGGAATTGTCAAACTGTATTTGCGATGTCACTTGGAACATCTTGGGGATATCTGCGACACATCCTCCGTCTTGGATACTGTCAGATGGCATGTCACAATCGGGGCTTATCGAGTTCAGAGGTGACTGAGGAGCATCAGGGTCCAAAGGATAGGAGGCTGGAGAACTGGCCGGGGTTATCTGAATCAGGGGGTTATCTTGAGACACTGCCAAGCTCGCTACTTCCTCAAACCCAATAAAGTCAACAGGGGAGTTGCTTATGGTGTTATTCACCGAGGTCACTGAGGTCACTATGCTTTCCGTCTCCTCTCGAACTGGCTCGAGGTCCGGAGGAATAGCCGCAGGGCCCCAGGGGTGGGACGGATAGACTCCGAATTTCGGTTCCGCCGAAATTATTTCCGGTGAATTTTTCGTCGACGAATTGTCGAAATTTTCGACGACAGAACCAGTATTGCTCATCCCATCCTCGTCGATCATGAACATGTTCCTCAAGTGGGCCATGTGCTCGTCGTCCTCCTGTGACCCTTCACCTTCGTCGAAACTGGCGCCGTCGTCGAGGAATAGTTCGGGATACGGGAGGTCATTGGGGTCATCGAGGGGCACACCCCCCGCTGCCACCACTTTTTTGAGAATGTCCTCTAGTTTCTCGCATTCGTCACGTAAACTCCAGATTTCCCGTTTCAGATGATCGTTTTCTTTCCGTAGTTTCTTGATGTCATTTTGTCCCCTGTCGACGTCGTCAGCGATGGCCATCGTCCGGAGACGAAGCTCTTCGTTCTCGTAGATCATCCCTCGACTTGACCTCTTGTCAAGGACCCTATTGATCTTGAGGTTGAGGTCTCGTCGACGTTGACGCTGCATCGGAGGACCGGGGTCGCCCCTTTGGGGCTACTTCCGGTGTAAAATTGGAGCCCCTTAAGAGAGGGGGTCGGAGTGATGAAAGTCGCCCAACAAGTGCCTTCTGTTTAACTCCCACACTGTAATTAGTCCAAAATTTTAATTAGTGTCTCAGAATGCCCTGTAATGACTTTAGAATGGTCAGGCAGTTGTAACGATTTGTTAAGTGTCAAAAGACTTGTCCTGAAATAAGTCCCCAGGTTCAGTGTGTTTATTTGTAATTCTCAATCGTCATGTGTAGGTAGGGTATTAGTGCTGCTTAATGCCGAAACTATATGGGGAGTTATTTCGGTGGTGAACGTATTTCAGTGTATATTTGCAGTTTTGATTCACACTCTCAACACTTTAGAAGCCAAAAATTCCAGTAAAATATAAATCCATGAAAAAAGTACGGAATATGATTTCAATCGAAATAAAATTGAATTTGTCTGGATCAAAATGATAACATTTATTGACACTTTGACATGACTCTAAATTCGTTTTTAAATCATCCCCATTCCAATATGTCTAAACATGGTCTAAACTATATTAAAAAGTAGTTTAATGAACCAGGATAAGGAATTCCATATCCAATATCATGCCAGCCTAAATTCCAAAAATGTAAAAAAATACGTCCAAAAAACAGTTCAAAAACCTACAAATTTTTAAGGCAGTCTGTCGCAGTTGACACTTGTAAAGCTCTAAAATTCTGTCAATTCAACAACACTTAATTGTTATTGGTTTTCGATTTCGAAAATTGAATAACTCGCACAAACTGTAAAAAAATCAGATAGAGATTACAGAAACAAGCAGAAGTTAACTGGGGAAAAGATCCCGTTTTTCCGAACCGATTTTGTAAATCTAAACAAGTCTATTTTGAAGCTTTGCAGATTCGTATTCCTCCTCTGATTTTTTACAATCCGATTTATTGCCTTTAAAAATGAGTCCAAACGTCGGAATAGAACCTAAATAAAACCCGGTGCAACTCACCTATATACGAAGATATGATCGGATCTGGATCTGAGATTTAGGAGCTAGAACCCTTGTAAATTCTAAGTAGGGCGATATAATATATAATAGTTTGAAATGATGTTCGAAACTTGTTCTGTACCTGAAGTACGGCTAGTTAATATCCGCGATGATAATATACACATCGGCTTAAATAATAAGAGAGATCCGAATTCGGTGGAAAGCCTGCAAAAGCGGGTATCGGATCTCTGACTCAGGGCACAAGAAGTGTGAAACAGAGCCAGTCGGTATGGACTATTCACAAGCAACGTGCTTTCCAAGGAGGGGAAAACAGTGTCATTTTATATTTTATTGATGTGCTAAAAAATTGACCAACAATGGACTCGCAAAAAGTACAATGTACCAAAAAATCAAATAAATCGAGGTGTTAATGATGTTAAAATACGACGTATTGAACTAATATCTAGATTAGAACCATGAGTTTAAATATGTAAACTCCTAATCATTGATATTTTTAACAAAGCGATAGGTATATATTTCACTCATTTATATTAATTTATTGCTAATTGTTCAGTTGATCCTTCCAGAATTGAAATCTGAAATAACATCCCCCCAAATAAATATCCCGAATATTTTAAGCAATAGCAGGAAGCAGTAGCAAATATGCTTTTTGATTGTTTCAAATGGAATTTGTCATGAAAATTAAATTAACAAAATGAAACAAATAGCTAATAATGGATAAATAACTCCCCGGGGGGTTTTAATTATTATTTACAGAATATCTGTTCCGTTACTTAACGTTTTCAGTCATATCTCATATAGTACAGGACGGGTTATATGATAAGTTTAAGTTTAAAAATCGGGGATCGGAGTTTTGTGAGAACCGCAGAATCTGTTTATTTGACTAACTCTTTTGGGAGATGTAAATCTCTGTGTAATAAATAGAGGAACGAGGCAACTAACAACTTGAACCCAAATAAATCACATCTCACGTTATTATCAATCTCAAACAAATACCATTCAGCTCTCTATATATCTATCTCAAAATCATAGCCGGTCTGCAATTATCTACTGGATATTCGGCATTTGATAAAATGCGCATTAAAACATTTAATTACGGTTGTTAATTGACTTAAGCCTTAATAAACTCTCGTCTCCGTTCCGACAAAGTTCCGATAAATGTGTGGAAATTGGGGCACCTAACGAATAGGAAATAATTCATACTGGTTTAAAGCTGGTTTGGTTGACATAATTTAAATTTAATATCCGAATGTTGTAATGATAAAGATAAGATGTAGATTATGTGTATATATAATACATAGGCTATTATTAACGAGGAATCTGCTAAGTAGTTTTGTGGTGAACAAGGAAGCAGTGTTTATATTTCTTGGAGTTGAATGGAACAGGTGCAGGAGGCTAGTAATAATAATATCTAAAGGTCAGTCCATAAATTACGATTATTAGGGGATTATGCGGGGTTTTACCTGGAAATTAGCCAATAAATTGGACATGAGATGGAGAGAGTTTTTAATTTAGGAACTGGAACTGGGGAATTATTATTTTTATTGTTAATTTTTGAAATCCGTCAATTTTAAAATCAATTTTGAATTAGACACCCTGTATTTTCTAGCTATATACGTTAAAAATATTAGAATGCATCCTATATGACAACTTAAAATTACAATTACATTGTACATGTTTTTGTTATATGTGTGTATCGCATAGTAATAGTGTTTCTAAATTCATAAACTCCTACTCTTACAATAATTAATATCTCAGACTCTAATCTGTAAATATGTGGTTCGGCAGTCCGTCTGGTCTGGGATTTAGGCGAGATTTGTTATTTACGAACGGACAAACTAGCAGACTTCATAAAGGATGATAAAATATAATAATATTCTTGTAAAAATATCGTAATAATATCTTTACTACGAAGCCAGGAAAGTTAGAGAAAGATTAATGTTCTCCGTCTGGCCTATTTTAGTTCTAAAAGTCATCTCTTCTTCTTTTTAACAATAAATAAACCGTACAACGAATGTACTGATGTATCGTAGATATAACGTTTCATAAACATCGAAACATGTTCACAGTGAAAACTGTGTTTTGAAATGTTTAAAACACACAAAATATCGAAAATCTCAAATTGCCCCAGTCATAGAGCAAAATCACATACGTCGTTTGAAAGTACTTGATCATAGGTTTCGAATGACGTATCACACATATATATTTGTAATTTGACCTCTTTGACCCCTCCCCACCAGTCAGGAGGTGACCCCACCTCCAAATGTTATACACCATTGGATAGCCCTTGACAATAGCTTTCCATCGATGTATCACACATGAGGGGTTGCTATTTAAAGAAATGTTGACCTTTAACATTTCCCCCCTTGACCTTTGACCTACAGGGCCCCCAAACGAACTTGACCTCCGTTTGGATGTCCTAAATACATAACTGAAAGAAAAATTTCAAAAAGTTAAGCCGTTCTCCAGTTATCGCGTTTACAGACAGACAGACAGACAGACAGACAGACAGACAGACAGACAGACAGACAGACAGACACCGAGGCATAAACATAATGTATCTACGATACATAATAATTACTTTGGAAAGGATTTCATGCTTTAAATTCAAAATAACTAACTATAATCAACAATTAATATAAATATCCTTACAATTAGAGCATTTCAGATTTGGACATGTTTTTATTAATCCATTGTTTTATCTAGCCGATTAAAGCTCCTGAGTAAGTGCGGAATTTATTCGCATGGACCAGAAGATGTGTTGAGCTTTATTGCAAAAATAGGTAAAACTAAAGTGCGAACTTATTTTGACCATCTTAAAATAATCAAGTCCGAAATGTGTGGCAATAATTACGATTTACGATCCTTATAAATTATTTTTGGCATCAAATTAATCGTCTAGGGTTAAAACCAATTTTTCATACCTCCGTACTTAATTTTCCTCAAAAACGTAGTAACACGTTATAGATTATACATTATATATTCGGTCCAGGGAGACGTAATAAAACGATCATCGGGCGAATAATCGTAAAAATATCACCCTAGTCTCATGGGCAATATTGCCATTTCAAATCGCTTATAGGACTGGCCTCGAAATATGTCTCAAATCTCTTGAATAATTGAATAAAAATGAAGTGAATCTGTGAGAGGGGAATTATGATGATTTATAAGATCCGGTTTGGATTTAAAATCTGAGATTTGGGGACTTGTAATGTAATCTGTGCTCTGGATCCAAGAAATCATTTTCTTGATCCCGTCGGCTTTACGTCTCCGTTATGGTTCCAACACATTAAAACTTCAAAAGTGCGAGACACATTTCTGCCTATTAATAATTTACGTCCCACACCCTTTCAACCATTAAAACATGCTCACATTCTTCTTTATATACCAAACATATATAATTATATATGAAAAATAGAGTTTTTTTTAGGCATTTTGATGCTAAAATAACCTAGGAATTCCAGCCATTCCAAAATTCTAGACCCTCATCAAGGCCCGTTTTACAGACATTTTGAAGGGGGTGTTGAAAAACATGGACTTGGTGTCTATTTTCGAAATAAATATCAGTTTTTAGTGAGTTTGAAATAGAAATTATCGATACTAATTACCAAATATACGACATGTACCATTTAATTTATCGAGTCAAAGTCGTTGATGAGAATACAAGTCTTAAAACACCCCCAGTCCTATTTAAATCCCCATATAATGAGATAGAGAGGTCGAGGGAGCTTTATTTAGGGGAGGTAGTTATTTCGGAGTGATCTGAATAGTAAGATATGTTATTTGGCCTAGTGAACTATTTATTAAGTGTTGATGTACAGATGTTCTGAAGGAACCCCGTAGGGAATATCAACAACATTTTATTTCCATGTTCACAATCCCTGTTTATTTCACATCCCCGATTGTTTATTATTTCAATATCCCCTTTTATAAATCGGCGAAACTGGGACTGTACATTTCCATATAAGTCCCCAGAGGAGTTATTGTTGCATGCTAGAGGGACAATAATATTTCATAATTAATATCATGATTTTATAATATAGAAAAATTAAATTAGAAACGTCTTAAAATTGGATGTTTTTGGAACTTTTGAAGTCACTAAAACCACTACAGGGGAATATTACCGGTTGTAAATGCAAATGAAATAAAATTTTGTCACAATTCGATCATTTTTTTTCACAAAATCAAATGTCATTAAGTTCAATTTGTATCAAGTAAAGTTAAATGGATGTTTTGATTTTGATAAATGTTAACAAAAGGGGAGAAGGGAAGTTGGATTTAAAGCCAAGAAATGTCGACGTTTTTTGCGAACGTCAAGATTGATTTACAAATTGACGACATGAGACAAGATCTCATCCCGGATACATTTGTAAAAAAAAAAGTTCTATCTTGAATGAAAAACGGTAGATTGGAATTTAAGGAATTTGGAGGAAATATTTGACAGTAGTTTCCGGATTCTTGCAAAAATCTTCGGTGAAAAGCTTTTGGAAATTAATGGTGATGTTCTTGCATTTCCGGGATTTATTTTCAGATTTTATAATATGTTAATACAATAGAGGTTTACTAATATTAAACCTATATTAACGTCATAATATTTGAATTAGTCAAGTCGTTTCTAATAATTTCTTTTATTCAATCTCAGTTTTAACATTTAAAGAATTATTGTTAAGATTAAAATAAAACCCTTCCTCAATAATTTTTCTTGTTTTCAAGACTATTCTGATTCAATTATCAATTTTAACAAGTTTATGGTCCTGCAATTTCCAATTAAATAAACCGAATAATCTAAGCAAAATAACTACCCCACCCGAAATAACTCCTCCTTTGGGAGACTAATACAACTCTCCTTGAGTACTTATTTTAATGAACTAAATCCATTAAACTAAATTAAAAAATTACGAAACTTACTCCATGAATCCTGATCCTTGAACACATTTTTAAATTGGACAAAGACTCTCCTTTGTTAAAAAACGAAGAGGTTCACAATCCCAATAAGTCAACAAAGGTCAGGCTGACAATGGCTGACTCAGTAACTCCTTGTTGTGAAAAAACTGTACAATTCAATTTAATGGTTGCAAAACAAAGAATCAGATATTCAGAATTCGAAATAAACAAAGCCGTCTTTTGAAATGTAAGAAACTGACGATTCCAAATTCAAATTCGCAACTTTTGCAAAAACGCGTGGATTTGAAGAAACGTGCAGATTCGTAAGGAAAAAGAATGGGATATCCTCCTTCCTATTAAAGAACAAGACAGATTGTGCTTTTGTTTTGAAGTTTAAACGCTTAGGAAATGAAAATAAATCTCTCGAGATCTTAAAGTGTTCTAAATGGGAGTTGAATAAATCGGGTGTAGCATTATTCTTCTCTAAATCCGATTGTCAATTATCTAGCCCAATTTGTCTCAACGTCGACTGACACTTTTACCTTAGCTTCCGTAACCCGAGTCCCGAGCTCAACTTGATATGAAGTCAAGAAGAGGATTTGGAGCACATGAAATAAACCGGTGCAAACGGAAATCAGAAAGGGTGAAACCACACTAAATAAGACGTCAAATTACATTTAATATCGTTGTGCGACAGGTTGGACACAGTTTAAGAATCTCACAATGCCCCAACCATAGATTAAAATTGAATACATTGTTGAATAGGACTTTATAGTCTTATTCAACATGTATCAAATCCTCATAAATCCTGAAAGCTCATAAATGGTTCCTGGAAAACAGGACTTGAAAATTATCAATAGTTTCACAGTTATAGCACAAATGGACGGACGGACAGACCGAGTTAAACCATGAAAGGGTTTCGCTTAATAATAGCGAAACCGAATTCGGATATCCGAACTTTTGGCATCCTATCAGCTCCCACACTTATATCCCTATTCATAGTTTCTAGAGTACTCAAATAAGTAACCTCCCGGAATTACAACCCCACCCCTATTCTTTCAATGAGCTGTGCTGCAGTTTATTAACTCCCCGGGGTGCTTATTTCAGCAAGTATGGTACGAACGATTCAAAAATTGGGTACAAGAACAATGCCCTTCCAACGCAGAGGAACCTCTTGGAATGCCAACCACGTGCGTATTTCTAGCCAACTTACATGTAAATACATCAAATTTCATGAAATTGTGAATTGGGTTCAGTCAACCCAATACTGTTCCAGGAAAAATAATTGCACTTGTAAACACAACGTTCAAAGGAAACCCTTTATTTTCGTTTTACATTAATGGTTCGTGGGGTCATTTAGTGGTTGCGGTTATAAATAACACTCTTACGAAACATCACGATAGCTTCTATTTATCAATTCTAATTTACAATTAAGAAATTTTGTTAGATTGCCTTAATTCCGAAACCGTATCTAAATTACCAATAAATCGACTACAAACTACGTAATAATTAGAAACTACACCACAAAGCGATTACGTTCGTATCAATTTAATATTAGGGATATCTTCGATATTATCGATTTACAAACTATTAATTTACTTTTCCTCTAATAAACAAGACTAAAGTATAATTACATTCTTAAAAATGGCCAAACCGAAGATGGCAACACAATATCTTTTCATTCCTTAATATTTCCGTAAAAAACTTCTTATGACAGTTTGAAAGTAAACAAGACCTACAATTCAATTTATGAATTTACATCACAAACTCCATAATTTAATGGCTCTAGATTAATTAACTATTTGATAGAATATTAATCATAACTTGCATAATAAAACATCGGCAGCGGATTATCAGGCATGTTATTCATGCATAGAGGGATGAAACTTCCGGTTCAAGCTACATATTTTGGACAATAATCATAGATATTAATTGCCGTACAAATTTTAAGTCGAAATAGGAGTTGAATTTATTAGGTACCTATATAAATCTAAAATTAAGAACAACAAAAACTCTTATCACAAAGTACACCTTTTTCTGGTTAACTCCCATTCAATATCTTCAATCAATTCAAGTAATTTTACAACAAAAAATTACAAAAATTAAAGACCTACCGAAGTAAATTAAATCGAATTAATGAATTCTAGTTTAAATTATAATTATAAATCATTTCAACATATTTTATATTATTTATACACTTAATATTTAATTATTTCATGAAGTCAATTTAGCCGTCAAGTACAAAACGGACATTTTGATGAGGGTGTATCGTTATGCGATTGTAATAAGTGTACTTATATACTATTAAGGAAGTTAAGATATTCCATTTTGGTAGAATATATTCATGTAAACTTGCATTCCGGCATTTTCGAGATAAACTTCTATGAATCATTTGTATCTTCCTAAAACCGTCCGAGCTGACAAATAACAAAAGGACTCTCGCAAACTTAAGTTCCTGATCCTGAATTTCAAAATAGCGAGATTTTTTATGGTGTCGTTACACATAATATCCTCTTCAAAATGTATTTTTATCCGTTTCGCACGTCTTCTTGATTGATTTAACTACAGTGAAATAATAGAGACCGGAATCAACTCCTCACAAGCTTTCAATTTATCCGTTCATATGCAGGAGGTCATTCTCATTTCAATTTAAACACTTCAAATCCTTTTCATGTCTCCTGATGTTTTTGAATTTTGACGGCTGTTGACAGAAACGCGAGATGAAAAGGTTCTCGAATGGAGTAATTAAGTTAATTTAATTGGTTAAGTTGTTAGAGTGAGGAATATTCAACAGGAGCAGTTGTCACTTCGGACATTTCGGGAATCATTGTTGATGGTGATGTGATCAGGGAACTCATTGTAAATGTCCACTTCCGTCTCTTGTGCCAACGCGTTTTTGGCAATCGTTTGAAACGCCTGCTCCACATTGATCCCTTCCTTTGCACTCGTTTCGAAATACGGCATGTTATTCTTACTCTGGGCCCATTGTTGAGCCCGTTTCATCGGGACCTACACACAATTTAAAAACAACGAATAAAAATATTAAAATGATATTTTCTCTCGGCCTCTGAAACGATAAAATTATATTTTAGCAGCTTTCTTACGGCTCGGTTCTCCAAGTCGACTTTGTTTCCAACAAGAACGAATGGGAAGTTGTCGGGATCGCGAGGTGAGGCTTGGATCAGAAACTCGTCACGCCAACTGTCCAACGACTTGAATGTCGTTGGAGCCGAGACGTCGAAAACGAGGACACAGCAATCTGCCCCTCGGTAGAAGGCCACTCCTAGAGACTGGAATCGTTCTTGACCCGCGGTGTCCCATATCTAGAACCACAAGACATAAACGATATAAATCATCAAATATAACTGTCCGATAAGGAAATTAGTTAGAAAATGAATTGAAAGATGTACCTGCATCGTAACGAGACGGTCATCAACCATGACTTCCTTGGTAAGGAAATCGGCCCCAATAGTCGCTTTATACTGATTCGAAAACTTCTTGTTCACATATTGGTTCATAAGGGATGTTTTTCCAACTCCCGAGTCTCCCAGAATTATCACCTTCAGGAGCACCTTCTTCCGAGTTGCCATCTTTCAACGTTTTATTTTCTAAAAACAAAAGCAATTGCAGTAAAATTAGTATTCAATAACAATAACACAAATGGCAAATTACGCTAATCTTCCAGCTTCCTAGAATAAGCTAAACCACTCCACTCTGATATTTCCAAGTCAAACGTGAGTCAAATAATTTCTGTAGAAGATAGAATAAAATCAGAATGATGACAGAGATGAGGCGATGACTAAAACTGATACTAAAACGAGAGTAATACCTCTACATAATATTTATCCAAAGCAATAGTCAACACATGACGACATGACAGTATCATATGTCTGGGTCTATGTAAGGAAATGCGAAATTAGATGAGTTAAACAAACTCGTCATTTATTTAATGGGTAATTAAGTCATGTAGGGTTTCACTCCCATTGAACATTACCCTCTGACTCCGACTTGGGAATTTTGAGGTTAGGTATATTATATAGCTTGTATTTTTTAGGTTTCGTGTTTCAACAGCCTAGCTATAATTTGATCATGGATTAACATCCTTAAATTTGGCTATGCTATAATCTATAATAATTTAAAGTTTTTTTTTATTACCAGCCGATAAAATTGGCTTGTAATACTTGTACATTGTAATTTTAGGAGCATTGTCAATGTATCATAATCCTAATTCTTGAGACTCATGACATGTCTTTGACTTTGAAAACCTTTCGCGTCATCGCGTCTATGATCATATTGATCAAAACTGCCGATCAAGTATTTTCTTTTGACATTACACATTACAAACAAGGTTTAAGGACAAACGATGCCATACATTTAGATTTAACTGGAACAAGGGACAATGTTCAAAGCGGATATTTTATGTGACACATATGTATATTGAATTGAAGAATGTATAATGAATGAAACCAGTCAGAGTTTGAGTTTGAGTCTTATTCTACATTCAACATTACAAATTAATCCATCGATCGGACATTAAATAATATGGAAAGGGTTAAATGAGACTCTACTTTCTTCGACAATGACACACTTTGCACTTTCTTATACACATTCATGATCATGATGATTCATAGTTTTTAAATGATCAATAACAAGGCAGTTCAAATGAAAAATCGTAAAGAGGTAGGGACACGTGAAGTATTTTTGTAGAAAAAGTTCACTTTGCAAAAATCTCAGCCCAGTCAGCCTATGGAAACCTAAATTGCAATGATTTTCTTCCACTCCGCAATTTTGCAAGAATTTTTGCAAGCTTTCTTCAAATTCGCAATGATTTTCTGCTATTGCAACTCCGAATTTGCGAGGATTTTTGCACGATCTTTGCCAAAATTCGCCATAGTGATGACGTCACTGGGGACAAGTGTCCCCAGGAAAAAAGTTGTTTATTTTTTCGAAAGTCTTCACGTGTCCTTACCTTCTATTCGAAATTTCTCCTTGGAGATTCAACTTTACCTGCCTTGGATCAATAATATTGCTTTCTATAAATTGTCCACTTTGAACTTGTTATCAACTCCTGACTCCTGTCTAAATGTGAAATGCAATATATATTTTTTTAAATGATGCAAAACTTGAAATTAATGTGAAACTTGGAGTTGGAGCCTTGAGGCATGAGATGAGGGCTGGGTACAGGGGCCCTGGCCCTCATCGTGAGGTCAGAGGTCATGGTCAGTGGTCCATAATAATATGAGGTGAAGGGGGGACAACGTTCCCCCTTCACAATGCACAACCTTTGACCTTTACAAGAGCAATCAAGCCAAGCCCATCTGCCATGACTTTTGCCTGCCTTTACCTCCAACAAACCTCGTTCTTCAATTCTTTGTTCTTTTGTGTTTTGTCTTTGCTTTTTTGCTGTAATTTGTTATTGTGTATTGTGTATTGATTTTGGATTTGTTAAATTTGAAATTGACCTTTGACCTTCATTCTTTGTTCTGGTATAAAACAAAATGCAAAACTAACTAAATATTAATCCATTATTACAAACGATTGACTCTTGATGCTTGATAAGATCAAAGATCAAAGAATTTCAAATTTCAAATCACAAATTAATTGGAAATTTGGAAATACGGATGAAATGGATGGATGAATGTCAAATGCCAAATGTATAATTCTGATTTTTGAATTGTGAATTGAATTGGAATACCGTTTGGCTGGCCTTTGTGAGATAGGATGTGACCTCTTGACACGTGTAAATGAGTGAATGGGATGAGGTGAAATATAATCCTTTGTTGCTGATGAAGTGATGTAAATCTAAATGTGAATTTACGCCCAGATATTATTTGATTAAAAACCTTCTGACAAGAAAGAATGACGCTCAAAATAATAATCTCAATTCAATTGAATTGAGGGGAAGGGAATTTGGGAGAGAAAGGTGGGACTCATAGATGACGCTTCATTTCTAACTTTATCACTTTACCCCCTTTTACATTCCACTTTTACCCGCCACTTTCAAACTCACTTTCATGTGCTTCACTTTGTACAAACTTTGCAAGCACGCTCGTTGTAATGTTGTAAAGTTGTAATATGTAATGTATATATAAGTGTGCAGTGTCGAATTTTGATTAAAAAATCACTTAAAAAAATCAGTAAATGTCACCGTTTTGGTCGTCTTTAAGCTTTTGAACTAGGATGGGAAGAGTACGGAATTCGGGGAGCGTCAAGGAGGGGCACAGGGCCGGACCCCTCAAGCAAGCCAACAAGAAACACAAAACTGGTCGACATCGGAGCAAAGGCACTCTCGATCTGCAGACTCGAGGTATCCCTTGCCCTTCTTTTTTAAATCTAACGATGAAAAATGACATGCTTATTTCACTTGATGCTCAATGTCAATGACTGCTCATTAACTCAGTGTTGGGAATTATATTCAATTGTATTGATGTATTCAGCATTACACATTCAACATTATAATTGAATGTGGGTTTTTGGTTTTGTTTGTGCAGGCCGTGTTGCGTCGACGGGATCGATCCACAAGCGGCAGAAGGGGAGCCAGAAAAGGTCGGAGCGGAAGGGTCAAGCAGCTGTAGAGAGGGCCAAGAAAATTCAGGAGGTTCTGGATAAGAAGAGGTCAATCGGTGGATCACGTGGTGCACCGATCTGTGTTACCCTCATCCCCTTGTCCCCCACTACCAACGTTTCCTTCACCCTTCAGTTCCTCCTTGCCAATTGTAAGAACTTTGCCACCGTCGTGGGCCAAGCTGGGAATTCAACCTATCTGAAGTAACTAGATTCAATAAACAAAAACAACCCCATTAAAACATAGAAATTACATATTTTCCATATTTCCATCAATATTGTTGTTGTTGAATCTTAATAAATGCTTTTGTACTCTAGGCTTTCTAGTGGAAAAAACATCACTCTGGTCACCCCTCCTTCGAATGACTTCTGGACGATTTTAGACACGTTGAAACAAACCGATATCTCCCTCTTCCTCTTGCCAATTCTTGAAGAAGTTACACCGGAAGCGCTGTCCCTTCTAAGAGCTGCAAAAGAACAAGGTCTTCCAACCCCATTCATCGGGGTCAACTCCACGTTTGCAAAAGCGGAGGAAAAATCTTTCTTGCGATCCGTAAACAAATATCTCCCTGTCGAGAAGATTTACTCCATCACAAATGGAGGTCAAATCTCGAACCTCCTCAGGATGATCTCCGTATCTAAGATCACAATTCCAAAGCAGTGGACACTTCGTTCTGCCATGTTTATAGAAAACTACTGTCCCCTTCCGGCTGTTGATCCCGCAACCCTTCACCCAAATTACATTGAAACAGATCCGCTGACAAGTAATTGTAACCTGCTGGAAATTACTGGGGTTATCCGACGTCGGAATTTGAATCCATATCGACCAGTTTTAATTTCGGGATGTGGGACGTTCCAAATTCTGCGGGTAGACGTATCACCGATGCAGCTCCCTAGGGATTTAATGTCCGTTGCTCAAGTTCAGGCCGAAGCAGAAGCATTGGCTGAAGGAACGGCAGGGTCTACGTCAACGGTAATCCCACCGCGATTTCTACTTGACCCTCTGAACATTCCTCCGGAAGAAGTTGAAGGTGTATCAAATGACGCGGAAGATGAGGAGATGGACTCTGGGTCCGATTTGGATGATGAAGAATATGAAGGCATGTTGAATTCTGGTTCGGGAGACGATCAAAGTCAAATGTCGGTGGATGTCGGGAAAAAGAAAGTTAGACTTCCAAAGGGAACATCCGACTACCAGGCTGATTGGCTTGTAAATTCGGACGGAGACTCAGACGATGGCGTCATCGGATCCGATGACGAGTTGGAAAACGAAGATGATGACGAGGAGGAAGGCAGTGATGAAGATGAAGACGAGGCAGGAATGGATTGGGAAGAAGAAAAACTACAACTTCAAAGATCTAAAGGTAGTTTCGAATTTTCCTTAGTACCTACATATTAATATGTTATTTGTTAAGTTACTTCAATTTTAAATGTTTTAAAATAGATGCCAAAACGGAGGCAGAGTTCCCGGACTGGGTCGACACACCTCTCGAAACTCCAGCCAAAGTGAGGTTCCAGAAATACCGTGGGTTGCAGTCGTTTAAGAATTCACCCTGGGATATGAATGAAAACCTTCCCAAGGAATATTCTAAAATCTTCCAATTTCAAAACTTCCGACATGTGCAGAAAGTGGTTGTTGGAGATAAAGCTGTGGATGACGGTCCTGGTTATATCCCTGTAAGCATTTTTGATTTTGCGTGGATTTATTTTTTTCCCAATGTCTTATTAAGTCCTAATATGTTTTTGATTGTATAATAGGTGGGCCAACGGGTTACACTTATTCTAAAGCCATTGGACGAAAGTTCGTCTAAACTTGGCCAGGTACTGGGATCTTCTAAATTAACATCAATGGTGTCCCTTCTTCGTCACGAAACGAGGATGTCCGTTTTAAACATTCAGTTAAATCTGACGGAAGTGTTGAAGAATAAGGAAGATTTAATATTCCAAGTGGGATATCACCGATTTCAAGCTAAACCAATTTTGAGTGAGATTTCTCCAGGAAATAAGCATAAAGTAAGATATCTGAAAACTTACCGCTTTAACACATAGGATTTCGCGTTAATGAGGAACTTATTGATTGTTATTGTCTTTCGATGATGAAAAATGCAAATGAATTATTTTTTTAGATGCTGCGATTCGGTCAAATCAATCAAAGCTGCATGGTTACAGTTTTCGGGCCTATAGTATTTCCGACTGCTTCTGTTTTAGCTTTTAAAACTTCAAAATCGGAATTAGTAAGTTGTATTATGAATGTATTTCTAAAAAAATTGGTTACAAGTGATTCTGGTTTTTATGTTTTACTATCCATTTTGAATTCCAGATCCCTGTTGGAAGCGGCAATCTATTTTCAGTTGACCCTAGCCGTCTTGTAATCAAACGAGTGTTGTTAAGTGGACATCCGTTCAAAGTGCTTGGACGGAATGCGGTGGTCCGATTTATGTTCTTTACAAGAGAAGATATTGAATGGTTTAAACCAATTGAAATCAAGACTCGATATGGAAGGAGAGGACATATTAAAGAACCTCTAGGTAAGTGGATTGTCAATCCTGATACACAAACAATAAAAAATAGGAATTGAAATAAAATGTAATTCTATTCACTATTACTGTTAAATGTAATGTAACTAATACATGTTTTCGCTTGGAAATAATTAGGAACACACGGACATATGAAGTGTACATTTGACGGCCAAATGAAATCTCAAGATACAGCCCTCATGCCACTTTACAAACGAGTCTTTCCGAAATGGACGTACGATCCCTTAGTCCCATATTACACGATATATGATAGTTATGAAAAATAAGTACAATTATGACGTTAAAATTCTTTTACTTATAATATAAGAATGACGAATTATATTGTATGTTTGATATTCGCTACCTTACGTTTATTTAGTTATTTTATTTGTGAACGTATTCGAAATAAACTACGTTGATTTACAAAAAAATGTAATTTTGTTAAGTGAATTATGACCAGATTTGAAAAATTCTATGAATAAGTCAGTAAACATTAAAGCATAACTTTTACCTATACCCTGAAATTACGTTGATTTTTGGCAATGTGGCATAATGAAATGTTGATTTACTCTTTTTGTCTTGTAGTTTTATTAAAAAGATCGAATACGTTAAAGCACAGTAAATATTGCTTTGTTTAACGTATGACGGAGAAGGAATCGTCAAAGTGAAAATCCTTGAGTTTGTCTAAAATCCAGGGGACGAAGGGCCGGAGATTGACATAAACGCCCGGAGTCTGCCCCCCACAACCAATCCCCCAGGCCACGATCCCCAGCTGAATGTAATTCCCTGAATTTAGCATTGGACAAGTCAGAGGAGATCCACCGTCACCCTGTCATCAATTGTAATACCAAGTATCAAGTTCCATTTTAAAATTTCTTAATTAAAAAATATGGATTTCCAAATGCCTTACGAGGCAAGTGTCGTTCGAGCCGCCCCCACCGGCACAAATGAAGGAACTGTGGAGACGGAAACGGTCTCCAAGACGCGATTTCCGCAACTCCGATTCGCACGTCTTCCTCGGCACGATCGGGAGTTGGACCTTCTTCATTATCTCCTGATACCGACCTTCAGCACCTTTCCGTTCATATAAAAATATTTATCCTTACTGCTTTCCTCTACTAAATAAAAATCCCCGAAATAAGTCCCCCATCCCTGTGGAGGATTTGAAAAGGGAAATAGATGCATTTCAAAGAGATATCAAAGAATGTCTGGCAGATTCTTGTGAATCTGAACAGAAAAACTGTGTCTCTCCGAAATAAATACCCACGCTTTTGAGGGACCTGAAAAAATGTCATTTTTTGTTTCTAAACATTTATTAGTAAAATCGAATCTACCGAAATTGTTCTTTCCCCATCCGGAAGAAAAGCAGTCAGTTCCATCGAAATTGGCAGGGTCGAGACTCAAGGGTGGCAAGCAAATCGTGTCCACATTCGGGGCTAATTTGACCTCGCTTTCCAGAATTAAGAGCGCGACGTCGTTATATAGCCCCTTTCGATAAAGCTGTTCATGTGTAATCACCTGTGAATCGTTCACAAGACAGGCTTAAAAACGGGGGCGATAACTAGTAGCTAGGCTAGGGGCTCAAAACCATTTAAAAGGGGGCGACTTGCAATATTTAATTATTTAATGAGCCTAAAATCTCAAAAACTTAGGAAAATAAGATCTTTGTTATTTCCTTGAAAAAAAACAGCCCCCGGAATAAGTGCACGGGTGGATTCATTTCATAGAGGAATGGGTTAGATTAGGTTAGCCAATCTTTAACCTCTAACAAACCTTTTTAACGTAACGGTCTTGGTGAGGAAACGGTTCATCCAAAGTCTGCGTGTCCCATTCGCCAACTCGAACTTTTAGTTGCGTTTTTTTCGACGATTGCCTACAGACGAAAAATTTGTCAAAAAGATGACAATGACAAATCAACTGACAAATTGACAATAGTGGTTAAACATACGCTAATTGGAAAATACAATGAGCCGCTGTTAGGATCACCTGAAAATTAAAAAAAATCTTATAAGGAATACTATGAAAATTAGAAAGGATGGGGTTCTTGGTTTTGAGAAAATTAGCAATTTTTCGTATTAGAAACGCCTGAACTTGGAGACTTGGACCTGAGGATGAATAAGGGAGCCTCCGCAAATGAACACGTTTTTCGTCACATTATCATCACCCACTTCCTCCCTGACGATGGCCGTCGTCCAAGGGAACTCCCCGAATTGAGACTCTCCTCCAGTTGCTCCAGTAATTTTAAATCCGATCCCGTCCGCATTTCGGTGACCACATTCCTTGTGAACCCAGTTGGTCAGGTTTTTTGCGTTTAATTTGGGCTCATCTGGTCCTCCAGGGCCACCACCACCACCACCGGTCCCTTCAGTTTTGTTTTTTACATTCTGTATCTATTATGTTTGAAAACAATTTAAATCATTTGCCGAAAGAGGTTACGAGGGGCATATAGTGTCAAGACCGGAATTACAGTGCTTTCAGTATGCTACGGCATGTATGAACACTCTGCGATACGGCATTGTATTATAATGACGAACAAGTCTCATTGTGCCCCAACCATAGAAAAATTATTATCTTACGGCACAACAGACATCAAAGTAATGCTGGCATCCATTCTGTGCTGTCTCATTGCCATCGGCACCGTTCCGTCGAATATCGACAATTCCCAAAATGTCGCCACTTTCGACATTACTAACTTCCGCATGCCCTTCTGCTGAACTCTCTGGATGGGGAGTTATTCCGGTGTGATTCGTCGAATGATCGACATCGACAGAATCGACATTACATTCAAAATACTTGACACAAAGGCAGGTTTTGTTTAGAACGGTTCCGTTGCTGGGATGTAAATCGTTTTTCGTCGACATGGGCTCCTTTTCTTTCTGGTATTCCGTGTATTGACTGATGATATCGGCATCCGATTCATAATGACCTTCGTCACATGAAATGCCCCGACACAAAATATGCAGAATTAACAAAAGAATTTCGAAATTTAAATTCATTTCGGATTTTCAATTTGATTTCGAAATTATGTCGATGTGTCGATCAGTTCTATTTCGACGGTCCAGAAGTCTGGACCTTTGGGATAATTATGAAGGAATATCCTAATTTGAGATACCATGGTTCTTACCCAACCTGAAATGCATAGTTGATGCATATTTAATGACGATTCGTTCATAAATAACGTTGGAAAAATGAACATAATAGTGCATTTATTATAACTTTATATCCTTTAAAGTTTTAATTCTTTCGATGTTTCACAAGTTACATTTACGGTTAAATTGTATTATTTATATAAGTTTTTAGAGTTAACGTTCATGTAATGAAAATTGTAAATTAACTTCGTTGTAAGTAAATTGACAAGTAATTAACAATACTGACTTGAACTTATACTTACTGACTAACTCCCTTCATTAAGTTAAATTAACTATGACTATTTTTTGAGTATTTTCAACTAATGATGATTTAAGTATGAATGGGTGGACTAGAAACAAACTCCCTATGAATGGCCCTTCATTTCAAATGTCTTCATTAATAGCATAATTTTGTCAGAGGCAACGATAATTTATTTTGGATAAGATTAATTAATACTCGATGAGATTAGCAGTTCATTAGGATTGACGGACTAGATTTGTCGATGAGATTTTCGACGGGGATTCTTCATCCCTCCAATTATCCGTTTACTTATCATCGGAATCCTGTAATTAAAATTAGATAATTTTTCTTAGATTAGTTGAATACTCTTAATTTACTCGGTTTTGCAATGTTTTGTGGGTGTTATTAGCGCATAGAGGCCTTGATTATGGTTTGGGATGAAATCAAGACAAAGACTGATTTTGCTTTGAGTATTTTAACTTTTAACGGAAATTGTGGCTCATCTTTATGGGTGACAATCTGACAGTTAATTGCGAATGTTAAAATATTTCGATTTGTGTTTCAAAAAAATTACGTTTATAAAGAATTCAGAGCCCAATCCCAAGCCCCTAGTTTCCCTGTCGAGCGAAGATATCAAAATCAAAAGCCGATTTGTATTACCACCGTATTCTAAATTTTGTACTCGATAGTATAGATTCCTTTCTGTTATCAAAACCCTCAAAAACCCCGAAAATTTCCAATATCCGGTTTTAAAATTCAACTCAAACCTGACAAGAGCAGAAATCAAGTGATCCGTGATGATGATGATGATGATCCGATGACCTCTCTGACCTCCGACCTCGTCCCGTCTGTATATTAGACTGACCGTATGGATAACTGATGCTGGCACTCGAGTCTCGGGAAATGGACCTTGGGGAATCGAACCCGTTGTGGTAACTCGAACAGTTGGATATCTGGTCGAGGGGGTTGGGATGGGGCGGGATATTCATATTCAAATGGGGCGAATGGTGGGGCACATGGGGTAGATGATGGGGCGCATGGGACGTATGGGGCAGATGATAGCCCCCAAGACTTGAACTCGCATTCGAAGAACTAAAACTCGAATTGGACGAGACCTCAACCGGTGCTCCAACGTGACGCCATGCTGGGTGATATTGCCCCCCTTCGACATGATGTGAACCATGGCCAAAATTCGACGAGTAGGTTGACATGGCTGGGGTAAATGTTGACATGCTCGGGGTATATGTCGATACTGCTGGGCCAAAGGGCTGAGAACTTCGGCTGTAGTCGTACGCTAAGGGAACTGTGGAATTGCTCAGAGGTGGATGACCATAAGGATAATGTCGATAAGTCTCATCGAATGGATTGGATTCGGGGTAAGGGTTTCGAGAAGAGTTCCCTGGGTTGCTTGTTCCACTTGTCATAGGGTTAGGTCGATGTGACCCAGACTGACCGGACAGTGGGGGATGGAAGCTTCGTGGGGAGGAAGGTGAGCCCTTACTACTGGGGATGGTGGAATTTGATCCAACTGTCGCCGTAGATGTCGATGAGTCTCGTCGACACGAGGGCAAGGGGGCAATCCCTGTCCGTAGCAGTTTGTTCAAAGATGTTATTTCCGTGTTGACCTTTTGCAATTCGATGTCAACGTTCCAACCCGAACAGGATTCGATCTCCTCGTCCAATTTTGCATCCGGTTTGGAATGGTCCATTTTGTTGAGGTCCGAAATTTTGTCCAAATACGGTTTCGCAACGTCAAACCTATAAAAACAAAGACATTTGTGATCCACGTTCGAATCGTGGGTCACCTTCTAATCTTACCTCTGACTCATGTTCATCAACTGCTTCAAATCCGACAAACGTTTCCCAATGGCCTCCACCTTACCAAATTCATCTGCGAAATAGGTCCGAAATTTCGACTTATCTCTGCCACTGAACCCTGGGGGCTGTTGAGTCTCAATAGTTTCATCTGCGCTGTCGACCAGATCGTCGATGAAATCGGAGTGATCCTCAACTCGCCGTTCTCGATATTCGTCCAAATCCGGATCACTTGCACATACTGATCCCAACTGACCCCGGTGGTCACTCCTTAAAATATGCAGGATGGACTCGTTGAGGAAGTCTGAACTCTCGGTTTCTTCAGGAATAACTCGGACAAGGACGGGCCTCTCGTTTGAAGGTACTTTAGTCAATGACGAAAAGCTCGAGGAACTGGAACTGGTCGAGAGGACAGATTCATTTGGGAAATAGAAGGAGTCGTCAGGATTGACCCATGGGTCATCAAGGTCAAATTTTGGGGTGTTCTGAGACACCAACTTGCAGTTTGACCTTTGACCCGTTTCGATCCCTTTCATTTCTCTCTCGGGCACCAATCTCGAATCAAGGCATTCCAACGTTTTCGATTTCTTAATCTCCGGAATAGAGAACATAGGTGCCACGGGTTGGAGCTTAAGGACCAGATTCTGTCGTTTCGGTGCCCCTAAAGAAACGGTTCGATAGCGCGGTGACCTCGGTGAAAAAAGCGCATTCACCCTTGACCCTCTCATCTCTCGTTCCGAGATGTAATCCACGTCAGTGTGTTCAAAGGGCACGACCACTTGTGCACCGGGTACACTGAATTCCGACAACGTCGAAGACTCCGAGGAGTCCTCCTCAGATTGAGGGAGGAACTGTTCCACACTCTTGCACCGGACGGGGACACTTTTCGGGGTCATTTTGTGACCCACGACTTGCTTGTCGGAACAGGTGCGGAAAATTTGGGTCAGTTCCTTGGGTTTAATGAGGGTTGGGATTCTTCCTCGGATCAGAGGAGAGTCCCCTTCGCAATAATCCGGGATTTGAATGGGTTGGAGTGTTAACCTCTTCGGTCCCGAGAAACTCTGGTGAATTCTTTCTGAAATCCTAGAAGCATGGTCCAAATGCTGAGTCCTGGGATATCGGAGTGGGAGGAGGAAGTTCTTGTGGGCAGAAGATCGGGTCACTGAGGTCGGGGTCATGGGTGGGGTCATTCGACAACTTCCATACTGATCTTCGCCCTCCGATGAGATATCGAAGGGGGCGTTTTTCGGGGGCAATTTGGGAACAGGTATCGGAGCCGGTTCCTCGTGTTTCCAAGTCAGACATTTGATGGAGGTGGAGGAGGGGATGAAGACCTCCGTCCCCATTATTCGGGATGGGGAACTGAATTTCGACGAGTTGGCCGATGAAGAGGAGGGCTCTTCCGATGTCGCCAAGTCCGCCTGTTAAATGTCGTGTCGAAATGTATTTAAGTTATTAAATGTCGACATAATCTACCAAACTCTGGGGTGGGGACTTATTTCGGCAACAACTGTTACCTGGTTCATAGCGTCAGATTTAGTGGAAGTTGTCAAAAGGGAAGCAGCGTCTTCGGAAGCGGCCCTCTGCAACTTGATTTGCTCTGCTTCGATTTGGTTCCACCCTTCGAGGGCGGTAATCAGCCTCGTCCAATTTGCCTTTGGGGCGAGACCCCTCAACAGCCCCCCGTTCTGAAAAACCACCATCAACATTTTAAAATTGACAGGTCAAAAGGTCAAATTGACCTTTAAAAGCCAGAGTTGAAGCAAAAAAGCTGTACACCACTGAACTTAATTAAAGCAGTGGGCCGTTCATAAGTTACGTTCCCAGTATTCTGTAAAATACTGACATAAGTACCCTTCGTAATAACTCCCCAACCATTTCCAGTTTTAATTCACAATACATGGTAATTATCCCACATACTGATTTAGCGCTACCGCGAAATAACTGTCCTTCTCGTTTTTTAGAAACACTTCGGGGTTAAATTAATACCAAAAATAAGAGGATTAATGTACCCTACATACTGAAAAGGTCCCCCGGGGAGTTATTTCAACAGAAACACGCAGTATGGGTAGCTTAGAACGTGGGTCACTTATTTCGGGGGGAACTTATATAGACTGTTGGACATTTGCTGTAGGATATACACGTGATTTATGAACGGCCCATCAGGCGATTAAAATCTAAAATGTAAATGCAAATGGGATTTACATGAAGTCTCCATTGTTCCCAATAAGTAAGGTCCATAACTGACCGAGCACTTCAAAATTTCGATCGCGTTTCGACAAAAAAATACAAAAATTACGCTTGAATTGATTCTAATTGTGAATTGCTACATACGATTTTTAATTGAATTTTTTTTAGAAAATGGAGGCATGCAGTTTAATTTAATTGGAGGTGGTATAAAAAGTCCTTGCTAAGGTTACCTTCTCACAGCCCAATAACTTGCTACAGAAGCAAACTAAAGAATTCAGAAACAACAGTTTTTTTCTGTCCTTGTACAATTTTAAGCATTAAAACAATAACAACCGAAGCAAAACTGTTTCAAAATTGAAACTTTAATTAAAAGTACTCAAATTCTGACCGATGGAATGACTTTATTACCATAGATCATGAAATATGTCCCATGTGTGTTTTTATTTTTTAGTTTTGGGTTGGGTTGGTTCTGTGTTCAGGGGCATAAAAAAAATTATGCTACTGATTTTAATTTCTCAGAACAATTTTATGATTAAAATTAAGAACGATCCTCGAATTTTCATACAGAATTATTAGCTGGATTTGTTTCACGTACTATATTTTTTTAAAGGGAGGGCTCTACTCAAATTGGGATTCATTTCAGGATTTACAGTATATCATTTAAAAACTAATTTCTATCGGGTTAATCAACATAATAAACGTGTATCTATAATAAAAATAAAAATTTAAAATATTATAAAAAAACCGTACATTTTGAGCGGTCTGAATGACTTTGGAGAGTCTGGAAATGTCCTTCTTGATTTCGAATGCCGACATGATGGAATACAAGGCCTGGGAATTGGAGCCCGAGGCCCCAGTTGTCGACGTCGACAAATTGATCCGAGGGCTATTTTCGACGAGACGGGCCCTTTGAGCAAATCGAAAGCTATTCAGCGTTTGGGCGTGGCATGACGAGGCTGGAGATGAGGCTAACAGAAATTAATTAGTCAATTAATCAGAATCAGATTTAAAATTCCAAGAAGTTTCACTTTGCCCCGAATTATTGGAACTTGTAAAATAACAATGTTTATGATGCAAATGATGCAAATGCAAAGAAAAATTAATTGGAATTACTGATGATAATAGCAGTGGTGGCATTTCCGCCTAAAGAGTCCTTCAGAAGCCAGGTTAATGCAGAATCCCTGTATGGAATGTATTGTGCTTTCTCGGCTAATAAAATAAAATCCATGCAATTTTCAGCCCGAATTTACAGCAATCGAACTTTGAAGTGCAGTTATTTCGGGGAGTAGTTTTTCTACTCCCCGAAATAACTGCACCCACTTTTAAAATAACTGCTCATGGGGACTTATTTCAATAAATACGGTAGTTACCTAATGAGGAGATGACATTTCCCAAAGCGACAAGTGACCGATTAATATCCGCTCCTTCAGCAAGTAAATTCTTCGTCGTTGCAAAGCCTGCCTTTTCACTGGAATTCAAATAAAAAATTGTGCTCGAAGGCTTCAACGTTGATTTAGAATTGTAACCCCTCTAGGGGATTCAAAATTTATCTCCGGTTCAATCAGTATCAGCTCCCGGAATAACTCCCCACCCTTCGTTCTTAGTAAACAGTTCTATTTGTAGAGTGATAAACCCGGTCGGTATTGCGATTTAATGTAGTCTTCCCATGGGGACTTATTTCAGTATTTACGGTATTTTGTGAATCGTAGCCGTAGGTATTAATCCTGTAAGGATGGAATTTATTATTATTCCAGTGAAAGTGTATAATTACGAAGTTAAAGTTGGAAGAAGACTGTAGAAGTTTGTAGAAATGCAGTTGCTCTAAACTACCGAAACTCCGCTAATTACTTGTCCCAACCAACGGTTCATAAGTTTTGTCAAATAATACATGTCCTCGTTCATCTTTGAATCCGAATCTGATAATTGAGCAATCAACTCAAAAGTGGTCAGTGTCAATTCCATATAAACTGTCCATTATGCACAAACCTCCGGAGTTTGGTATTGCCGATGAATACCTACTCGTAAATGGATATACTTTGGACAGCTTAAGATTAAGACAATCCCTAATGGATTTGGAAATTCGGGGGATCGGGAGACTCGCGACTGTTTATTTAGGGTTCCATGAACACCGGGTCGATTGTTTCTCCGTGATTTAATTTAACGATAATTTTATAGGTTTTAATTTTTACGACGATTTTGTTAGCGACTGATTTCTGGATATTTGCTCATGCGGCTTGGCCCGACCTTTAAATGCAGGGTTCTCTGAACACCGGGTACCGGGTTGCTTGTTTCTCCATGATTAAATTAACGGGCAATTTTATAGATTTTAATTTTTACGACGATTTTGTTAGCGACGGATTTATGGATATTTGTTCCTACGGCTTTGCCCCGACCTTTGAATACAGGGTTCTATGAACACCGGGTTCCTACACTTGCCGGTTACGGTGTTTCAAGACCTTACTGTAAACCTTATGTATGGACGCTAGGACTATGTAGTGAGACCAATTCTTTCATAGGGCCTTCATACATAAATACTATTGTTTGGGAAGAGCTATGAAGTAATTTCACAGACTGTGTAATTTTGAGGTTTTCTACGTTAAATATAGCTAAATGTAGTCATTTTTAGCCCTGTTTATCGTAGGATTGAGTTGTTTAGGAGAATCTGTACCTTCCAGCCAGATCGACGAGGTGGACTTGGTTGGTGATGAAAGTATTGGCTTTGGGCCTGGTCAGGTAGATTGTCCAGATTGCGTGACTCCGACTACTTCGACGATTCGAACCTGTCGTCCCAATTGCTCGACGACATTCACCTTCCCACAATAAATCTAACAGCCCGTTCTCGCCCGAAACACCGATCCGACTCAAATCTGAAAAATTAAGTATAGAACAATATAACAGATACCGTCATTTTTAAGAGAAAGCTATTTCTTTCTTCAAGAGACATTCACAAAGAAAAAAAAACTAAAAAAATCTAAAAAAAAAACCACACTAAACAAACATAGTGAAACTCAATTACGGTATCACTATGACTGACCGTCTGTCTACAAGCAATATACCTGATTATAATATAAATAGCATTGTTGTGCACCTAATTTTTTATCAATGGTTGGGGCACCATGAGACTTTTAAAATGTTAAAGGATAATCGCTTAATAAGCGTTAACTAACGTTTCGTTTTGAACGAACCCCACTTGGATACTATTGGTATTGTAATTTGTAATCGCTGTGACGATTTGCAGTGGATGGACATGTCTATTTTATCCTAGAATTAAATATATTGATCAGTTTAACTTCTATAGATTTGTTGTATCTTTTTATATACATGTAGAGGTGCATATGCATCAACACGTAAAGGTCAGCTCGAGGTCGTTTTTTGCCACCCCTTACATTACAGATTTTACAATACTAATTCGTATAGACATAATTAGCTTTTCTAATTACGATCGGTTGATTAGTCGATTCATTGATAAGCTTCGGATGTGAAATTCACAAAATTGCACATCCGAAACTGTTAAAAACAGCCTTGACAGTGAGATCTAATTAAAAGATTGGAAAATCGAGCTTGAGACTTTCAAGGCTTTTGTCAATGTCCCGATAGTACATCTGTCCGAAGAATGTGAGTTTTAGGAAACTCCAATTAAGATGTTATGATAAGTAATTAAGAAGTTGACAAATTCAATGGAATGCCTGAATGCTATGTTAGGATTTCAAAGGGGTTGTACATGAGACAGCTTGGCTTATGCACAAATACCGTACAAGATAAAGTCCCTGTGCTCTTTGACTCGTCGGATAAAACTCGCTTCGTCTATGTGTATTGTATCTACTATATTGCCCAATTCTATTTAGTCCATTGCTTTAACATACATGGGACTGGCTATATTTATCCGCCGAGTCAAAGAGCACCGGAACTTTATCGTATTAATACAATGGACTGGCTGTAGAGGACTAAACGACTTTATCCGCCGAGTCAAAGAGCACCGGGACTTTATCGTATTAATACATGGGACTGGCTGTAGAGGACTAAACGACTTTATCCGCCGAGTCAAAGAGCACCGGGACTTTATCGTATTAATACATGGGACTGGCTGTAGAGGACTAAACGACTTTATCCGCCGAGTCAAAGAGCACCGGGACTTTATCGTATTGATACATGGGACTGGCTGTAGAGGACAAAACCAGTTTATCCGCCTAGTCAAAGAGCACCGGGACTTTATCGTATTGATACATGGGACTGGTCGTAGAGGACAAAACCAGTTTATCCGCCTAGTCAAAGAGCACAGGGACTTTATCGTATGCATACATGGGACTGGCTGTAAAGGACAAAACCAGTTTATCCGCCGAGTCAAAGAGCACGGGGACTTTATCGTATGCATACATGGGACTGGCCGTAGAGGACAAAACCAGTTTATCCGCCTTGTCAAAGAGTACCGGGACTTTATCGTATTGATACATGGGACTGGCCGTAGAGGACAAAACCAGTTTATCCGCCTAGTCAAAGAGTACCGGGACTTTATCGTATTGATACATGGGACTGGCCGTAGAGGACAAAACCAGTTTATCCGCCTAGTCAAAGAGCACAGGGACTTTATCGTATGCATACATGGGACTGGCTGTAAAGGACAAAACCAGTTTATCCGCCGAGTCAAAAAGCACAGGGACTTTATCGTATGCATACATGGGAGTGGCTGTAAAGGACAAAACCAGTTTATCCGCCGACTCAAAGAGCACGGGGACTTTATCGTATTGGTTTAATATCGTACGACAACGAAAGTAGAGGTTTGATTTTGAAATCGTACTTTGAACATGAGGTCCGTACTGCGGATGTTCCCGTAGTTTCAGTTGACTCTGAGGATTGAGTAAGTCCCGGACTTTTTCCCGGTAGATTTCCATGAAACTGACTTCCATCCGAAAAGCCGGACTCTTGTCTCCCGGTAAATTCCCCGCTTCACCTTCGACCCCTTCCTCCGCCGTCTTCAGCTTCTCCCAAATGTTGTGACACAAGCGGGGAATTATACCCGGCTCATCCTGCATTACACAATCCCCATTCAGAATTAATTGCCATTTCTTATGAATAAAATTCAAGCCAGATCACTTTAGATTTTGAAAATGATTCCATATTTCATGTCCCACAAGATAGATTTACTTAAAGCAAAATCTGTTCAATCAAACACCAGATTTTTAATAATCCGAATCCCGATTTACGGTTCCGATTATGATGGGATCTAATTTAGGGAAGCATTAAATCTTTTGAACCGCAAAACGGGTGATGGGGACTTATTTCTGGAACTTTGGAGAAAAAACATTTTTTTTAACTGAGATTGACCTTTGAGCCAAGCATCGTATGTGTTTTTCCAGTGCCACTCTGTCCATAAGCGAGGAGGCAGGCATTGTAGCCCTGAAGAACCGATTTCTCGAGAGGGGGTCCCATCTCCCTGTAAACCTCGGACTGAGATGCCCCCTCTGACCCGTCCCCTTCTAGCCAAAATCCATGGTCGAATTTAAATTGACGATATCGGGCTCGACTGTCGGCTTTTGGTCTCTCTGGAACCTGGAGCAAAAAGCAAATCAATTACAATAATCTACAGGAAGTATCGCCGATGAATTATGAAAAATTAATTTAAAATTTCATAAGTTCCAAAGTGAAAAAATACGTTTTTTTGTGATTTCCTGCTAGGAAATCGTTGGGAATTAAAAATCAAAGATCATCTGCTGTCATTTACTTAAATGTTTCAGACATGAACTAATTTTTCTGTTTGATAAAAATCAACTGCAACTACGATTTCAAATTTCCAATTAGGAGTTTTAAAAAGTTGAGTCGTTCTTCATGAACGGCCCATTTTGCCAAAACAGAGTTAAGTGATCACACGTCCGACGTCCGGTCTATCAATTAGTTCCAATCAGTTTTAATAACTTGCAATTAGGGTTCAAGCAACCCCGAGTTTTTGGGATCCTATGTTTTGAATCGCTTATTCCAGTTCCAGCAACGGTAATAGTTTTTCACAATTGAAACCTCAAATGCAAAATTGCAAACCTATCCATATCAGAGTGTTTTTTAAGCCAAAACTCCATTCCTGGAACCCTGAAGTTGCAGTTGCAGATTTTGGCGAATAATTGCAGGACTTACGCGAATATCTGTAATAAAGGCCGAGTTATCTTCAACAGCCACCACCACCGGAAATCCTCCACTTACTTCACTACAATTAAATCATATGCATTATTTGACATCTTTATAAAGACCCACCCTGGTATAAGGAATTCCAATATTGAATACCCTTATTGCAGACAATGGACATGCAAAGACTCCTCATCCTCAATATGAACGAGGTTAGCTCTTTACATTAATAAAACAGATTGTAATGTATCCCGTAGGGCGTAGGTCATTGCAGTAGTTTTAAGCAAATACGTTTTGCGAAAAATAATTTGGCGAACCGATTTCCACCATATTTTGGATCTAGTTAATTGGAGATGAGGAATCTTTGCTTGTCCATTGTACGTCCAGTTTAAACTTATTCTTTAGACATCCTTAAATTTGAGAAGCCCCTACCGATCGGAGAGAGGTCGAACCCTAAGGCCAACCCGGATTTTTGACATAATCCCTTGGTCCCACTAATCGCTTGTTAATCTCCCTATAAATCACTCCACATTGCCCCAACCATTTTTCGAAATTTCATTGTGACAGCTCCAACAGCGTTCAGTTATTCAGAGGAATTTTATTCGATTTGTGGATGAATTATAAAAATTTCGGAAATTACACAAAACTTATAGAGTTCCCCTTGATCTATATTAGTAAATACAATTTCTTAAACTCGGGAGGAATAAATGAGCCCTTGTTCTTGGAACAAGATGAGTCGGCGAAGATGATAATTTTGAGGAGCATGGGCAGTTCTGCTTGCGTTTAATCAACAGTTCAATTAAATCGATACTAACTGCACAGTTTGAATTCATTTAAATGCCAAGAAATTCCTATTTAATTTGAGCTCAATCAGTCAAGTCTGGGTTTAAATCCTAATTCATGTGGAACAGTTTTGTTGACAAATCTGTATCTGGGTTTATCTTATATTTTGCATTAAAAGCATCTTGAAAATTGACAGACAGATTGTAAATTTATTAATCTGGAGCACAATTAAATCAATTTATTTTAAATGCAAGCAAAAATTCACAAACTCTTATTTTATTTGATGATTTTGGTACAATTTTATTGATACGCTTTAAAAAATCTTCTAAATATGATTTTTTTTTGCAGTTTTTTTTTTAAAATGTCTTGACAGAATACTCGTGTCTTCTTGGCAAAGAGACTGACTTTAATAATTTGTGAAATATTTTGATTTTTGAGTCCGAGGGAGAGACTGCGGTTGAGGAGGATTTGGAGGAAGAAGAATTCGGATTTACTAACAGAGATCATCTTCTGGACTATTTATAGAATGATATGGAATGGGAGGAAGCAACCCTATTTCTCGAACCGACCCTATAGGACTCCATACTAAAATGCTTATCTTTTTACGACTTTATATCTATATTTATCCCCCTCCGATTCTAGTATAAACATCCGTTTCGAGTTTAACTACAGTCCTTCACTTAACTATAGTGATACATTAACTATAATATTTTTATATAGAATGATAGATACTAGATACAACACAACTCGATCGTGTTCCGAGGCTGGAGTCGAATGATAGCTATTAATTCCGAATATTGTAAAAACTCAAATAAGGCCCCACCCCCTGGAATAACTCCGTGTCCTCTTCTCTATCTGATTTCTAGCTTTTCATGTGGGGACTTATTTCGGGGTGTTTGGACGGGTACTTACGTCTCATGTGAACTGTCAAGCATACGGCATTTCATGTACGTAGATACTTTAAGTTGACCTTGTTGGTCAGGTGTCCGTCATTAATAAATCCCGAATAGGTGCGACCGTGTAGGTCAAAGGTCAAATTTTTATAAAGTATATTCCCATGGGTGTGGCATCTTTGCATTGGCTGATGCAAACACGGGCTATCCAAATCGTTACTTTCGCTCTATTATTGGGGCGAAGTGAGATATTTTCAATTTGGCCGTTTTTAAGCATATTTAATGTTTATACACCTTGAATTATGAAAAGTTCGAAAGTATTTCACTTTCTGTTCTTTCATTGTTTCGGTAATAATTCCCGCATTGTTTTGTTTGTATTAATTTTACCTTGCATAAGAATAAAAAGATTCCATTCAACATAGACATAATTCGTTTGTGGATACCGTTCATAAATGGCGTTGAAGGGCTTGATGTATATCGATGTATTGATGAAATTTTTTGCTTAAAATTAAGCATGAGATTTCAAAATTATTGAAAAATTAAGATTAATCCTCTGCTTTAGTGAAATTTAAAAATACAATTTTAAGTTTTTTATGAAAACATTCTTATGATAAAATGTGATCCTTGCGCGTTTCCAAATCCCCGATGCTGATGCACCCTTTCATTTACGAACAATTGGTTTTGTTCAAAAACGGCCTCATCTCTAATTACAGTCAATGTTATGCTAATGCTAATTGTTGTTGTTTGGCAGTGGATTTAACCTCAGAATCCTGACACAATGTATTTGAAATCGTATAAAACGGAAACCATGTTCTCTTTTCAAATCATATCACAATCTGATTATCAAACTTACAATGCAGATCGGTTTAATTTTGTCCCTGCTACTTGTAGCTCTTTGCTACCTCGTCTCCGCCAATCGTAAGCCAACATTTTAATATCAATCAATTAATCTGTGACCAATTTTGTTGTTTCCAACTCGAACTCTTAATTTCAAACAATTTTGTTAAAAGAAATTTAATTTTTTGTTGATGTGGGTGGGGCTATATTTCCGAAAGGCTTCTATTAAGTCGGTTTAGGGGGTTCTTAATTAAAAGGCATGTACGGTAAATTGTAATTGAGTGATGTATATGAATTTGCTCTATGGTTGGGGAAACGTGAGATTCCTGTACAACGACCTTAAATCTTATTTCACGTCTTGTTTCGATGTGCCTTTGCAAGAGTTTACTAATTTTTTTAAATTTGTTCCTGTTTATTTCAGAAGCTGTTTTTGAGCCGGCACCGGGTGCTTTCGGAGTCCGTGCCCCGGAGGAACCGACAGATTCGCACCAGAGAGTGAAGCGTCAGGGTTACGGGTGCGGAAGGAGGTCCCGCATTAATTACAGGCCCATTTACGGAGGATATGCACCCGAGAGCGACATTTGGAGCTGGGGTCACAGCGGTTGGGGCAGTACGTTTACTAATTACAAACTTTTTTTATTATTATTAATGAATTATCTTAATATTAAATTGTATATTAATTGATCATTCCATTTGTTCCATAATCGTAGATCACGGAAGGAGATAAATGACCCACTGGATATTCAGAGGTATCTATCCACCAGACACGTTATTTACCATCTTATTCTCAGTTAACGGATTGTTCCAGTTAATAAATCATTCGAAATAAAATCGAAACTTTTAAACCCGAAATCGAGTCTCGAGCATAACCTTATTCCTTGGATGTAAAATATCGAGTTGATGAGTTTGTTGTGTTTGACTGTAAAACGCATTAGATCATCCCAGCATCCGGTTTAATACTCAAAAGCCTGAAACGGAATAGGAGAATATTTCGAAAGCAGTGGGGAAATAAATAATGCTGCAAAAAAAATTGCGAAAATTTCCTATATCAATCGGGCCAACCCCTCTTTAGTTAAAAATTGTTTATTAATATAATATTATTAAGGGGTGAAACCCTTTAATGTTTTTACTCTGTCCGTCCGTCCGTCCGTCCGTACTCGCTCTAACTCTCGAACGGTTGAATTTTTTCGATTTTTTTCTCGAATATTTGCTTAGTGAGTACTACCTCCCATTCAGTTCGAAGATAAACCAGATCGGTCACACCCCCCTCATTTTCTCAATCTGCTCAATGTTAAAAAACCACCACCGCACCGTCATGCTAACCACCACAATCTGCATCTACAACATATAATAGTCTCAACTCTCAATTACGTATGGCTAGAATTTTTTTCTTCAAATATTAACCATACATGTGTGACATATCGTTGGAAGAGTACGGTAATGTACTATTCAATGGTTTCTACAACTTTACTCAATGATTGGGGAAACGTAAGATTCTTCGACTCCTATATTTCGGACAATGACTTTAAATGTTATTTAATGCCTTATTTCGTGTAGTTTCACCCCTTTTCGATGTGCGTTTACAACGGTTTATTATCATTGGATCTGTTCTATTGTCGTAGGTCTCGGAAGGAGATAAAGGTCACACTGGATTGCCTAATCAGAAACCACATTTACCATCTTTGATTTTATTATTAATATCGGATTGTTGAAGTTAATAATTCATTCATAATAAAATGCAAACTTTTCTAATCTTAAAATCGAGTCTTATTTTGTAAATATAAATTTAAGATTAGGTTGCAGAGGCATGATTTGATTTGATTTGATTTAAACTTTATTAATGTGTCAAATAGATTCAAAATTATTACATTCTGTTCTTCCATCCGTGACACAGATCTCAGTTACAACAATAATCATACAAGTATCAAAATAAAGTCCAGTATCAGTCCGATTGTGATGAATTAATTAACATATTCACTTTGCCTTTTAGCAATTATCCATTCTCTAACTAGTTCTTTATATTTATCATAACCTATAGAATTTAGCACCCAATCATTTGGTAAACTATTCCATAAAAGAGCACCTTTATATATAGTCGAATTCTTAAAAATTATACTATTGAATGACGGAGCCACAACTCGTGGCATCAGATTGTTAGCCGAGTGCTGCGAGAAAGCAAGCTTGTTCTTCCTAAATAATTTGTACATATTTTTAAGTATGACAAATGTAATACGTTCAGTCACAGATAGGAAATTACAGCTATCCCAAAGTTCATACATATTAATAGATTCTTTAACTTTTTCATAACATTTCTTAGATCTTCTGATGAGTACAGGTAAGTGAAAACTAACAAGAAAGCTATCAATTCTTCCCTGTAATTGATCAAGAATTGGATTAGTATGAACAGCCCATATATCAAGACTATAATCTATTACAGAGTGTACATACGCATTAAGCATAATTACAGAGTTGCTATAACCATAACCTTAGAAGTTAGATATCTTTTTATACCTTGAAGGTATTTAAGTCTATGAGACACTTTATTTTGTACTAATTTGAGATGTTTCAAAAAGTCATTGTAGGTTCAAATGTAATACCAAGATATTTGAATTCGTAGACTCTTTCAATTTTATTATTATTAACTAAAATAACATCATTCAATTCTTTCCTAATTGACAAATCCTTGCTTTTATGGAAAACCATATATTTCGTCTTTTCAAAGTTAATGGAAAGACCATTCTCATCACTCCAATCACAAATCTTTTTAACTTGAAGAGACAGATCTTTGACTATGTCATCGCTATTTTTACCAGAAGCAAAGACGACAAGATCATCAGCATACAATAAATATTGATTAAAAATACAAGTTTCAATATCGTTAACGAACATACTGAAGAGCAGCGGACCTAGCGCTGAGCCTTGAGGAACACCACAAGGTAGATTATACAACTTTTCATTACTATCAATAGTGAATACCCTATCAGTTAGCCCCTGGTGAACTATATTAACATACCAAGATTCTAATTTGTACTCTGTCATTAGCTTACGAACTAATAACTTATGATTAACCGAATCAAAGGCAGATCTCAAGTCAAAAAATACTGCAACTACCTTGGTTTTAGGTTTATCAATTTGTTCATAAATGTAATTAGAAAAAATAGTAAGAGCAGTATGACATGATCTATTTTTCCTATACGCGTGTTGCTTGTCACTTAACATAACATCAACTCTATTCATAAGTCTTAAAAACATATACTTCTCAAAAATTTTACAGTAGCCATTCAAAATTGAAATTGGCCTATAATTTTTGGCTATTCGTCGGGAGATTTTGCCCTTAAAAAGAGGAATAATGTTAGCCTCTTTGAGGGTATACATGCAACTTTAGTCATTACAGTAAAAAGTGTAGCTATTTTTTGATATTGATGCTAAATGTAGGAGATTTTCTGTATGGATCATCCCGAAATAAGTCCCCACCCATTTATTTTTAAAGTATAAGTTGACCAGTTCACAGAAGTAATTGGAAATGGATTATTTCTCAGATCCCCCGGAATAATTCCTCACCCACATACATCCCCAATAGAGCTCGAGTCGAAAAACATGCGATATTTATACGGAATAAAAAACAATATAAAAAAATACTGAAGGTTTCAATAATTGCAATCCGGGCATGATTGTATTTGTAAGTATGTGTCCCTTGAATAAGGACATAATTAAAAACAAAAACGGAATTCAACATTAGATTTGCATACGGTTCATAAATGTCGTTGCAGAACGTATCGTTGAGGAACCGTATTATTAAAAATTGTATGCAAACTATCGAGAAATCGTTGAAAATTAAAGTAGCATCTAGTAGGTCAGTCAGTGATTCAGTCAAAAATATCTTCATAATTTAAAAAAAAATTTCTTTGGTATTAAAAATCCTGTCTGAAATCGTAAATAATATCCTTGAGAACGTTTTCCAATTCATGAAGCTGAACACATTTCTGTGTCACAAACAATTGTTTTGAACAAAAATGGCCTTATCTGTAATTGAAATCAATGCTAATTAATGAATGTTGTATATTCTTGGCTTTTTTGGTTTCTGAATCCTGACACAATGTACCTTAAATCCTATAAAACCGAGTTCTCTATTGTTTTGAAACTCATATCTCAATCGGATTATCAATCCAAAATGCAGATCGGTTTAATTTTATCCCTGCTACTTGTGGCTCTTTGCTCCTTCGTCTCCGCCAATCGTAAGCCGATATTTTGAATTTGATATTAGAAACCACTTAATTGATCATTTAATTGTATTTTAGACCAAATATGTCGTTTTCTCAGTTTTAAATCGTATTTTCAAAACATTCTGTTTTCGGAAAAGGTTTTTTCTTTCGGACTTTCAATTTTTTGCATGTATCTGTAACATTAGTTTTAACAGAAATAGTTCAGGGTAAAAATCGGTTTTTATCTCTACTAGGGTATTAGCCAGGTTCAACGATGTATAAGAATTTTCTCTATGATTGGGGCACTGTGAGATTCTTAAAACGACCGCCAGGAGTCGGGCAGCGATGTAAAATGTTATTTGATGTCTTGTTTTGTGTACTTTCACCTTGTTTTGACTTTTGCAACAGTTTATTACTTTTACTAATTATGTTATTGTTTGTTTCGGAAGCTGTTTTTGAGCCTTTAGGATTGCGCGCCCAAGGGGGACCGAGCGATTCACACCGCAGAGTTAAACGTCAGGGTTACAGATGCGGACGAAGGTTCCTTCCTTTTAGCGGATATGGCCCCGAAAGCGACATTTGGAGTTGGGGTCACAGCGGTTGGGGCAGTACGTTTACTAATTACAAACTTTTTTTTTATTAATGAATTAATTTAATATTAAATTATATATTAATTTATCATTCCATTTGTTCCATAATCGTAGATCACGGCAGGAGATAAATGACCCACTGGATTGTCAGAGGTATCTATCCACCAGACACGTTATTTACCATCTTATTCTCAGTTAACGGATTGTTCCAGTTAATAAATCATTCGTAATAAAATCGAAACTTTTCAAACGTCGAAATCTAGTCTCGAGCCTAACCTTATTCCATATAAACCTAAAGATATACGGCTACTTTGGATACGAACTATCGGGTTAATGAGTTGCTTGTGTTTGACCAAAAACTGTTAACATTAACTTTCATAAATCATCCCAGTATCCGTTTTAATACAAAAAGGCAGCTAACGCTTAAAATAGGAAAAACTAAATGGTTTTAAAATCATGACTAGAGTGGCACTAGTACAATAATTTTGCTCTCTTCAGAGCCAGGATTTTTTCCCGCTTTTGCACCTTCTCCCTCTAACTAATATTGTGGTGTGTTAAAAATTCAAAAAATCTTGTCCTAGAACACAGAAGAGAGTGTCGTTACAATATACAAGTTACAACCAAATTACTGGAGATTACACAAATTGATCTCGAGAAATTATTTCGGGATTTTATATGATTCTGATATCGTAGGTTCCACTGTCAGTTAAGTTAGGTTAGGGGTTGTTTCCGGAATTTAGGGATTTTATAGAAAACTAGGCGTAAGCCCGGTAAAAACCGGGATTCTATGTGTTGGGTCAAAATTGTTAACCGTACTTCATTCCTGCATCTTCAATATCAAGAACGTTTCAAGGATTTTTAACGGCATAATTCTGGCCCACCACTTAGAATCTCGGTTTTTACCGGGCTTACGCCTAGTACAATTGACCTTCTTGTCAGTTTTTAAGGTCAAGGAGTCAAAATTTTGAAATTTTAACAGAACCGAAGGCTTTCTCGGCGGAAGGAGATGTAAATTGATATGTCACACGATGATTTCAAAATTTTGACTACTTTGACCGTTTCAAGGTCAAAGGGTCAAAATTTTGAAATTCCAACATAGCCAAAGTATTTCTCGCTTGGCGACGGTTTAAATCAGTGCCTCACATTACCGCTTTGAGAAATAAAAATCAAAAGGTCACGTTAGCCCAGGTCGCACGTCACAAATTTTCAAAATTTAAAGATGGTCTGGCCCCGTCCGAATTTATTTTAGAATTTTTGGCTATCTCGGTTTTCTTAAATATTGACCAAGTAAAAAATGCATAGACACAATATCACGTACATACAAATGGCCGGAATTATGTATATGGATTGCCCGAATTTTCCCTTGTTTGCTTTCCTAAACCCGTTCTTGTTAAATTCAGACGCTTTTTTGCGCCAGCATAGCACCTGGTGCTTTCGGAGTCCGTATCCCAGAGGAGCGGATAGCAAACCACAACAGAGTTTAGCGTCAAGGCAAATGGGCTGTAGGCAGAAGAACCGTTTTGCGTACGGAGGAATGCCCGTGTCCTGAGAGCGACATTTGGCACTATGGACATCGTGGGTGAGGGGCGGAGAAAGGAAAAGGGTTTTTTCCTCTCTCGCTCACTCAACTCCTTTTTGCTAACAAAAAACCACCCGCGCCCTTCCTTTCCCCTCAATTTTCTTCACAATTTCGAAAGCAGTGGGGAAAATAATGCTACAAAAAATTGCAAAAATTTCCTATATCAATCGGGCCAACCCCCCTCTTTAGTTAAAAATTGTTTATTAATATAAAATATTATTATCATATCATTGGATCTGTTCTATTGTCGTAGGTCTCGGAAGGAGATAAAGGTCACACTGGATTGCCTGCGGTATTCAATCTACCAGACCCATTATGCCTAACCACTAACCACATTTACCATCTTTGATTTTATTATTAATTGAGGGATTGTTGAAGGTAATAATTCATTCATAATATAAAATTCAAACGTTTATACTATAATGTCAAAATCGAGTTTACTCTTACTCTGATTTCGTGAATATAAATTTAAGATTAGATTGCAGAGGCATGTAGCAGAATTGCTGTATTGATCATCCCGGAATAAGTCCCCACCCATTTGGAGGTTAAGTAAAGGGTATTTTAACTGAAAATGGATGAATCTTAAGTAAGATATTTTTAAAGCATAAGTTGATTAGTTCACAGAAGTAATTGGGAATTCTCATATCCCTCCGGAATAAGTCCTCCCCCACAAATACATCCCCAATAGAGCTCGTCGAAAAACATGGGATATTTATACGGAATAAAAAACAATATAATCAAATACTGACGGTTTCAATAATTGCAACCCCGGCATTGATTGTATTTGTATGTTCCCCTTGAGTAAGGACATAATTGAAAACAAAAACTGAATTCAACATTACACTTGGGTACTTTGATAGGGTTTATAAATGTCGTTGACTAATCGTATCATTAAAATTATATGGTAACAATTGGGAAATCCTTGAAAATTAAAATAGTAGGTTAGTCAGTTCAGTCAAAAATATCTTGATAATTTAAAAAATTTCTTGGTATTAAAAATTCTGTCTGAAATCGTAAATATCCTTGAGAACTTTTTCCAATTCCTGAAGCTGAACACATTTCTGTGTCACAAACAATTGTTTTGAACAAATGGCCTTATCCGTAATTGAAATCAATGCTAATTAATTAATGTTGTATATTTTTGGCTTTTTTGGCCTCTGAATCCTGACACAATGTACCTTAAATCTTATAAGACCGAGTTCTCTATTGTTTTGAAACTCATATCTCAATCGGATTATCAAATCCAAAATGCAGATCCGTTTAATTTTGTCCCTGCTACTTGTAGCTCTTTGCTCCTTCGTCTCCACCAATCGTAAGCCGATATTTTGAATTTGATATTAGAACTTCCATCCCTACCATTAGATACCACTTAATTGATCATTTAATTGCTTTTTAGACCAAATATGTTCTTTTCTCAGTTTTAAATCGTATTTTCAAAACATTCTGTTTTCGGAAAAGGTTTTTTCTTTCGGGCTTTCAATTTTTTGCATGTACCTGTAACATTAGTTTTACCAGAAATAGTCATTGTAATATTCTTCTAAACAAGGGTAAAATCGGTATTTTATCTATACTAGGGTATTAGGCAGGTTCAACGATGTATATGAATTTTCTCTATGATTGGGGCACTGTGAGATTCTTAAAGCGACCGTCAGGAGTCGGACAGCGATGTAAAATGTTATTTGATGTCTTGTTTTCTGTACTTTCACCTTGTTTTGACTTTCGCAACAGTTTATTACTTTTGCTAATTATGTTATTTTTTGTTTCTCGAAGCTGTTTTTGAGCCTTTAGGATTGCGTGCCGCAGGGGGACCGAGCGATTCACACCGACGAGTTAAACGTCAGGGTTACAGATGCGGAAGAAGGTTCCTTCCTTTCAGCGGATATGGCCCCGAACGCGACCTTTGGTTTTTCTTTTAATTTGATTTGATAAACTTAAACAGGTCTCAGTTAAAACAATTACATTCAGTGAAAATAGGTATGCCATTTCAAAGTCCAGTTATTTCCCGAATAATAAACTTTATATATACATCATTTCTCTTGGCTATTGTCCATTCTCTAACTAGTTCTTTAAATCTATTATAACCAATGTCATTGAGTTTCCAATCTTTTGGAACAGTATTCCATAGTTGACCCTCTTTAAAAGACAAAGAGTTCCTAAAGATTTGGCTTTTAAAAGAAACAGTTTGGATTATGGGCATTGGTTTTGAGAGCGATCCGTTGGAGTAGGTTAGTTTCTTATGTATGAACTTTTTGTACATGTTTTTTTGGATATCAAAATCAATCCGTTCATATATTGATGTTGATATTTATGCTTCTCTTAATTTGATCATAGCTTTTCTTTGATCTTCTAATGAAAGTTGGGAGGAAGAAGCTGACTAAAAATCTCTCAATTTTGTCTTGCATTTGAGCTAACGTTTGAGCCGTTTGAACTGCTCATAGTTCTAAACCAAAGTCAATGATGGAGTGAACATAGGCATTAATCATAATTATCATAAGATTTGTAGACAGATAACGTTTAAATCCCTGAATATACTTAAGTCTATTAGAGATTTTGTTTGGAACTGAACTGGAGTTGGGGTCACAGCGGTTGGGGCAGTACGTTTACTAATTAGAAACTTTTTTTTTATTATTAATGAATTAATTTAATATTAAATTGTATATTAATTTATCATTCCATTTGTTCCATAATCGTAGATCACGGAAGGAGATAAATGACCCACTGGATTGTCAGAGGTATCTATCCACCAGACACGTTATTTACCATCTTATTCTCAGTTGACGGATTGTTCCAGTTAAGAAATCATTCGTAATAAAATCGAAACTTTTCAAACGTCGAAATCTAGTCCCGAGCATAACCTTATTCCATATAAACCTAAAGATATACGGCTGGCTACTTTAGATGCGAACTATCGGGTTAATGAGTTTCTTTTGTTTGACCAAAAAATGTTAAGTTTAATTTGCATAAATCATCCCAGTATCCGTTTTAATACAAAAAGGCAGCTAACGCTGAAAATAGGAAAAACTAGAATGGTTTTAAAATCATGACTAGAGTGGCACTAGTTCAATAATTTTCCTCTCTTCGGGGACAGGATTTTTTCCCGCTTTTAGACCTTCTCCCTTTAACTAACATTGTGGTGTGTTAAAAATTCAAAAAAATCTTGTCCTAGAACACAGAAGAGTGTCGTTACAATTTGCAATCGTAAGCCAATATTTCATATCTAATATAAGATTTTTTTTACATGTTTTGTTCGTTTTTAACTTGACTTTAAATCAAGCTGTCTATTCTATTTCAAAAAGGCTACAAGCCATTAACTAACCACCTAATATGTGGGTTTTGAGTTAACGCAATTATATTCAACCTCTATATTAATTTAAAACCCAAAATTCTCTATATCTTGTTAATAGTCAACGGGCATATTCCAGACAAATAGTTTTTGATCATTTTATACGTATGATATGAGCTAGAGACGTTCCAGAACCAAATTACTGGAGATTACACAAATTGATGTCGAAATTATTTCGGGACTTTATTTCGTTCTGATACCGTAGGTTCCATTGTTAGCTAAGGTTAGGTTAGGGTTATTTCGGGATTTTTATAGAAAATCAGAAATTTCCCTTGTTTCTTTCCTTAACCCGTTGGTTTTAAATTCAGAAGCTTTTTTGAGCCAGCACCGGGTGCTTTCGGAGTCCGTATTCCAGAGGGACGGGTGGCAAACCACAACAGAGCTAAATGTCAAGGTATGGGCTGTAGGCAGAAGAACCGTTTTGCTTATGGAGGAATGGGTCCTGAGAGCGACATTTGACATTATGGACATCGTGGATGGGCCGGTAGGGTCCGAAATTGTTTTTTTTTAATATTAATTACTCAATATAGTTAAAAATAGTTTATTAATATAATATCATTCGATCTGTTCTATTTTCGTAGGTCTCAGAAGGAGATAAAGGTGACACTGGATTGTCTGCGGTATCCAATCTACCAGACCCATTATGCCTAACCACTAACCACATTTACCATCTTTGATTTTATTATTAATTGAGGGACTGTTGAAGTTTTTAATAATTCATTCATAATATAGTAACTTTTCTGATGTCAAAATCGAGTCTAGTCTTATTTCGTAAGAATTGGGTGGGTTTGATATGTGGGGTGTAGGCGATGTCATCCCGGAATAAGTCCCCACCCATTTGGAGGTTAAGTAAATGGTATTTTAACTGTAAATGGATGAGTCTTTTAAGCAAGATATTTTTAAAGCAGAAGTTATTGGAAATCGATTCTTTCTCATATCTCTCCGGAATAAGTCCTCCCCCACAAATACATCCCCAATAGAGCTCGTCGAAAAACATGCGATATTTATACGGAATAAAAAACAATATTTTATAATACTGAAGGTTACAATAATAATTGCAATCCCGGCATTGATTGTATTTGTATGTTTCCCTTGAATAAGGACATAATTAAAAACAAAAACTGAATTCAACATTACACTTGGGTACTTTGATACGGTTCATAAATGTCGTTGACGAATCGTATCATTAAAATTATATGGAAACAATCGGGAAATCGTTGAGAATTAAAATATTAGGTTAGTCACTTTTCAGTCAAAAATATCTTCAAAATTTAAAAAATTTCTTTGGTATTAAAAATGCTGTACAAAATCGTAAATAGTCATCCTTGAGAACTTATTTCCAATTCATGAAGCTGAACACATTTCTGTATACGAACCATTTGTTTTGAACAAATGGCCTTATCCGTAATTGAAGTCAATGCTAATTCATTAATGTTGTATATTCTTGGCTTTTTTGGCCTCTGAATCCTGACACAATGTACCTTAAATCCTATAAGACCGAGTTCTCTATTGTTTTGAAACTCATATCTCAATCGGATTGTCAAATCCAAAATGCAGATCGGTTTAATTTTGTCCCTGCTACTTGTAGCTGTTTGCTGCCTCGTCTCCGCCAATCGTAAGCCGATATTTTCAATTTGATATTAGAAAACCTTAATTGGTTTAATTGTTTTTGTGGACCAAGTGTGTTCTTTTTTTCAGATTTAAATTATTATGTTTTTTCGGGCTTTCATTTTTTGCATCTGTACCATTAATTTTACTATTAATAGTCATTATAATATTCTTCAAAACAAGGGTAAAATCGGTATTTAATCTATACTAGGGTATTAACCAGGTTCAACGATGTATATAAATTTTCTCTATGATTGGGGCACTGTGAGATTCTTGTGCAAAACGAGCGCCAGGTGTCGGACAGCGATGTAAAATGTTATTTGATGTCTTGTTTTGTGTACTTTCACCTTGTTTTGACTTTCGCAACAGTATAGTACCTGTTACTAATTATGTTATTTTTTGTTTCTCGAAGCTGTTTTTGAGCCTTTAGGATTGGGTGCCCCAGGGGGACCGAGCGATTCACACCGCAGAGTTAAACGTCAGGGTTACAGATGCGGAAGAAGGTTCCTTCCTTTCAGCGGATATCGCCCCGAAAGCGACATTTGGGGTGCTGGTGGCGGATGGGCAAGTAAGTTTCAAAATTTAACATCTATTCCAAATCACTTAACCTTTGTACAGAACTGTACAAAATTGTACACAATTGTACAGAAATGTACACAATTGTACAGAATTGTAAATTAATTTAACCATTCCATCTGTTTTCTCAACGTAGCTCCCTGGGGATAAATGTCCCTCGGCAAAGGAGAACTATTCATCTTACAACCCGATTGCCGTACAAACCATATTTACCAACTTAATCTCAATTAACGGATTGTTCTAGCCATCGAAACCATTGAAACCTCGTAAATGTGTACTTAAGATTCGATACGATAAACGTTTTTCGGGATAGAGCCTTCCGGAACAAATCTCCACCCGTTTTTAAGGTTCTGATGAAATTTTCCCGAAATCCTCGCCTTTAAAAATCTTAAATGCGTATTACATTGATTTAAACTAGTTGTTTTTTTAATAAATAAAAAAATTAAGTACTTGAGAAGATATAGAGAATCACTGATTGCATATCGAATACTAATATGCATCATATTATAGAACATTAATAAAATATTTAAGATTTCTGTTGTTACAATTTCCGAATTGTAAAATCGTTGAAAATTAAAAGTGATTTAGTCAAATTAAAATATATGTTCAGGATTTCTCACTTTTCTGTTGTACTAAAAAAAATCATCCTTGAGGATGGGTTTCTAATTCTCGAAGCTCATGAAAGTGAAATCACTCCGGTATGAACAATAGATTTTGTACAAACGACCTTACCAGCAATTTAACTCAATAATTAATTATTTAGTTAATTATTCATTGTTGTAGGGTTGTACATTCGTATCTGGCCACTAAACCCAAACAGAATTTCATTAAATCTTATAAAACCAAATACCCTTTTGTTTTAAACCGCACATCTCAATCGGATTATCAAATAATTGAAAAATGCAGATCGGTTTAATTTTATCTCTTCTACTTGTGGCCGTTTGCTACCTGGTCTCTGCCAATGGTAAGACATTATCTCATAAACTCATTGCTTTTCCCTCGGACCTTTTATTGGAAATTTGATATTTAAATCTGTGTTAGATAAAATTTGTCTAAAACATTTACTAAAAAAATTCTAAAAAAGTTCGGGGGGGGAAATCAATGTTATATCTAAAAGAGTTAAATCAATGTTCCTGAAACAAATTTCATTTAATTCGACCTGATACGTCATTTGATTTCACAGAAATTATTTTCGGATTTTACTAAGATTTTAATATGCTCTAGAACATACATTCTAAGCAGGGAATATTTAACTAGGTTTACCGACTAAAATAATAGTAGGCTTTACATTACATTATTTCCAGTCCTTTATTTTTTGATTTTCTGATTTTTTCAAAGAAAATTGCAGGGTTTCGGTTTCCTAGCTTATTTCCCAAAATACGTTATTAAAGGGTGAAGCCCTTTAACGTCTTTACTCTATGGTTGGGGAAACTTGAGATTTTTTAATAAAGCGTCTCTATCGTGTCAGACAAGGACGTTAAACGTTTTTGATGTCTTGATCGAGTTGCTTCTCCCTTTTCCGTTGTTAATGTGCGTTTCCAACGGTTTATTGTTTGTTTTAGAAGCTGTTTTTGAACGAGGAGCGGGATATTTCGGAGTCCGTGTCGGAGGTGAAGGGGGTGAGGGTCATAGGAGAGTTAAACGTCAAATCCGATACCGCGGGGCCTGTAGAAACCGGTTGAATTACAGAAGAGTTAGCCCTGAGATGGACCTTATTTGGGGCGACGGAGGTTTGTACCCCCATTTAAACCCCTATCATGACCCTACCGTATAATCCGATTTAAAAGCCCATAAATAGCTCCATTTTAAGCCTTTTACTTGATTTATTGGTTAATGACCTGTACTTGTAAATATTAAGATATCACCACTTTCCATGGTGGTTGGCTAAAGACAAAACCCAAATATGTTGTAGATGCTTTTTTTTGATATACCCGGTGGTGTCCTTGAAGGTTAATTGTAATTGCGACTTTAAGTTTACAATAACAATAATAATCGTTTCAAATCGCAGGTCTCGGAAAATAAAGAACCGGACAAAATTCGATATCAGAAGATCCATGGTACATTGCAGATGCACCAGATTCGGGTGAAATCAGGGCTGTTGGGGTTCTGGTTTTATTTTATTCACAAATTAAGTAACGCGTTTCGACCCAAAACTGATTTTGAAGCTATGGAATACAAAAACTCGTACTGTCAAAAGTTAATAAATACGGTTTTGAGTTAAAATTGTACCTTTTATCATTTTATGATTTGACGTTGTTATAATTTAGGATCAGATACGTAATGCAATTTGTTAAACAAAAGTTTAAAAATAAATCTAGTAGGTCAGAAAGGCCATAAGCCGGACTAGTACAATAAATTAATTGTCAAGAATGTTTATTTGTATGGATTCGAGGAACTAGAGGAATCGTGGCCTCGATTGCCAATCCATCGTTCGACAGTAAACCCAAAACCCCTTAATACTTGTCCATTTACATTTGACAAGGCATTTAAGATTTTAGAAATCTGATCATCAAGATGAAATTCGGTTTAATTTTGTCTCTTCTGCTTGTAGCCATGTGCTACGTTGCCTCTGCCTACGGTAAGCACATTTCCAAGCATGAAAATTAACTCCTTAATTTGCAATCAGACTAAATAAATCCCCCGGGGGAGCCCTAACTTTTAACCTCAAAAATTCTGTAGAATTTCACGGAATTTTAAATTAAATTGGGCAGAAACAGAGCCAATTATTATCATTATTATCTGAAATTATCTCGGATGTTTCAAAAATTGAAATGATCTGAGAATTCTGTAACATATTTCGAAAATCTGTTTCTGGTTTTAAAAATTAAAAAAAGCATTCGAAATTTTAATCTATGCTTACAATTTTCATGAAAATAAAATTTACGAACATAAGGCTCTAGTTCCAGTGTCTCTCTCCAGTGGGCGTATTTTAGTTTTAGACACTTACCTTAAGGGTTCCGGTATAAGTTTTACATACGTCTGTTACAGATGCAACTTTTGAGTCTCAAGGATTGAGTCTGGAAAGCGCGGAAGAAAGCGGGATTAAAATGCGCGTTAAAAGAAGGGCAGGCCGGAGGTCATCGCGGCGCGGAGGGCGGAGATTTAGCGGTCGCGGTCGGTCGCTCAGTAATTATGGGCACATTGGCTTTGCCGGTAAGTTCCATTAATTTAAATGGAATTTCACCAAGACCCTACCGTATATATTGATTTAAAACCCCAGAAATGGCTATATTTCGTGAAGGGGCTGTACTTTTGGGGTTTTGTTCTATTTAATTGGTTAAAGATTAAAGCTACAGTTAAAGTTAAATTGGTTGATTGCACTTATAAATATGAAGTTATCACTTTGCACTGTGGATAGCTAAGAGCAAAATATGCGGTAGAGGCTTTTGCGGTGGTATCTAAACCAAAATTTACGGTTATTTATGATTATGATTATAATTTGAAGTTGAAAGTAACATTGTTTCTTGCTTTAAATTCGCAGGTCTCGGAAAATAAAGGATCGGTTAAAGTCGAGAGATTTAATTTTAAAAATAAATACATGAATCAAAACAATCAATTATATTGTGAATTTATTTACCCATATACAGTTGGATATTTTAATAAACAATATTTATATTCGATGCCTTAAATAAAATATCCATCCCTTAACCTCGCAAACACCAGGTACGTTTCTCACCCTCCCAGTCTGATTTCTCCATAACCCTGACAAATATGACACAATTCTGTGATTTTATTTTTTCTCATTTTTTTCTTGATATTTGCGTATCTATTGTTTAGGAATTTGAGACCTCCCTTGTTACTATTCTTACGTTGCAAACGATTAGTCCAAAGGACATGACATGGCACCAACGTAGTAACATTTTTAATTCTTAATTATGTTTATTTTTATTGATTGGAGGAAGTAGAGGATGGATGCATTCATGACCTCTATTGCCAATCCATCATTCGACGTTAACACTTAAATGTCTGCAATACGTGTGCCATTTAAATTTTAAAACCTGTACTTGATTTACAAATCAGATTATCAAAATGAAAATCGGCTTGATTTTGTCCCTTCTGCTTGTAGCCATGTGCTATGTTGCCTCTGCTTACGGTAAGCTCATTTACACCCATTGATTAAATCTCCTTAATTTGTAATTATCTACTTAAAGCAATTCCCAATAATCTCCGTGGTTTAACATTTTCTGGAGAATTTATGGCCTATTTCTATGGGGGACTTATTTCGGCAGACAGACCCTTAATCTGATCGGGGACTTATTTCGGTTCATAAATCCTTATCCTAATGTTGTAATGAGTACGGTGATCACACTGATGTTCAGAAACTGGAAAAACTTTTATTCAGGAATTTCAATTTTCGATTCATCACATTTTTCAAGAAATATGGTAGATTTTACCACTTTTAAAAGCCCATTGGGCATTAAAAACGTTCGCAATATTTTGCATGGGGGTATTAAGTTCACCCCTTAACTATTGACTGTTGTAATTGGTAATATACCTTTTATTTATTTATCTTTTGTATTTGATTGGGAATCCCGAGAAATTACCAACAAATTATTTTAAGGGATCAAAGAAATTGTCTTATTACAGATGCAACTTTTGAGTCTGAAGGATTAAGCCTGAAAAAAGGGATTAAAATGCGCGTTAAACGAACGCCTGGCCGGAGATCATCGCGGCGCGGTGGTAGGGGATACCGCGCGCGCGGTCGCAACTCGTATCGTCAGACAGGTAGGTGCTACGTTCTTTTTTCTACAGGATTCCTTGAAAACCGGCAATTAAATGAATTTTTGTTTTTAGCTTTAGGACATAAGGCTAAAACCGCATTGGAACTGGAGCAGTAGTTCAGAAATGGAGTTTGGAGATAAAAAATATATATATGAATATCTATTATAATAAAAAAGCTATGTCTGAATGTCAGTAACTGATGTTCCATCTATAGGTTTCTTAATGGATTGACTTATCAAAAAACTGAGATAGCCAAAAATTCTTTTAAAAAATTTGCGTCCCGGATAGCTATATGGGGTTTCAAAATTTCGTGACCTATGACCTGGGCTAACGTGACCTATCCTAATATTGTTCGTTAATGGTCGTGTGATGTACCGATTGACACTGCTGTTCTTCAAGAAATACTTTGGCTATTTTGGAATTTAAAAATTTTGGTTCCTGACCTCAATAACGGTCAAAAGGGTCGAATTTTCAAAATTGTTGTGTGACATAACAATTTACAACTTCTTTCGCCGAGAAACACTTTGGACATTTTAAAATTTCAAAACGTTTTGCTAAGGCCCGTCTGGGCCTGTGGTGGCCTAGTAATTTATAAGATTGTAAAAAAAATTAAAAATATATTATGTATTGGACTAATTCTGGCAGGAAATGAAATTATTTTGTTAAACAGAAAAGCATTTCATGTTTGCATCGTGTCTGTCTGTCTGTCTCTCCGTTCGCATCAATTTGCATTTGACCAGTCGATTTTAACTTGTCCCATATTTTAAGTCTTGCGATCCATCCTAACAACTGCATGGTTGCAATAGGAATGGAACGTTCCAAAACAATCTTACAATGAGTCGTTTTATGATACAAATACATAAATAAATAGAAAAGTTTTAAAATAAGTCAAGTAGGTCAGACAGGACACAGGAGATAAGCCCGAGTAGTACAATAACAAAACTTGTCAAATATGTTTATTTTTATGGATTCGAGGAACTAGAGGATTCATGGCCTCCATTGCCAATCCATCGTTCGTCAGTAAACCTTAAATCCATAATCTTTTTAATTTACATTTTACAAGCCATTTCAGATTTTACAAATCCGATTATCACAATGAAAATCGGTCTGATTATGTCCCTATTGTTAGTAGCTATTTGCTACGTTGCCTCTGCTTACGGTAAGCTCTTTTAAATCGTTAATTTACAATTAAATCTCCTCAGGGAAACGCTGTGGTTTAGCATTGAAGATAAACGTTTCAAAAAGGCTCAAAAACGTGGGGTTGGGTGGGGGACGTGAGAGTGAGCTTATCCTGTTCGGCCGTTCGGCAAACGATTCATTCCTAATGAATCATTAGTAATAAGTTAATTGTACAAACATAAGTGATTCACAGAAAAGTTGCTGTAAACCTTTAATCGCTTCATTTTTTATATTTTTTTGGACTCATTTGAGGCCCTTATTTTTACCAGCATGTTGCTAGCGGGGTCTTTTAAGTGAAACACCCTGTAAATCTAACTATATTAACAATTCCATTGAAGAGTTAGCCTAGAAGAAATGTCTATTACAGATGGAACTTTCGCGTCAGACGGATTGAGGATGGAGAGCGCGAAAGAAAGCGGTGACAAAATGCGCGTTAAAAGAACGGCTGGCCGTAGTGGCGCGCTATCGCGGCGCGAGGGAAGGAGAGCGTACCGCCGCCCGCCGCCGCCGCCACCCCCACCTTCCGGAGGCGGGATTAAAGATTATGGCCACTTTATCTGGGTCGGTACGTTCCTATCTAATACGTTGAACATTGTACTCCGTTTTAAGTGCCCATGGGTTTCTTTCTTTTGTTCCCCTAATTAAGTTAAGACAGTAGCTATATAGATATTTATAACGAACTGTTTTTAAATAATTTGGGTTGGAAAGGGCTTTTTGAAACCCTTTAAACGATTAAAATTACAAATTAAGAGCTTAGGGTAAACCTCGATTTAAAACCGGCCAGTTGAGGCTGAGGTTCTATTCCTTGAAGGTGTGATTTTGTTTAATTTATCGCTTCATATTATTTGACCCACAGAAATACTCAAATCAACCATATTAAACTTAGTTTTTATGTGTCACATTTATTTTGAATTTTTCCAAAAAGTCGCTAGTATATGTAGTAAACTAAGATTTACGGGTATTTACGATTACAACTGCTTTAAGTCTCCAATAATGTTTCAATTCGTAGGACACGGGAAATAAAGGACCGGACAAATATCGATATTAAAGACAACAACGGGATATGCTCAAAATTGTAATGAAAATCGGTGCTGCTACAGTTTTGATGTCATTCAGATTGAATTTTAATTTATTTTAATAAGTTTAATTTTTTGTAGATTAAATCTTTATTCTTCATATTCATGCTCCTATAAATTACAGAATTACTCAAAATCAGATAATAAAACTATTTTTAAATTAAATTCTATCATCACAACCATTCGTTTGGTATACGGAGAAAAGCGGCCCATCATAAGCGGCCCATCAAAAGCGGCCCATTATTAGCGGCCCTTACAATAAGCGGCCCTCACAATAAGCGGCCCATCATAAGCGGCCCATGACAATAAGCGGCCCATGACTATAACCGGCCCATCATAAGCGGCCCATGAAAATAAACGGCTCCAAAGTTCAGAGGAACTTGAAATGTTTGATTTCAGGTTGATTTCATTTCAATATTTTTACTTTTGAAGGAACAATTACATTTTCCTTCATTCAAAGTAAAAGGTTCTTATCCTTATCTATATCTTTTATTATACTTAATTAAATTACGAGATATGTGAAGGGATGCCATTCAATTACATTTTACAAAACTTCTGTATACTTTTCATGGGCCGCTTATTGTCATGGGCCGCTTATAATGGGCCGGTTATAGTCATGGGCCGCTTATTGTCATGGGCCGCTTATGATGGGCCGCTTATTGTGAGGGCCGCTAATAATGGGCCGCTTTTGATGGGCCGCTTATGATGGGCCGCTTTCATCCGCAAATCATTCGTTTCAAGTCAACATTTTATTCACCCTAAAAACTCTTCAATATCTTACATCGACTGGGATAGAAAATTCAAAAGTTTTCAGTTTGTTCGGGAAGGACAGTTTCAAAATCAGTCCAATATATAGGTCAAGCCTCAGGCGAGCCGTCCGAGGAACACGGTACCACCGTGTAATTTATGACAATAATTGTCAATTTAATATGTTTATTTTTATTAATTGATTCGAGGAACTGAAAGACTAGATACGTGGCCTCGAGTGCCAGTCCATTGTTCGACAGTAAAGCTTAATTAATTATTCATTAAACTTTTTCCGTTGACATTTTACAAGCCGTTCCTGATTATCAAAATGAAATTCGGGTTGATTTTGTCCCTTGTGGTTATAGCTCTAAGCTACGTTGCCGCTGCCTACGGTAAACTCATTTCCAGGCAGCGATTTCAGATCCTTGATTTTTTACTGAATTAAATCCCTCAAATAAAAGAGTTACTAATTTTCTTTTAAAAAATTCAAAATTTGTTTTATACAGATGCAAGTTTGGAGTCTGAAGGATTAAGAGTTGGGAGCGCGGAAGATGGCGGGATTAAAATGCGCGTTAAAAGAAGGGTAGGTCGCGGGCGGAGGTTTGGCGCGTTTTCGCGGCGCGGGCGCAGAGGAGGAAGGGTCCTGGATAGTGGTCGCGGGGTCGGAAAGTATGGGCACAGTGCCTGGGGCAGTAAGTTGCTTTAAATATTTGTACCCCCGATTTAAAACCCCATGGGCTTATAAATTAATTAGACGAGTAATAACATTACAATTTTCGACATTACTTAAATCTCGATTCAAAACCGCACAAATTGCCTAGAAAAAGTCATTCCTTGCTACGTTTCATCCATTCCCCATTTTCAATTATTTATGGCCCCGTTTCATCCGTTTATTGGAAACATTAATATTAAGTCTTTGACATTATCCGAACCGAACGGTAGAGTAAAGCCCTCTATTCCGGTTGAGTCGAATTGTAAGATTTACAGTTTTTTTTTTACTATTATACCTAAGATTTATAATATTTTTCTTTGTTTCAATTCGTAGATCACGGAAAATAAAGATGGGGACAAAATTTGCACTCTTTCCAAATTACAACCGAAGAGGAAATAAATACAAACCATTTTTTTTTTAAGAAATGATTAAATTAAATTAGTTGAACTGTAATTGTCATTGCTGATGTTTATTTTATTCCTGTGGTGCATGGTGGGGTAAATCTAAAAAAAAGTAGATCGCGAGATTTTGAAAGAAAATCCCTGATTTTTAGACCTTTCGGGGTTTTTCTGCACCAATAATGCAGGTTTTGGGCGAATTTTTAAGTGAGTTCCTGAGCTATCATTATGGGAAAATTTGTGTCAAATCGTAGGTAAGATTTTCTGATCCAATTTAGAACGCAGTTGCACGCTAGATAATTTAATTAAATATTTGAAGGGGCCAAGTTCAGTCAAGACGAAAAAAAATGATATAGGGGAACTTGTTAAGGGGTGAAACCCCTTAATGTGATCACCTTGTCTGTCTGTACGTCCGTCCGTTTACGCTCTAACTTTCGAACGGTTGAAGTTTTTTGAAAACGGGTTTCGGATTTGAAACCTACATTTACTTGGCTTTAAGTCAAATAGAAATTCGAAATAGTCGGTCACACCCCCTGACCCCAAAAAATGTAAACTCGAAAATTCTTCGTGTAAATATTTAAAATTGTAACGTTTTGGTTTCACCCCTTTTTTACGCGTCGTTTATAACGATTTATTTTAGGGTGGTTTTATCTTTAATATTTTGTTTAAATATTTCCATTCCTCTGTTCCTATTTACCGAAGCACTATATATTGACTAGACAATTCCAAACTTCGTCTCTAAAATAATAGAAATGGGAAGATGTATCCTATTTCAATATTGAATCTTCAATCTCAAGGAAATTGGGAATCGTAATCCAATACAAATATTTCCAACTTCTGTCCGCAAAAGCTAAAACTGGGTCTCCGTTACAATTAAACCCAAAATCAACATTACCGTCTTGTGGACTACTTTAGAAATCTTATATCTGTACCCAGAGAAGTGGCAGTAAATCTCGATTTAAAGCCCTAGGGGGTTATATTAAAACATTTATTTCAAATTTTAAACTTCAGCGAAGTTTAACGTCGGGGGATAAGGGCAGAAGAATGGCTATTCAAGGCTTCAAGGAGGATTTAAATCTAAAAATTTAAATTATAAATTCAGTATTTGGGTTTCAACTAGTTGACTCCATACGATTAAAAAAAAGTCGGGACGATATTATGAAATAAGTTACTCCGATTTCCGTTTCCATAAAAATGGTGAAACCCGATCAGGCGAGACATGAATATTTGTTGAACTGGATGGAAATAGAATTTTTAACAGGATTCCCTATACACTATACACAATAAATAAAAAATGGTTTGGATTTTGGATTCCATCTGTAGTGTCTGTTTACTTAATAAAAATCGGCTTGATCCTGATCCCTCCTAATATTACCCACGTCAATGACACCGTCAACAGTTCCGACCCTGACGACAATCCTAACTTTATGTTTATTCAAATGACAAACCAATATCCACAAGACAAGACATTGTTGAGTTGACAGTAAATGTTGAATTAGGAGAAATTATAACTTACAACCTTGATTCAAGATCAATGTTCGACTGAATCCTTAATGGGATCTTTATTGCTCCGGAGTATAACACTTTAGGTATAGGGAATTCCATCCTCTCCTCTTTCTCACACACTTCGCTTAGAGTTTAACATTGCAAGTATAGGGAATCCCGCCCTCTCCTCTCTCACAAACACGCATCCCGGAGTTTAACATGGTGCAGTATAGGGAATTCAGTCCTCTTCTCTCTCACACACACAACACCTGGAGTTTAACATGGTGCAGTATAGGAAATCCAGTCCTCTCCTCTCTCTCACACACAACACCAGGAGTTTAACATGGTGCAGTATAGGGAATCCAGTCCTCTAATCTCTCACACCCGGCTCGTAGTTTAACATTGTAGGGATAGAGAATCCCATCCGCTACTAAAAATAGATTAATTTATTTGCCAGAGTTGTGGTGTGTATTTAGAGTATTCAGACTCCTGGTCAGGCTAGACTGCGTTGAATATGCATGCACCTTTCATATAATCCATAATACTTAATTTATTAATTCAGAGAATGTGGAATGAGAGGAAATGTAAGAAGATTGAGATATATTTTTATATTTCTTTTCTTATATCTTATCTTATTATATCTTATCTTCTACAAATAGCTCACATGGGAGGCATTGGAGTGGAGTAAATAAATGAAAACAAATAGATATTTTAGTTCTCTACGAAGTACCAAGGATATAAAACCTGAAATAAATATTCATTTACTGAAAGCCACCATTAGAATTTAAAACAAAAGTTTTAGCCGAATGAGTAATGAGAACAGCAGAATTTTTAAACTTCAAACTCCCAACTGGACCCTAAAACCCGTGCCAAATTAACATCTTTTGGTCAATTTAAAAGATAATCACACTTAAACAGTTCATGTGATTAGAAAATAAAGCTGTATTAGCAACTCTATATTTGGCAATTCGAGGCATGATTTTTATGAATGGTCCAAAGAGTATGAGATGTGGTTAAGTGTCCACTGAAATTAGTTATAAAAGTTTTCCGAGAAATAATTCAGATAGTAATCGAGAAGAAGTAGGAGTTCCTGAACACCGAAAGCTCCTAATACCCCGATCTTAAGTCTCAAACCAGGGTGCGTCAAAAATGTCTATATTTTCTTAGATTAGAAGATAAACCCTTATAAGTCCCCATTGGGGACTTAATCATCTTGTTCAACATTGCAGGATAGGGCAGTGAAGCATTGAAGAGATAGGGAACATGAGGCAATTATTTCAATAATAAGAGCGACATAGACTGAATGTCTGATACGCACCCTGTTTATGTTTATAACTTCGGAATTTAAGGGAGATCAAATATCCGTAGAACCCTGTTTTTTGGTAGCACAGGGAGTTATTGGATTATACGAGTCGGGATTCGGGGTCGTTCTGAAGGAAATGCACTGAGAGTGAACTCTCTAATAAAACTAGATAAGATAAAAACTAGAATTCCATTTTTGCTAACATAATTTAATGTACAAATCTTTTTCTAAATGAAACAAGATAAAAGCTTTAGATTTTCTTAAAAATGTCCAGCAGTGAAGAAGTTCCAAAAATTTGAAAGTCCGACAACAACCCAGTTTTAAAAACTGTCGAGTAACTGACTATTTTCGTGCTTTTTTATTTTCCACAATGGTTCGACATTCGACAACGTCCAAATGAAGTTGGGCAGCTATTTTTAGGTTTTTATAGTTAATTTGTAGTAGTCATTAGCGTAAAAATTCAAGCGTTTCTGAGAGTTCACTTTCCAATACTTCCTTGTGAGATGATCTTGATTAGGATTTAGAAGCGGCTCTGAATTCAGTAGACAATAGGTCGTAAAATGAAGATATGGAGTAAAAGATTGGGAATAATATGCTTCGTCCTTTTATTGATCTCTGCTCGTGTAGTAAATTGAGGATGTTTCCTAAATTAATAATTCGGGCCACGTGGACTTGCTCCAATTGTCACAAACAACTTTAATTGTGAAGCCCGATAATCCCGTTATTAAGGCGGGGCGTTGGGAAACGAAACACCTTTATGCTTTCACTCTGTCTCTCCGTCCGTCCTTCTCACGACGTCTCAAGTTATTTATCATCTTAGCACCTACTTTGACGTGGGGTTTAAGGTAACAACCTAATCCACAACCCGATCAGATGTGTGGTACAGTTCTTATTATCGAGGAATATCTAACAAATCACTTGTATTTAGATCTTTCTATGGTTGGGGCACTTTGAGATTCAAAATTTCGAAGGTTGGTTATTGGCTTCACCCCTTCATGACATGTTTTTCAGGAGCATTTTGTATTTATAAATATAATATGTTTTATTTACTCCACTGGGGACTACAGGCCACGACCAAAATACATAAAAATTTATTAACTTCCATAAATTGTATCCAGAACTGAATGTCACGTAATTGATTATACTGCCTTCGATCGTACACCAATTCTTGTAGAAAAAAATCATTTTGGTTTTAGCTATATTATATAATAGTAGATAGCCCTCTCCTTGGTCGCACAACCGTCAAGTCCTAAAAATAATCCCCTTTCCAGACGTACTTTCCCAAACATCACATGCTAGCCTATTGCGTCTTTATCAAAACTTAATTAACTAAAGTTAATTAGCAATCGATTCCTTAGTCTATTTAAACCAGTAAGCCAGTGGAATAAATAAACAAGCTTTAAATAGCTTAAAAGGAGATGGGCTTGTATTTCGATGAGACCTATTTCAGGCTACACATATAAAAAAACGCGTTCCTTGACCGTTAGCGCGACTCTTCGCTTGTTTTTAGCGCGGCGCGGGTTCTTCAAATTATAAATCGATGTCGCAGGGTTTAGTCAATGATGATTAACCCCCATAAATGTATTTTAACACAAGGAAGAAAATGCACTTGCATTATACAAACTTTTACATTTCCGAGCTTTACAAGTTCTGATATTTTTTAAAACTGAGCTTGTTTGTACTGACGTCTTTTCTATTGATTGAGGGAACTGATTTTATTTGAGACTAATTTGTAGCAATAAAATTGAGCTGGGATGAGCAAATCAGTTATCATTACTTGATTACGGACATCATTACAATCGTTTCCAGCGGATTCCAATAAGAAGGGCCTATTTTATTCCACCAGCCAAACGACACCCAAGAATAGCGGTACTAATGATGTCCCTACTTTCCCTATACCACTTCAGCACACTTCACCACATAATTATCCCCAGGACCGTTCATAAACTACATTTTATTTACCGAAATAAGACACACCACCCCGGAATAATATCTCCTCAGATCAGGGTAACTCAATAAGCAATTTAGTAATCAATTTGACATTTATAACAATAGAAGCCAAAATACAAGTTTTCTCAGCTATTGCAATACTATTGACGGCTTTAAAAAATTGGCTACCGTAAGTACTGAAATTATTCCCCACATTGGAAATTAATGGATTTTAAATCCTGAAAAAATGTAAGGTTTAATTTGGCCGTGTACAAGGGTTTGGGATGTAAAGGATTTAAGGTATGAGGATTTATTTCGGTGAATTTAATATTTTTTATCCAACGCCCACGTACAGGTGGATAAGATAGTGCTGATAATATATTAACATGGCATTGCATCGGGAGAGATATAAATAAATGAGGGACGTTTAAGGGATATCAATTACATTGTGGTAAAGTAAGTAGATCCGTCGTTGTATTAAAATGAGTTAAAATTTGCACGAAATTGCTTGTAAATTTGGCGATAGTTTTCGGGATGTGCCAATTTGTGGGCTTCGTCTTGGTTATAGTGGCGAAAGTGTGGCCAACTCGAGTCAGTTCCACTTCAGACTCCGAACCAGAACAACCTCGTCTCATTCTGCGGAGCTATTTATAGCAAAAAACACATCGTCGGATCAGACGATAGATATTATTTCATTTTTATTCACGGGACATCCAATCAAACATTATTATCAAATTGTTACGAGTTCCGATAAGAAAAAGGCTGATTTCAATTAAATAAAAAAATTTGCGAAACACTTCGTAGCTTTAATTTAAAAAAGAGTGGACTTCGAAAGATATTTGCTTTTGGCAAGGTTTCACTTGATAATTTATATTAAAAAACGAAAAAAGTTAAAATTAAAAAATTAAATGCGGTGATAGTGAACATATAACAGTCTGTTGCATTTTGAGTATTTTGAAGTAAAAATTTTAGAGTTGTTTAATTATGAATAGTCTCGTAAAAACCAGGTTTTAAGTGTCAGGTTTAAATAAGACAAAATCGTAAGTGGTTCATCAGGATTCATGAAAATACATGAACTTGTTTGGGAAAATTTATTTAACCTGTGAAACAGACAAAGCACTTCATTTAAGGAGAACATTTTGATGTAAAAATGTAAATTTTGCCATTTTAGTTTGCTTTCAAAAATTTTGAAATTTTTTGAAAAAGTTCCGGAGACAAACTTTGAAAACCTAAAATCGGATGGGCAATAAAAACATGAGATGAAATGTCGGAGACACAATCGGCATGGTTCAGCTCTTCCCAATCCCACAAACTCGATTTCAACTCTCTCGAGAATGTCGACAAGTTTGAGCAAAATGTCGACATCGACAACATCACATTTCTGTCGGACCTATTGGTGTCGACAACCCAGTTCCCTGACTTCATAGCCAATACCCTAGGACCCTTCCTTAAAGAGGATGAGTACGGTGGCGGGTCAGACTTTAGTCTCCCGGCGCTTCGTGACCTGAATACCCTAGGGGGCGACCTCGGGGGTGACATCGATCTTGGTGATGGGTCGGAGGGGGGCGAGTCGTCGGGGGATGAGTTTGGGTGGGGCACGGCCTGTTTGGTGGTAGTGTTGTCGGTGTTAATTGTGGTGACGATCGTGGGTAATTTGCTGGTGTGCCTTTCAGTGATTCTGGTGCGGAAGTTGCGGAAGCCTCAGAACTACTTGCTCGTCTCCCTCGCCCTCTCCGACCTTTTCGTCGCCCTCTTCGTCATGCCTTTCGCAATCGTGTTTGAGGTCCATGGTGGACTTTGGCCCCTCAACTATGCCCTCTGTGACCTCTGGGTTTCCGGTATGTACCATTTATATTCTGGGGTCAGAGGTAGTCAAGACAGAATTGTCGGCAGGGATGTTTGTACGGGTGTAATTGTCGAGGACACAAAATTTTAGAAACACACCACCTACTCCCGATTTGATACCGTCAACCGTATTTATGCAAAATAAATGACGACAATTTCAGAGCATAAACGGTAAAATTCATAAAAAAAATTTTTGCTACCGGGAAAAAAACGGTTTTTCCACCAGCGAACGGAGTTGTCGTGTGGTCTTTCGAGCTTTAGATTTTCTAGTTTTTCTGCGTTTTGCATAGGATTTCAAACAACTATTTTCCAAGGTTCATATAAAATAGATTGGGATTGTGGGAATAAGGCTCGAAAGTTTGTTTCTCACAAATAATATGAAATGTTAGATGGTTTGGATTAGAGAGTTATAAATGATAGCCCTTGGGTGACATAACTGGAGCTACTCTTATCTCAATGTCATGACATCATGACACCGAAATTCATCCGTTCCGGCTATTATACAGATTAGTACGTGTTCCAAAGCATTTTCTCCCTAAATTCCATCTCCCTAAATGTCCCCAAAGTTATTACAAATTACAATACAACAAACATGATGAAAAGTCAAAAGTCATGTCAATTAGCCGTTACTTTCACCTTCTTCCATCAGATCAATTAAACTCAACATTTGATTAAAAATAGGAGGATGAAAATAGCATTGGAAGGAATTGGGAAAAATGTCCTATTTTGGCAGTCTATTTTGTCTGTTGTCTGATTGTCTGTGGAATAAATAAAAGTCAATTAAAGCCCAAATCCGCTTATTTCAAGTATAAAACAAAGCCCCAGAAAATCCGATTTTAATAAACCGAAAGTAGTTCAAGTCTAGCGGAACTTGAAACTCCTTAAAAACGGATTTATTGAGGAGGGAAACTCTCTAATGGTTGCACTCTGTCCGTTCGTCCGTCCGTGATCTGACTTTTGAACGGTTGAATATTTTATTTTATTATTATATAGCCATAAATATGTGCTATGCAAGATACGGTAACTTGTTATTTAACTATCTTTATGGTTGGGGAAATGTGAGATAGTGTCCTCAACATGTCGGTCAACGGCGTTAAATTTTATTTTACCTTAGCTTTCGTTTGGTTTCGATATTTTTCGATCTGCGTTTGCAACAGATTTATTTTATATAAACCCCAAGTTTGAGTTTGGGACAATTTTAACCTCCTCGTAATTCTTACATTTTTTGATACATTGCATGTTAAATTTTAAAAAAACCTGTTCTGTAATAGTGGATTTAAATATTGGTTCTGTTTCGCAGTTTCACTTCGAAAGAACAGCATTAAGCTTAAAAAATGATGTCAACAAATAGAGATAGAAAGGAAGTAATAAGAAGGTGTTACCCGGGCTATTAATCTTGTATTTATTATAATCGTATCGGGATTTTTTAAATCTAATTGTAAAATTCAATCTTCCAGAAACTTGGAAGGCTTCTCGTCTAAAATCCACGTTACTGGAATAAGACATATCGTTGTACAATAACGAACACATTAAAATTTAATAAGTTACTCACTGCAAGTATTATTCACCGAAATAAGTTCCCCAGAAGTGGGATTTTCTGTTTAAAACGTGAAAATCTAAACAGGTTAACATTAGGAGATGAAATGGGGTAATTATTTCAGTGGGGCACTTAATTCGGAGAAAGATAAACGTGTCTATTTATGAATGGCCCTTCGAAAAGCTACTGTTCTTGAATGGGTTGTCTCATTCCAGATTCCCAGATTATGAACCCCTTGAATGACTTGAATAGTTTCGCGGATCTGCTTTACAGACCGTAAATTGAATTGTAAACTACGGTTTTAAGGTTCATTAATTATTTTTAAGTGCGGGCCTTTGAGAGATAAATAACCAAGTAGATCCGGAAGCATACTTAAGAGAGCTAAAACATTCTCTATCCGTTTTTTTAAAATCCTTTGTCATTCGATAAGTAAAAATGTCCAAAGTACATAAAAATACTAAAAATATAACTGGAAGGAGTTGCTGGATTTTAATATGGAGATTTGGCTTGGTCTCCGTCTTCGTCTGGACAATAAAATCAGAAAATACCGGATTTTTTTGAAAATGTTGAGAATTTGTAAAGGAACATAAAAAGTCCATTTATTTCCGGTCATGAATTTCCAGAATTTTATTTGAAGTCTAGAAAAGTTTTTCAAAAATCCCTGTGCAATGAACTATACTCGTTGTATGAATGCTCAGAAAAATATTTTCTTTCCAAAGTCGTTTATTCAGAAAACAAGAAATGATCAAGGATCCAAATTTCGAAACTCCTCAATGACGGTTTTTAACACCTTTTCCTCCTTGTCCGGGTTTATATGTCAAGGTATTTTAACATCTACACTAAAAATACGAAATAATTCAATCGGCCTTCTGTGAAACTAGCCATATATATGATGTCAAAAGAAAACCAGAAAACTTTGCTTGTTAACAAGGTTTGAATTCTTATACAGCGATCATTAGTCATGCGAAAAAAATGAGAAAAATCGAGTCTTTGGAATTTTTAAAGTCAGAAATGTATGTCAAGAATTCTAGGATTCTACAATAGGGTAAAGAATTTCGAGACGACAATACAATATACAATGCATTTTGGCCTGTTATTTTCGACACCACACCCAGTCGGTTTTAATACCTTACATATTATGTCAAGCAGCTATTTAAAATTTATTATAAATTCCGGTAAAGACGGCCACAAATATTCAAAACAGTTAATGAAATGAATTCTTGTTGGAAATTCTTCCACTTTATTTGAAAGTCAGAATTATTCCAGGGCTGTCTTTTTCACAATCTTTGTGGAAATAGTTTGAGAATTTGGAATTCCACCCTTATCATTTGATATCGAACCCCGTATTACAATAATATAAACTAATCGGTTTTGGAAGAGGGTCTATATCCTGCCCTTCCTGTCACCTTATCTGCCCTTATCGTGTTCAGTCAGACTTCTCATTCCAGAAACAGCAAATAAATATCCGCATCTCTCGACAACTCGAAATGGCACATATTACAAAGCTTCCCTCATCCTTTATAGCCCTTTAGCCTTTGACAGATCAAAAGCCAGAAGCCTTCAACGTCGAAGAAGTAAAATATAATCAGAGGCTGTTCATAAGTAGAGGAAATTATAGGATAATCGGACAGTAACCTATAACTAACGATAACGATAATTGAAGTATTAGATACTACAGGGGCATGCTGAAAAACTGGGGCAAGTTGAGACTTTTCTGTTCATAACCATAACGAATGTGGGGCCGTTCATAGATAGAACAGAGAAGCGAACGTTAAATTACAAATTATAGAGAGTTTGGGGAAATTGAGACACTGACTAGGGATTGATGAGATATCTGGGGCAAAATGATATAGCTAATACCTATTTCTAGGTTTCGTGCTCTTTGTGTCGGATTCGAGATTGACTGCTGAAACCGACTATGCATTTCAGGGTTTGATATGACGTACGGATGTTCTATCAAACCAACATGATCGCCATGATAGATAATCAAATATGACTGATGAATAGCTATCAACTTGAGTTCTTATACATATGGACAGAATAATTCATAATTCCCGCAGAATTGTCAAAGCATCGTAGACGGCCGGTTAAACACAAAAGGAAACTGTTTGGCCAGATTTTAGCCTTACCTGAGTTTCAAAAGCAAACTCGGCATAATTATCCATCCTAAATCTTACATTTTTCTTCAGGAATGAACTTATTTTGACATGAATTGTGAATGAGCCTATTTCATTGAGACGAAGAGCAAATAGGGACGGATTCCGAGAAACCTCTAAAAAAAACTTCAAAAACTAATTCAAATCTTTGAGAAGATTTTGTATCCAATAATCCCTTCCCTTTTTGGCTTCCCGACCCGATCTTTTATCTCGAATCGGTAATATAGGATAGGGGCATTGAGATTTAGGGATACTATTGACTTATTGTTCATATCTCCAAGACCAACGACTATTGGCCCTACTAAAAGATGTTCGGATATTATATACGTCGACGGGTTGGGTTTCGAAAGTATTCCGAATTCAAAGGAACTACGGAATTGATTTGAGGGGAAAGCCGTTGGGCCATAATCCCTTTAAATTACTTCTCTAACTTCGAAATGTTGAATGAACCCGGAAGAGCAAAGGGGCCAGAGGTCGGGGGTCAAATATACCAACTTCATATCGATCTCGGAAATTAAGTAAATTCTCTGTCGCCTCTAGTTAATCCATGATTGGTATTCAGGACCCGTTTCCTGAATTACAGAGACTCTTCTCCTAGTCCTCTTTAGCACAATTGGTTTCCTAATAGATTTATCATCTAGCTAGAATTCACTGTTCTGGTCGTCCAAAGTTTAAAATTCCAGGCTCGTGGATTTTAACTACTACCTTAGGACTATGTATTAGGAAGAGGTAAAGAATTGGTAGGTGGAGAAAACCGTCCCATTATTACCGCCCCTTTAGTACCGTCCCATCATAAGCGTCCCATTGTTACCGTCCCTCTCAATTGCGTCCCTTGAGGTGTACATGTGATGTGCTATCCGATTATCGGGTTTTTCACAGTTTATTCACAAAATATAGTCTCTCTAGAATAAATGGCGCATTGGCCCTCTAGTGGCATACTTTAGCTTTAAATAAGTCCTATCGAATCACCCCTTAAAAATCCTAAAATTACAAGGTTTAATGGTACTGCACTACTCTCTCGACCTAGAGCTCCTAAGGTGTTTAAGTTTTACTTTAACATTGTTTTCAAAAAATTTAAACTTTTTCGATACATGTATTTGGGTATGCATTAAGCGGACTTAAGTTTTTGAATCGCAAAAACTACGCGTTTGGCATTTTCTCCGAAGTAGTTGATCTACTTTTAAAGCTTCTGTTTTAAACTTGCATCATTATGTTGATCCCTTGAATATCATGCTCCATTGTGCCACATACATGTGATCCCTTGAAACAACATGAGCTGCATTAAACTTCGGGACTGCAACAACAATTCCAAAGTTGTTTCAGGCTTCCGAGTCTATTAAGCTGATAAGGGGCCATTCATAAGCATATTCGGTAGATTGAGTAAGGCATTGTTTAAGGCTAAATTTATAGTAGTTCGTAGTTCCATCGTCACAGTGACATAAATTAAAGGTCAAGGGTCCATCTAAAACTTACGAATGGCCCTTGTTCCATGAGTAACTTGGCATAGGGGGTTTTGAAGTGTGAGAACGGGGCTTAAGAGATGTAGTTGATGGGATAATTGGAGACGAGGATCATTAATCATCTCACATGCAAATTCCCATGGCCAAATACAAGCCCCAGGAGAAGAGCCCCTTCCACCTAAAAAAACCGTGTCACCAAAACGCATTAATCTCACCGAAATATTGTGCAAATAGTAAATAGTCTAGTTCCGTTCCGAGTACCCGACTTGCCAATTTTTTTAAGTAATTCCTTGACCTAATAAACTTATGTTGATGGATGAACTTTTTGCATTTAAAATCTGCTTTACAATAATATTATATGCTTGATAATGAGATGATTTCAAGATCAGCTATTAACCAGGGCTCCACCGTTTTTGTGGTCCGGCTAAAGTTTGATGATTTTGAGGATAAATCACGATAAAAATACGTCCGGGCTCTTCATATCTTCTACCTTAAAAATCGAAATTTTAATCAACATTTCTAAACAAAAACCCTACTTCGTCATTGGTTCCAACAAACAAAATCCCTGGTTCTTCGAATTCTGAAATTATCATGTCCAAGTCAATTAAGAGTCAATAATGTACACAATTGTAACGACCTTCGAGCGCTAAATTTGTTGTGACGTGTGCTAGATTACATGTTTAACCTATATAAGGCACCTACAACGCTACAACCTTTAGGTTTATATTTTTCAAGGGAAGTTTGTCAATTACATAAATACTTGAAATACAAGAGATTTTAAATTAATGCCTATTGTTCAATTCAAATTTTAGATCAGTCAGGAAAATATTAATTTTTTTGTATAAGACATCATTCTAAACTTCATCTATGTAAAATGTAATATATTATTAAACTGTCCCAAAATAATTTAAATTTGACTAAAGTATAGTAATCAGTTTGATAGGAACAATCCTAACTTTTCGTTTGATCTCTTCGAAAAGTTCCCGAAATATGATTTTGTTATTCCAAACTTCTGACACTTCTTAATTTCTCTTGTTTCAGTCCTTACAATTAGGGATTAATCATATAGGCTCCTCGAAGTCGAAACTTTAACTTATTATATAAGAAAGTGTTTCTTTTATTGAGAAAAAACAATCAAAGTCGTTACATAAATAGTGAATCGTTACAACTTACAACTCATCCTTTTTTAACGACGTTAATCGAGACAGTTTTATAAAAAATCTCAAAGTGCCCCAAAATATTTATGAACGCGAAATATACTCTCTGAAAGTTAGTCAGCTCAGATAGAATACTATGGATTAATTTACGTTTTTTATGAACGATCCCCCGAACTTAATAACCTACCCCAGCTACTTTCATGGGAAGCTGTAATTAGCTGGATATTTGAAACTTTCCAACATTTCGGCAAAGCCTAATTGGTCAAAAAGAGCTGTCAGAAATCAATTAGCAAATTATAGACTTCTTTACTTTCAAGTTTCGAGTTTTTGGTAAATAGGTCATATTATATTCTCAATAGGTTTCTGAATCATTTGGGGGTTACAAAATGAGACAAAATGGGGCAGTTTGAGAGTTGGAAAGGTCAGGGATGCCCAGATACTTCATTTCTACAATTCATACTCTTTTAAGCAAAATAACCCGATATTCTATTTATAGATTTTCAAAATTGATGAGCTTTTATGTATTCATGTATTGCCTCTTATTTCGAGGCAGCCCAACTACAAACTACCTTATTCACTGAAATTAACCCCTAGGGAAGTCAGAGTTATAGATGTATATTTTAATATTAAAAACGTGAGTGGGGATTTATTCCGGGGAGGACTTATTTCACCACATCGGTATTTTTAATCAAGTGTTGCCAACTAGCTGTTTTTGTAATCAAATTCTTAATTACTTTGCCACCAAAGTACTCCATAGTCCTAGGATTATTTTATGACGCCCTGTAAGTTTCAAAACTATTTATATCCCAACAATGTCCTATCCTTCAGCGGTTTTGGCTTATGAACAGTTCATTTTTGACAGATTCATTTTTGTGCAGAAACTGTATTATGTTCTAGTTGATGATGTTTGTTATATTTGTTGATGTTTGAGTTTGGAGGTTGAAGTCGGGTGAAAGGATGGCTGGGAAATGAGGTTGTCCATATGTCGGTTCTGTTCTAATGCCCGAATTCGGGTAAAAAATGAAGTGAAAAGAGATGGTTGAAGGATATTGGTTGTTGGTGTGAGGGCGGGTGGACAAAGGCTCTCCAGGATTTAAGATCTTCCATATTCTTGCCATTTTTCCTTTGTACTCTTCACATTCTTCAATATTTATAATCCAAGATCTAGCAAGCTCTTTTCCACGAACCGGACTGCAGAAATCCTGCAAATAAACAAAAAAAACTAAGAAGGCAAAGGAATAGCAAAGGGCTGTTTGTAAACTGCAGTTTTCATCTCGGAGAAAAAAAGGCTGAGTTTTTATTTGTAAAAAATACGAAATCGTCAAAACCTCGTGATGAAATACGTCCTTAGTTTTAAGACGTTTCGAAAGCTTGGCATTTTTAGTTACTCGAGTTTTAAGGTCTATTTCTTGCTTAAACGTGACATCTAGCGGTTAATTTGTCTCTTAATTTCCACTGTATTAGATCGCCCCCAAAAGGGCCATCCTGTCTCATTGGCTTTCAAACCTGAAACGATGTGGATTTAAGCTCGTTTTTGGTCAAAAATCTCAAAAAACAAGTGGGGGTTTTTCTATTATTGCAAAACTACTAAGCGGCTGCAGAAGTTCCAAAGTGCCCCATATGTATATTTAAGGGCTATTCTTCCGCCATGATGGCGACATCTAGCTTCAAAATGGTTCTTTTGTCTCTTAATCTCAATTGTATCATCTTGCCCCTAAAATATCCATATTTATAACACTAACCAATCCAATAAATATGAATGGACAGCAGTATTTGTGGGTGGTCCCTCGGTAAGTCTGTGAAGGAAGCTGGAGGGAATGGAGTCTCTCTGTCCTGACATTTCATTTCCTCGATCAATTTATATTGGACTGGCTGGCTGGAATGAAGTGAAATGTCGGTCCTTTCACAAGATTTTACTCTCCCTTTTATTCCTCCGAATTAATCACTCCTCCGAAAATCATTAAACTGTCTCCTTCCTTAATGACCTCTTTACTTCGGCTATACAAATCATTACTCTCATTACGCCCCAGCACCAATTAACTACACAGCATACAACACATCAACGTCAACAAAAACAAGGACCGGGGCCATATAGTTTAGGAAGCAAATGTGATTACCCGAGAAACTATTGGCTGTTTGAGTTTAGCAAGTCCGGAAAAAAATCTTAAGGAAATCTGCTAAGTCAGGCCAGGGTTCCACGGTTTTAGAGACCGGGTTTTTGGTTTGTTCATAATGTTTCTGGCCGTTCAGATCTCACGTTTTTAAGATCTTAAAAAATCTGATAAATCAAACCAGAGTTCAACTGTTTTTGAGACCAGGGTTTTTGGCTCGTCCCCAATGCTCTCTCTTTTAGACCTCTAATTTTTTGCCTTAAAAGTCTGAAGTTGTCTTCTATATTTTTGGGAAATTTCTTAATTTCTGATGGGACAATGCAATAACTGTAGTAATAAACTGATTTTATAATCCCCACTTGGACTTCCTCTTCCTCCACTTTAGCTTCGTTCTTTTCTAACCGGATACTTGTTCCTCTTGGATATTGCTGACATATCGGATGATTTATAGTAAGTAGTAAGTAAAAGGCTCAGAAAGCTTAGGGAGATTAGATAGACGGGATTAGTGACAGACAGGAAGAGGAAGCAGATCCTTATATTATTATTAAAAAGTTTTAAAAACCCGGAAAAGTTTGTTGTCAAAATATCGGGGTAAGAAGCTCGTGTAAGCTGTACTTGTAACAAGCTTATTCGACTGGTTTAGTTTGGTGAAACATTCGGGTTTATTTATCGGCGAAACCAACTTTGGAAATGTAAGGGGTAGAAATCGGGATTTGTTTAATACTCCGAATTTACACGGTCGGTGGTCACTAATTAACGCTCTTTTAAATACCAAACCCTCACCGTCTAATTAATAGCACTATTCAGCCTATTCAACGCATTATTGCTCGTTAATCCTACATGATATTCAGTTTCAGACTCTTTTACAGCCTCGGTTCACATGACAAATGAAAAATAAAGTTTTCTACCGAGACCAATTTTTTAACAAAAGAGTTTGTGCCATTCCATTCGTATGTTTATAGTGTCATCTGAAGGTACAAAACTTGTACCGAAAACCTGAATAGGAGGGTTTATTTACCACGGGGTACAGAATTTTAACATGTAGGGGCAAAGTGAGATTTGAAAGTCGTGTCACCTAGCGGAATTGGCACTGCTATGAAACTGCATGAGAGGTATACAAATGATCGTTGCAAAGCCCATTGCTCAAGAGCTATTGGTGTTGGATTTTTTGGCGGGGTTTTAAATTCTCCCTTTAAAGCTCCAAGAATAACATTGGTGGCGGCAAAAATTCAATTTGAACTCGACGCAAATAGGATTATTACGAGCAATATATGCAGAGGTATAAGAATCAATCGAGGTAACTGGAGATCATTTAAAGCAGTCATGGTGGAGCTGGATTTGGTACCGAAGTATATTGATTAAAAAAGGAACCCTGGTAAATGATTAAAATAAAGAAATATAAATATAATGTGATCATGAGTTTGATAAGCAAAAAATTCTGGATTTTTATTGATTTTTAGAATGTTCTTTATGTAGCTACTTTCTCTTTAGTGCTTAATCTAACTTGCGTGTTTTTATTTGTATAATTTATGCTTATTTTTAGCTGTCAACAATTTTATCGGAATCCCTTCCGTTTTATGGTCTCATTTAACGTTTTTTATTTCAAATTCTTTACTGTCGTACTTGTCAAGTCGTCGTTTTTGTCGGTAGAACGATGAAACACAGTTAGTGCAACTTTGTTATAATTCATATTGTCGAGTTTTAAAACACCTGTCTAAATAATTACTAACTGCGGAAAATGCAAATCATGAGAAACATACATGTTAGAAAAATATACAGTAAAATACCAGACGAGAAATGTCCCTAAGTCCCAATTGATTATTGACTTTTCCAGCATTTCCAGACCAAAGTCTAGAACAACAAATCTGTTTTTCTCCTCAATGGATTTCCAATATCCAATAGTAATCGGTAATTTTCTTATTGTTCGAATAAAACATGAATCGCTGATTTAAAATGCATTATTCAGAGAATTAAATAAGCTTGAGGGAGATTAATCCAACAATTCTCCCAATCAAACCCGTCAGTTAAGTTTAGTAAAGTTTCGACAGCCTGAATTCTCAAGTCCTCTAGTTTGCCTGTTTGTTTCGTCTCTGAAATATTAATTACAATTTCGGTTACACTTATACAACACCCGACCCGTTACATTTCCTTTTTTATTTGTTAGTTTATAAATGATCCCGTCCGTTTCTTGGGATTTGAGAGACTGTCCGTCTCGAACTACTTATTCAACGTCTTCTCCACCTACCTTTCACGCTTTATCAATTATTAAGCGGATTTTGACGTGTTCACCCAGCCCGAGGGGGCTGTTCATAACTCGGCTCTGCCGTATTTCTCACAAGTCTCCCTGAAGCCAAAAACTACCGAATTTTACCATTTGGGGATCATATCTTAAAATGACTATAGATTTAAATTTAAACCCCGAAAATTAGATTTTTATCTAGTTTTCGGGAATAAATATCAAGTCCAATGAATTTAGAGACGTTAGCTGTATAACGTTTGTTTGTTTGTTTTTTGACACAATATTTAGACAGTCCCAAGCTTTCCATTTACACGAATTGCGTAAAGTGATCCGTCTTCAATCTTTAACCGGTTACTATGCATAGATATACCGTATGTAGGGATAAGCAGTAGGGGTAAATTTAGAATGAACTGAATAATTAACAGATCGTAATTATAATAAAATCCAGATTAGTCCGGTTTCGGGATAAACCGGAATAGAATTAGCATTCCATTAGTTCCTAACCTCAGTTACTGGAAATCCTTATAAATTATTTCGCGATTTGTCGGGCAATGCATTGAATCCCCTGTTTGCAAGTTATATACTGATTTGATTTATGATATTATGATTTTACGGTGAACGGTGGGTCTGAAATTTAAAGAAAAAAAACGGTTTGGGAAATAAGGAAGAGTTCTTTGTGAGGCAGAATCTCCAGACTCCTGATATATTTATTTGTTCAATGATTTCATTGTTGTATATCTAATTCTGAGATAGTTTATTTTGATAACCGGAGAACGTGTCTCTGAATATATTCCCTTTCACTCCTGGGACCGTTCTTAAAACATGTTCATTCAAATTTTAAAAAAAAATTAGAATGACAACATATCGATTTAATGCTAATTCCGCAATTATTTAGGATGATTCGATTATTTGATCGCAAAGGTAAATTCCCACGACATTAGATTTTTTTAAATTAGCCAAGGCTAACATTAATTATGAACGACCCATTTATTAAGGTTCATGGGTAACCAGTATAAACTTTCATTTCCATATTTTCTTGCATAATAATAATTCCCCGGTATATAGCAGCCTTCTCGGCTCTATATTTATAATTACAGAAACTGTATTGATTTCCCAGTCTTATGATAACTATGTCATAAGCCCTATAACATATAACATAGGTTTTCTTATATTAAATGCACAAATCCCCTGATTTATATTCAATCTTCACTTTCCCCCGAACCAGCACATCTTTTGTTCTATCTAAAGTCCCAAAACGTTGCTAAAATTCGGCTGCGTTTGATTTCGAAAATATTTTTCTTTCAATTTCTTAGAATTTGCACTTTAAATGTTAAACTCTTAATTTTTCAGTGTAAATACTGTAAATAGTAGTGAGTTTGGATCCGTAGTTTGGAGATTCCTGGCTGAAGAAATTAGTATGGATGTGCGTGTTTGTAGTTAAAATTAGGGATTGGCCATGAATGAGATGAAGAACGAATGTCAAGCGAAACAATGGGCTTTCAAGTTTCAAAGAATCACAAGGTTCTCTGCTCTTATATCCACGGATTTTATCAATAATATCGGATGCTACATACTGGGGATGAGTCTCTATAATAATATATGGGTTATTAATATCCCAAAGTTTTTTGCAAGCTTTTAGCCAGAATCGTCAATTGCCAAAAAGATAGTATCTATTTCAGTGAACGTTTTCACTTAACGATGAGCGCAGCTCTTTAGTTTTGCCAAATTGTATTAGAAACCGATACGTCAAGCTTTAAATGGATAAGCCGTAATAATACTTCACTAATTACTTACATCCGTTTAGCCGTTCAATTTTAATGTTTTTAAAATGGTTGTTTCCCATCGATTTCTAGAAGTTAAGTGCATAATTACGGGGAATTAAGGACTCGCCACTTATGTTTTCACGCCATCTAACGGCTATGCTACTCTATGAAGCAATTTGTAGAATTTGAAATATCCGCCGATTCTGGTTTAATATTGGAACCTAACTAACTTCTGTACTGAATAGCTTATAAATGCAGTTACCGTAATTACTTAAATATTCGTTCTCCCCAGAATATGGAGCATATCACGTAGTTCTATTTGTGGTAGAACTTTAAGGTGTTACTGACCCAAGTCAGTATCCCTGATTGCCCCACAATTTAATAACTTTATTTTTTTCTCATATAAATTAGTTTCCTTCCGCAGTCTTTAGTTCCTCATTCATATCATGACTCATGCCTATCATTGATTAAATGGCTTACAGCCATTTCTTTTGTTATACCGAATTCGAGTTCAAGAACATCGGATTCTGGGTCTTAAGCCCCCGAGGCTTTCATTAATAATTAATATATAATAACGATAGACCTATGTAGCTCTGTGTTTTTGAAAGCAGAAGTAACCGTGTTATTCCGCATTCGTCGAGGAGGGCCGTGCAAAAATGACGTGGAATAATATCATGGAATAGGAAAACTGTATCACTATGCCCCGTTATTTTTTAATAACCCTATCTAGAGTTCATACTAGTAGATATATAGGGTTTCGAACCCCGAGTTTTCTTTTGTGTATACTTATTTCCTAGTTTTGTTTTTGCCGTGTACTTGACCAAGGGTATTCTAATTGTCTAAACCCGTGTACCGTGTACACGTTAAAACTAATTTAGAACAAACTCTTAAATCAAACCCCCCGGGGTTGTAGAACCTTATTCCTTTGTAGACTGGGTAATTTTGTGATGCTTTTGAAGTCAGATAATCAATCATGTTCGGCCAAAACTTGTGCCAAAGTAATCCAATCCCGACTACTTTTCTGTCTTGAACTTCTGACGCCATTCACATATATTCTATCCGACGATTATCACATTCCACTGATTTTTACATCCTCAGCTCAGGATTTTAGTGCAAATCCGTACTTCAAAATTGCTCTAAACTCCGTGCACCAAACTAAACTGTATCAAAGATCATGGAACATAATAGAATGAGTAAAAACAGACTAAAAACAAGGAATTATGATGATCACGTTTCTCAAAGCATTTTGATACAAGAGAATAATAAGGAGTTTTTGCCACTTAATAGATTCAGGAAGAATTGCTCAATCTCTCTGACTTGGACAAATGAGATGCGGTTAAAATGCTCTCGACTATTAGCCGCACCAAATCACATAATGGTCTCGGTTTATTATTGCGAATTATTTTAGAAAGAGGCAATAAGAACTGGAAATTCATCCGATCCGATCTAATTACTATAGAACAGCTTAATGCGCGGATAATATGCTAACAAATCGATACGAGTTTAGATGAGACGAAATTTCGAGATAAACCCCAAAAAAGGGGGTAAAATTATTGAGTGATTTCAACTTTTTAGCATTATATAACCAGTTATATCTAGAATTTAATAGTTCACGTAATTCTTGTATGCTTAAACGGTTCTTATAATGAAAGGCTTGTATTTTAATGACCCATAGAACTAATCGAATGACCCATAACGAAATAATCCATTGGCCAATTGTACTTTTACCAAGATCAAAACCCCCATATAAAACTTGAAATAATCGTTTCACCCATATTTATGTATGAATTTATGTGGTGTTAATTATTGGGTGACATGATTTAAATATGGGTTATGCGATTAATTTTGATTAATGAAGGATCATTTAAAATGGGTGAAAGTACAATAGGGTCAATGGATTAATTTGTTATGGGTCGAAGGATTATTATTATGGTGTAAAAAAATACTACCGATAATGAAAAGAATGAAAACTTTTGAAAGTTTAGGGGTAAAAACGGGAAATTACATGAAAAAGGTCCTAATTTTTTCTGATTTTCTGATTTCCTGGAAAATTGTTTGCCGAGTTTTTTTCTTCAAAAACGTCTGCAATGTTACAGCTTTTAATATTTGAAACAATACGTCCCCTATGGAGTTATTTCAGTGTTTTGACCCGACTCGAACACGCTTTGTGGCTTTGTGGTAATGGAACTCAAGAAGTCAAGGAAAATGTGATCCATTTTGCAATAATAACACATTAGAGACGTTTTGAGGACAGGTGACACTTGACAGGGACAAACTGCGAACTTGTCAAGCGACATGTCTGGAAATGGTGACCCCCACCGGTTCCTTTAATTACTTTACATAAAGATAGTAGTGCAAAACCAAAACCGAATGATCAAATATTTAAAGAGTCATGAGCAGAAATAACCACAATTTCTATTCTAGAGACTACATGTTGTTGTCAATTTAATTAACCTGCCTCATCTCTGACATAATATGCTCAAATTCTAAACTACCGTCAACTACTGGAATGATCTTTTGTGGTTAAATAATGAGTCATATTTTGTTTGGTAGAAGTTGGTCGTCTCAACTGTACACTTATGATAGATATGCTTTAAAACGTACTCAATTAAAATATCAACAATAATAGTTTATAATGTTAGACCAACATTAAATAAATTGTTCTACTACAAATGGATGCAATTTATGAACCCACCGATAAAAAACTAACAAAAGGGTTTTGTTTGTGTGTGTTGAATGTTAATTATGTAAATCGTATGAGCTGTTCCTCTCCTCATTACTGTACAAACATTACAAACCGTTTTTGGTTAGTGGAATGATTATTGTTGGAAACACCTTCATGGAAATTCCCTTCCGCCTGTCCGTCCGTCCGTCCGTCCACCGCAAAACAATTCAATTGGCCAAACATTCTTAAGTACCCTTTAGCGACACTTTGTTATATCCGTTTGAGGGATAGAGTAGAGACGAGACTATGTTTAAAGGTGTTCTTTAATCTCTAATGGGCTTTGAATGATTGAGAGAAGGTGTTAGTGTGCGGTTTGTGGTCATGAGGCAGTGGGGGCTTTTGGGCTTTTGTGTTTCGATTAGTTAATAGGAGACTCTATAAGGATAATTAGAGATGTATTATTGGAATGAGGGATATTAATATTGGACGAGAATCATAAATAATAAAACGGATTTGATAATTTGGTTCATCATCTCTAAAATTATCAGTCATTATCACCCCTGGACTTCGCTTCACATTACATCATCACACCTCAGTTCGTGCACAAATTACAGGGTTCGCCTTTCAGGTTATGAGGTTTTAGGCGTTTTGGGACACCGGGATTTTGAGCTCAATTTTAGAGGTTTTTGATCCCTTAGTTCGGATTTATGAATTTTCAGTTGTTTCGTATCCAGTTTTATGATAGTATTGAAGATGCGCTTTTGATTTCCAACTGTAAGAATTTAAAGCCAATTTTCGTGGAAAACTACTTGTCTTGTGTGAACAGCCCTATAAACGGAACATAAATTCGGGGAAATCTAGTAACTGCTTCTAGAGAGATGATTTCAGTTGTTGTTCCAATAATATTCCAATGTTAATTCCGATAATGAGTTCCAGACTCAAATTGAAACCAATGCAAAAGTCATCATCATTTTGCTAATTTGCAAAATCAGTCTCCGAACACGAGGTTGGAATTTGTAAGTGTTAAACATGTTATCTTTTGCACTGATTTCAGTCCTGTCAGTCTCCACTACTACATATACAACTTACATGTAAAAGCTTGGAATAGTTGCACTAGCCTCAAATCAAACATAATTAATGCGGTTATATTTGCTTCATCTTCATCACTGTCCGTCTCTATTTATATACTAAATGCACGGTTAATTGGTTGATTGTTATTCCAGCTCGGAACTGAAGTCAAACTTTGCCACACCCATTATAACGGCTTGGCATTTTTTTTAAATGGCGATAACTATTTTTATTTCTCGAATTTTTGATTGTCAAAATGCCAGAAACAAAACAAAGGTTGACATTAAGGATCCGATTTTTGCCCAATTTATTTGAATTTAATTTCTGATATTTTTTATAATATTTAATCACAAATCAATTAAAAATTGAAACATCGATACTTTTTGAAAGAACAATTTCAATTTTGAACATGTTTCTATATCTCGAATTGTTATTTTTTTTATATATATTTGTTGCTTCAGGAAATGGAAAAGAGCATTGAATGTTTGTTCAGGCTCTTTTGCAGCATTTATGTCGACGACCCAATCTAAATACACCACATTTCGAGGTTTCGACCAAAACTGGGTACTCCCGAGTAGCTGGGGTCAGACAGAATCCAACACCACCAAATTCCTGACACCCGCTCCAGACACAATCCTCTGCAACAAATCACATTATAAATTAATTCCGAAATAAGCCCCCATGGGCTTTTATTACTAGTTTTAAATCCACAACTACAGTTATATGATCCGAAGTCGACACATTAAAGTCCTTGTGGTCGTTGACTCATCGGGTAAAACTCGTTTCGTCAATATGCACAGCATAATATAGTCTATTGCGCTAGTATGGGGCTCGCTATAGGGAACGATACAGTTTTACCCGGCGAGTCAACGAACACAAGGACTTCTAATCTAATGTCACCATTGCCAGTTTCTCTAAATTATTTTACATACCAGATTTATTTCACATTCTCTGAACATTATTATACTTCATTTTATTCTAACCCTGAAGGTGAGAGGTTATTTAGAGGCCTACTTATTCCGGAGAGTTAATGTTAGTATTTAAAATATAGGATATTCTTACGAGCAAAAATCGCCACAGCACTGGCCAACAGGACCAAACAAAGTACGGAGGCTTTCATTTTGTCAGATTAATCGAAAATCGGATAATATTTTAATACACCGATTTATATTTTATCTCGTAATCGGTTTAAGTTGATGGAAAGTAGGAAGAAATATTATTGAATTAAATTCAGTTGAGTACTGATTAAAAATGTGAAATCAGGCTCCTTTTAAATGGCTGAATTCTATTTACATTTAGCAAAAATAATCCAATGTTATTAACTTGATTGGATTTTTAATCGATTGTACAAAGAATTTACGGGAAAGTATGTCGGTTTCCTGGAATTATATTCCTAGATTTTGATCATTTACGGAAGAATATTAGGTTGCGAATAATAGTTCATGAACCGATCAAATAAACATCATCTATTTTGTCAGTTGAGCAAACCATTTTACATCCCGAATAAATGATTGAGCAAATATAGGTGCAAAATATTACCAAGTAATTTTTACCTATTTTTGGGATTTATTATGATCAAAATCATCAATAATATTTTTCATCGCAGTTTATTTCCTTGAAATCTCAATTGCAAATAGATCTGGTGACTTTCAGTAATTGATTGGATTTTGTTGCGTTTTGCATCGTCGTCTCTGACGCCTTATTAAAATTACAAAAAGAAATATCCTATTTTTAATTAAATTGCTAAACGGATTTCTTTTGAATTCGGAGTCTCCGTAATTTGGTTGTTCAAGTAGTTTTAAAATTGTTGACGGGTTTATTTAATTCAGTTTTCTTTCTGAAAATTTGAAGAGTGTAGATTTTTTTTTAGAATAAATTTTAACTCCAGAAACCCCGTGAATCAAATCAGGAGGACGATATCAAAGCTCCCATTTAATTTTTTTATTGCAATTATTTCCCGACCGTCACGAACGTGAAGATGATCCCAGGATTTGCAAATTACAATCACACGTCGTACCAAAGGTATCATGATAAATTGTTGAATTTGTAGTCATTAAAATTAAAGCTTAACGCCTGATTCCCATTCAGAAATTCGTGACAAGTAGTGGAGCTTAAGTGAGAAGGAGTCACCCAGTTCAATTAACTAATGACGACAGAACAGGATATTTAAAATTAATCATTCTACAACTTAAAACCTAACTTCTAGTCCCATTTGTAGCATTAGATTCATGACAGATTCATCGCCCTGTTCATAAGCAGTACCGTAAATATAAATGTACCGTAAATGTTCAAATAAGTCCCCAGGGGCTTAAATTTTCAAACCTGATAAAACAGCTATTTCGGGGAGGGCAGTTAATTCGGAGTAATTTTAACTTCTTTAAAAAAGTCAAATTATCGATGGAATTGAAGTTTTTAATAAACCTCTGTAATTTATGAACGAGCCTTTCGCACGAAAGATGAAGTTTGCAAAAAACATTAACTTGACTCGAGAGGGAAAAACGTTTAGTAATTTTTTTCTTTGAAATGCTGAATGAAATTATTAGGTACTGGAATTTGTTTACAATTTGCAAAGAATAAAGCTGAAAGGGAAATCCAAAATGTTGAGTCCGAATTAAATTTAGTTTTAAAAATCCATGAAGTCATATTCAATTCAATGTCACCTTTGTTAATGAACACTTGAGTCAGATTTCAGTCAGGAATTTTTAGAACTTGTAAAATAATAAGGCACTTCGGTGACTGACTTCTATCTTGTCGTGATTCCATGGGCTTTGAATAGGTTTCCAGGTGCTTGAGAAAGCAATAAATGAGCAGAGATAAAAAATATTGTAGTTGAGTTCCTATAAATTAAACTGTAGTAAAAATATTCAGATAATTTTGAACGTTTTTAATGATTTAAACCGCCCGTCAAAATTACTTAACAACATATCATTGAATGGGAGGATCGGAAGTTATTCCGGGGGGGGGGGGGGGCTTTAATAAATTTTAAATAAAAAATTAGACATTTTTTAAAAATCGTCTCAGGATGGAAATTTCAGATGATTTTAAATTCCCAAATAAATTACACATTTTATTTTTTAATCATTCTCATAGCTTGATAATTTAACTCAATGAACCTAAATGGTTATGATTATGATTTAAATCACGGGAATAATTTAATTGTAAAATTTGGTCGAAATTACTGGTGTAAACATCGGATTAACTCTCTCGTTTCTGTGATTCAATCTGCCGACATTATGACGTCCATAATTTCCATCCCATGATGTAAATATGGATTGTTTGTGGTTGTAGTACTTTGGAATATTCGGGAATGACAAGGAAAAAACATGGCTTTGAATAATGTCTGGCAAACAGGTTGTTTGATTTAGATTTTGCAAGTCATGAACAAAAGTAAATACATTTCGTTGGATATCGTGACCAATTCTCTTCAAAACATGAACGGGGATTTGTATTTACTTTAACTACGTAAATTATTACAAGTCTATTGACGATTAAGAAGTTACTGACAAAACTTTTTCAGTAATTTAATGGATGATCAAATCGTTTTAAGTTAAAGTTCTTCATATATTATGATATTATGAAGCTGTTTGACAAAGCGCGGGAAAGCAGCAAATAGCACCTTAAGGTTCGTCATATAAATGAAGCTGCCGTTCGAAGAGCTTTTTAAACGAATTCTGAATTTATAAATATTGCGTTAGAACGGTTTTTATTATGTTTGATTTGTATCTTTCATATTCTTCATCTTTCAATCCTGTCAGCTCTAATCAAAAGCTATTACATTAAATTTGAGAAAAGACAGGCTCGACTTCCTGTTCCTCGTAGGGATGAAGCTGAAATATCTCGATGTACCCACACATCCAAATGAAGACAAATGTGAATGATTATGCAAATTCCGGACTGAACTGTCCCGAATGAATATAAATGATTCAAATCTCAAAAATATCTCAATGAATCCAGATTTCATGTCCATCCAACCGCATTCCGTCAATCTTCATCCCAAACATCATTTACAACTCATCTCTAATTTTGAGTAATGGTTCCCTAATAGTAGAGATGTACTTTATGCGATCGCTTCTGTGTCTGTCTGTCCGTCAGTGTCCGTCCTATCTCTAACTTTCGAATGAACTTTTTTTAATTTTAAATATTGGCTGATTAGATACTAACGCTAAAGTTACCCCCATGACCTCTGGTAGTTACAATCTTTAAATTAACAAACCATCGTGGATGTTTTTATGCTCTACGGTTGGGGTACATTGAGACTTTTTATCTTTCCTTCATTTGGACAGAGACGATTGCAAAGCAAATTGTTTTGATCTCTCAAAGTCCAAGGAGCTTAAATAAGCCGTCAACAAGTCCAATTCTAAAGTCATCTGAAATTGAAAATATCCAAAAATCCAATTTTATTACCTCTCACCATTTAAAAACTTAATTATTCTTAAACTATGGCTAACTTTTCCGTTGTAATTAAGGTAAACGGTAGATAAATATGATACTGGTTGATACACGGCAAATAGGAGGAAAGTGATTTGGAATTATTCTGAGATTAGCGAAAAAGCAGATGTGAATTTTTATAATCAAGTGGAGTGAATTGAGATGATATGATGACAGGCTCGTGATGAGGGACTGTATTATCTTCGATATCACAACAATAAGCTCAGTACCAATGTACATAAGCCATTTCCACATCACTTTTTATTATGACGACAATACGGAGAAACGATAGCTGAATAATATTTATTTACTCAAATCAATGCCACCAGGGGCCATCCACAAATCATGAATTACCACAAATATCGAGTTAGAAGTCTATGGGGTTCTATTTTTGTAAACTATGGATTTTACGGCAAAAAATAAGCTTTATTTCGGGGGGTTTTAAATATAGATTTATGACCTAGTAAATTGAATTGTATGTACACGGCATATCCCTAAAATAATTCCCCATCTGAGGAACTCTTGATGACATTTTGATTTAATTCTCAGTAAACTGCACTTTGAATTAAAATAGAGTCCAAAAGTTAACACCTGTAAATATGTAAACGATGTTTACATTAATTATTCCATACTAGATCTGTATTCTGTGAAGGACTCTTGAGATAGAATTAATTAAAATTCAGAATTGGTTAAAAATTGAAGCGAAGAGAATCCTTCAAACTATTGGAAATGAGGGACGGATGCGTCAATCAATCATCAAATCAATTCCCCAATCAAATCGGGGATTCCCTTGGGGCTCAACCACGTATTTCGTTTTAACAAGTCCGTTAATTAAGAATTAATTTTAATTATTTCATAACTTAATTGCAAATTAAGACATGACAAAGAGGTCATATTTTGAAGGCGCTTAGAGGGATGGGGACTTATTTTGGAGGGGGCTGTTATTTGGATGCTGTGAATGAATGGTCTTTGATTGACACTCTTGACTTGTCATATTCTGAAACGATTGGACTGTGGATTTTTCGATATAATTTAGCCTTTAACTTTGTAATCAACCTAAATGCTACATTTTTTGCTATAATTTCTTCGATCTAAAATGATATTGAATGAAAGGGTTTAATGAAATCAAAAGATTGATGTGATGTTTTGCGTAAATATTTTTGCCAATTCCTGATCCACAAATAGAAGTTTGGCCATCGTAATCCTTAACCTTAGTCAATCGGCATGGTTGACTTTGGCAAAGTCGGTCAGTCAGGAACTGAATAATAATCCACAAACAAAACAAAGCACGTAGACGGTAGACTTGAGTGGGATCCTCCATAACTCAGCCAAATCATTAAATTCCTCACAATTAATCCTCGTCACAAAATTGTATCTGCTGACGTTCGACAAACAATCTCATAAGTTCCTGTCCGATTAAATGGATTTGACTCATTCGACCCGTCGATGTTGATGTTTTCGAATTTTTTTGGCATGTTTTGTGGCTTTTTTTGTAGAGGATAACGAGAAGATACTTAATTTATCAAAAGAACAAATTAACTTCAGGTCGGATAATAATGGAAGCGTTTGTAGTTTTTTCTCAGTATTTTGGAAGCCTCCAATAGGGTGGGTTACTATTTCGATGAGATGAAATTTCAATTATTTGAGGGATTCTTTTTCGTCAATTTTAAGGTTTTTAAGATCTAACTAGGTGGGGGTTTATTTCGAAGAGAGTGCAATTCAGAGAGGGTGCTTTTTCTCGATTTTTGGGATATCCAACAGGGTGGGGTTCTATTTCGATGAAGGTTTTTAGAGAGAAAAGATCTATTGTACGTTTTGAAGGAACTCGATGATCTGACTTTATTCCAAAGTCCTCAACCTCAACTCGAGTTGTTATTCTTGCAAGTAATTATGGTAAACACTTGAGTGTTTAGGGGTGGGGACTTATTTCGGAGGTTTTGCGGCTTGTATTTCATTCACGTTCATTTAATCCTTCTAATAATTGGCTAAAAGCAGCAAAGGAGACGAAGAGGTTAAAAATAGCGTAGGTGTATTATTATTATTCAACTTCCGATTCGTCTAAAATTGTGCCTGATGTTTCGATGTGAATTTGCGGTGCTTTTGTGAAGAGCCCGTCAAAGTCAACAAGGTTCGGGTAGGCTGAGTGGCCCCGAAGCTAATACCGTGTTTGCTTTCTTCCGTCTAATTGAGCCAATATTTATTTATTCTCATCCACCAAATCCATCGTCCAATTACTCTCTCACTTGTCTTTTAAAACATAGACCTAAATCTGGTGAAAGAGAAGCTAAAAAAGCTCCCCGAAATAACTCCCCAGGCTGTTTAATTAAAAAAAAAACTGAAATCAGCTCCCCGAAATCACTCCCCAGCCCTTTCAGCCATAAATTACAACGGGTATTTTATTTGAAAACATAATAAGTAATTCCCGATGTGATATTAAAAACCTTAGATGCTTAAATCCTGATCTATCGCTCCGAAATAAGTCCCCCTCTCTTGTTAAAGTTCACTGGTAACTCTAAATTTTTATGTTTACAAAATAAACACCTTAAAATTTCAGGAGATCAAAATGTGCGAATGGTCCTAATTAGTCAATTTGATCATTTCGTTTAAAGTTTAATGCATCTCAAGTGCACCTGACTATCCCACGTCTAGATTATCTACTTTTACGTAACCCCCAATTTTTAGCCCGTTGCTATGCAGGGCTTATATGGATGCCGTTGTCTGTCCGTCTGTCCGTCTGTCCGTCTGTTAACTCGATAACTTCCGTTAGGGTTAACTTAGATCCTCCAAATTTGATACACCGGGGGTTAGGCCAAAACCAAAGGCTAAGTTCGAAGATAGGTGAAATCGGTCCATTGATTGACCCGTGGGGGTCATTTCCAATTTGTTTGTAATTTAAACCTGTTATAAAATTGGGAATTCGATAATTCCCATTAGTTTATCGTAAAATCTTCGTTATGGATATGATTTGAGATACAGGGTATTATCTACTGCTTAGAGTATACAGGGTGTTTAACTTTAGGTAGCAGTTTAGTTTCCCCACTACCAATGGATAAAGATAAATGGATAAATAAGTTAGAACTTTAGAAGCAAGGAATGGCATTTGTCAAATTGTTTCGGTACTTTAATACAACGGGCCCGTAATAGCTGCTTGGATAGGTTTTTATTATTTTAATTAATTCTCTAAAACCATCGAAATACTGCACGTACGTTTCAGCTTTTATGAGTTAAATCATCACTGAGAATTATATTTTTTAATGAATGTTTAACTATGGGAAAGCCATAACACTGCCCTACTAAACTATTCAAGCAGTAATTATCTTGGAACAACAGTTTATTAATTAAAATAGGCATAGTCTACTGTCTAGTTCTCAGTTCGCAGGACTGGTTTAATTTCATTCGTAGCTCCGCAGGATTAGAGTGAATGGTCGTAATTATTCCAGGAAATTCTGACCCAGTTCCTAACCTATAATATTGAACTGTTTTAAACCTGTGTCCTTCTAATAGACTGTTATTCCCGACTAGTTATTCCAATAAATCAATTTGAAACAAGATTTCTTGGCGTTCTGACTGTATCGATCGTATTAAGTATGATAAGCTTTATTCTATACGGTGAATATCGTGAATATTGAACTTGAAACTCATTGAAGTAAAACAATCGATTGAAAGTGGATCAATAAGATGTATTGCAAGTGTGGAGATTGAGAATGCATTTATTAAAATAACCTCGGTTTATAGTTAGGGTAGGGACCTGCAATGGTCGACAGGTCGACACAGTTGACAGTTCTTAATTTTAAAGATAACCAATGTGTGATTTTTCATCGAATCTTTAACCATTTTTACATGTTTTTTAAGGATGAATTTTAATTTTGTTATTTGCAGCGGATGTGCTTTGCTGTACGGCATCAATACTTAATTTGGGGGGTATAAGCTTGGACCGCTACCGTGCCATAACGACACCTCTGGAATACTCAGCCAAGACCACGCCGCGCCGCATGTTAGCCATCATTTTTGTAGTTTGGCTCGGTTCGGCCTGCGTCTCTCTTCCACCCGTCCTACTCCTGGGAAACGTTCACATGGACTCACATGGTGGATCCTTCTGCTCCGTCTCACAAAACTTCTGGTAATTAACACTCACAATTAACTATTAATTCAATTTTACTCATTAATAAAAAGGCCAACGAATGCACTGATGTGTCGTTTTTATAAACGTACACGAAAAAAAATCTCAAGTTGCCCCAACCATAGAGCAAAAATACATCTATTATTTGAAACTACTTGATAATACCTTCCCAACGACGTACACGTATTGGTTTGTGATTTGACCATTTTGACCCCTAGGTCAGAGCGTCATTCGCGAAAAAATTCAAAAAGTTGAGCCGTTCGCTAATTAACATGCGGGCGGACGGACACCAAGTCATTGGCATTATGTCGGATCGGAGGATAAAATACACCGTTTCTAATTAGGCAAAATTCTTGCTTGTAGTAAATGAGTCTTGCTGAATTTTTCCACCAAAATCCCATGCCAAAGGAACGGCTTTTGGTTTTGATAAGGAATTTTGGGATTTCTTCGATTTCTATAAATAGAAATGTAAATTTAAATCTGTCCTATCGTAATTTGAGAGGAAGCTCGGAAGGAGTAATGGAATAAAGATTTGCAACTTTCTTTTGCTAATCGAATTCATCCAATTCTGAAATTAATTTTGATAAAGTCCTTGGAAATGAAGGAATGAAGGAAGCCAGACTCCGACGGGGCAAATTGAATTACTTTCTTTCAATTCAGACCACTTCCTTTCTCCAGCAAATCAACAAAACCTCCATTAACTCTATATATAGAAGCTAAACCTCTAACTGTTCCGCATAGGCTGTGACAGTATAGAGCACCTAATTCTATAAATAGATCCCCGAAATACATCCCCACCCGTTTAGCGAGTTGGAAAAGTTCATTTTGCTTAAATTTTGCCCTTAAAGTACTCCAAAAGCCTTTAAGTATATTAATACACGCCTCCGATTACAATCTCTAAATTAAAAAAAAATAAGCTTTCACTAGAAGAAAGCAAACTTGGAATCTGATTATCTGATCTTGGAGATCAGAATAGTGCCTTCTGTTTGACCTCTAACCTGCTCAACAACAATAACAGTTAGTCTGTAGGTCACGTTAATAGGACATTTAAAGTATAAACAAGCCTTGAGCAGATTTTTGCTGTAGCGTGACATGGGGCAGAGTGGGACAAGTATCTGTAAGCCCCTGCTCTGATTTAACAGAGAAATGGGATTCTTTTCCATTTTACAAACCAAAATTGAGCCTCCAGAGCGAAATGTATCAACATTGCATAGTTCAGTCCATCTGCTCCTTGTAAATCAACATATTTGGATTGGAAATAGAAACGTTAGAAAATTGTACGGTAAGAGAAAAATTGCCGGCGGGGAAAATTCGGGGTGGTTTGAGTCTAATAAAAATTGACTCAACAAAGTTGGATGATGATTGATGGATGACCCTTTATTAAAGTAAAGACTTAGGAATGAAAAGCAGGTTTTTGGGACTTTGTTGGGTTTGCTTCATGCTTTGTTGAGACTAGGAAATGGTTTGAGAAACGGTGTGGATTCTCCAAAATCGAGATCAGGAATTCTGGAGAAAGCGTCTCACTTCGCCCCAATTCTCAACCAATCTCAACTTTCTCCACTACAATATCCCCCTAGTCCTACGTCCTACCTACTTTCACCTGGAATGTGACCTCCTATACCAAGAATTCAACACGTCCCAAATGCTTAGATTGAGGAGTTTCTTCTCTAGCTTTTAATATACCTTTAAATTATTCTCTTCGCTACGGGCTTAGAGGAGTTTAATAGAATTTGAACCTCCTTGGCCCGTAGCTTTTAATGAAATAAAGACAGTAAAAGTATTTTTATTTCAAGTACCGGATTTCGAAAATTACAATTAGCAATCGTCCAGCTCCAGTAGTGCGCCGTTGTAGAACCGAAACGTTAAAAGCTGGACATTCACCTTAAAATCTGTGAATGGTAAAATGTAAAATATCTGGGAGCTCTTTGTCAGATCTTGTTACATGGAGAGGAAGCACTTCCAAGCGGATTTGTTTTTTATGCTTATTCTTGATATTCGCTTGTGTACGGTCCTTTTCAGGAACTGTTTTTTATGGAAGAAGAAGAAGAGAAGTGAAAGATTTTAGTGAAATGAATTGAATAGTAAAGGTCTTGTAAAAATCCGGAAATACAGCAGAATAGGAAAGTTCCTTTAACCTGGAAGTCTTTTTTGCGTCATTTAAGGAGTGAGTTGTCCCTTTATTAAATCACCCAGAATACTTTCCCTTTCTTGGACTATTCACATTCACAAAACATATAGGGAATTATTAAGCCTTATAAACACTTTATATTGATGCTACAGAGTGTCCGTTGGTCTGGACAAACTCTAATTGAGATATGGGTTTTAAACGATTCTCATGCGTAATAGAACATCATTGATGACCCGATGACGTAAAAAAGGACCTATATTAAGTTTTTATGTAAAATTGTGGTTCATTGGAATTGGAAGATTTAATAAATACTTGTCTATTATTGAAGTGAGTATTATTCTACTAACAATGGAACTGGGATCTAATCGCTGCTCGTGGAAAAAACTCGGCAACTCGGCGACTAAGTTGCCGGGAAATTTTTCAGGAAATCAGAAAAATTGGACCCCTTTTTTAGAAAATTTCCCGTTTTCCATCGAAATTGTCAAATTTTTCTCATTTTTTCCCTTAAATACGGTCAAAATCAAGTTTTTGAAATCGGAAAATTTTTTTAGATTACCGGGAACAAAAAGTTTTTTCCGCCAGCGCATCTAATCATGAGTGGTGTGAAAAAATCGGAAAGAAAATTAGATTTTCAACAATGAAAATCCTTGTTTCTAATGCTGGGGGAGGGTGGAGAAAATGAGAGTGGAAGTTGTAGGGATTAAAGATTGGTGGTATGAGGGGGTGGGGATCCTTTTTAACCTCTTGGAGGCCACTGCGAGAAGCGGCTTCTCGGAGCGAGAGGGACATGAGCTCCACTTTTCTCCCTCCTTCTCGTAGGCAACAGGTTAAAAAGAATCCCCACCGCCTCATACCACCAAAATCTTTATTCCTTACAACTTCCAATCTCATTTTCTCCACCCTCCCCCAGCATTAGAAACAAGGATTTTCATTGTTGAAAATCTAATTTTCTTTCCGATTTTTTCACACCACTTACAGATCCCACTTAAATATACAAAAATATTGGATTATAAGAAAAGAAAAGAATGGATTAAAATTAAAGGGACAATTATAACTGAATTCGATAGTCCACTATGACTTTTCAAAGCCCAAAACCAGTCTGTGCCGTACAACAAAAAGAGACTGAATTTATTTTCATCTTTTAACTAAAAATCCCCAGACATAGATTTTTCGCAAAAACCACACTTGTAAAATGTTAATTTTTAGGGGGAGTGACCATAGCTGTTCTCAGAACATAGCCAAGCGCTCTGTAGGCACTCAGCTGCCGTAATCCGTTTGACGGGGTCATAATCAAGCATCGGGATCAAGAAATTTGCAAAGTTGTAGGCTTCTTCTTCAATCCAATTGTACTTCTCTTGCAGAACCCTAAAGAGGTCCCATGGATTGAGGTCCTTTTCATTTATACGAAGCAAATTCCCTTCACGACTAAAGAAGATTCGAGAGCGCCTCCCCCTAAGGGCGATGTTACGAGGAATAGGGCCAAGGAGCTCGATCATATCTGCCAGGTGGTCATCGTTACAGCTGAACCCGTCCCCTCTCTTTGGCTTGAATAAAAGGTCCCCTGTTGCCAACTCAAAGGCCTGCAAAACAGAATAATTAATTAATTGCCATGTAACCAAACCAAACTACGCCAGTTTTGGGATTTGACCAATTAAATCCCATGGGGGCACGAATCAGTATGTATGGAAATAACTAAATAGGGTTGCTTTGCTACCATGCAGGCGGTGCTCCAAATGTCAGCTGAAGTCCCGTAACCCGCTCCCAAAATAACTTCCGGACAGCGGTACTGTCGGGTTTGAACGTCTCCCGTCGACTGATTATGAATCCAGCAAGCGTTGCCTAGGTCTGCGATTTTTACTCTCACTTCACAGACTTCTGTTGCAGGGTCAGGTCGTTGTGGGCTAGTTTTAGCAGGACAGGACGATGATCCGCCAGGGGATTGTGAAGCCAGGGGCAAGATGTCCTCAGCCAAACCACCTTCTGGAGTTGGAGTTGGAGGACCTTCTCCCGAACCTTGTGACAGATCCATCTTTCCCACCTTGTTTTTCATCCCGGAAGCATTTTTGTTATCTTCAAAACATGAAATCTCGTCGTTTCTCTCACAATCGGATGCATTGAGCTGAATGGCTTGTTTTTGGCCACCAGCAGTTGAATCCATGACTTCAATCCCATCACCCCGAAGGGTGTCCGTATCGGAAGCTTCGTCTGCATCATGTAACTGTTTCAGTTGTTGCTCCAGTAATTGCAGCCGCTTCTTCGCCTTCTTCCTCAAATACTTATCAAGCTTCTTCGACAATTCCGAGGGGTTTAATTCCTTCGGCGCAGCACTGATCGCAGATGCGGGAATAAGACTGGACCGCTCTTTTAGCCACACCGTGGCCTCAGTTGCAAGAGTTTGGGTGTATTCCTCGTCGACACACATCAGCACATTTTCTGGCTTGATGTCCGAGTGAATGATCCCACATTTCGAGTGCAAGTAGTCCAACCCTTCCAACGTCTGTTTGATAATCGTCTTGACGTTTTGAAGCGGGATCCCCGTGTAGTTGGAGCCCCTGATGAGTTTCAGGAGATTACTTCCAAGGACTTCAAAAACCATACAGACGTGTTTTCCATTAACTCCAATGACATTGAAGCTGTCGAGAAGCTGGACTGTTTTTGCGCGGTCGGGGTCCGCCGGATCCGCGTAGCGAGCACATTTCAGGAGCTTGATTTCCTCCATGGCAGCTTCTGTGTATGAAATACCGCTTTTAACGACTTTGACTGCCACGTACTGTCGGCTATTCCTGGAAGTACAAATTTGAAGTTGGTTCACGATTACAAGGATTTTATTTAGTGGTGTTTTAAGCGCGTCGTAAGTAATTTGTACACTTACTGAAGATCCCAGCAGAGCCAGACTGTCGAGAAATGACCCCAACCTAGTTTCCGAAGGACGTGGTAGCGATCGTGGAATAAGTACCCAATCTTGACCGGATGATAACCTCCTGAAAAGTGACAATTTATTTTCAATGTCACATGTATCAAAATTAGAATTAGCTGGGCTGATTGCATATCACATTTATTTCATATTTATTGGTATTGATTGTAATTTATTTTTTAAAGCCCGGAAATCATTTACAAATTATCAAAATCAAATCGATGGTCCGATTCTGCTTGACGTTGACACTGTCAACTTGACAGGGCTCAAAAAAATATCCGACCCGGACGACTGCAGTAACTTGAAGTTTAATTTTAATTAAAGTCAGTTAGTTTTTATTTTAGCTACCCTACCTTTGCGGTAATCGGCAGGGTTCTCTTGTTTCTCATCATCTTCCGACTTGAATACCCTCTCCCACTCCCACTCGTTCGAGTCATCCGACGACGGCGATCTACTTTGATTCATCGACTCAATTTAATTTAAAGCACCGATTAATTGCTAATGTCACATCAACAATAAAAATCCAAAGCACAAGGCAATAAAATCATGAATGAATGACAAAAAATGTGACAGCCGCGCCTGAACTGAATCTTGGATAAAGAAAGAAAAAAGAACGCGGGACAAAAATTAAATTTTACCCCCAACCAAACCCGTAGTGATTCCACAGATACGAGAACAATCTCCACTCCTTTGTTACACCCGTTTCCCACGCTTTATTTTCATATTTGTAGCATGAATTGGGGAGGACAAAAGCTTCTGTGGATTCTGTAAAGAGATCTGTTGCACAAATGTATACAAGTAGAGTGGACAGATTGGGTTGGGTCTGGACTGGAGTATTTTTATTCCAATATTTACAGGGTTCACTGCCTTGCCCAACCTCCACTTGGTATAGAAATCCGGAATCGGGACATTCGGAGCAGAGTTTCGGATTTCGGTGTGAGGACTTTGGACTTTTTATCTTTATCTAATATCTGCCTAGCCATCTGCGATTCCAGAACACATCTCCATTTGATTTAGACCCTGTTCCAAACATATTCATAGCAGATATGGCTGAAAAATTCTGGGAAAATAAGCAAATTCTGCGAATTTGTGACTCGAAAAGTTCGTTCGTTCACTCCGAACTAATAGACCGGACCGGACTGATTGTGGAAAGTCGGAAGAAATGGTCTGAATAAATGGACAGTAGATAACGGGCTCAAAGAAATGCGCTTTATTACTACTAAACTTATATTAAAATTGCAAATTTAAAAAAATAGTATACGAAGACCATTAATTCCGGACCATTCTTTCCGCGACCATTTTTTCTCGCAATTCTTTCACCAAACTGATTGAGATCGGGATTTGGCAATTATTCAATTTTTTTAAGAAAATTAGCATACTTGCAGTTTTTTAAGTCCAACCCTTTTGAACCTTTTAAATTTCCTCTGTGATCTGGGTCCAAATTGAGAGGAATTGTTGCTGGAAGACCCTGTATTTTCTAGAGGAAGAAAAGCCCTTATTTCCGGGTGGATGGTCAAATGAAGGTTGGCATTTTTCTCCGAGTTTGTTGGCTAAGGATCCTCGAGACTTGTCCTATTCAGACTCCAAGTTGGAAGGACAGTTTAAGATAATTGTCTTTGGCACTAAATCCTCCACGGACAAAATTAACGTCAACTACATCCTCAATCCAGTCTGCTTTTACTGACACGATTTATATACTTGTTTCATTTAACATCTCTTTACTCGGCGAGGTCAAAGTTCGGATATCGTAGGTCCCATTATATTATTGGTATGATAACGATTACATTTCCGACACAGAACATTTTGATACTCATTTCCCTTCATGAATCTAATCTCAGTCGTTTAGAGTAATTCTGCAATCCCAAGTTCCCAAGATCCTATTTTATAAGGCAAGATAGAACATATAAAGATAAACCCCGGAAACGGGGTAAAAATCTGGAATTTGGGACTATTTTGTGGGGGATTTTACAGGGAGTTTGCATTTGAAACCGAAATATTTTTTATATATTCAATTTCGGAGATTGGTATAATTTAGATAGTACATTTGAATTCTTAAATAAGAAGAACCCAGAACAACCCTGGACGGTATTCTATTTAATGTATAATTTAATCCATTTAATCTCTGTACATCCTCATTTTAATCCCCCTTTCCCTACAATTCTTACAACAAAGCCGGGGATCATTCATTTACGATGTTTCTTTTAGCATTGTTTGCTGAGATGAGTATCAAATCGCTATTTTTAGAACAAAACCCATACGGATATGGATAACCCCGTACAGGGATATCGGATTAGAAGATCTGAAAAGCTGTAGTAAAAGAAAGAGTATAATTTCATACTCTCCAGGCTCTGAACTTGATATCGTGTTTCTCAAACCGAACTCTTCAAGTAAAAATCTCTAGAAAAAGGCTTGAAATAAAAAACCCAAGGGCAGTTTGTCGACCTTCCACTATACTATAGGTGCTAAATATCTCAACCGCAGCGTAACGCTGAAAGCGTCGTAGGGTTTTTTCAAGCGTAGTAGTCAAGAGAGTAGTAGAGTTATAATCACCTCCGGGTTCTCTCCTCCCTTAATAAAAGTCCCATCCCGGAATAACTAGCCCATCCTCCCAAAATACTATTAGTCACTGAAAATGTAGATAAAAGTTTTGTCAAAAAAGATCAATTTTATGTCAAATTTTATCTTTGAATCACTGTGATTGGAGTTCTATTTTAGTTCTATATCCACTAAAGCTAAAGTATGCTTAAGGCTTAAAATCTTAAAATCAGAAACACTGATTTTTTTCAGAATTATGAATTTGTTCTCCGAAATGGCTGATTCGGAAGGAGTCATTTCTGAGAGGGACCTTAAAACGTTCTAAAGTTGGAAAATAAGTTCCCGGGGGACTTAATTCATGATTTACGGTAGATGTGGCTATAGATAGAAAGATACTCTTTCCACACTGCTACCCCGTACCGGATGCAGAGCTCGTTTCCAAAATCCACTTGAATTTCTAAAATCAGATCTGCTTGTCAACCGGTAGGTATAATATATTTATAGGACCCCTCCCACCCATCAATCAACCTCTCCTCTCCAGAATACAAATATCCCATGCAAAAGAGATGTCGAAAAACAGGCTTGTTAATTCCGAATCTGGTGGTGGAATCCATGAATGGAAACCTCCGTCTCAATCCCTCAAAGCTGTCGAATTTGAAATCTCGTCGATAGGGAGGATATCCTTAACCTTGTTTAAATTATAGCTATGCCAGCGTTTGCATTTCCTATAAGTAGTTACCGGAATAAGTCCCCAATTCGGAGTAAATTTTAACAGCCCCATATAAGATAGGAGGGATAGGGATGGGGACTTATTGCGGAGGAAACTGTAGTATTTTCCTAAGATAGAGGTATGGTAATATGGGGCTGGAGATTCATTAATCATCATCCGCCCACGTAACTCCGAAACACATTTTTTGGCAATAAATTCCCGACCCGTTTTTATCAAATTTGCCAACATCAATCTTGCTGACTTCGGCAAGGCCTTGGGAGAGTCAACATTTTTCACGTTTTTATGTCCCTTTTAATAGATTATTCATCACTTTTCAAGTCCTCTACCCTTTAGATATCCATTAGGGGAGGGCATAAAGTTCATGGACTTGGACAGAATTTAATAATATCTCGTCGATAAATTCAAACCCATTCATAAAAGTGGGAGATGGAATTAGATGACCTTATCTTAATAGAAAGGTCAAGAGGTCATCAATAATCCAGCAGATGCGTACCTCCTTTACACTCTGAAATTAGTTGAGTTGCAGGATTGTGTCAACTTTTCTATAAATAGTTACCGATTTTACCGAAATAAGTCCCCAGGGGCAGTGAATGTTTTAAACTCAAAATGGAGATTATCGAGTTGGCCAGGTCTTTTCGGGAGGTGTAATATCATTTAAGGTTAAGTAGTTTAGTTGGCCCTTTAGTGTGTGTCAAGAAGCTACGTTGAAAACAACAGGGTATAAAATATTTATCTAAACCCGATCAATAGGATGGTTTGGTGGAATCACGAAATTTAACTACGACGACCACATGTAAAGGCCTTAACTCAACTTGCATAACTAACTATGAAATATGGTTGATATTATATTGGCTTGCCCATTCGTGTTTGTTCTAGTCTAGGTTTTAAAGTTCTACGACTAAATGTGAACAGTCAAAGCCTTGCCTTAACTGAGGATGTGGTTAAGAACCTTCTGCTTAAGAATTTTTAATTCAGAATCCTAAAACTTAAGCATGACGAATCTTTTAACCTTTAACAGTAAATCATCCGATGGGAGGTCAAACCTCACCCTAATTTCCATGATTTTTGCTATTATTTCAAGCCGATTAGTATTGGAGGGATCTGCATCAAAACCGACCTTTAAGTTAGATTTGAACTCGGTCAATTACTGTTGCATCCATTACAAAACCTTGTCAGAGGGACGGAATTACACGGACGTTTTAGAGACGGCGATTCAGAGGAATGCAATTGCCCCTTGGACAGTTTCGGATCATAATGAACTGATCCCAGTTCAACCAAACCTGAATTTCTTTGAAAAGTGCACATTAAACGTCATAATTGAGGGGGGTGTACAGACTTATGAGTCGGATTTGCCAGGCTCAGTAGTTGATTATCTCTATACGAATAGGTACAGTTTCCGAAATCAAAATCATTCCTATTTTCTCTTGATCACGACCCGACCCTTGCCTCCAAACCAAATCCTCACCCCCGTTATGAGGAACGTTTTAGGAATGTACCCAGCTTCAATTTATTTCCTATCTCTTCATATCCATTCCAACATCAGTATCGACTCACAAGGGACGTCACTCAAAGGTGAGAGACAGAATTTTTAGATTATTTAGAAAAAAAAACACGGAAAATCGTGTTCGAACTACTTTAAAATATTGAATTTTCATCAGATACTTAAAAATTACTTGTAATCGTGTTATAAATTTAGAAATAGAAATATTGCTGCTTTTACAATCTTCATTTTACAAAACGATTAACATCAATTAAATTACAGCAGCCAATTTTAATATATGTTCATTAGTTGTGTTCAACATTAAAAAACTTTGGGTGACGTGTATTACTCTATCAGATTACCGATTGGATGACCAATGGCTGGGATACGACTGGTTTTACTACAGCCCATTCTACACGGATTGGGAAAATCATGCGAATATCCCGATTAAAATCCAAAGACCTTCGGATTACCAAAAATACTGGCAAAATACGAACTTTAGCATCGGTGTTTTGGCGAAACGGCTAGAGGATCCTTGTGCAAGTAGCATGTGGGCACGGAACAGATCCCAGGTTTTGGTTAACAACCGTTGCTCTGAGCGGAACCTTGTTTTTGAAACGTTGGCGGCAGACCTGGGCATCCGACTCGACTACGAAAAACTGCACCCTCTGACGGGATATCCAGCGTCACTTTATGAAGTTTTCAAATCCGGGGGATACAGCATTGCGGACGTCAACAGTCTCTACTTGTACGGGATTTACGGCAAAAATCTTCTGTACTGCCGTCCAAAAATCGGGACGGAACAGGTACCCCTGTCCGTCTGGTTCACTCCACTTCAGAAAGAGGTGTGGTTAATCCTGGTTCTGGGTCTCATTGCCATAACCATTACAATTTTGGCTCAGAACGATAAGTTATGGAGCTTCGAACGGATTTGCGAAACGGTGGTATTGGTTTTCGAAATTCTACTGAAGCAGGGTATTTATTGGCGCAAAGTGACGGCCTTATTGACCCTGATTTCCATAATTTCCTACGTACTTCTGTCCATGTACAATGAGGTCTTGGCTGTACAGCTAATTGTCCCAGTGGAACCGACACCACTCCAAGACTTGTTTGAGGTCGTAGCCGGGGGTTATAAAATTGTGTTTTGTCAGCCGCAGCATCATGGTCCTCCTACTGGGCTTTTTTTCCTGGATTTTAAACGTCATAATATGGCAACGAAGTTGAATGACTCGTTTCATATCGGCTGCTATTCGACTGAAACGCTTGCGGACATTTTGTCGGACAGGGATAAAAATTACGCGTATTATGACGATGGGCGTAGAGCTTTGATGCAGTTGCAGGCCCTACTTCCGGCCTACAACTGTTACCGAGTCAAAGAACAGTTAGTTGTAAATGCCCGTTTTGTAATGTTCTACTGCCATGTCCAGGAATATCTGATTCGTAGGATGGGGCAGTTATTCGAAACCGGGGTTTTGGATTTTATTCGAAAAATGGTCTTAAATGCGGAGTTAATTAAGAAGAGTTTATTAGAGAAGGTAAGATCAGCGTTTGTCGCTAGCTCGACTGAAATAACAATCCGGAATTTGAGACCGATTTTCAATTTCGTTTTAATTATGAATGGGATAGCAGTTTTGGCATTTCTCTGCGAATTGCGGCGATATATCAAAACAGTTGCAAGACAATTGGTCAACAAAATTTCGGAAACCTTGGGTTGGTTCAAGGAGATGATGGTTTTGAGTTGTAGGAAACAACGTCAAATAACAATTTTGATTAAAGTCGAGACTACTTCAACAATTTTTATCTGTCAACAGGAAGTACCAAAGTGAATGTGGGTATCAAATAGGCACAACAGAATTCGAGTAACTTTAAAAGCACTTATATGTACCTATTAATTGATGACATGTCATGTGTTTGTTATTGAATAAAATAAAAAATTATCGTGGATTTGATATTTCGGGAAAAGGTAATACCCCAGATAATGTTCATAATTCATAAAACCTTCGTGGTTCCGGACCAAAGGTATGCAGTTTCTGATGTGAATGATTTTAGTAAATGGCTTATCGGAGAAAAATTAAATTATACAGTAATATTTATATGTAATAAATAAATAATTATTGATTTCACTGGACTAAATCCCCAGGGACAATTTAATAAATTAATGTTGGACAACAATAAATGCTCCAGGCATTAGTTGTATTTTTTTATCTAACCAATTTAGCGAAATAAGTCCTTAGTTCCTTAGGTCCGTGTATGTTTTCAATTCAAAAGTGATTATTGTGTAGTAGGCCAGTTGAACATGTAAACAATAAGAGGGGGTTATCAGGAAACCCGGGTGGCCCTTTCCAAGCGTGTTCTGAACTTTGGACAAATATTTTATGAATAGCTCTCATTACTGAAATAAGCCCCAGGGATTGATTGAAGTGATTGATTTCGACTAAAAAATCGATACTTTCTGAACAAACATTAAAAAGGGGTCATTTTGGGCGAGGGGAAGTAAAAACATAGTCTAAAGTAGTTTAGTTAGCCCTTTAGTTAGTTAGTTTGTTATTATACTAGATCCATATCTATGGTTAGCCCTTTAGTTTTTAGTTATGTGTCAAGAAGCGGCTCTAAACAGGATTGTAAAATAAATATTAATGTCAGTCAACTCGATCGAAAGGATAGCAGGCTGGAAATACGGAATTTATAGTCACGAAATGTCAACTTCTTAACTCAACTTGCATAACCTCATACGACTGATACTGGCTTCTCGATTTACAATGTCCACTACTAAACGCCTGTTTTTAGACCTCAGTGGTTATAAAACCACAGCTCATAAGAATTTTGAACGCATTCAGAAACTTAAAATCTAAGAATGACGAATCCTACTACATTGAACAGTAAATCATCCCATAAGAGGTCAAACCTCACCCTAATATCCATGATTTTTTCGATATTTTTAAGCGTATTACTATTGGAGGGGTCTGGGTCAAACCCGACCTTTAATTTAGATTTGAACTCGGTCAATTACTGTTGCATCCATTACAAAACCTTGTCAGAGGGACGGAATTACACGGACATTTTAGAGACGGCGATTCAGAGGAATGCAATTGCACCTTGGACAGTTTCGGATCATAAGGAACTGATCCCAGTTCAACCAAACCTGAATTTCTTTGAAAAGTGCACATTAAACGTCATAATTGAGGGGGGTGTACAGACTTATGAGTCGGATTTGCCAGGCTCAGTAGTTGATTATTTCTATACGAATGGGTACAGTTTCCGAAATCAAAATCATTCCTACTTTCTCTTGATCACGACCCGACCCTTGTCTCCAAACCAAATCCTCACCCCCGTTATGAGGAACGTTTTAGGAATGTACCCAGCTTCAATTTATTTCGTATCTCTTCATATCCATTCCAACATCAGTATCGACTCACAAGGGACGTCACTCAAAGGTGAGAGACAGAATTTTTAGATTATTTTCTTTTTATGGTTGACTTTAACCAAAATGACAAAAACAAATGTTTTTAGAAGAGAAACCGGAAAATCGTGTTCGAACTACTTTAAAATATTGAATTTTCATCAGATAGTTAAAAATTACCTTTTCTTTCCTTGTAATCGTTTTATTTTTCAAAATTTTACTGGTTTTACAATCTTTAAAACGATTAACATCAATTACAGCAGCCAATTTTAATATCTTATGTTCATTAGATGTGCTAAACAATAAAATAAAACTCTTGAACTTCGGGTGACGTTTATTACTCTCTCAGATTACCGATTTGATGACCAATGGCTGGGATACGACTGGTTTTACTACTGCCCATTCTACACGGACTGGAAAAATCATCAGAATATCCCGATTAAAATCCAAAGACCCTCGGATTATCAAAAATACTGGCAAAATACGAACTTTAGCATCGGTGTTTTGGCAAAACGGCTAGAGGATCCTTGTGCGGAAAGCATGTGGGCACGGAACAGATCCCGGGGTTTGGTTAACAACCGTTGCTCTGAGCGGAACCTTGTTTTTGAAACCTTGGCGGCAGACCTGGGCATCGGACTCGACTACGAAAAACTGCACCCTCTGACGGGATATCCAGCTTCACTTTATGAAGTTTCCATATCAGGGGGATACAGCATCGAGGACGTCAGCAGCCTCTACTTGCACGGCATTTACGGCAAAAATCTTCTGTACTGCCGTCGAAAAATCGAGATGGAACAGGTACCCCTGTCCGTCTGGTTCACGCCCCTTCAGAAAGAGGTGTGGTTAATCCTGGTTCTGGGTCTTATTGCCATAACCATTTCAATTTTGGCTCAGAACGATAAGTTATGGAGCTTCGAACGGATTTGCGAAACGGTGGTATTGGTTTTGGAAATTCTACTGAAGCAGGGTATTTATTGGCGACAAATGACAGCCCTATTGACCCTGATCTCCATAATTTCCTACGTACTCCTGTCTACGTACAATGAGGTCTTGGCTGTACAGCTAATTGTCCCAGTGGAACCGACACCACTCCAAAACTTGTTTGAGGTCATCGACGGGGGTTATAAAATTGTGTTTTGTCAGCCGCAGTATTATGGTCCTCCTACTGGGCTTTTTTTCCTGGATTTTAAACGTCATAATATGGCAACGAAGTTGAATGACTCGTTTCATATCGGCTGCTATTCGACTGAAACGCTTGCGGACATTTTGTCGGACAGGGATAAAAATTACGCGTATTATGACGATGGGCGTAGAGCTTTGATGCAGTTGCAGGCCCTACTTCCGGCCTACAACTGTTACCGAGTCAAAGAACAGTTAGTTGTAAATGCCCGTTTTGTAATGTTCTACTGCCATGTCCAGGAATATCTGATTCGTAGGATGGGGCAGTTATTCGAAACCGGGGTTTTGGATTTTATTAGAAAAATGGTCTTACATGCAGAGTTAATTAAGAAGAGTTTGTTAGAGAAGATAAGATCAGGGTTTGTCGCTGGCTCGACTGAAATAACAATCCGGAATTTGAGACCGATTTTCAATTTCGTTTTAATTATGAATGGGATAGCAGTTTTGGCATTTCTCTGCGAATTGCGGCGATATATCAAAAGAGTTGCAAAAAATTTGGTCTACAAAATTTCGGAAACCTTGGGTTGGTTCAAGGAGATGATGGTTTTGAGTTGTTGGAAACAACGTCAAATAACAATTTTGATTAAAGTCGAGACTACTTCAACAATTTTTATCTGTCAACAGGAAGTACCAAAGTGAATGTGGGTGTCAAATAGGCACAACAGAATTCGAGTAACTTTAATAGCACTTGTATGTACCTATTAATTGATGACATGTCATCTGTTTGTTATTATTATTATTATTATTATTTGTAATAACCCCAGGTAATATTCATAATTCAAAAAACCTTTGTGGTTCCGGACCAAAGGTATGCAGTTTCTGATGTGAATGATTTTAGTAAATGGCTTATCGGAGAAAAATTAAATTATACAGTAATATTTATATGTAATAAATAAATAATTACCGATTTTACCGGACCAAATACCCAGGGACAATTTAATAAATTAATGTTGGACAACAATAAATTCTCCAAGGCATTGGTTGTATTTTTTAATCTAACCAATTTTAGCGAAATAAGTCCTTAGGTCCGTATATGTTTTCAATTCAAAAGTGATTATTGTGCAATAGGCCAGTTGAACATGTAAACAATAAGAGGGGGCTATCAGGAAACCCGGGTTGGCCCTTTCCAAGCGTGTTCTCAACTTTCGACAAATATTTTATGAATAGCTCTCATTACTGAAATAAGCCCCAGGGATTGATTGAAGTGATTGATTTCGACTAAAAAATCGATATTTTCTGAAGAAACATTAAAAGGGGTCAGTTTGGGCGAGGGGAAGTAAAAACATAGTCTAAAGTAGTTTAGTTAGCCCTTTAGTTAGTTAGTTTGTTATTATACTATTATCCATATCTATGGTTAGCCCTTTAGTTTTTAGTTATGTGCCAAGAAGCGGCTCTAAACCTTAGAGTACATAATATAACTAGAGGCGACAATCTTGAATTTTCTTGTGATTATGGGATTTATTAGTATGGTTTCCGAGGTCCCCTGGAAACCAAAAAAATACCTACATTTTTAATTCGAGTACTACTAAAAAGCAAGATATGTTGACAACCAATCCCAAATTGAGCCTGTTGTCAAGCAATCTTGACTAAAAAGTAAAATTTTTCAAAAGATTTAAAAAATATGACACTCGACTCGCCTTCTAAAAGGGTAGATACTCGAATTATTTTTGGTTTCCAGGGCGCCCCGGAAACCATACTAAAAATCCTATAATCACAAGAAAATCTGCAGTTTTATATGGGATTGTCGCCTCTAGTTATATTATATACTCTAAGCTCTAAACAGGATTGTAAAATAAATATTAATGTCAGTCAACTCGATCGAAAGGATAGCTGGCTAGAAACACGGACTCTATAGTCACGAAATGTCAACTTCTTAACTCAAATTGTATTTATAACCTCATACGACTGATATTGGCTGCTCGATTTACAATGTCCACTACTAAACGCCTGTTTTTAGACCTCAGTGGTTATAAAACCACAGTTCATGAGAATTTCGAACGCATTCAGAAACTTAAAATCTAAGAATGACGAACCCTACTTCATTTAACAGTAAATCATCCCATAGGAGGTCATACCTCACCCTAATATCCATGATCTTTGCTATAATTTCAAGCGTATTACTATTGGAGGGAACAGAGTCAACCCCGACCTTTAATTTAGATTTGAAATCGGTCAATTACTGTTCCATCCATTACAAAACCTTGTCAGAGGGACGGAATTACACGGACATTTTAGAGACGGCGATTCAGAGGAATGCAATTGCACCTTGGACTGTTTCGGATCATAAGGAACTGATCCCAGTTCAGCCAAACCTGAATTTCTTTGAAAAGTGTACATTAAACGTCATAATTGAGGGGGGTGTAGAGACTTATGAGTCGCGTTTGCCAGGCTCAGTAGTTTATTATAGCTTCAAGAATGAGTACAGTTTCCGAAATCAAAACCATTCCTACTTCCTCCTGATCACGACCCGACCCTTGCCTCCAAACCAATTGGTGACCCCCATTATGAGGAAATTTTTACAACTGTGGCCAGCTTCATTTTTTTTCTTATCCCTGCATATTCAATCCAAAATCAGCATAGACTCACAAGGTAAGCCAAGTATCTAAAGGTTAGCCACCGAATTTTTCGATTTTTTTGACGGTTCAACTGTTTTTATATACCACCAAAAGTAATAAAAAAAAAGAAATTTACGGCTTACCATTCACCCGGGGTAAATTTTTGTAACGCTGCAAGGTGTTTGTAAAAGAGCTATTGAAGTCATTAGCGTTTTTAGAGATATTTTTATAAGGATTATTATTTATCCACCTCCTTAGAACTGAAATCCCCTCCTATTTTTTACTGAAAGTGTCCTCCACTGTCCTGACCTCCTACTTAACCAAAATCCCCTCCCCATTTTAACTTAAATAAGCTCCTATAAAATGGTATAACCTCCTCCGAAGAAAATGGTATGAAATGAAGGCAAAGTTCAAGTAATCATATAATTCTAGAATCAACATCCAGATAAAGTCTCAAGAAGGTTAATTATCATAATATATTCTTGTCTTTCTTTATCTCACGGTTTGCATATACGATAGATAACGGCATCCACCAATCTCTTTCTGATGAGTTGGCATCCCATGAAATCCTCAGGTTTTAGATCATTTTAGTGAAAATATATTTTTAAGCAAAAAATGGCAAGTCAAAGGTCACAAAACATTCAACTAAATCAAGATTCGGATTCTGAGAAAACAGATGACGAAAATGAAGTTCCTTGTCAAAAAAAAGAAGAACGATTCACAATTGGATTTCTACGGGGGAAATGTTTCCCAATCTAAAAACGGCAAGGGCCCATGTTCAATACCAAAAAAAGTGGAACTATCGTAATCGAAAAGCTAATAAAGTCTTATTTGACTGCAAAAATTCAAAATCATGCTTAGCCAAGCTGTACTTAGACTTAAAAGGTAAATGTTACTACTTTAATTGGGTGAAGTTCGGGTTTTTAAGCATGTAATTCTATATACATATTTGTATTCGTATAGAAACGTCCGAAGCCGTGGAAATTTTTAAAACCGATGCAGATCATAACTGTATTGCAAAAACACATGGGCTATCTGACGACATGAAGGGAATTATTGATGATTCAATGAAATTTAAATCAACAAAGGCCATTCTGTCAGATCTTCGCCAGAAAGGATACGACCCTAAAACTAGACAAATCAGCAACTACAAGGCATATCAACGAGCTAAAGAGGCTCCTCCATGTGTATCCTTGGGTCAGTTATCAGCCCTTTGTAAAGGTTACAGCAACGTTCCAGAAGACGACGATCAACCTTATATCGTTGGTAACGACATAGATTTTGAAGAGAAGAGATTTCGGCTCATGGTGTCCACTAAACGACTTCTTTCATTTGCAACAATGAGCCGGGCTTTACATGCGGATGCTACGTATAAGTTAGTATGGGAAGGGTTTCCCGTAATCGTAATAGGTACATCCGATAAAAATAGGACTTTTCATCCGATCGGAATCGCTTTAACTAGCGGAGAAGCTGAAGAGGATTTCACAAGCGTCTTCAAATTACTCCAGACAGTAGTTGGGGAAGGAGAACAACCAACAATTTTAATTGCGGATTGCGCTGAATCAATTACCAACGCATTTCAGTCTGTATTTGGAAATCACACTCGTGACCCTTGACAAGTGACCCACCACATGAGTGGCATATATAATTTTATCAACTCGATTAAAAAAGTCTATTTATTAACATTTTATATCGAGGAGGTTATACCATTTTGTAGGAGCTTATTTAAGTTAAAATGGGGAGGGGATTTTGGTTAAGTAGAAGGTCAGGACAGTGGAGGACACTTTCAGTAAAAAATAGGAGGGGATTTCTTTTAAGTAGGAGGTCGATTAATTACAACCCTTTTTATAACAGACAAAAAATCATTACGATTATAACTAATCTTTGGGTGACTTACACTTACATACAAACAAGGTTACCGATTGGATGACCAATGGCTGGGGTACGACTGGTTTCACTACTGCCCATTCTACACGGATTGGGAAAATCATCAGAATATGCCGATTAAAATCCAAAGGCCCTCTGATTATCAAAACGCCTGGAAAAACAGGAACTACAGCATTGGTGTTATGTTGACTCGAGTAGAGGACCCTTGTGTTGATAACCTGTGGGCGCAGAACAAATCCCTGGGTTGGCTTAATAACCTCTGCACTGAGGGGCACCTTGTTTTTGAAACCTTGGCGGCAGACCTGGGCATCCGACTCGACTACGGAAAACTGCACCCTCAGACGGGATATCCAGCGTCACTTTATGAAGTTTTCTTTTCATTAGGATACGGCATCGACGACGTCAACAGGCTCCATTTTCAGGGGATTTACGGGAATAATCTCATGTACTGCAGTCTCCAAACCCCGACGGAACAGCTGTCTCTCTCCGTCTGGTTCACGCCCCTTCATAAAGAGGTGTGGCTAACCCTGGTTCTGGGACTCGTGGGACTAACCCTTTCCATTCTGGCTCAGAACAATGAGCTATGGAGCTTCGGACGGATTTGCGAGACTGTCGTTTTAGTTTGGGAAGTGCTTCTTAGGCAGGGAATTCCTAGCAATAAAATGACAGCCCTATTGACCCTGATTTCCATAATTTCCTACGTACTTCTGTCCACGTACAATGAGGTTTTGGCTGTCCAGCTAATCGTCCCTGTCGAGCTGACTCCACTCCGAAACTTGTTTGAGGTCATCGACGGGGGTTATAAAATTGTTTATTGTCTGAGACCGGGATATCAAGTTCCCACCCAGCAATTGCTCCCTGACTTTAAACGTCATAATATCGAGAACAAGGCAAACGAGTCCTTTCTTATCCGTTGCTATTCCATTGAAACCTTTGCGGAGATTTTGTCGGACGGCGAGAAAAAGTTGGCTGCTTTTGACGAAAGAGGTCAACTTTTATGGCAGTTGCAGGTCCTACTTCCGGCCCACAACTGTTACACAGTCAAAGAGGAGTTGCTTAAAAATGCCCGTTTTGTAATGTTCTTCTGCCACGTCCAGGAGTATCTGATTCGGAGGATGGGGCAGTTATTCGAAACCGGGGTTTTGGAGTTTATTAGAAACATGGTCTCACACGCAGACGAGTTAATTAAGAAGAGTTTATTAGAAAAGATAAGACAAGGGTTTGTCGCTGGCTCACCTGAAATAACACTCCGGAATTTGAGACCGATTTTTAATTTTGTTTTAATTATGAATGGGATAGCAGTTTTGGCATTTCTCTGCGAATTGTGGCGATATATCAAAACAGTTGCAAGAAACGTGGTCTACAAAATCTATGAAGGCTGGGCTTTGTTCGTGGAGATGATGAGGAAAAGCTGTTGAAAACAGCGTCAAATAACAATCTTGATAAAAGTTGAGACAACGGTTATTATTTGTCAACAGGAAGTACCAAAGCTGTAAAGCGAATTGAGTATCAAATAGGCAGAACGAGATTCGAGAAACTTTAAAAGCACTTAAATGTACCTAATAATTAATTAAAATGTCATTTGAAATAAAATAAATAAAGTAACATCCTAGATTTAATATTTTGGGAAAAGCCAGATAATGTTCGTAATTTTTCATAAAACTTTTATGGTTCCGGACCAACGTGTTCCCTGATTAAGTGCGTTATGCGCATTACTGGGACAAATGGAGGATTTGATAACGCTTTGTAATATATAAAAATAGATAGATTGACTCTTTGAACCCATCATGCATCTACCTACTTGACATTTCAAAAACTGTTGTATCATGCTGACAATATCAATGACATAATGACATGACACACGGCATCCAAATATCTGAATCAATGCAAGTCAAAAACTATTTCGTGACGCCTTAACAAAGTAGAGAAGTTTGTTGAGGAAGAACTTTGAATCTACAGGGTGTTTCCGTTCATTGTCCAGGTCTTTAAAATTAAAAATCTCAAAAAGTACTTCACAGTATGTATTTGTATATAGCAGTCTCACTTAAATAATTCCCCAGCCCACAAAGCATCCCAAACTTCCCAATTACTCATCCTGAAATAAGTCCCCACCTTTTGACGTTCTAAAACAACTCCCATTCGTCCGTCCATTTCTACAGTAAAGTCACAATGTCATTGTCATAGAACAACCGACCTCTTCCTGTGACCTCTGCCCTCATTTCCAACAGCTGGGTACACTACTGTGATTATACTTTGAACAGAACGATTATCAAGGGCCATTTACGATTATTCCTCATGATTGGGGCAACTTGAGATTTTCAATAATTAGCATACACATTTTGAGTCTCATATGTGAATGACCAACATTGTCCGTAATATGAACATTTTGATGTTTCATTGATATTTTAAATTTTTTGCAGGTACCAAATCTACGCAACGATGGCGTCGTTCTACGTCCCGCTCTGCGTCATGGTCGTCGTCTACGTCAAGATCCTCCGTGTCGTGGAGGAGAAGAAGAAGCAGATGAGCTGGAACCACGCCTCCATCCACCGGACCTCCTCGTCCACGACCGCCAACTCAAACTCGACCACGACCAACCAGCCCCTCATCTCCTCGTCCAATGGGAAGAAGGCCTCCCTTAGCTCCTCCCTCGTCACGCAATATGGACGCAACTCCGTACAAGGTGGAGCCACCATGCCCCTCCTCCCTAACTCCTCCCCCACGATCACCAACACTACCACCGTCTCTATTAACAATTCAAATAATGTCAATAATCCAATTACCACTACTACTACACTGACGAGTAATAACAAGGATAAGGCGAATGGCGCGGCTCCGGCCTATTTTTTCCCCGTTTCTACCCTTCATCGACTCAAAAAAGGTGCGTTTATTCCAGTTTTTACCCAAAAAAAGACCTTAACACGCAATGGGATTAGTTGATGTCAAAATCCAATAGGTGGCGCTGAAGAAATTTTCTATCGAACCGGGGCATTGAGCGAATATTCTCACATAGTCTTGTCTTACTTTGCCCTAACTGATATGGTAGTTGCATTACAAATCAGACTAGCAAGAAGCTTTATATAGTTCTTTTGTCTGTAGTGACCTCAGGACCTATCGATCTTTTACTAAACCATATGCACGTTGATGTGGAACCCAGAGGGGTATTTGGAAGTTGACTTTCACCTCAATTGTAAATACGGATGGAAGTTAATCCTATTTTCCACCACGGAATTGTGATGGCTTGAATCTGAACCTTTAGCATTCTATTCTGCGATTTTATTTCCCAAATCCTGAAAGCGGATATTGAGTCTACAAGAATAAGAACCAAACCAAGAGAAGAAATAGCAAAACCGATGCCAAGGGCCGTTTGTAAAGTACTTTGGATAAACCTGTTAGAGTTTCCCAATTTTGTATTGGAAGAATACACGAATTGTACTTATTCCTGTGAGCTATTTATTTCAGTAAATTAATTCTAGTCATATTGTCATTGAGATTCCATATTCGGTGTGAATGTATGGGTGGACCACGCGGAGATCCGGCTTGCGAATTTGGAGACTGACCGACTAGACTGTGAATTATTAAGTATCGTAAATACTTTATGTAGGTGATCATTTTTGTGTCTGTCTGTCCGCTTGACTGTTTTTTTCGGATTGTGGTTCTATGAATTCTAAAGTCCTAGTCCTAATGTACCAACGGTTGACCTTGACTCTGCCAAATCCCATGTGACCTGGGGTCAAAATCCCAATATTTTAATTTTTGTTATGTTACGTTATAACTCGATCCCTTTTGTTCATGAACGATAAATGTTCATGATTATGCTTTCTTCAACTTGAAGTTTTCGAATAAAGTTTGATTCGATATTGACAAAGTTTTCGTTTCTTCTGTCTGACAATCCTCACTCAATTATACAAGTGTCAATGTCAACCGATTCATAAATTTCAAAGTTAGAATCCGATGTATAGTTCAAGTAAATTCTCTAACAAAAGAGTAAAAAATGTGGCATCACTTTGAGGAGTTCCCTTGTCAATGTCAGCTAGACTTTTTGAGCTCTATACAACCGGGTCCTTTGCTCACAAAAGCGATTGGCGGAGTCTGAAACTTTTAAATTTTATGATAATAGAAACAGACAAGTGTCAAAATGGCAGGTTGACCATAGTCATAAAATAGTCAAATTTGGTGGAATCTAAAATTTTGTCACCAAATTATCATGTCCCCAAATACTTTATCTGAAACTTCGAAAGGAACGATTTAGTATTCCATCGGGATGTTGTTGTTCAGTCGGTTTATTCAGTAGTCTTGTGTAAATAGCATCTTCCCCCAAAAACCTTCATAAAAAACTGCTTTTTATTTGCAATCACATTCTAGGAGATCTTTGTTGAGATGAGGTCCACAATTTGTTTTACGAAATGCAGACACATATAGACCTTGTTTTTTTTGTTTTGGAACGTTCGGTCTGCTGATTCTAGAAGTGCAAAGTTTGTTTGTCAACTTTCAAAAGCCATTTGCAAAATAACAAGCCGATTTATTGCATTGTTTTTAGAACTGCAAGGACAAAGATCTATAGAGCTTCCATAGATGACGTGTTGAGACGGGAAATTTTATTGTAGTATTTTTCGATTAAATTAATTGCAGTTAAACGAAGTTTCAATGACGATTAGTAATACCAATATCCTTAGTGGGCCGTATCGCATTGAGAATGTGATTTGCATTATCAATATTCATATTTAAAACCCTCCTCTGAGGCGCAGTTCAGATTTAAAACAAAAGCCGATCAAGGTTTGCTTTTGGTTGGATCATAATATCATAAACCAGAAACTGGACGTTGACTTGGCTGTAGACTGCATGAACTCGAAATAATCCGTAACAACGGACATATCAATGTATCGTAGATGAGCAGAAACATCAAATACTCAAAGGATCAAGTCGAATTGTTCAAAGACCAAAAACTGAAATTCTCATTTTGCCCCAATCATAGAGTAAAGTCAATGTCCTTGTATGGCCAGTGGATGCAACCCTTCATTCTGTGCGACACAAAGTCCAGCCAGGAACCCTAAAAAAGATTAAGTATTCCATTCGCGAGTAATTGTGTCAACGGACGGACAGACAAACAGACACTGAATTCCCATAATGTGTCAACGTCCCCGAGACACAATGATCCGATTGCATGGCGGAAGTTGTGGATGAGCCGATTTGTAAATGTAGCCCGGAACAACCTCGTTCCTCTCGTCATTTTGTAAAGAAGTCATGAAGTCATGTAAGTTTAAGTGGAGTTTTGTTGAGTTGGAATTTTAAGGCACTTCCCACGGATTACGGGGGAATTTAAGGATTCCGGACGGATTAAATGACATTGGGGTGGAATACCAATTCGGAAATAAAAACAGTTGTTTTTTTCAGCTTTTTTCGATTTTTGATGTTTTTGTAGACGTTCTTGTGAAGTCTTTTAAGATCACTCTTCAAAAAATCACTCTGCTTTCACTTTCTTCGTCTACGTTTCTCCAATTAATTATTCAATCCCATCGACGACTCCTGCTTCCTCATCCCACACAACCCAACGCTAAAAAAATCCATTTGAACCGAGACTGATGCTCAAATACCCATTTGAGTCAGACTGTTTTAAATCAAACATTTATTGACTGACGACAATTCGGAGTAAAATAAACTGGAGTTTCTCCTAAAAAAAACTTTAAGATTCTAATATTTATAGGATTCATCAGTTGTAATTTGTACCACGTACTGAATTACCGAGGTGTTTCAAATCTGGTGAGTTTTTCATCTGAATTTGGAAAACATTGACTGTTAAATTTCGAATATTTTTATCTGAAGTTGGTGTTTAAGTCGAGTCACTAAAAGGGACGTTGTCAATGTCAAAGGTAATTCAGGGAGCCCGTAAAAAGCCTCTTTATTTCCGATGTTTTTGAGTCCCTTAGGGACTTGTGGCCTGGAAACCTCTTCTTGTTCCTGTCAAATCCAATTCCCAATTCCCAGACATTACGTGAACAAACAACCTACATTATATAGGCCCTTTAAAATACCTTTTCAAATTCAAGAACGGGAGAAAATTCTTTAAAAATAGCTTCATTATATGTGTCTGTAATATTGAACCTGAACTTTGTTCTATGGTTGGGGCAAGGTGAGATTTTCAAAATAATCGATGCTAGGTTTCACCTCTTTGTAAAAACTGCATCCTGTGAGATATCCTTGAAAATCTCGCTTTCACGACCTTTTACATCACCAGGCAGAAGCTAACAATTTCAAGCCAATCAGCTTTAAGAAGCCCAGTCGGTAGACAGTAACTAAATCTTTTTAAAAATCCTATGCTTTTAGATGGTATTCTGCTACTACACCGAGGTTGACAAGGTTTGGCATAAGAAATCGTCAGCTCTCAGTAAAGAATAGATAGAAGGAACGAGAAGGAATCCGAGTTTCTAAATCCCGTCCCCGAATTCGGGACTTCGGTGTTTGGAAATTCGGAGCAAGGTTCCTCTTGTTTACTCCAGCCAAAAAGAAGAGAAAGAAAAATTTAAGAGAATGTTAGAAGCAGTAAAAAGTGATGAGAGGCTTAGATCGGAGTGAATAAAATGAACTTGTCTCTAAAAAATCCTGAATTAAAGGCCCATCCGGAATAACTGCCCTCTCGTCAATTTTAATGTCAAATCCAGTCCTGACCCTGGAACTCCCTGAACGTTGAAACTACCAAACTACGCATTTCCTGGCCAGTATAGTGGTGCGGATTATTTATCTCTGAAGATTCGGAACCAAATCCCTGAAGAAGATTTAAATAACCGCCCCGTCAAAATAAATGCCCCTTTCAATAATACCCAATTTACAAACAGGAAAAACGTAGCATTTTTGATGAGGAGGTTATTTCGGGAAAATGCGTTATACAGTCCCTAAATACAGCCCCATATTCTAAATTTGTGGACAGGGTGAAAGTAGCATCCTGCTCTCGAATTGGGATAAAAATTCCGGAAATGTCCTTCAGAGTTCTCTTATCCGATTTCGGGGATTTTTATATCTATTCACGGTCCATTTCCTATAGCTTTGGATTACATGACAGTCCCTTTACTATTATCCATAATGAATATATGGCTCATCTTCAAAAAATTGCATTTTCGATGAAGATTACATTTCGAAAAGGTGCGTTATAAATGCAGTCCCTAAATACAGCCCCATGGTCTAAATTTGTGGACAGGGTGAAAATGCAATTCTGCTCTCGAATTGGGATAAAAATTCCGGAAATGTCCTTCAGAATTCTCTTATCCGATTTCGGACATTTTTATATCTTTTCACGGTCCATTTCCGATAGCTTCGGATTATAGGACAATCCCTATACTATTCTCCATAATGAATATATGGCTTTTCAAATATATTTCTAGAAAAACTACGTTTTTTGGACATATCCTCCCTTTCAGCATTCCAAATCGTTTGGAAATGCAAAGGGACAATTATAGTAAGTACGTTTGGTAGTGGAATTTAAGTTCCCCACCCCGAAATAATTCCCCATCTTTGCATAGCTTGAAGGAATAAATCCACCGAAATAATTCCCCCGTTTCGAAACAATAAAATAAAATATTTAATCCGCGTATTTTTTGGTTTTTATACTGACTTGTAGATTTTTTAACATAATCATGATCTACTATACATCAGTAGATTTTTAATTGTAATTAAAATATGTTATGTTATTGAATTGCAGAGAAACTGTTTAGCGGACTGAAGGAGCACAAAGCGTCCACGGTTCTGGGGATAATCATGAGTGCATTTGTCATCTGCTGGCTTCCCTTCTTCATCCTCGCCATCATGCGACCCTTCCTAACCATCAACAGTAAGTCACACCGAAATAAGTCCCCATGGGCGCTTATTTCGGTTATTTTACTATGAGTTATGAAGCAATCTCTTTTCGTCTTTGTTTTTTTGGCTCGTTTTTGAACGACGGAAACTACATACTATAAACAACTGTCCCTAATTACAATAATTGCGTAGAAAATTAATTACAAAATCCATCTCCCCTCCATTCAGCTCTTGGGAAAGGCTCAAAAATTAATTATTTTTAACAATGGCGGAATAAATAAGGCTCTTTGACATCTGAAATCCTGTGGACCATTCACAAATTGCTTGAATCACATCTCAAAGAGAACAGAGGCTCGACTATATGTTCCTGGTTTGTGATTTGACATTAAGGTTCCTACAGAATTTTGTGGAAATGTCGGATTGCATAAATTGTGAAATCGTTTGGTGAGGTTGAGTAATCGTTCAATTAAGAAAAAATATAACGGGGATAACCAAGTGTTGTAAAGTATTATTTTCAATTTTGTAGAATTCGATAGCTATGAATATTTTGGCGATACATTTTATGCTACATTTACATCGTTTTTAATCTCTTATAGTAGGTGAAATAGCAAAAACGTGCCGGAGTAATAGAATTGTAGTTGTGTTGCAATTAAAGTTTAATTGCAATTAAATCCAGAATGAAGGCATGAAATTGAATTGAAAGTGAATTTGGTTTAAAGATGTTTACTCCAATCTGGTTTTTCACACCTCGTTAGTATGTAGGAGAAATCGACAAACCGTGAAAGTATTTACCATCGTTTATTTACTCCGCTAAACGCATTTCCAAGTCAATAAATAACGTAATTTGGCATTAATTCAGTTAATGTGGGTTTTATTGCAAACTTTGATCCTTATTGCCACTATACTAGACCGTCTTCTTCTTTCAAGCGGCAAAGTGAAGATATTTTGTCTAGAAAACAGGTTTTTATTACAAGGGAACATTTCAAAGTGATAATCCACATTTATTTGGGATGAAACGTTAAATAAATTCTACATACATGATGGAAACTTAAGATTGAATAAAAAATTCCAGCCAATAGCAGAATAAAAAAATAAAAACTTAAAATAAGTTTCAAATCAGTTTAGACCATTTTTTCATGCGGAGAAAAATGAGAGTCAGGATTTTTTTGAATTTTTCACTGATTTTAAGATTTGAAATTGCATGTGCAAATTGAAACATTCCCTTGTAAAATCCCAATATCCTATGTTTTGACGTTTTTATTCCTATTTTTATGATCCCGATTTCTTCCCGCATTCTTCCCTCTTCTCCACAAAACCAAAAATAGTTTGCAAATATTTACCCGAATTGTGCCGGATGTCTGAGGCTCTTCTCATTCACTAGAAATTTAATATTCGAACGGGGTGCATTTTTCGAGCTCTGATTGTATATTGTATTCCTATATGAAATTGAAACCCGATTTTCTGAGCTTGACTGACTTTGGGAAATGGAGACGGTCTAATTCTGTAAATTCTGTCAATAAGGAGCCATTTAGCCAAGGGATCCTTTGAGTCCAAAGTTAGATGGCCATTTGTGAGGAAACCGAATTCTTGTTTCTTTGAGGAAGAAAGCAAGAGATTGGCTCAAGGCCAAACTAAATATCCGATTTCTTTCAACTTTAACACCGAATTTCCGGTGCACTTAAATCAAACGGGTATTTCGGGGTTATCCACCAACTCTGCGATACGAACCTGTCAAGGGGACAATGGATCTTCTCAACTTACAAACTCTTCCATCGTTATGAGATGACACCAACTAGGCTACTGCTCTGAATTAGACACGAAATTTTATGGTTTTTACGGGATGAAGAGGTTAAAAACGGGGAAAAAGTAGCATAAGATACATGTGTATCTTTGTGCTATTTCGGGGAGGGGTAGTTGTTTCGGTGGGTGAGTGTTTTGAAACTAGCAGGATTTTGATTGAAAATTGGGGATGTTTATTTCGGGATATAAATAGTTTATCTGAAGTCTTCAGATGGGGGACTTATTTCAATGAAAAGTTTTTAAGTAGCATATAGGGAACCTAAGGGGTTTGTGGGTGAGTGTTTTAAAACAAACAATATTTTGATTGACGATTGGGGATGCTTATTTCGAGGTATAAATAGTTTTTCGTAAGTCTTCAGATGGGGGACTTATTTCAATGAATTTTTTTTAAGTAGCATGTAAGGCACCCAAAGGGTTTATTTCATAATTCATGGGTGACTCCTCGATTAAACGTTACAACGTTATTATATGAGATCAGAAGAAACGCTGCCTAATGGAGAGGAGGAGCGAAAATAAAATTAGATATGAATTTCACAATCCACAGCTCGGGTGGATAGATTCGCATTTATTTTTACGGCGTCAAATTATATTTTATTTTATTAAGTGCAGCTGAAGATGCTGAACTTTTGGGTTTTATCCGACAAAATTGGAGTCCCTAAAATAAATGGGACTTTATTACTTTATTGCATAAAATTTATGAAGTGCCTCTACTTTTTCCTTCAAGAAATAATGTTATTCTTTGGGATTTACGGAGAAACTGATAGAACTTCCTATTCTTAAATATTGCCTTTCTTTATGCAATAAAAATAGAGCCAATTTTGATACCCACTGCGTTTTAAGGGATTTTTATTGCCGTTTCTGAGATTTAAAATTATTTTGAGCTTTTCGAAGTTTCTGGAGAAGTGTCGAAAATGACATATCAAGGACTTGTTCGTCCGGGGCACATTTTATTTAACTGTATTATTGATTCCAACTAACTTGCTCTCCCGCGTAAAGAATATTTGAATTAATCTTAATTATTGAGCTTTTTCTTCAGAATAGCGAAAGAGAATACATCTTAAAATTACTAGAATAAATTGTTTTGAGACATATCTTACGACACAAGTCGATTTATTGTACTTCCGATGAGCTTTCGTAAACCAAATCGTCCGGAAATTACAAGCCAGTAATTAATTTACGGTTAAAACCCAATTTAAAAAAAATTATTGTCAATTTCAGAAATTGAAATCCCGGGATGGGTATCGTCGCTATTCAACTGGTTGGGCTATGCGAACAGCGCCCTCAATCCTCTGATTTACGCGACGCTGAACCGAGATTTCCGGCGCCCGTTTAAGGAGATCCTCTGCTTCCGCTGCGCCACCTTGGACAGTTTGATGCGGCGGGAATTCTACCATCAGCAGTACGGGGATGACCGCGAAAACATACAGCGTCGCGCCAGCCGCGCTCACATTCAAATTACTGCGGCAGCGGCCGCCGCTGCGGCTGGAATCAATGACGACACTCTCGACGATCTCGATTCACCCCCAATTAATGTCTAAGCTCTTGTTTATAATTATGATTAGACATTTTAACCCTAGTACAGCCAATTTGAAACGTGTAGTATTTCGTCAGTTTCTGTTGTTTCTAATCTCGGATTCAATTGGAACAGACCCTGAAATGAAAATAATTTAACTGTAAACTACTCGGGTTTGACTGTAGTAGGGTTAAAATAAGAAACCTTTTAAAATCGACTTATTATTACTATACAAAAGGATCATTGAATTCATGTATACGCTTCAGGTTAAAGACTCGTTGGACTGACCTTTAAACTGGCAATTAATAGTTAAATTAAGATTACGTATTTAGATTGCGATAAGATATGATTTCTTTGACTATATTTAAACCCTTTCTAACGTATTTAAACGCATTGTATTGTAGTTTGTAGGATCGGTGCTATCAGTTATATAGTTAATTGTAAGTAAATTAAATTGAGACAGGGTTCGAATTGTTAAAATGGACTAAAGGAAGTGACTTTCATTGCTGGGTATTTAGAGTGTCTTTGATAATTCCATGTATATTAATTAGTAATTAATAAAAAAAAATATAGAAAAAATCACAAGTCATTAAATCCCAGTAAAACCTTCCAAACTGTTAAGAAACCCTGGATTTTTGAGACGACACGAAATTAGTGTAGTATCACGCGTTAATTGTAATCAGTAATTGATTTAAAGATCAATTACCTGGTTTTTAAAGTGTAGCACAATTGTTAATGTGCGAGTTTGTAAATATGTTATGATGTTTTTAAATCACATTATTGTTTTGACACAGTCCTCGAGTTTTGTGAACAATTTTGTACAGATAGCTGCCATTTAATTCAATCTATAGGGCCGGTGCTTTCTAAACTGTCAATGGAGTTTCACCGGCTGCTACCTCTCCAACTCCTAGCAATATGTTTAGGATTATATAATATTTAATAGAACATTAATTACAGTAGGTACTATAATTGCCAAATTAAAACCATACACCATATATACGAATAATTCTATTCTATCCACATGGGGAAAATTTCAAGTAATCTATGAAACGTTAAGCTGATAAAAAACATAATAAAATGAGTATACGCATTTTGGTTTTTAAAAGATTTGTGGTATTAGATATGAAAAATGATTTAGTTTTAAGGATCGAGTTTAAAGGGGGCAAAGGCCTTTATAAATTATTCTAATTAAATATTGAATGTTACGTTCATGTTTATTTTGATGTTATCATGATTATTACATATTTCCATTATTGTATTTATTGAATTGTGAGCAATAAAAATGTGACTTTTATGTGATTTTAAAATAAATACTCGAATTTGTGTAGTCCTTTCTAGATTTATTTAATCGGCAGAAACAGCAAATTCGTTGAAAATCAGCACGTCAGAATTGGATTAAATCGAAACGCAGAAGATTTCCAATTATTCGGAAGTGGTGAGGATTGATCTGTAACTTAGGCTTGTCGCCATTACATCTGACATATATACACGTTTTATGTAAAATATCGAGGTTGAGTAGTTTTGTCGTATTTTTATTTCTTTCGTAAAATAAATGGTCCCTTCGAGGGAGATATTATAATGAGGGATGTCGGGTCGTAAAGAGGAAAGTGCAAATCTGTTTCGTGGACGGGGGAAATTGCGGAGTCGATCTGAAAGGGAACTTTGTCAAGTGTCAACATTTCTACAATTCTAATTCCGGACCGGTCATTTCCGTGCAAATGATTTAAGCAAGGTCCTATCATAAAATATGTTAGCCTATAAACCTAACGCAACATAATACGAAGAAACAGTCCTTGAGTTCGTTGACTCGCCGGGTAAAACTTGTTTCATCCTCTATCGCCAGCCTGTCTCCCATGCTAAAGCAATGGGCTATGTATTATGCTACACACATATAGAAGAAACGAGTTTTACCCGGCGAGTCAATTAGCACAAGAATTTTTATCGTTTTAAATTGTCATTCGATCATTAAACATTTTAGATTTTGATAAAGGCTATATTGGCCCGGGTTCTATCGCGGGATGATCTTTTTAGAGAATTGCGATACTTATAAGTCCTTGAGCTAGTTGACTCGCCAGGTAAAACTCATTTCGCCTACATGTATAGCATTTTAATATAATATATGAGCTTTAGCTTTAGCAAGGATAGAACCAGTTGTACCCGGTGAGTCAACGAACACAAGGACTTTTACTGTTTAATTGTATATCCTATCCCACTTGGCCCCGAATAGTGGGCGAGAAGGGCATTTTTTCGCCCCGGCCCCGAAATCATTCAGGGGCTTTTTTGTGAACGACCCTTGAACGCCTTCTGTATTTGAATGGATATCCTCCGCCTCTTCTTTTGACTATCCGACTGACCGACATGATCTGAAGGAAAGTGGACTTTGGGATGTATTTTCCATCCAACTTCCTGATTTATTACCCCCACCGACCGAATTGCATCTGGGTCCCATACAAATACAATCCCAAATCGGTGTCCATCCAACCTACGATAGTAATACGGTCTATCTCTATAGATAGATGCAATTCCGATCAAGGACATTCAAAGACTCACTTCCCGACCCGACGACATGTTAGAGACTTATGGACGACAGGCTAAGAGGAACTTGTCTCTCAAGCACTTGCAATTAATTCAGAGTCCGAACTGCCCGGATTCCGATCATTTGAAGGGTTCTTCGGGCCTTTTGAAGCGGAAGCGCCTATTCTATTTATATATCTCAAAAAATTGAATGTCAGGAGATTTAGGAACGGAACTAGTCAGAGTTTCAGACGTATTATAGAGACAAGTGACTCTGAACGGAACCAACAACTCGAGAATTTTTACTTTTTTCACACATTTCCTCATCTAATTGCTTCCTGCCAATTTCATCCCTGACAGATTTCGAGAAGATTTGACATGTTCATGTCAAATTTGAACTCACCTTACAAGGGACGTAAGGGAAAGACAAATGCCCGATCGTCTTGAAACTTTTACCATGTTATAACACACTAATATGAACAATAAAACCATAAAAATTAGCTGCCCTAATTTGTGTTTACTAGGTTTAAAAAATTCGCGAAATAAAAAAATCGATGAAATTGCCATTTTCAAACCCATGCCAAATCATCAGTCTTGGTCCGATTTTCAAAATTTTTGCATTTTTGTGATGCTAAAGAGTGAAATTTTACCAAAATGTAAAAGTATCAATTTTCTGTAGATTTTTGTCTTTTTTTTATTTTTTGGCGAGTGACGGTTACATAAAAAATCTTAAAAAATCTTGAAAAAAATCAGAAAAGTTATACTTTTAAGGATTTTTACATTTTTGTAAAATTTCACTCTTTAGCATCACAAAAATGCAAAAATTTTGAAAATCGGACCAAAACTGATGATTTGGCATGGGTTTGAAAATGGCAATTTCATCGATTTTTTTATTTCGCGAATTTTTTAAACCTAGTAAACACAAATTAGGGCAGCTAATTTTTATGGTTTTATTGTTCATATTAGTGTGTTATAACATGGTAAAAGTTTCAAGACGATCGGGCATTTGTCTTTCCCTTACGTCCCTTGTTAGTACAGGTTCCGAGTTCGAGGAACGTCGCGTCGAAGTCCGAGAAATGCGTAAAATGTTTCACATTCTCAATGGAATGTTATGGGGTTTTCAACGGGTCTAGGGGGGACATTATTCGAGATTTACGGTTTTGTTTTACGATAGATAGTTCATCGATAAGTCTAATAAAATAACCCTTATTCTCTGAATAAATTAAATTCAGCAATTCAACTTACAAATGAGACCATTTTCCACCGTGCGTAAAAGATTCAGTTGCCGATTTTTTAAGTTTTTCAATCGTAACGAGTGGTTTTAATTCTAAAAAGGGATTCTTACTTTTATAGACCTAAAAATCTCGGAAAATTGCACGAGATACTTATTACCTTGAAAAACAACTCCGTATTTAAAAAAAAGAAATTGAGAAGCTAATCTTACGTGGCCCGATTGATCTAGCAAAGTTTTTCAATTTTTTTTTTACCATTATTTTCTAGGTTTCAATGCGATTGGAATGGTATATATGACAATCCCCACTGCTTTCGAAATTGTCAAGAAAATTGAGGGGAAGGGAAGGGCGCGGGGGGTTTTTTGTTAGCAAAAAGGAGGTGAGGGAGCGTGAGAGGAAAAAACCCTTTTCCTTCCTCCGCTCCTCACCCTCCAACGCTCCCCACAAATTCCAAACTTTATTTTTCGCAACCCTCAAATTTCGCATTTTCTGAACTTTGGCTGAATTTATTTTAATTTTAATCTACTCTTATCTTCACATCTTCCTTAGCTTTATTCCATAATTTTAATTTTGGGGGTTAAAACGTTAAAAATTGTTGTTAAATCAGCATTTCAGCGGTGATCAGAACCCTCAGACTGCAATAAGACTTGTCCCGGAATACGATTCAAATTCAACAGCATATTATCCCCTTCAATAAAGTATATTTAGAGCTTGAAATATTTCCCGATTTCCAACAGCAATTTCCCATTATGATCCATAATTCCAGGAAGTTCCCCAAAACTGGGTTAAAAGGAAATTGATTTCCCGGAGGATTTGGAACGGGGAAATTGTTGGTAAATAATTTGAAAAATGTGACGTCTCGGAGGTGCCATATCGTCGGAAACTTTTTCGTCACCTGGTGACCCCAAGGTGACCCCACCGACTCAACAGAATAGGGCTTCGGAAATGTGCTTTTAAACTGATTCATCACTCCTTGGAAAGTTGAGAGGAACTGCAGTTTGGGACTAATCTTTCAAATATTTCATCTCCTCGGCTGCTTTTACAAGCCTTAGAATAAAACAAAAAGAATTGCAGTTTCTTTTTGTTTTATGGTCATTCATCAACTACGTCAGTCTTTAATAATCTACATTTATGGGTTCGCGTCCGGGAGGTGGGGATTAATTATTAATTCCAGGGGGTATATTATTTCAAATAAAAAACTAGATCTGGATTCAGAATTATTTTATTTTTTATCATGTGGAAAGTAAACAATCTTAATGCATTTAAGGTTTTGTGAGCTGTGCACAGTGTGCACCTCGGGAGTATATGTCCCAGGCTCTTATAAAGGGTGGGGATGTATTTAGGGGGGGGGGGCTTATTTAGTTAATTCCAAAATTTGATCCCGTTTTTGAGAAAGTTGTATAGGAATGACCCTTATAAAACACGCCGAACACATCATATGAACCTGTTCTTCCAATCATTAGTCGTTGAACATTTCATTAAAAGTAGAATCACGAATCGTGAATCGGGTAACATGTTCTTGTAAAAGTTAATGTTTAGAATTATAACCGGGTGGGGCATATGCCATTACACCCGGTGACCAGAACTTCCATCAGTTCCTCTGAAACCACAAATGTATTCCAATATTTCCAATGATTTTTATAAAAAAAATCGCTAATTTCGTAAGCTCCAAAGTGTTTTTTGCTTTAAATCTATGGACAAAGAGTAGCACCTTAATTAAGATTCTTACGATGCCCCAAAGTGTCCTAATCATGTTGGTCAGCGTGGGCGTCAAAGAAGTGTCTTGGTTTCGTGATGAACACTTAATGGGCTTCAGACAAATGATTATTGGGTTGGTGTTTTTGATGTTTTGACGTGTTATTCGAGAGATGAGTCCGACAATTGGACATTTAACAGAAGAAATGTCAAATACAGGAAAGCTAAGAAATAGAACAATTTTGAAGGAAATCCTACAATCCCCGCAAAATTCATGTTGCCCTGCCTCTTTTCCTACGAATCTCTCCGGCTTTTTTCATTATTTGCTATTTTTTTAGCAATAATAAGAAGGGGATTGTTTTTAGGATCAATAGACCTCGGGACAACCGGTTCTAGGGATCAAATGATCCAATATGGAGGGATACTGTAAGCTGACTAATACTCCGAGAATAATAAGGAAAGGAAACAGATTAAATGTTTTGTCAAAGAAAGGAAAGATGAGTTTTCTTTTGGCTTCTTTTGTGCTTTCTCCGGCTGTTTGTTATTAAACCCTGACGGGGGAAAACATTAAGGGGTAAATCTATACGGATGGGGTTTTGGGGGCAATATGATACAGGCTTTTAAATTTTGAAGTCAGGGACTTGAATTGGATTATAGCAGAAAAGCGACCAAACGGTACTATTTTCTGTGAAAGAATGCTTTTCATAGTGTCAAAAATTCCGAGAAATGTCTCACAGGGCCCCCTTAATTTTTTGTATCACTATGCCCCAACAATTTTGAAATTGATATTTGTAATTGCATTGTAGCTGATATTAAAATTATCTCATCTTTCAATAGAATCAGAAGTTATCATTAATAAACCTTGTTGGTCAAAAAATTCAAATAAAATCCCCTCTCGTATGGTTATATTTTTTTAACCCCATCGGTGGGGCTCTATTTCGGGGATCTAATTATAGAATTTAAGGTCCTATCCTATATTTCTCAAAAATAAAATAAATAGGTTACAAATCCACCACAGTTCGATAAAAATCGAATATGTGTGGCCCATTCTGGACATATTCTGTGGAGATCCAAATAATTTTATCTTAAGAACTTACATCCATATCTAGAGCCATATCCATTTCAGTTGTGTTGGATGATTAATGAATGTGTAAGAGAGTTCCCAGAACGATTCCAAACTATCTATAGAATCTAAACTAGACTAATAGTATATCGGCAAACTCATCGAAACTTGCCGAACACTTCGACATGGAGTTTAGGGCTTGTCCAAGTTATTAATCCAATATATCCTCCTTGTCATTTCCACAGAACCTTTAATAAATCATCTCCTAATCTCCAAAGTCTGCGGCTTCTCTAAACGATGTCATATGAATATCAATAGGAAATATTAACTTAATTCGGGGATCTTCTATTGCAACGTTTTCTGGAGGCGTTGAAGGTCATTCTAACTGCAATACTGGACTTACAAACCGCCCCCGCATTTTCTAAACTAAGGATATGCTTTTTCCAGCCATTCAAATCCGGAAATTGTATTTTCGGGTGAATAGGATGGTTGCATTTTTCATGAAAATCAAAGAAAATCGTAAAAAAAAAAACCAAAAACAATTAGTAAAATCTCAAGTTAAAAATACGAGACTATCTTTTCTTGTTATAATTAATTAAACTTGCAGTTCTATTGGTTCCTCGACACCTGCTAACATCTTTAAAATTTGGGACGAATCCTGAGCCCGAAATAGGGCCTTCTACATATAAATAAATACCTTAAGATCCATAATTTTGCCCTTAATTTCTGTTAATATCTTAGAATAGAGGGGAAATAATAAATCATCGTCGGTAGTACCCCAACTGACAGTTTAAGAGCTTAAGAATCCGCCCCGACAATTGACAATGGTGACAATTGACAATATGTAAGGGACCCTGAGGGTAATTGAGTCCACTAGGGATAAAGTAGGTGAGGAATTCTAAGGGCCCTCTAGGCTGGACTTAAGGGACAGGAAATGAAGATCAATGAATCCTAGAAATGAAACTGAAATACAGGAACAATGAGGCAGGATATCTATTCTACTAAGGATTTTTATATTAATGTTTTTTATTCGGATAACAATTAAATGCATCGTAGTACATCCTGGTCATCAAAGTAGTAGTTGTTGTCCTTTAAAACCTGAATTTTTGCCCCGAAACATGAGAACAACATCAAAAACCGATAAAATTTAATCTGTTTGTAAGATCAAATTTAATTTATCACACAAGGCAACGTTCAACCGTCATTTTAATAAGTCAAATATTAATGAAATGGGATAAGTAGATTTTTATGATTAAACAGACTGTAATTGACTAAATTCTTGAGAGTTTGACGAAAAAACGAGGACTAGCAGACTGACCCCTTGACATCGTCTGAAACTGTCGCTTTTAGGTCACGTGATCGTCATATCGTCATCGTCGTTAACAGACTGACCCGTTGACATCGTAAGAAACTCATCGTCACTGTCATCGTCATATCATCATGTCGACTGCCATGGGTCTTTTGAGTGGAACTTTTGCCAGAGGTTTGGGAAAGTAGGTGAAGTGATTGAGAATGCGTTGGGATTTGTATGGGATCTTGAGCGTTGCACTCTGTCAGTGTCAACTTGTCACTCTTCAAATCTCGCCTCTCCACTTTCAAGAAGCTGGACGTTTTTAAGAGCCCTATATAACCGCCCATCCCTAAATAACCTACAAATCTCATTTATAATCTTATTTCTGCATTGATTCTGATTTATACTTTTAATAGCTCCAATATTAATTGGTATATAATTAATGTAATTACATTTCTAATCCGATCTTACAGTTGATGGATTTTATTTCCGGTTCCAATGCCACAAAATTCACAAGTATAAGTACAATCTATGTAATGTAATGTTGCTTTGTTCAGCTGTAACATACAATTTTTATTAAGAAAATTTGCAGATTTTATTCCAACGAGGTTTTTTGGAAGGAGACATTTTGGTGGGTGGGGCTATATTCCGGGAGATGATCTTGGTGAATGCATGGGCTTGTATTTCGAGGGACTTGCATCATTTGCTTTAACCTTTAGTAAATTTGGACATAATTAAGAATACTAGCTTAATCGGCCAGAATTATCTTTGTAATGAGGAGAATTCAATGTCAAATTGGTTGTAAAAGCCATAAGAAGTATATTGATTTACAATTTAAAATTTACAATGGATGGCAATAAAACTCGTTTGAGATGCCGTAACATTGTGGACTATGAATTGTAATGGAACTGAAATGCAACAAATTGCATTGTTGCAAACAGAAATGGATGTTTCGGAGAGGGAATTCATTTACCATTTATTTCCATGTTTTCCGAAAACATCTTGTTTCCTTAATTTCGGAAATGTAGTTTCTTGTATCGTAAAAGGGGAATAATTTATTGGGGCAAATAAATCAGTAGATTTATATTTATGTTCTTGCTATTATTTACAATTCCCAATAATATTTGAGGCTATTGAGGCGAACAAGGAAGGGCCCTTTATGGATCGACTGAAAAGGTTGTCAGTTTCCAGGTTTACGGATTATTAAGTGTTGAAAACACTTTATGCGAATGACCAGTCCGTCTGTCCGTCCGTCCGTCCGTCCGTCTGTCCGTCCGTCCGTCTGTCTGTCTGTCCGAGCGATAACTGGAGAACGGCTTGACCTACGGTCACCAAATTTTGTACACTTGTTCCTTGGTTCAAGAGTGAGGCTAAGTTCGAACTTGGGTCAAATCGGTCACACCCCCTGTCCCCCATCAATTAAACCCCAAAACAAACCATTAAATCAAACAGAATAGTGATATGTAGGAGTCCAACGCCAGAATAGAGCTCTTACTCATTTTAAAACTGACGCTTAGGTAGTTTACATTACACTCTATGTCTATCATCTATACATGATAATACCCTGAACCTACATTTCAGAGTGCGAAACCTGGGATTTTTGGGGAAATTGAGATTTGGGGTTGAAACGATTCCCATGAGTAATAGAACATCTTTGACGAATACGGGACCACTCCCACTGACACCAGGGTGCAGTACCCGGATTTTCGGGGAAATTGAGATTTGGGGTTGAAACGATTCCCATGAGTAATAGAACATCTTCGACGAATACGGGACCACTCCCACTGACACCAGGGTGCAGTACCCGGGTTTTCGGGGAAATTGAGATATGGGGTTTAAACGATTCCCATGAGTAATAGAACATCTTCGACGAATACGGGACCACTCCCACTGACACCAGGGTGCAGTACCCGGGTTTTCGGGGAAATTGAGATATGGGGTTTAAACGATTCCCATGAGTAATAGAACATCTTTGACGAATACGGGACCACTCCCACTGACACCAGGGTGCAGTACCCGGATTTTCGGGGAAATTGAGATATGGGGTTTAAACTATTCCCATGAGTAATAGAACCACTTTTTAACGAATACGGGACCACTCCCACTGACACCAGGGTGCAGTACCCGGATTTTCGGGGAAATTGAGATATGTGGTTTAAACGATTCCCATGAGTAATAGAACATCTTCGACGAATACGGGACCACTCCCACTGACACCAGGGTGCAGTACCCGGGTTTTCGGGGAAATTGAGATATGGGGTTTAAACGATTCCCATGAGTAATAGAACATCTTTGACGAATACGGGACCACTCCCACTGACACCAGGGTGCAGTACCCGGATTTTCGGGGAAATTGAGATATGGGGTTTAAACTATTCCCATGAGTAATAGAACCACTTTTTAACGAATACGGGACCACTCCCACTGACACCAGGGTGCAGTACCCGGATTTTCGGGGAAATTGAGATATGGGGTTTAAACGATTCCCATGAGTAATAGAACATCTTCGACGAATACGGGACCACTCCCACTGACACCAGGGTGCAGTACCCGGGTTTTCGGGGAAATTGAGATATGGGGTTTAAACGATTCCCATGAGTAATAGAACATCTTTGACGAATGCGGGACCACTCCCACTGACACCAGGGTGCAGTACCCGGATTTTCGGGGAAATTGAGATATGGGGTTTAAACGATTCCCATGAGTTATAGAACATCTTTGACGATTACGGGACCACTCCCACTGACACCAGGGTGCAGTACCCGGATTTTTGGGGAAATTGATATATGGGGTCTAAACGATTTCCATGAGTAATAGAACATCTTTGACGAATACGGGACCACTCCCACTGACACCAGGGTGCAGAACCCGGATTTTCGCGGAAATTGAGATATGGGGTTTAAACGATTTCCATGAGTAATAGAACATCTTTGACGTATACGGGACCACTCCCACTGACACCAGGGTGCAAAACACGGGCTTTTTGGGGAAATTGAGATACGGAGTTTAAACGATTCCCATGAGTAATAGAACATCTTTGATAAATACGGGACCACTCCTACTGACACCAGGGTGCGAAACCCGGGCTTTTTGGAGAAATTGAGATTTAGTTTGTTTATCGTTATATTTTCAACACTTGGTTACACCCGTTACATCGGTTTATTAAGTGTTGAAAACACTTTATGCGAACGACAAGTCCGTCTGTCCGTCCGTCCGTCCGTCCGTCCGTCCGTCCGTCCGTCTGTCCGAGCGATAACTGGAGAACGGCTTGACCTACGGTCACCAAATTTTGTACACTTGTTCCTTGGCTCAAGAGTGAGGCTAAGTTCGAACTTGGGTCAAATCGGTCACACCCCCTGCCCCCCATCAATTAAACCCCAAAACAAACCATTAAATCAAACAGAATAGTGATATGTAGGAGTCCAACGCCAGGATAGAGCTCTTACTCATTTTAAAACTGACGCTTAGGTAGTTTACATTACACTCTATGTCTATCATCTATACATGATAATACCCTGAACCTATATTTCAGAGTGCAAAACCTGGGATTTTTGGGGAAATTGAGATATGGGGTTTAAACGATTCCCATGAGTAATAGAACATCTTTGACGGATACGGGACCACTCCTACTGACACCAGGGTGCAAAACCCGGGCTTTTGGGGGACATTGAAATTCGGTTTAATTATGGTGACGTTTTCAACACTTGGTTACACCCGTTACATCGGTTTATTTTTATAAGGGAAACCAGGGTTTACCAGTATCGATACCTCGGGGTTTTGGGGCACCTAAAACATACTATACTCTATTGAAATTTATACGAAATAAAAGATTTATCTGAATGTTAATAATAATCCTGAGGCTTACTCGTCTTTCGACTCGGGTGTTTTTACGTCTTAAAACCACGAAAAAAATAGTTTTACCAGTTGTTTTTAAGGGGGTTACCCCAAAAACCAGTTGTAGGTAGACGGGATTTTATTACAAATTCGAAAGTCTCTGTTATCCTGTACATCAAATTGTGAGCCTCTGTCCCTTAAACCAGATTAAAGCGTTAAAACCCCGGAAGAACCGATTTTTGGGGTTTATCTCAAAACCCGAGGTAAGGTTAACGCATTAGCTTAAAATGCGTCCATGAGCAAAAAAAAACATTTTAAAAACTACCACAAAATGAATTCAAAATCTCATTACACTATCAAAACACCCTCATATAAACCTTTTATACATCCAATCCATCAAAAATATAAATTATTTACACAAGACCAATAAAAACGAGGTTGTTTCGTACGGCGGAACCCTGGCTCATAGCTTTGAGACACTTTAAGTTGTAAAGGGGAACGGTCAAGATTTGAATGTCTAGAAACAAGTTAAAAGCGGAGTTATATTATATTTAAAATCCCTGCCTCGTACATTACTGGACTTATAAATAATACTAATAAAAATAGTAATATAAAAAATGTGAGGGTTCGGATGTCATGTGGTGTCAGGTTAGTCAGGTTGGAGCCCAGACACAGACCCTGTACAAAGGGTTTCTACCGTTTTCTAAGGGGGTCCTCCACGTATTTTGTACTTTACAGTCCTATTATAATAATAATTTAGCATTCCTATTTATATCCATCTTCATTAAATTAATACATGAATTAATGAATGCATATTTGTATGAAATGATGATAAAAATGTGAATCGATATGAACAATTAGACGTGAATTACGTACGGTTTTGTTATTAAAAAATTTTAAATAAAAATTCATTAAATTAACCAACTGTACCTAAATGCCAAATGGTCTTATAAACACTGAAGGCTTCTCGAATCCAAAAATTATGGTATAGACCTATTCACCTGGATTACGGTCATCGTTTTTCTAATCTCTAAGTGAGTCAAAGATCTTCAGAAGTGTTAAAAAATTCCTCTCATTCTATTTGACTTGAGTGGAATAAAATTAAATAAAAACAAACGAGTTTAAAAACTTTATAATAAAAATTTTTGGTTTTATAAGTTTTTAATTTTGTTAATATACATTGGATATGAATGCACCCACGGGACTAAGGGAACTCTGTAGTTGGGTTCTTATTTGAGAGAGCTGTCTTAAATGCAATATTTTTGGTGTTCAAAGAGATGAGAAGGGTCCCGAAGACCAGACCCCTTCGTTCGCCTTCTCTAGAATTGAATAAGAAACGAAGCAAAAAAATATTTCAGAGACAGATCTACAAAATCTTGTCTCTCTTCTCAAAGAGTCGGCTAGTTCTTAACTAAATAAGAAACCGACCCTGTCGGCCCTATTTCAAAATTTTTAACTTTTTTTCTTTAAATTTCAAAGCTATTCTACGTACAAGTACAAGTAAGAAGGTATTAATACTATAAGAAATTAAATAGATGCGAGGAATGACCCTATGAAATCCCGATCCTATAATAACTTATCAGTCCTGCATATTAGAATTGGTGGCAGGCGGGATTAGAGGACTAATCATTTTGATCGTGTGTCAAGTGCAATTAGGAAATTAGGATAGGATTAACAAGATAATTAATTTAATTTTAATTTAATTTCTAACGTTTATCATGGTTCATATATGCATGTTGCATGATGATTTACGTGTATATTTAGAGCGTTGGGAGCTAAGTTAAAAAACGGTCAAAAAACCCGATTTCCGGGGTTTATCTGAAATCGAATTCAGTCTCGTAAAATAAACCCTGCGTTCCCAGAAACCTAAAAAACCCCGGAATAAGTCCCCCTCTAGATAGCATCCCGCGTCTCTATCCTCACAATGTAACACTCCCCTATCCTTCAATGTTAAAATCAGAAAAACTAGAGGTTTTTCTGCATTTTCTTAAAAAACAACTAGTCATTTTTTAAACCCCTCTACAATATGCATGTTTCAATTGTCATTGCTAATAAACGGTTTGAGAACTGACTTGAATTTACATATTTCTAACCCCTATACTCTGTTAAAAACTGCAGTTGTAGTTGAATATAATCTATCCTTGATGCAACCCTTCCTGGACTAAAAAGCTAAAAAAAACAGACGATTATAATAGCGTTTAAAGCATAATATCAGATTAAGCAGCTGTGGATAGTAAACCCGAACCCTCAATTAAAATAGGAGCAGGTTTATTGACCAAATGGTCATTTTATTCATATTATTTAATTCACTTTGCACATTATTCCACAGCTCGCATTTTTTCTTAATATTTTTCTAAAAAAATGCTGGGTTGATTTGGCCAGCAGAACAAAAGGTTCGTATATCTTTAGTGGAATATTTGAGAATGAAAGGGTATAATTTGTATATGGCAGATTGGGCTAAATCCCCTTATTATCGAATCATTTAAGAAGATGTGGTTCGGGCTACCTTCATATAATATACCTCTAGCTCAGCAGAATATTATTTATTATTTATTATTTATTAGAACCAGAAGACGAACCCAAACCATTCAGAAAAAGGTCTCTGAAAAATTCCAAAACATCTTATGTGTTATTAGTATTACTATAATTTACTGTTTCCGTTCCTATTTTACCTGAACTAGACGATTCCTAAAAGGAGTTGCACTTGTCGAAATATCGATGCATCGGCGAATTCCAAGTGAAAAATGCAGAGGATTGAGAGGGAGGGTTGTTTTTGTAATTGGTCGATGAGTTTTGCCATTATCCAGCAGCTTATATGGAAAGTGTAAACGATGGAATTCCTGGTTTTGGATTGGTCGACATGTCGATGAGTTTCTATCATGGAAAGGTGCTTGAAAACATGAATGTGTCGACAAAATGCTCTTAAAAATGTGGACGTTTGAAATAGAGGGGGAGCTAATCGACATTTCGATGAGTTTCTAATGCAAAGATATTTTTGTAAATATGAATGTGTCGATGAATGTTCCTAATAGAAAATGATATAAGTCTTAATCTTCGTTAGTCGACAGTCGATAAGTCCTCTACAGATGTCGATGAAAATGAATAAATTAAACAAATGCGGAGTAATTTCTATCAAATCGATTTCAGTTTATATAAAAAATGGTAATATTGGGTGTTTTTATTCATTTAAAAATATCACAAAGGGAACAATGATATATCATTACTATTATGGATTGTTTGATCACAATGATTGGGAGATTGTCAGTCTCGAGTTTCCTCAAAATTGAGCTCATTTCAGTTCACAATAATTAATTAGCTAATTAATTTATAATTACTTGATGGCACATTTTAAATACTTTTATCTCTCCTTCCCTCATACAATAAATAAATAAATGCTTTCCTTAGCTTCAAAATATCTGAATATTCATAATTATCCTAAATTGTCATCATCATCGGCGTCTGTATTATTAACCCCATTTAAATTCATTTAAAAAACGAATAGGATCTGTGACACTGAATTCCCCGTATTTTGTAAAATCCGAATACTGTAGAGTAACTTCCTTATCTTCACAATGCTATAATGTACCCACTGTCATATCCTCCAATGTTAAATATATCACGGTTTCATATCAAAAATCAATAAATGTTATTTTAAATATCAAAGTCTAACTAGTTGTTCTTGTACGGGGATTTCAGTGTCAAAGTCCGGTCCTTGATTTGAAGACTTCAGAGTTAAAACTTCATATTAAAAAAAAACAGAAAAATATGGAAGATATAATTTAAATTAAATTAACTAATTAACTAACTAACTAAAATATCTGCTACTAAAACCTAAAAATCAAATCTTCCAAAGACCTAAATTAACATTCTTAAGCTTCGGTAGTCCCATAATAGCCTCAAGTCCCTTCGTACTAATCCCGGAACATCCATACAAGTCAATATACTTTAAATTCCGACACTTATCAGCGATGACCTTGAGCCCCTCGTCAGTGACCTTGCCACACTGGCCCAAATTCAGCGTCTCCAGCTCCGCCAGCCCCCCAGGGCCGATCATGAGGAACGCTTCGTCCGTCACATCACAAGCCGACAGGCTCAGCGTCCGCAGCGTCCGGCAAATGTTCGAATTCAGCGTTGTCACCTTCTCACAAAAACTGACGTCGAGGTGCTGGATCTGGACCTCCTTCAGGTTGCTCAGCCCCTCGTCCGTGATGTTATCACAACTCCGCAGGTTCAGCTCCTTAAGGCCCCCCTCCAGCTGTCTCAGGAACTTGAGCCCCGAATCCGTGATATTGACACAAAACCCGAGGTTAACCGACCTTATCGACGGGATCCTACTGATACTCTCCAAACTCTGGTCCGAGATCTTCTGGCAATCCTGCAAAATCAGGGATTCCAGCTCTAACATCCCGAATTCCGTTTTTTCGTCAATCTTGGGCAGATTAATCTTCCGGTTCCCCCTCTTACAAATCATACAGTTCGGGTTCTCAATGAGGCCGATTTTGGCGAGGAAATTATAGGTTTTGAGCTCGTACTTCCCGTTAATTTTAACATCTCCAGCTAAGTAAGATAAGGCCTTATCGGTGAGATTGTAACAGGAGCGGAGGTCGAGTTTCCGCAGTCGTCGGAGTCCATAGGATATGAGAAGAATCCCCCGGTCTGTCAGGTTACAGCAACCGCCCAAATCCAGGCTCTGCAGATTAGGTGCTTTGCCCACAATTGAGAAGAGGGAGAGGTCAGTTATTTGTTTGCATAAGGAGAGGTCAAGGTCAACAAGAGAGGTCAAATTTTGCATGGAGGAGAGGGAGTAGTCCGTGACGTTGTAGCAGCCCGAGAGCTTGAGCTCTGAGATTCTGAGGCTGGAGGTCAGTTCCCGAAGTGACCTCTTGAGACTGAGGACTTGGACTTGGGAAATGCCCCGGGTCACCAGATTCGCGTAGATTGGCCCTTGATTCGGTTTCAGGTTTAAACGGGCCTGAGTCCCCTTCCAGATCTGCCGGTTCCTGCAGATCTGGTGGAAGTACTGACAGACTTGGGAGGCACGGGATTTGTCCCGGGACTCCAGGTAGGAGAAGATGTGGGTTAGGATTTCGGGGAACAGGGTGTCCAACTGTCGTTTGGGGTGGAGGGGGTTCTGACCAGATTCCAGGGATGTTGACGTTGACGTTAAGAGTGACGCTGAGGTTAGGAGGGGGTTGTAGTCCACCAACTCTGAGCAGGGAGGGTTATGAGGGGGAACCCGTTCCGAAATTCCCGAAAAATCCGGGTACAGGCTTCCCAGCTTCTTCTTCTTGTAAGGGTGACCAGAATCGGATGAGCTTATGCGGGGCTTGTAGTTATAGTCGTGTGCTGGGTTAAAAACTTCCCCGACCATTTTTGAGCGTTTTTATGAGAAAAACCGTTCCAAAGTTGTTAATTTCACTAAAATCGGGCTTATGAGGGGGAACCCGTTCCAAAAATCCGGAAAAACTTGAGGCTCGTTGAAACCACAATTTCTGAGGGAATAAAAATCCCAAAACTCCACAAAAATCAGTAAATTCAGTTGGAATTATCACAAAGTTCCTATCTTTCAGTCTAATTTTGCATCAATTGAGCCGTTGAATTCGAATTTTTTATGCGTTTATACCCTAAATTGGCAACTGACCGTTGTTTGTAAATGGTAAATCAGGCCGTATTGAGTCTGAATTCTTGAGTTTAGAGAGGATGAGTTATCGAGGCGCCAGGATGTCGCGTAAAAAAATAGATAAGAGCACATGGAGGCTGTGTAATAAACTTCCTATCACTTCACTACTTGCTAAACCGTCAATTTGATAACTCACTGTCTCGCCAGCTACAAATTATTATATGTCCGACGATAAGAACTTATCAAAATCCTGTAATGTTCTATAATTTATGATATGTTGAAGGGTTGGACATCCTCCGGAGCTGATAAGGGAACTCTTTGGATTGTTTGTTACGTCTGGATCATGAAAATATCAGTCCTATGAATTCCTGGATATTTTATTTTCTAGTTTCCGAATTTTCCGGTTTTAAAATGTAAATTCTGAAATTTGTATACGTTCGTTAGAGTTTGAGTTGAAGAATATTTGGCAGTAAATAAGGGATGTTGTGTAGGGTCGACTGTCTTCGGAGGGTTTGAAGAATCTAAGGCCTGAATTGTGAGAGAATTTAGTCGAGGGCTTCAGTTCAGTCAGTTTGGGATTTTTGGAGAAGATCTGGTTCTCGTCTTACAATAAAAATCCCATGCCCCTTCTTCTTCTTGCTTCTTCAGACTTCTTTCATCCGAACAAAGTTTCAACGAAACCCAGAGGGACGATTCATAAGTCATGTTCCCCCTCAGTTTGAACTTAGAACTGGTTTTTGGGCTTAAAACAGGCTTTTACCCCGAGGTAATGGGTCAATTGGTCATGTTTTATCAGGTTGCCCCATTTGGAAAGGTCTTGGGTTTAGATTAGAGGTTATAACGAAGTTTTGGGGTGTTCCATTCATGGGGTTATTCGTAGGGATTTTCTTGATTTACCCCGTTCTAAGGGGTACCATGTTAAAGTTTCTCGTTTTACCCCGTTCTAAGGGGCACCATGTGAGAGTTTCTCGTTTTACCCCAGTCTGGGAGCCACCATGTTAGAGTTTCTCGTTTTACCCCGTTCTAGGGGGCACCGTGTAAGCGTTTCTCATAGTACCCCGTTTAAGTTCGGGTAAAGGTTATCTGGGTGAAGCTGAAAGTGCTACGGCAGTTCCTCTATTATTCTCTTTTGGGGCATATACGTACTCGTAAAAGGAATCTCCAGTTGCCCCGCCAAGCCCGATTTTTCGCATTTATATATTAATTAAGACCAACTTTATGAACAAACTTTGAACAATCGGGTCTCACCTGTAAAACCTAAGGGCTTTTAGGTATAAAGGGCCGATAACAGATCCATTCATTCGATTAAATAGCTCTCTTTACTTCCAATAGCAATAAGAGTCTAGAAAATAAATTCTAATTCTAATTTATTGTTCATGATTTAGGAATGGCCCCATCGGTCTAAAATAGAGGCTGAGCCGTAAGGAAGTTGAAGAGAGACCCTAAGGGGCTCTTCTTGGACGAGGAAAGGGACGGATTTACATATCTTAAACCTTTATATTATTGAACCCTTATTTATATAAGAAAAATATATAATAAAACCTAAGTTAGGGTCCCTAGATATAGGGGAAACACATAGGGAAAAGGAGGACTTAAGGTTCCTTCAAAATGGTCAGATTCCACCAGCACAAAAGACTCCGATTTTTTGTCCTCTTTTACAAACCTTTTTTTCCTTATGGGAAATAAATTATCCCAAAACATCCATTTCTTACTCTGCTTATTTGTACGAGAAAACCTGGCTTGTTCTCTCTATTCCTATTTGAGTCTAAATATTACACTTATTTTATTAAAATTATTATTATAACTATTATCATTCAAATGTATAAACACTGTGAAACAGCTAATGTATAGTTTTATTTCAAATCTAGAAATGCCAATGAGATGTAGCAATTAGCAAGCTTTAAAAATCGAAACTAAAAATTAAAATCAAGTCGTTCAAAAACCCCGTGTAGTAGTTTACGTAGTTCCGAACGCTGAAACTCTAAACACAATCCCCGAAATAAGTCCCCACCGATACAAGAGTCTTCGTAAGCTACGTCCCCGAAATAAGTCCCCACCTCGATTCATCTTTAAAAACTCAGAGTTAACATGCTTTGCACTAACTGCTCTAACGTTATAAATATCCGGATTATTAGCCATATAGCAATAATATTAAATATATTCTTTGTGAATGGCCTGGGCCTGTTTTAGTATATTGGTTTTGTATACTGAAGGATAAGAGATATTTGAGTTCGGTTTAGGAATATGAGACGAGAGATGAATCCTCATCTTCTTTGTAATTTTGATATCTGGAATTGGGAAATGCGAGTCCGTACATGGACACGGGGTTGTATTATTCAAAGAACAAATCAGTTTACCAAATGTCATTCTATTTAATACGAAAATATTTATTGGGTTTATTATTGTCACAGAGCCGGGAATTTAGAGCCCTTTTTATTGCATGTAAATTGTAAATACTTAGCTTTTAGGATAAGAGTGTTTATCCTGCTTTTTTAAAATATTTTGTGTGTTTAACAAACAAAATGATAAATGAGCTGTGTTTAAACTGGATTTAAAAAATGGAATATAGTTCATGAGGATGAGAGAGCAATAAACTCTTGTGATAATCCTTGAGGGAATTATTCCGTTTTTAAGGGGATTATTTTTGTATTTTTTACTCTAATGTCAGAAGAAATCGAAGAAATGCTAGACAATTAAAAATAGGATAAAATAACAGATGAAAAAATTAGATAATGACATGTTAGAGACTAAATTAGTTGAAAAATCAAATATATCACAAATAAAGAGCTACTGGGTCAAATCAAATTGCATGTATCTCTTAAAATTGTTAACATTTGATGTCTCAAAGTCCATGAAAAAAGTAAAGATTCCCGTCATTTTGCGGATATTTTTTATGAAAAATGATCTCAAAATTAAAATTAGCTATTCACGTACTCGGTGTAAGCATTTCCATAGTGTCTCAACTAATTTTGATCTTTTTAGAGACTGCATTATTCTCAAAATTAAAATTCTCCCTTTCACTCATTTTAAAAATCGAATGCACATTCGAAATGAAATCATTTTATATTAATTTGTGTTAGTTTTTGTATTTTAATCTCCCAGCAGTCCCAGTCCAATCTTCAAGTCACTAAAATCTGAAAAAATGTCCCTTCATTTTATTGAAAATTCGTTAGTATCAAGATAAATTAAGATGGACCATTGTTACAGTAATTATAAATCAAAATACAAGCTCCGTGCCAATCCTGGGATTTCGAAATGGACAAATCATGGGAACGAAATCCAATCCAGGTTTCATAATACTTCTTTAAATCTTCTAGACTGGCAATATCACAACCCTCATCAACAACAAGGTGGAACAAAATAGGCTAACTAATGTATTAATTTTGAGAATGTAATAATTTTGAATCTAAAAGTAAATAAAAGTCAATTATTTAATTGATTTTAATTAGGTCCCTATTTAATTGAATTACGACTCTAATTAAAATGGATTCTATATAAAGAACCACGGTAATTTTTCGAGTTTAGGGAACCTGCCTTCTTATCAGTCCCAGCAACAGTCCTTCGCAACCGGGTCGGGTTGCTACAATGACCCCCTGACCGGAAGTCACAGCCTCCCATCCTCAATCATCAATGCCTCATATCAAGACGAAAACAGGGGCTGCCACATGCCCCCTGACCTTTGTACAAACTGCAATGACCCCAATGACCCCGTCCGGAACATTTACCTCAACCCCATCGTCCACAACTGCTGTGGGAATGGACCCCAACTCATTCAAAGTCCAAGCGGCCTACACTTGCCTCGAATCAAGATAACGGTCAATAAGTGCCAAGTCCCTCAGTATGCAGACAAGTCCGGGGTCAATTGCGGGGACCCGAATGACCCTTCATGGGTCACGGGTAATTTCGGGTCAAATGTTCCGCAGAATGCACAGGGAGGTGCGGAAGGAGGGATGCCGGCCTGCGGGCGGTGCATTCATCTGCATTGTAAATGCGGACTTTGTCAACAATGTCGGGTGTACAATTATGTCAAGTCCATTTCTCAGTTTAACTATCCCCCTCAGGATAATAACAATCCCAATTATCCCAATAATTTATCGGCTAATAACCGGAAACCGAAAAAGAAGAAGAAATGGGGAGAACATGACGAAGAGTATGATTTAAAGATGGCGAGGCTCAAGAAATCGAGACAGTATGGTACTTGTAGCTTTTTTATACGCTTCTAACGCTGCTTTTAACTCGTCGGATTTAATAAACTATAATAAATTGAACAATTAAATAAGCGTCTCCTTTGAGCAGAACCCAATCACGGGAAATCGAAGCAGTCGAAGGGGCCGACTATAATTGGGGGACCCCTTATGACAGAATACAGGTTCAAGTACCAGTGGCCCAATCCTAACCCTGAGGAACAACCGGGCAAAGGGCCCCGAAGCAGGAGTCGAGGTAAAGGGGGACTTGAAGTACCCGTTCCCAAGGCCGGCAAAGTCCCAAATCATCTTCGTGACCCTTGGAACCCTTCCATCAAAATAGGTAACCTGTACAATGTGTTAATATTATACTAAAAATTAAAAAAAAAATCAGCCACAAATCAAAATCTTAGAATTTCATGGAAAATCGCAAATTAAATACCTGTATTGACCAATTAAAACCTACAAAATTTCGGCTTCAACCCTCTAAATCATTAAAGGCTGCTTTTCCAGGGGTGGGGGTATTTTTGGAACTTATTAACATCATACCTTGCATCAATTAAACAAACTCCCATTAAATAATCTAGATCCAGCCGAATTCAGCCAGTCCCTCCGTGCAGCCGAGGACCAACTGGCGGAGTTGGACCGGATCCTTGCCGCAGAACACCCAGAAGTCGAAGACGTCAACTACGCCAAGGCGACCCAAAGCACGATGGAATATAATCAGGAACGGGAAGCAAGGAAAAGTCAGGTCAAAGGTCGCAAAAGTGGGGTCACGGAGGTCGAGGGTCTCGAGACCCGACGGGGTCAGTCCCAAGCCCAGTACCCTCATCTCTCGTCCAAGTCTCCGTCCAGGAAATCCGTTCAATCGACAAGGGAGCCAATCTACGAGGACGATGACGACAGCGGAAGCAGTGGCACCGAAGTCGAGAATGAACGGAGGGTGGTTGCTGCAACCAAGACCAATAAAAGTAGCCGGAAGTCAGTCGTGGCATACAAGAAGAAGTCACAAGTTCTGTTTGTCAAACCCAGTCACTCCGTCAAGGGTCAAGATGTCAAGGGTCAACCGGTCAAGGGTCATCCGGTTAGAGGTCATAAGGACAGAGTCAATCCTGCAGGAAGAAGTAAGGAGAACGTAACAAATCCGAGAGGTCAACCGACCAAACACTCGAAAAGCCCTCTGCAGAACTCAAAAATTGACCCCAAAAAACCTGCTTCAAAAACGAACATCAAACATCGTTCCAATAGCTTGCAGCCTCATTCGAAAACTAATCTCAAGAATAGATCAAAAAGTCTGAAACCCAATTCGAAAACGGATCCTAAGGTCAATTCCAAAAATTCGAAACACAAAATTGACCACAGGGAGAATTCGAAAAGCCCGAATCCGAAAGTTCACCCCACGGATAATTTGAACAACACGAAAGCGATTTCGAAACATGAAGTGAAGGACCATTCCAATACCCGGAATCCGAGAGTTGATCACAGAAACAAATCGAAAAGCCCAAAGCCAATTTCTAAAGAACCTAAAGACCCTTCGAAAAATCCGAATACGAAGGTTGATCCAAAAAAGCATGCGAAAAACCCGAATCCTAAAGTTGACACCACAGAGCGTTCGAAAACCCCGAATCCTAAAGTTGACCACAAAGACAAATCGAAAAGCCCGAATCCAAAGGTTGACCCCAAAGACCATTCGAAAAAACCAAATCCGGAGGTTGGTCCCAAAGACCACTCAAAAAGCCCGAATCCGAAGGTTGACCACAAAGACAATGCAAAAAACCCGAATCCTAAACTTGACGCCAAAGATAATTCGAAAACCCCGAATCCTATCGTTCAAAAAGACAACAAAAGTCCGAAGCCAATTTCAAAAATTGACCCCAAAGACCATTCAAAAAGCCCGAATCCGAAGATTAATCCCAAAGACAAATCGAAAAGCCCGAATCCAATTTCGAAAGACCCGAATTCGAAGAAGAAGGTGGAGGAGGTATTCAAGAATACGGCCAAGGAAGAAGACTCGGGATCAGACGACGATGACGATGACGAAGAATCAGATGAATCGAATCCTGAATTAATTTAGCTTGATTTTAATACAATTCCGTCCAAACAAATGTAACAAAATGTAACTAACTGTAAATTGACCAAGCCCAAATAAAGCAAGACCCCATCGGGTCAAAGGGTTCAATAGAAACTGGCATATAAAGGTCAATGTTGTCAAGGAATCAGGTCAGAGGTCAAAAATTGTATTTGACCTCGGGAGCCCTTCAATTTGACAAATGCATTCATTTACAGTATAGTAAATCCACTCCCAACAAGGAGCATCTCTGCTTCCTTTTCAAAATTCTAAATTACACGAGCAATTATAATATTACGGATGATCAATAAAATGTCAGTTGGGGGATTTAAAAATAAAAATTTTGAAAAGTTTTCGAAATTTTGAAACTCGTAAAAAGGGAAGGGATAAAATGTACAGAACCGGAGGTTCGAGGACTTGGATGAAAAGTTGGAAGCCGGAATTGGCAAATATTTCTGGCAATTCGACTTGTCTCGGTAACTACAATAATACCTACTGCAATCCTTCAAATTTTTTTAAAAGATTTCAAAATTATGTGAATACATTAACGTAGTCGTGCATCAGAAACAGTCATTACTTTTACGTTTTTACACAATCTAACATAAATTAGCGTAAACTAAAATCATAATGACGGTGGTGGAAAAAAACTTCTTTCTCATAAATTGACACAAATTGCAATTTGAAACCCTAATTTCATCCTATATAACAAAAAATCTCACCAATTGCCAATTTCTGGCCAAAAAACGGGAAATGTTCGTAAAAAATGTTCAAATTTTCCGATTTCCAAATAAAATCCTCATCATAGGTTTAATTCTAGGAGATTTTGTTTACTGAATTGCTTGTCGATGTCGATTTAATTTTACATTCCCAAAGGTCCGTCATGGGGCATTCCATTATGTGGTCAAAGGGACCAAGGGGACTACTTCACACGAAACGGGGACCGTCAGAAGGAGTTGTTCCTGCCCAATATGATCTTCCTCCGTACTTGCCCACACCACCGACCTCGCCCATACTCCCATGGGTACTTTGACTCACTTCACCCCGGGGCACAGAGCACCCCTCCAAGGGCCTTAACCGACTATGATAAACGACTCAACGAAGCCCGTATAAAACAAGATCTCCAGTTCCCTTATGGAGAGCCTGGGACAAGACACCGAAGAAATCATGAGCCCCAATTGGATTACGATTACGACCCCTGGGAGGAATGTGACCCTTGCGAGGGCTACAGGGGCAACCAAGACTCACTTCATCCTATCCTCTCTAAATTACGGTTCTTTCCAGTAGATCCGCCCCCTATGCCCATTTGTGACCCGAAGGGGCAGAAGAACCGGAAGGGGAAGAAAGGTCGGGGCAAAAAGAACGCCAAATGTAAGTCGAAATAAGACCCCATGTTGAACTGGATGTACTGAAATTAGTATACCGAGCTTACAGGTCAAATGGGTAAAACCTGTTATGAATAAAATCTGTAAAGTCCCCATTCTCATTGACTCGCCGGGTAAAACCTGATTTGAATAAAATCTGTAAAGTCCCTATTGTCATTGACTCGCCGGGTAAAACCCGTTTTGTCAGGAATCGATAAAGTCCTTATATATCCGGGTTGACTCGCCGGGTAAAACTCGTTTCGTCCTTTATTTCCAGTCCCATGTTGAAATGTGTCTTTCTGCAGGTTATCATTTATGGAATTTTTCAACGAAACTGGAGTCGGCAGAATACGCCCTATCCCTTCGAGAACAGGAAGCAAAACTAGAAATTCTGGACGAACTCCTAAAAAACCCTAATGCAAATCCGGATGGACCGAGGAAGCCTCGGGTCAAAACGTTCAAGAATCCACCCCGCTGCTTGAGTATCAATTTGAAGTCTCACTTCAGTTCCTGGTACAAGTACGACCCGATTTCGAAGAGCAGGAAGATGCTCCTGGGGCCCCGCCCAACTCCCTGTTCCTCTCGAATTAAGAGGAAGTCTGAGGTCAAAGTTGCCCCTACGCCCCATGCCTTCCTCCACGCAAAGCCACATGAAGCACCCAGTTTGGCTCCCGTCAAGGTCAAGAGGTCAAAGAAATTGGCTCAGAAGGCTAGTATTTCTCGAAATACGACTGTCAAAGACAGCTAAGATTTATGGATAATCCCGTCTCACATTTTCCACCCTATAAATACTATTATTTTTAAAAGCCATTTGAATGTTAATTTTTCAGGCTGTAGAACCAAAAGGCTCAGACTTTCGTAGGAATTACGACGACGGGGGTTTATGGGACGCGGGGCTGGGATATCAAAGGGGCCGAAGTCCAGCCGTTAAGAACCCCCATATCAGTGACTCAGCCAGCGTTTTCCCCTTAGCAAAGTCCCAAAGTAAAGCGATCCAAATTAAAGTCAAGTATACCGGATCGAGTGGGAAGAATGATCTGAGTGGACATGGCAAAAGTGACCCGAATGGGCACGGAAAAACTGACCCCAATCTTCATGGTAAAACTGACCCACAACATCCCGAACAGAGTGACCACTTTCGTATCAAGTTGGATGATCTGGTTCCAAATGAAAGTTTTTCAGATCTGGAGATAAGGAGTGATTCGGACGAGGACAGTAGAAACGATTCTTATCACCAAGAACATAGGCGAAGTGATCCGAAGGACCCAAGACAAAGTGATCAGAATGAACATAGGTACAGTCATCCGCAGGAACTACGGCGGAGTGATCCGAAACAACTAAGGCGGAGTGATCCCTTTGATACAAGAGAAAGTATAAAAGAAACAGAAATGAGTGACCTTTCTGACCAAGGATGGAGTGACTTTAGTGATCATTGCAGGAGTAATCCGACTGATCATAGAAAAAGTGACCCCACTGCTCATAGAAAAAGTGACCCCACTGCTCATAATCACAGAAGAAGTGATCCGACTTATCATAGGCGAAGTAACCCTGCTGACCCCCGAAGGAGTGACCTTACTGATCCAAGAATGAGTGATAGGCGAACCGACCACGGAATTGAATCCGAATGGGACTATGAAAATAGTTTTGGTTGCGAAACGGATCCTTCTGGCATAAAGCCATTTTACAACCAATCTGAAAACTACAGCAGCTTGTTTCATAGTTCAGATTCCAACGACAAACATTATTACGATTTGTTATATCACGAATATCTGGATAACTCCAGCGATGCGTACCAAATGTACGACCCCAACGATACTCTACACCCTTCGTATGCTCACGGAAGCTATTTTTATGACGAGGAACAACAAAACGTTTGTCAATTCCAAGGATCCAAACAACATGACCACCCCCGGAAATACCACCAATATCCCAATCATAAGAGCCAGAAACAGGATTGTGGGTGTGGTCATTCATCATGCGACTGTCTCCTTCATTCTGTACCCAACTCCAAAGAATGTGACCACATGAACCACAAAAATCGTGGGAAATGCCATTCAGCTGGACCGACTCAGAGGGACCCTAAAAGCGACTGTGACCCCAACGATAGACACCGTCACAACCACGACAAAACTCACAATCATTTACATCATCCAAAGGGTCCCCATTATTCAAATTATGGTAATTACGGTCATAAAAATGACCCGGAAGTCATTTGGGATGACGGTATGATTTGGGACGAAAACGAAGACCAATCCGATTTTTGTGGTAACCCGGAAACGGTAGCGAAACTTAAAAACCATGCACTTCGGCAAGATGCCATGCTCCGAAATCGCAAAGATAATCACCCTAATTCCTGTGGAGTTGAACAGCCTCGAGATGGTTATCAGAGATTAAGTTACCCTGAAGGGCCCAAGAAAGGTCAACGTTATCCAAACTACAACTGCACAGAAGATGAAGAGATGGGTGGCTTCATTTATGAAAATCCGAATCGGGTTCATAGAAATGGTCCACCTCATCCCTACGACAATACCAAAAACTTAGAACATCAAGTTATACTTCTTCCTGCTGTTGGGGGTCAAAAAAATCATCATCCTGGAAGAAGTGACTCGAGGAAGATGCATTATCCCGGAGTCTCTGAGGAATATGGATTGTGTTCGATTCGAAGCGAATCTCATGTACCCAGCCGTGATGACCCCAATGGTCAGAGGAGAAATTATCAAGGACAGCGTGAACGGAGTGATCCACGAGGAAATGACCAGAGTAATACAAGACTGAGAGATGAGTGGGACCCGAGACGAAGTAATCGAATGGATCCCAAACATAACCATCAAAATTACCCCAGACAAGATCATTATAGTGATCCCATACATGACCACCAAAGTGACCCAAGACAAGGCCACCACAGTGAACCCCGACAGAGCCATCAGAATGACCCCAGACAACGCAATCAGAGTGAACCAAGACAAAGTGACCGGAGCAGTTCCCGACAAGCCTATTCAAGATTCCCAAGGGAAGACCATCAGAGTGACCCCAGACAAGGCCAGCAGAGTGACCCCAGACAAGGTCATCAGAGTGACCCCAGGCAAGGCCATCAGAGTGACCCCCGACAAGGCCAGCACAGTGACCCCAGACAAGGCCATCAGAGTGACCCCAGACAAGGCCACCACAGTGACCCCAGACAAAGTAGTCAGAATGACACTGGTAGGAGTCACAAAGGTGATCCAAGACCCAACCACCATCAAAGGGATTCGCGACAACCCCATTATACTGATCAAAGTCAAAGCAGTCAAACCGACCCCAGCCAAAGTAGTCACTACGACCGCAGGCAACGCAATGAGAGTGAACCTGGAAGATATGACCGGAATAATTCACAAGAATGCTATCATAGTGACCCCAGACAGAGTCATCAGAATGACCCCAGAGAGAAAGGCCATCATACGGACCACAGACCAGTCCATCAGACAGAACCAAGAAAAGACCATCCAAGTGACCCCAATCAAAGCAATCAGAAAAACGCCGTACGAAGGCATAATACTGATCCACAACAAAATCATCCCTTGGATTCGCGACAGACTCATAATACTGATCCAAGTCAAAGCAGTCAGTATGATCCCAGAGAACGCAATCAGAGTCAATTAAAACGAAGCGAATGGAGTAATTCACAGGAATGCAATTACAGTGACCCTAGACAAGGCCACCAAGGCAATCCTAGACATGACCACAAGAGTGACCCCAGGCAAAGCCATCAAAAAGACCCAGGAGGAAGTCATAGTAGAGATCCAAGTCCAAATCATCAGAGGGATTTCCGACAGAGCCAAAATCCAGGTCCAAGTCAAAGCAGTCGAACTGACCAAATATCACGGAATCAATGTAAACCAAAACCAAGTGATCGGAGTATTTCTCAATACAATCACAGTGACCCCAGACAAGGCCACCTGAATGATCCCAGACAAGGCCACCTGAATGACCATAGACAAGGCCATCAAAACGAGCTCAAAAATGACCACCAGACTGACCACAGACACGGTCATCAGACTGACCCCAGACAAAGCCATCAAAATGACCCCGGGCGAAGTCATAATCGGGATCCAAGTCAAAGCAGTCAAACTGAGCCCATGCCAAGCAATCAGGATTATACCATCCAAAGTTACAAAGTAAAGCAAAACAATCAAAATGGTCACCACCAGCACGAAAGTGGTAACCCAAACCAACCAACAATTGAATCAATCTCTGGAACCAATCGTTCAGCCACTACTGACCAATCTCATCTGGTCGAGTATCGGGGACACTGTGGTCCCAACCATCCAGCAATGGTACCAAACCGCGGACTGACAAAGTACCAAGATGCCCCAAGTGAGTCAAGTGACTGGCAACTGCATAAAACTTGCTGTACTGGCACAACCCCCTTGGACATATCAACGTTAAGCCATGATCGTCCATGCGTTCACCAAAGCCCTGAAATGCATGATGTGGACCACCTTGTAATATCCAACCATCAAAACCCAAATCCAGTGGGTCAATTTCAGAATCACCAACACCCAAGGCATCGACCGGATCTGCGTGACAATACAAAACACCTAGAATCTACTGCTGGGGGTCATAATCATCATCACAAAGTTAGTGACCCTCGGGAGTCAAAATTTAGGGGTGCTCTTGATCCAAAGATGCATTATCCCGGAGTCTCCGAAGGATGTGCAGTGGGTCCAATTCGAAATGAATCCAAAGTTCACAATCGAATTGAACCGAATGAGTACAGGCGAAATCAAGATGGTCAGTGTGACCCCAGACCAAGTCATCAGAATGACCCCAGTCGAAACCAACAGATTTATCCCATTCAAAACCATCCAAACCAAAGCCAACAGAATCGACATCATGGACATCGACAAAGCCCAATCGCCAGCGAAAACAATCGACATCATCGTCAACCAGAAGTTCATGTCGACAATGAGGTTTACAGTGCGACTTGCAGTGGCCAATTACCCAGCGAATGGGACGAATATAGCCAAATTGGCCAGGGAACTTATCATCAACGCCCCCAAATAAATGATAGGGGCCAACTTGCATGCCCACCCCATCAAGAGCATCACCACAATCCAGTCGGTACATTTCAGATCCACCAACATCATCATCATAATAGACCAGATCCTAATTACCCCAAAAAATGTTAACCATGCAAAATATACAGTCAGCTAGTGCTTTTAATTACTTGGAAATTAAAGTTCGCTTTTGAATCACTAATTACAATCGTTCCTATAATTTTAATTTTAAGATGACTTAGGTGGCTGCTTCGGTACGGCTTTCGAGGCATGTGGTATCTTGGCATTTTCGTCACTTGTGTAACTTCCGCTGTCACTATCCCTCTCTTGCCCATGATGGCCCTTCTGACCTTTACCAATTTTGCCGTTGACCCCAGGTTGACCTTTGTTCTTGGAAGCGTTATTTGTTTTGTTCTTGACGTGAATTGAGGTGAGATCAGTGTGGGCATTTTGTCGATTTGGTACCGGAGTTACCGGAGCGCCCGTTCTTTGGTCCCGTTCGTTGGGTAACTTTTTAGGTAACGGATGTGGAACGACACTACTGCTGCTGCTACGGCTTTCCCTATAATGATTATCAGTCTTGGCTTGTCGACCTCGGTTGACCAGAATAGGATCAACGATACGATTTATAACATTCTTCGCAGGATCACTGATCCTCTTATTGGGATCACTGGATGGCTTTTGATCCTTGCCCTTTAGCCCAGTTGAGTTATTCCCCCCGTTTGGCTTATCTGACGATAACATCTTGCCTCGGTTATTATCATTGTCTTTCCAGCGTTCACTCGGCATTTTATTTCGATCTGTTTAAAAATCGTTTTTAATTAGCTTAAAAAAATTGCTAAAAGTGTCGAGGTTTCGAGAACAATAATAATATACCCACCCCGAAAGACAACTTCATCCTTTCGGAGGATTTGAAAAATATAACCCCTATTTGAAGAAATGCAGTACCTTTCGAAGGGTCACTGGATCTGTTGATCCCACGATTGTGGGTCTTCAAATCCGGATCATTTGATCCCTTCTTGTTTGACTTCGTGTTGTCTGTGGATAGCTTGGCTTTACCCTTTGACCCGCGGGGGTCAGCTTTCGATGTTCTTGGTTTGTCCTTTGAAGTGGATTTTGATTTCGATTTCCGGTCGTTCTTAGCGGCATTTGAACCCCTCGGGTTCTTAGAATCGTCATCTACTGACCGTTTCTGGTCATACTTGACCCGTCTGGGATTATACGCGTTCCGCATTTGAACACTCTTCTTTGCCCGAGTGTCTTTCGCCGTTTTGTCGTCAGATACCTTCTTTGATTTGATTGAAGGTCTAGATTTTTTTGGGGCTTGTTGAGGGTTCTTTGAAATTGGTTCCTTGGGGGTGTTTTTGCTGGCAGGGAGGCTTTTAGACCGTTGCTGGTTTTTATTTATTGGCGTGTCCTTCGAAACTTTCGGTTTTTGTTGTCTTGACTTGGAATCCCGAGTCTTGGAATGGGATTTCCTCGACTCTTGTTTCGATTTCGCAGGGGGATCATTTCGGGATTTTTGGGGCTCATTTTGGGGGTTTGGGAGCTTGATTTTGGTTTTGGGGTGTTTTGGGGGCTCATTTTTGACCGTTTTTGTGTCATTTTTGAAATTTCCAGGCTCGGTTTTGCCCCTTTTCAGTTGGCGATCGAGGTTTGACTTTTTGGAGTTTGTCCTGGATTGAGACTGCCGGGATTTAGCCGGTTTGGACGAGGCTCGACGTTCGTAGTCTAACTTTAAGGCTTTTTCCCGTTGCATCTGTTCTTCCATGATTTCCAACTGGGCTTCTTCTTCCCGAAGAGAGATCGAGTATTTCGGAGGTTCGAGTTTGACGGAAAAATTCCAGGCTTTTGAACGATCTGTAATAATTAATCAGGATGGGATTTTTTATTTTTCAGAGAATTTGTCATGAAAAATGTGATTTCGAATGAGTTTTAGGATTGTTTTTTATTTTCCACCGTTTCGAAGAGTGGGATTTCAGGAAATTTAACCCAACCCCAACCGATCCTTAATAAAAATATTATACAATAATCACACAATTTTTAAAATTGAACCTGGCTTGACTTGAGACGATCTTGGAAAGGGAACTCGTCGATTCGAAGGCCCCATCGTATCGCTTAGTTTATTCCTCTGTCGAAAACGCTGAAGATTCGTAATACAAGAGTGCATCCGTTCCGCTTTACAATTACAGCACTGACAGTGTTCTCTCCGAATCCGGGCACAATGGTCTTCCAAATCGACCATATCGGGTCTCCCTGACCCTTGGCAAAATAACCTGAAATATAGAACAATCTCAAAATTCTTATCAAAAGATGCCAAGTATTATAAAAAATAGTAACCTGGAGTTGGAGCGACGGAGGTCAGGGGGGTCATAATTATTTCGGGATTCTGGTTTGGGACAGGCCCCACCCGATCGGGTTCGATCTCCGTAACCTTCCATCGGAACTGGGACGCAGAAATTCGTTAATTCTGCCCGAGGTTTCGTACTTTCGGTACAGAAGTCCCCTTTGTTTGCATTTTGATAAGGACTTATCCATTCCTCTGGCAATTTAAGAAATTCATTCACATTGCTTGACACATTTATTAGGATAATGTGGTGATGGGGAATTATTCCGGGGGTTTAAAAAATTCTTAGGGCTTGTAAGGCATGGGGAGTTATTTCAGGATTTTCGCAGTGTCATTAAATATGCCTGATAAATAGGGTTCGGAAACGTACGAGATGGACTGTTTTTACTGCAATAATCTGGCTGCCCCGTACTTCGTCCAAATAAATCCGGAAACTCTGGCTTCCATTGGTTGTTCCAAAGGGGTGAGCCCGGTTTACAAGTCGCCCTGTACATCTTTTACATTATAGTTAGTAATTACTAATTGTAATTAAAATTACTAGATAATTGCATCTTATTCAAATTAAAAAAATCAAGATTGATGAACATGAGACGTGTTGCTAAGGTTGGCAGGCCTGAGAATCTTCATTCCCCAAAAAACCAGGTAAGATCTAGATTTTAAGTTTAACCCGGTTGGGTAACATGTACAGGGTGTCCCGCCTGAATGTCATCTGCTTTTCGAGCTTGGAAATATTTGCATATTTACCAGAATTGGTATATTTAGGCAGTATAGCGAAAAATATGCTCTCAGACCACCAAAATAAGACCTACCGAATTGGGGACTTAATTAGGGGGATGGGGAAGTAATTGCGGGGTGTCACTTTCGTGTAGATTAATTAAATGTTTTATTGTTCAATCAAAATTCAAGGTTTATGACTTCTACTTGGTTTTTTATTATATAATTTTTAATTCATCTTTTTCACATTTTACTAATAATATTGATTTTTTGAGATAAGACAGTTCATATTGTGCTTATCGGATTATTAACCTATTTAGTATATGACATACATGGCACTTTTCATCATTACTTATTTATTTATACTCTATATTTCTATACTTTGACAACCTGACTCACTTTCATATGCCCAAATACACATCTCTATTGCAGTTATTTCATATTCTCTATATAAAGGACATTTAAGAAATTAAATCGATTCAGTCTGCACATTTTTATTGACATTTGACACTTTTGGGGAAAATACTCATCGACATTGACTTATCGATTTGTCTACAATTCCATCGACTGCCTTATTCAACTCTATTGACACTGAATTGTGAGGAAAATCAGCGTCCCGAAATAGGGTTTCCAGCGTCAGGGGTGAATTAGGACCGTAGTTTATTCGACAGCCTGGCCAGTAAGACTTTACTAATTATTATTATTTCTGTACCGTTGTAATTAACAAAATATTCTACAAAACTTCCTCTGCTTTACTAAAGAAAATAAAAATTACAAAAAAATTATTTTTACGGCTATTTTGATTTCGTGTAACCCGTTTTTCACGTTTTTCTCGTATATTTCGATCATTATCCGTACATTCCAGTTCTAGACGGTTATCGTTCTATTATTGGTAATGGTAACTCATTCATGAATATTGCTAAATATAGTCGCTTCTAGATGAGATTACGAATTAGGACCCTAAAAGTTGTAGTTTTAGAGGTACACAATAATGACGATGTAATATTTTGAATTTCGAAATTCAAAATCCAATCTAGCTTGTTCTACTATAATGGAATTTCGAGACCCAGAATCGACCAATTTCGAATATAATTTCGAAAAATATCAGCCCTGGACCGCTCAAAAAGTAGCATTAGATTTTAAACCCCCGGTTTTCGGGGTTTAACTTGTAAATATATCGAAGTCCCGAACCCTGAGTTCCATTGCTGCTAGAAGTATTGATTTCTTCTACTGTAATAACTATGATTGATTGCACTGCTGATTAATGTTGCTAATTGTCACTGTAACCCGTGATTATCAACTATCAGTTAATTATTAATGAATTGATTATTCCGTCTCCTAATTAACGAGGGTTTTAGGGACTAAGCGAGGAGTCCTTGAAATCCGTGTGAGTTTAATGTGAGCTGAGTGTGGATCCGGTCCCCCTCCGATTCGGACATGAGCATTTCTTTGGCCAATTCCCGGACCCTCGTGTCCCCGTCCGTTTGGGCCAAATACGCCACTTCCTCGACCGTTTCCGATCCCTTGAGGAGAGTCAGGAGGGTGAGGGACGACTGACGATCCTCACAATTCTCAGACTCCAGCATTTCCAGACAGTTCTCCAGGATCTGTGAACAAAAGAGATAAAAAAATTAGAAATTAATATGAAAATTTTGGAAATCAGCGACCGGGATTAAACCATAAACCCCCAAAATTGGTCCGTATGTTTTATTTTTCGTCTATCTAATTAAATTAATTAACGTACTTGTCTCCTGCGGGTGTCGGCGATGTGTAGGAAGTAGTCGGTGACCAATTGTCGAACGTGGACGTCCTCGTAGGAGAGGAGTCGGGCGAAGGTGACGAAAACTGACTTTGATGGCAGACTCAGTCCGTCCCACTCCTTAACCTCCCGAACCGTTTCCGCCAGACGCTCCGGGTTTGCTAATTTCTGAAGTAACAGTTCTGTAAAAATCACAATAAAATAGTATTTGCATCGGGCAGGGTTTTTTATACACATTTGGATCTCATCAAGGATTAACTGCTTGAAGGTAATCCTGATTTTTTTTGGCATTTTTAGTACACACGGGGAAGCCTCTGCTGGTAGGGTGGGGTTATCTTTTAGTAGGGGATGGTAAGCGCGTTGTCAAGGGATCTTATGAAGTACCTTATCCTCGTTTCAAATCTTAGGTCGCTAAAAATATATTTCGATAATCGACTTCAAAAAGCTATCAATATTTTATTCAATGCACCATTTTTGTCAACTCATCGAGAAAAACTCATCGACATATCGATAATTTAGAGTCATGCTGAAACCATCGCCAAGTCGTTATGTCGGCGCCCCTTCGCCGAGTCGTTTTGTTGGGGTCGCGGGTCCTTCGCCAAGCCGCTATGGCGTGGGCCCTTCGCCCAGTCGTTTCCGCGCTTTGGGCGGTGGCCCTTCGCCGAGCCGATTTGTCGGCGGCCCGACGGCGGCGCCTAGCCGAGTTGCATTTGGCTTTCAAAATCTGGAGAAGAAGAGCCCCTTCTTGAATATGGGATTTGTGGAAGAACAAAACACACGGGAGAACAAGGACTTTGCTCTCTACGATAACTTTCAAGTCAACCCCTTCAACCTTGAAGTTTGTATGTAATCATTTTGAATCAAAGTAAACTACAGTACCGAATTTACTAAAATAAGTCCCCCGGGGGAGTTATTTTGGGATTTACAGTACTCAAAGATCTGACTGTTTTTAACCAACTTGCCCCCATTGTATTCCAGTTGAATACGTGACCCCGAAGGTCGGGGCGAAACCCCCAAAAATTGACCCAAAGACCATCCCAGGCTATGCACAAATCCGAGACGCATTTCTAAAGGCCAGTTTTGACCCGAGCCAGAAACCCCCATCGTCTCCAACTCAAGAAGAAGTAAAAGAAGTAGAACTTCAAAATGTCGAAAAATACTGCCCACCTGCTCATACTACTAACCAGAAGTATGACCATAACTTATCGATTAAATCTTATCGATATAATTGAAACTGACCGACATTCACGGAAAAATTACCTATCTGTTATATTTAGTTACGGCTGGTTTTACACGCCCGGTGCCTGGCAATTTGAACTGGACAATAAGGACGAGCGATTCAGATTTGGACATAAAACGGCAGATTTCATAAAAGAGAAGGAAAAGGTAGTTTTGATTGAACCGTTTTGAAAAAAATATTACAGATTTTCGAGATTAAAAATTGCAACTGGCTTTGTCTAAATCCGATAGCTCAAGAAGTTCGATAAGATGATGGGAAATAGTTCTTCAAAAGGCGGTGCGGCTCCCAAGTCCAAGGATAACAAGGTCAAGGAGGTGGCAACCAAGAAAAACTCATCGACATGACGTGGTGTGACTATAGATATCGACCAGTTATCTCAATCTCGAAGGTCAAGTTATGACCGTCGAGGACTAATTTTCGATTAAAATTATAAAATTTATTTTTGTAAAAAACCAGGCTGAAGTACCAGTTTAATAAATCCATAAAGGAAGTCAATGTCGTAAACCACTTCTTCTGGATTTTTAGAGATGGTTTTATTTCTGAATATATACTGCGATATTGACGTTTTAAAAATATGGACAACAATTGTACACAATCCCTGTTTTGGCTATAGACTAAAGCTCTACTGATAATAAAAATCTACTGAACAAAGGTTTCAGTTTTGTAGTTGCAGGATTAACGGAATTTAGTGGGTTTAATGGGATTTAGTGGATATAATGGCATTTAGTGGATTTAATGGCATTTATTTGGACCAAGTGAGATTCTGAAGGCCCTTATGTCTCATAAAACCGTAAAATATCCTTAAATTCTCCTAAATTAAATGTCGCTAGAAATCTTGGGCTCAAAGTTCCAAAAGCGTCGGCTCACCTGAGCCTGCCTCTTAGGTAATGAATAGTAGATGAATGTACCTTCTTCGGCAATGTCGGTGACTAGTCGTTGGAAGCTGGTTTCGTAAGGTTTGAGGAAGATGATGAATTGGTAAACGGTCATCACGGCATGTCGTCGGAAGCAAGTCTCGTCCAGTATTTGAAGCACCAGCGATTTCGACAAGTTATGAGAATTATCGTTAAACTTCCGGATCTCCCGTTCTAAGCCGTACGCCACTTGATCCACCGTCGTGCAAAGCGTTGTCGTGCTTTCCGTTATGTCCATCCATAATTTCTAAACAAAAAAATTAAAGCGACGTTATTTGGGGGTGGGGGGGGGAACTTATTCCAGTTATTTACGGTTTTTAAACTGACCTGGATAAATGGCATTCCCTCCAATTCGAAAACGTAATCATCTTTTTCGTTAATCCTGTTCAGGATCCCGCCTAGAATGATTCCCTGTTGATGGAGCTTCGACAGAGCGTCCTTTTCTTTCCATTTCAAGGGACCAAAAGCACCAAGATTCTGAAATTTCAAAAATTACATTATTTTTTTTCGAAAATCAGTGTAAAAAAACCATCCAAGTGCTTTAAGAGTGTGAAAAAGGCTAAAAATTGAAAAAAATATCAAAATGGCTTTAAAAAGAATTGAAAATTACATTGACAAGTTTGAGACAAATGTGGACATGTATGGACAAGGCGAGGTCGAGTTGTTCACTTCCGGTCAGAAATGAGACTTCGGGTGAAGGACTCCGGGAATTGAGGGACGAAATCCCGGAATCTGTCGTCGTCTTCGAGTCTTCTTCTAATGGAAACTGTTCATTTAAATCATTTATAATAATTAAAATTAAATTAAATGCGGTGTCGACGAGTTTTGAGGAAAACTTATCGATCCAATGCCATTCCATATTATCATATTTAGGAAATGTTAGTAGTGAGCAATTTGTTAACAACAAACGGTTAACGGTAAAGCCAGGCATGTGCAGACATTAACAAAAAATCGGGAAAAATAAAAAGTTAAGATCTTATCGATGTCGATGTGACAATCAGGGATGGCTGTTCTTAAGGGGGATTTTTTTTCAAAAATGACAGAAATCCCCCTTATTTTTTTCAGTTTTCATGAAAAATTTGAAATTTTGACTTCTTAAGGTATGAAATTTCATGAAATTTCATGAAATTTAATCTGCCACCCCTGATGCCCGATCTCTTAAGGGGACTCACAAGGCCGATGGAAGAGTGATGCGGATGACGATGAATTGGGGGTGGGGAATGGACGACGTCGCAGTTGTCGAGGAAATCGAAACATTCCAGAGCGGATTCGATATTGAGGCTGGAAGATGACCTCCGTCGATCGTGTTTCCCACGACTCCCACTCCCTGTTCTCCGGTTGTCGTATTCCTGGAAAGGTCAAAGGTCGGACGGTACAAACATTTACCCGAGACGGACATGTTACGTTGAGACAGTACATTTATCCCATAACCCTTAATCTTTGAATTCGTATAATTACAATTACACAGGACATATAAGGAACATGGAAGAGGGGGCTTCATTTTGGAATTTCACTGGTACATTATAGATAAGCATGCAAGGTTTATGTTTCATCAGATTAGAATGTACGACATTCTGGGGATACCCTATTGAATAAATATCTCCAAAAACCAAAATCCCCGAAATAGACCCCATTCATTTGGGGACTACAATTTCGTTCCAGACTAAATGTCGATGACACAAATGTCGTGGCCATTACTACAGACTACTAAATGTCGAGGACAGAAACGTCATCGCCTCTAATAGTTCTAACTGATTAATTGCCAATTAACTAACTAATTGTAATAATGTGAAGTAGATCTAACCTGGAAAGCGATCCTCCTGAGGGCAGCGATGTTGACCTCACAGGCTTCGAGCTCAGGGAACTGACCCTGAATCTCGTCGTTGAGGACCCCGGCTAATTTATTGAGGCTTTCCTTGAGCTCGTCGTCAGGTTCGATCAGTTCCTTCAATTTGGGCCATTTCTGACTCCGACTGTGCTTCAGCAGCGTTGGACTTATCATCATTCGACGCTTCCGCAGCGGAGAGCTCACTTCGTCGTAGTATTGAGCTAGGGGGCTGTGGAAGTGCAACAATTACAATTAGATTATATCTCTATAGGAGATCTATTTCGAGAGTTACGGTAGCTAAAAGGTTAATTGGTTTTATCTAAGGTGAGTAATTAAGAGAAATGCCGTACTCCCATTGGACGACAATGTTGAGTTTGAGGCTTCCACTGGGGTTCAGGTTGACGGTCATGAGTTGCGGATGTGAGGAGAAGAGTTCGCAGATTTCGCAGAATTTATTTCCGAGAAGGATTTGTTTCCCGAGCGTCTTAACCTCCGCGGCCTTGATGTACAGGTCTTGGCCTAGAATTGCAGTGATTTTAGCCTCCGGGAAATCCCAGGCTTGAGCTCCGTCCTTCGTCACCTTCGTCCTCGTCTTCCATTTCTGGTTACCGTGTTTTACTGTTATCTCGTACACGTCACCCGGACACAAGCGGGCAAACCCTTGGATACCTGAAATACATTTCACACATACTGTACATTTTTAAGACGCTCTAGACTTCAAATACAAGCCCCCCTGAATCTGAATAGATCCCCATGGTTTTGAAACGTCTGAAAAAATATGAGCCTCCTAACAAGGGAAGTTATCGAGAGCGAAATTTCAGAATCGTCTGATTTTTTACTGAAAACTCGAAGGATTTTGAAAATCGACCCACAATTCGTTGTTTTATGGCGATTTGAATTTTGAATATGTAAATTTTCGGGATTTTTTCATTTCATAATTTTTTAAATATGGTCAGGATGAATTAGGGCCGATAATTTCAACGGTTTTGTAGTTCCTATTAATTTGATTTGATTTTGATTTGATTTAAACTTTATTAATGTGTCAAATAGATTCAAAATTATTACATTCTGTTCTTCCATCCGTGACACTGATCTCGGTTACAACAATAATCATACAAGTATCAAAATAAAGTCCAGTATCAGTCCGATTGTGATGAATTAATTAACATATACACTTTGCCTTTTAGCAATTATCCATTCTCTAACTAGTTCTTTATATTTATCATAACCTATAGAATTTAGCACCCAATCATTTGGTAAACTATTCCATAAAAGAGCACCTTTATAAATAGTCGAATTCTTAAAAATTATACTATTGAATGACGGAGCCACAACTCGTGGCATCAGATTGTTAGCCGAGTGCTGCGAGAAAGCAAGCTTGTTCTTCCTAAATAATTTGTACATGTTTTTAAGTATGACAAATGTAATACGTTCAGTCACAGATAGGAAATTACAGCTCTCCCAGAGTTCATACATATTAATAGATTCTTTAACTTTTTCATAACATTTCTTAGATCTTCTGATGAGTACAGGTAAGTGAAAACTAACAAGAAAGCTATCAATTCTTCCCTGTAATTGATCGAGAATTGGATTAGTATGAACAGCCCATATATCAAGACTATAATCTATTACAGAGTGTACATACGCATTAAGCATAATTACCATAACCTTAGAAGTTAGATATCTCTTTATACCTTGAAGGTATTTAAGTCTATGAGACACTTTATTTTGTACTAATTTGAGATGTTTCAAAAAAGTCATTGTAGGTTCAAATGTAATACCAAGATATTTGAATTCGTAGACTCTTTCAATTTTATTATTATTAACTAAAATAACATCATTCAATTCTTTCCTAATTGACAAATCCTTGCTTTTATGGAAAACCATATATTTCGTCTTTTCAAAGTTAATGGAAAGACCATTCTCATCACTACAATCACAAATCTTTTTAAATTGAAGAGACAGATCTTTGACTATGTCATCGCTATTTTTCCCAGAAGCAAAGACGACAAGATCATCAGCATACAATAAATATTGATTAAAAATACAAGTTTCAATATCGTTAACGAACATACTGAAGAGCAGCGGACCTAGTGCTGAGCCTTGAGGAACACCACAAGGTAGATTATACAACTTTTCATTACTATCAATAGTGAATACCCTATCAGTTAGCCCCTGGTGCACTATATTAACATACCAAGGTTCTAATTTGTACTCTGTCATTAGCTTACGAACTAATAACTTATGATTAACCGAATCAAAGGCAGATCTCAAGTCAAAAAATACTGCAACTACCTTGGTTTTAGGTTTATCAATTTGTTCATAAATGTAATTAGAAAAAATAGTAAGAGCAGTATGACATGATCTATTTTTCCTATACGCGTGTTGCTTGTCACTTAACATAACATCAACTCTATTCATAAGTCTTAAAAACATATACTTCTCAAAAATTTTACAGTAGCCATTCAAAATTGAAATTGGCCTATAATTTTTGGCTATTCGTCGGGAGCCTTTGCCCTTAAAAAGAGGAATAATGTTAGCCTCTTTGAAGCATGAGGGTATACATGCAACTTTAGTCATTACAGTAAAAAGTGTAGCTAATAGAATAGATACAGATTTAGTACACTTTTTTAAAGCGAACATAGGTACATATACACTGGAGTTCGATTTACTGTTATTCTATTATATTACTATTATAGTTGTATTTTAAACTGTAAAAAAATCAGACGATTCTGAAATTTCACTCTCAATAACTTCCCTTGTAAGACTAACCCCGCCTGTACAATTGAAAATCGATGAGAAATCGAGTACTTAATTTCTGGCTGTTGTAAAAACCTTTGCAACCTTTAAGGTGGTTGTCGGGAATTTTTTTGAGACGTCGGAAATTCAGAAAAATTCGGACCTTGTAGTGAATTTAAGGATTTTTTTTTCAAATCGTGTTTCCAAATCGGGAGTTTTTTTCAGGTATGACCTTGACCTTGAATTGACCTTTGACCCCTTACCCTTCATAGTAAGATGGAAGCCACCAAGGAACTCCTGAACTTGACCCTCGAGTGACCCCAGGGCCTCGGTACATTCCCTAAACCCTGCCTTGACATTAGCAAGGGCCAATTCCCGGTCCTTCCCATTGCTGAGGGTGTATGCATAGGCCATGGTACGGACCCCTTCACGCAATTTCTGCTGCAAAACATACTGTTCCTCCAGGTTATCCAAACGACTCAGCTGAAACTCCAGCGTCTTCAGTTGCAGGTGCAGGGACTTGGAATGCTGACAATTGTAATCAGAGAAATCAATTTGAGACTTGGGGAGAATCGATGAATCTCATCGATACATCGACGAGTTTTAGACACGTGCAGTAAGTAGTAAGTATGGTATAAACGGATCAACTAGACTATGGTTTACAAGTGGGGTAGTTGCAAACTGCAATCAGCATGCTTGATTGCTATCTATAGTGCCTGGAATTTTATTGACACTAAAATACGTTTGGTTAAATCCATGCAAATGAATAGTCGGGGTTTCGAAAGACAGAACTGGAATATTATATTCCGACACATTTCCTGACAATTTAATTTTGAAAGTTAAACATTTAAAGCTGGTTTAAATGTAATTAAATTAAAGGAATCCGAAATTCCGGTCTGGATTCCTTACCTTTTCCAAGTCGTAAATTCGTCCTTGTGACTTTTGTAAAGGGGAAAATGTAAAGACAAGAACTTTATTAGAAATTTTGGCAAATGGCATATATTTTGTTTAAAATTTTGGCGAAAATCATTAACTTTAAGAGTAAAATCTATCTAATTTGGCACCAAAAACCCAACGTTGTTCCTAACTAGTTTTTTGAGGTTCAAGTAGCTTTAGCTTTCATTCCTCAATTCCAGTCCTTTTCCAATTAGGGAAATAAATTAGAATCTATTTTTAGAACGAGACTAATCAATTCATAATCCCAATAAATCCCACGGGCAAATGGAGAGCTTTCTAACAAAACTTTTGCAAGTCTAGTTTTGCTAATTAATTGCTAAATATATACTGGATTTTCTATTTCATTTAAAGGAATTAGTTTAAACTTCAAAATTTAATTATAATTAGTAGGTTTTCATTATAATTAATTACCTGCTGGTTCGGTATTTCGCCGGAAACGTGCTGGATCTCATCTCGGATTATTCGGATGCAGTTTTTGAGACCTGCTTGAAGTCCTTCGATGGAATGCGTGGTTTTGTTCGGGTTGACCTTGCTTGACCCCCCATGGGAGGGGTTCATGAAGTTTTGACCCAGGTACGCGTATTTACTTGACCTACGAATCAGAACAAAAATTGGGTCAATAGGTAATTTGTACCTTCGTTCAAGCAAGTGTCCGAAATATTCTGACCAAATAAAAAATAAAAAAACTCCGACTTCTACCCGGATTTCCTTATTTTGAAAGCAAAAGGCAAGAATTATACCCTGTTTTCGGGGTTTATCCGGGCAAAATCCGATCGGTAAAGTAAATTATTTTATAGTTTGCCGTAATGCCCGTAAAATTTGATTAAAAACTGTATTTCGTAAAACACAAGAGAGAACTATTTGATTAATTCCTCATTTTTTGGGCAACAAATTGTAATTTAGAGACCCTTGGTGGTTTTTTATTGGGATTTTATGTCTTCACTATTAATAATTTAATTGGTATTCGTACACTAATCAGCCAATAATTAACTAATTATGATTTCAATTCTGACCATTGTATATCAGGACTGGCGAAGGGACTGGGGTCCGAGTCACCCGGATCCAGAAATTTTGTAGGACTGCAGTACTTTAACCGACTCAACATTCTCTGATTTATTTCCTTATTTTATTTTCGTTGATCAATTAAACTATCTGCACTAAAAACCTTATTTACAAACTCTCGAGTCAATTTCCGTTCAGTACCGTATTAATTTTCAGTTTTATTTACAGGTTCATACGAATTCTATTAATTACGGTCCACACTGGCACTACTTGCCCACTTTACGACGGATTAATTGATGGAAAGGGGATAACTGTAACTATAATTAACTAATTAATTAATCCCCTCTGATTGAAATTAAACTTTAACTCCTGAAGTGTCCAAAAAAAATGGCAAGTATAGTTTGAGTTGGACATTTTAAATCACTTGCGAGTTGGAAATACTATTGCGAATAACGTGCAATATTGCCTCTTATATTCACTCTAAATTGTGATTTATTTGCAAACGAAATATTCCCTTGAATTAGTTGTATAACTTCGGAATGGAACTGAGATGATGAGGTATTTTGGCGAGGAATTTGCATGGAATTTGCAAATGAAGTTTATAGAGTAGATAGGGAAATTATTTAGGAACCTCTGATCCTGAACTTGATTTATTGGTTAATTATGTCGGATATTCTGTATTACTGGCAAACAAAAGGGATTTTCTGTATTCATTCAGTTTAATATCTATTTGATTATCATGTAAATATTTAATATGGAAATAAGTATGATCCACCGTGTATGACAGTTTATATTAATATCATCCATATATATAGGATGATTCAGGCAAAGATTCCTGGAGCCAGGATCGTCAGATTGTCCAGCTACGAGTTGTCCATATAAAACAGAGCCTGAGTTTCTAATCCTCTAGATAATTAAATAGCTTCTAAAAACAATTACAATTTCAATTGTTTTAATAAACCTACTTGTCCTATTCAAGCTAATTATTGTTTTATTAAAATTGTTTTAAAACAAAAACAAAACTTATCTGATTCCTTCTAGGGTGGGGACTTATTCAGGGCTAGCGATACGTTTCCAATACTATAGCTTATTAGGCATCCGAATCTTATCGTAAACAAGGGCATGGGGAATTATTCCGGGGTTGTTATTTAAACATGATATTTATTGCCAAAAATAGAACCCATAGTCGATTAAATGCCACTTCGAATCTGATCTCGGTTGTCAGTTGGGCGTGTTCCCTTGTAAATTTAAACTAAATACCCCATACTATGTTTTGATTAAGTAAATTATGATGTGAAATATATACCCAAAAAAATATTTTTTTTTTGCCAAATGAGAGTCGGAGCTTATGAAGGGCCCCTCTCGGTGTCATTTGTCCCATCAATCTCTGAAACCTAGACGAATTTCGGAGGCAGCTTTGTTTGTCACCTGATCCTGGAACAGATTGGAGGTTTGACAGAACAGATCTTATCTTATCTTATAGTGACAAGCCCTTATCGACATCGTCACCTTTATATGCATTCAACTCACCGGCATCGTTAAAATTAAAAACCCTTTAAATCCCATATAAAAATACACTTTAATTGCCCGTTCCTCTATCCAGACTCTTACAACTTATTTAATGACTTGATCAAAATTTAGTTGTACTCATGGAACCGAGGTTCAGATACAGATTGCGGGGCACAAGGCGATTTTTCCAGAATCGAACCGTTCAGTTGGTATTAAAACGGTAAATACTGAGTAAGTCCCCATTGAAATAACTCCTCCTTCTATTTTTAAGTATCGATGCTCCTTGACTCGCCGGGTGAAACTCCTGGCCTGTTCCATTGACAGTTGTAATCTCCCATGTCACCTTCTGGTTTGTTACTTATTACTACTATACGTCAGGAGGGGTTTCTGATTGTCCAGAATTTATTGACTTTGAATTCATTCATTTTGAATGACAATGACATAATTGAGATCAATGTCAACTCACTTTATAGTCATATTTTTATTAACCTTCTCAAACCGTACGGACGGAATAATAGTGTTTTATTATAACCTTCCACGTTCCAACTACGGACTCTCCAGGGGCCTTTAAACTCAAGGCTAGAATCAAGATATGCTCTGCACGATACGATGTCTCCGAAAGAGTGGCTTTTATATGACATTTATATGAATATGACATTTCTCTTTGTATAAATATGCAGGTTTCTGCCATTTTCCAGGTGAGATGTGTTGAATACCTCAAAACCCCTCGTTTTTACCCGGATTTTTGTCCATGTTTTAGAAATTGTATGGAGTTCAAGGATTTGGTTACAGATCTACATTTTAAATTAAATGAACAACATAATTTTTTAGACGTTGTTTGCTTTTAAACACACAAACTCGCTTTAGGCATCAATAATTCCGAAAAATCCGAGTTTTTACAGTTTTCGGGCCATATCTCTATCCTCATAACTTTCATACAAAAAGATGCGTCATTTTAAATATGCTAATTATTTTATATTCACCTCTAAAAACGGTATAACGGAGCTCCTAAAGTAAATAATTGACAGGAAAGAAAGAACAGGTTAAAACCCCCAGAAATTTGAATGAATTTAAAAGCTTTTAAAACTTGAATAATTTCCAAGTATACTATATATTACATACTAAACCCCACGAAAAATTACAAATTGTAATGAGGTTAAGCTAGCAAATTCCAATGAAGTAATTGTGGCAAACCTCTGTGAATAAATGTAGCTACTTAAACGAAGAGGTTAAAATGTGCAAAAAACGGCAAATGAATGGATCGTCGCTCTTAAAAAGAATTCTTCTAAATCCATATTTCCGGTGATCCTGAAAAATCATGCTTCGTAATCTTAGAAAAAATTACTACCGACATGATGACGAACTTGCAATTTAATCCATCATGAATCATGATGGAATAAAAAATTGCATTGATTTTCTGATTTTGAAAACAGCTAGGATTTTTACACGATTTAAACATACCGTAAAAAGAGAAATAATCCCCTCCCAACAAGAGCTATTTATCTGAATCGCAATTTAATTGAACTAAAATCGTCTTGAAAATTAATGTTTGAAACTACAATTTTACACGAATTTAAAATACCGTAAAAGTGAAATAAGCCCCCATTTAGTCATTTAAGGAGCAGCATATTGAAATTAGTACTGCCTATACTGCTATTAAAATGACATGACTTATTTATTTATTTTTTATTTCCGCAAATAAATCTCCATCTCGTTGATAAATGAGAGTTCCACAGAACTTCATTTGAACTTATAATGAGGTGGGGACTTATTTAGGGGCTTATTCCACAATTTAAATAAAAAAACAAAAAATTACCTCGAGAAGCTCCTGGACTGACTCCCATACTTCCTTGTAAATAAAATAGAATTAAAACTCCGACTTCGACTCACAGATCCCATGTCCATCCTCACTTCATTTTTTATTCCCCAATCTTGTCTTAAACTTTAACTTTAACTCGTCAGTTACAAAACTTTAAAACCATTTCACTCTTAAACTTGTAAAATTTCAAAACAGTAACAAAAATTTCTGGAAACACTGGATTTTATTTGGAATTTTTGTGAGTCATCTTCTTAACCGGATATTGCACATCCAGTCCAGCTAGAATAGTTTCTCAGAATGACAAAGATCCCCAAGTTCCAGACTCGTTTTTGCTGTCCTTATGTTGAGTCATTGGGGTTTATTGGAGAGGAATTCAAGGTCTCTGCCAACCCGTGCATTTCTCGGCTCTGGAGAGACGGGAGTTTTGTACCCGGAATCGGGATCAATAGTGTCCCGGGATCGATCCCCCTCCTACTGCCCCCACCACCACCACCCACTGCGCAAAGTCACCCTTATTTACTGACGGGGAATTTCCTGGAGCCCTTGCACTTCCAGCTTATCTGCATATAGAAAATCATAAATTGCAGACAATTAAATAAAAATTGATGAAAGGGTTACATAGGGATCAATAAATTACTGCAAATAGATCCGAATATCGATTATGCTAACACAAGTAAAAAACCAAAAAATTTCCAAGGTTCCAAAATTATGTCACTTCTGCAATGAGAATTTATCACCAATTCAAATAAAAACTGAATGCCAGTGTCACAAGAGTCAATCATTTACTTCAAATATTGAATATCATCGATTTCTTGTCAAAATTGAAAATCGTATAAACTGTCACAGTTGGTAAGTTGGCAAACATACTTAAAAAACTTCAATTTCCACCAGAAAATGACGCCGAATGAATAGATGTTTAAACAATTTACAAATTAACGTGTATTTAGGTATTAAATTGCGTGGAACTTGTAACTTGAAGCTGTTGAAAGCGTCTTTGAAGATAGTATCGATGTTCTTAGCAATTCAAGACGAACCTGAGCAGTTTCCCAATAAATAAATCAAAATCCATAAACCAACAACCAACTCAGTTTGTGAGTAGACTGGGAAATTGCAATTGCGAAATAATTATAGGCCAAAGACAGGACCACGTCCTTTGAAAACTGTCACAACTTTCGTAGAAACGATTTATAACTTTCCAACACTCGGAATGTTTAATAATAAATATCACAAATTTAAATAATCTCACATTTCCCAACAAAGATATAGGCTAAAACTCAGAGATATAAACAAAACTAATGGGACAAAAACTGTGAAAAAATGACAAAATAGATTCGGGATCGTAAATGTGGTTTGATGAAGGAGGAGGAGATGTTGAGGCTTTGAAGCATAGTTAGGGATTAAGTGTTTCTAACATTAACTTACTTTAAAATGATTTGTTTTTTATTCTTCGAGAAAGTGGGAAGGGATGCTTAACAGTCCAATGATCATTTAAGTTAACATTCAGCTGCCCAAGAAGATGAACCAGACTCATCGAATATACAACTTTACTACCAAGGGGTCATTCATAAAATTATCGGTTTTTTTTTAAAAAAACGGGAAAAAGATAAAGAAAACCGTTTTTCCTGCTTATTTAATTAAGAGATATTGACCTTAATCCCACTCTTAAGGGTCTATTTTTGCTTGAAGTACTGGGGTAAGATGAGACCAACACCGGTTTGGGGTGTCTTTGAATTTAGATTTAGACGGTGATTCATGCTGATTAGGTTTTGATGATTGGGGCAACTCGAGACAACTTTCTGGGTCGTTAGTCACATCACGTTAGTATGTATAGTTAACTACGAGCTCTTGTATTTTAGAAATTAATTGGATCTATTTTTGAATGAAAATTGGGCAATATGAGACAAAACTTCGGTTTTGTTAGAATTTAGGTAACACTGGCTTTAGATTGATTCATGCAAGTAATATTTCTATGTTTGGGGCAACACGAGACTTTTGGTACAATTCGATCCCTCAAATCAATCTAATGAATTTTATAATGCTTAATTTAAGAAAATTCTTAGTGTTTTGGTTGAAAAACTTTAACATTGAATATGAACATGCCTTATGAATGAAACGATGAACAAGATTGCAAAAAAGCTAGAACTGAAGCACATCTTCCCAAATACGTCCTTTGTTACCCTCTACGACTAAATGAGTTACGAATCGACAGTCTCAATTCCCCCGGAATAACATTTAACATGTAATTCCTTATCTCTCGTCCAATTAACATATATTCTTATGAAGAATACGTCAGGTCGAACAATTAGCTTCTAATTAGTCCAATTGAAAAACTGTACATTCTAATAGAGTTGAGGTTGCAAATTAGTCTCACATTATTGCTATCCTAATGTTAGAGCCGTCTCTGATTTGGAGTTTTTAGGACCGTTTTCATTGCAACCTTATGTTAATTACACATTTGTTTTGAGTTTGAAATGCAATACGACACCAACCGCGATAGAGTACAGATACAGATTGTTATGACATTTCAGTTGATAAGGGCTGTTCATTCACAATCGACATTGTGCTTAAAACTGATTTTATTTTAATTTGTTTCCAATTATAATTTTTCAAGCGTTTTTTTTACTTCAATTACCAACAAAAAAATGCAATGAGTTATGAACGTCTCTGCAGATGATAGAGGCATTTGAAGAGATGATGACAAGAACTTGCCAGAGTTTATACAGTTTCTTAATTTAGGGATCTTTAAGCATTTAAAAGTAAGTGTAAATAGGTCGGTTGTAAATTGTAAACTGTCAAGACCGTTCTGGTCTTCTTGTTATTGAGAGTCAAGTATCAAAGGGAATGATTTATTTTATTTTATGAGTCAAAATAATATTATTTTAGATTTCCTCTCTAAGGACGATGAATACTAATCATCCTGTTTCAGGATTCTGCACGGAAAATTTTTTGTTACAAATTGCAGATATTCAAGGAGTTTTTAACATGAACTGAGGACAATGTACTAATGGAAAGTGGATTGAAAACAGATGAGTTCTGATTTCTGAAACACAAAAAATGTCTAAGAATTATTTTAATGTTGAATTCATTTTGACGATTTAAGAACTACAATTATAATCTAAATACATTATGTGACATCCGAAATGGTTTAAATAATAACATGAACGAATGGATATTTAAAGTGTTTTACATTTAAAAACCAATTAATTACGCTAATTGTAAGCGCAAGAATAAGTCCCTTGCCTCTTTTTTATCTTGCAATGTTAAACTAAGCAGATTTTATCAAGGGTTAATAAATAATTGCCCCTGGGGAGTTATTTCAGAATTTACAGCAACTACCTAATACTTGTTGGAATGAAAAACTCTGATTTACTTTGTTTATTCCTTGACACAAAAAATTAGAAAATGCAACTTAAATTGATGATTGTCGATTTCGTAGTGTGACAATTTAAAAAACAAAATTATTGTAATTTCTAAAGGAAGTGTCGTGAAATGTCTGACAGTGTCTTGAACAGAGGCACAAAATGAAATATGAGTTTTGCGATGGAATTTGTAATGGAAAAAATGAAGATGACAAAGTAGATGCTCTCATTTTAGGGATTTCAAATAATTTAGTCATTACTAACTCGGCAGGACAGATACTTAATCAACCCAGCTCCGAAACTGCTTCACAATATGTCGTGGCATTTTTCATGTAACCGAAATTTTGATCTTCTATATTTTGTAGAAGCAGTGGGACTAAATTTCGCCGATTTTGGTCAAAATAAACGAATGTCGATGTCGGGGGGCGAAAATGGTCGGGGAAGAAAAAACCGGGACTGAAATTTTGGGGGTGAGATTGACCAAAATCTCGAAAAATGATGTCAAATCTCTGGGTACTTCGCGGATAATTGTCGAAATTTTGACAACATCTTACCCGCACCTTAAAAGTAATAAAATATTTGTCAAAATAAACGAATGTCGAAGTCGGGGGGCGAAAATGGTCGGGGACGAAAACGCCGGGACTGAAATTCCAGGGGCGAGATTGACCAAAATCTCGAAAAATTATGTCAAATCTCTGGGTACTTGCGGATAATTGTCGACATTTTTACATCTTACCCGCACCTTAAAAGTAATAAAATGCTCTATTTCTCATATTCCTAATATTCATGTCAATTCTGGATTCGTACTCATTATTTTATTAACTACAAGGTTCAGATGGCAATCTTTAATTTTTTTTAAATTGAGATTAATTGAGAGCAAAAAAAGTCTTTCAGGCTAAAAAAAACAATAAAAAACGAGAAACCTTATGAAAAAGCGTTGATTAGTTGATGAAGATGTTCACTTGAAGATTCACCGAAAGTAATGGAATGATGACAGGAAACTATCAACTCGAGTCCCGTTAATTTAACACTGTTTTTTTGGCAAGAAATTTCAAGAATTTTTTGCGGCTGGAATTATAGCTAATCCCATATCAATCAGTAACAACACAATTAAGGCACTTTTCCCTTCAAAAAAGTTACTCTACTTTTTTTTAGATGTTTTTGCCGAAATTCGCAAAAAAGTTGTAATTCGGCATAAGATGACATGAGTGAGTACATCAGTATGACATTTACACAATCATTCATGCATTACTGCCACTTCTATCTCAAACACTTTGACATTTTTTCAAGGGTTGTCCATTTAATTCGTGGAATTAGAATCTTGACAAAATAAAGATTTATTTTATTTATTATGGGGTGAAACCTCCTTATTTTATGGCAAAACGCACCTGAATTTTGGCCATGTACAACTGATATTTTAACTTAATTGATGGACAGTCCCGCAAATCTCCATAATAAACATTCAGTATTGAAATCCGTGTCAAAAATCGAAAACTAATTACAAAGAGTCCAAAGTGCAGTTCATTGTTTATTCATTTAACTGGATTCGAAAACGGATTGACAATTAAGCAAAGGCCATCCTTTTACAAAAGACTAAAACACCCAAGGAACATGTAGGCTTCAGAAAGCGAATATGATTTTTACAAACGGATGTACCGAAGTTTTGCCTTGTCGGTATCAATTTGCCCCACCCATGGGTTGACACTTGTTGCAAAACGCGATAAAACGATGAAACTAATAGACTTGATTGATTTTTAGTCAACATACATGGAGCCTTTTGACTGGAATAGAAAAATAAGATTAAAAAAATGGAGTTCACAAACATACCATCAGGGACGGACGGACAGACAAACTCCTCAGGTATTCACATAAAGTGTTGCACGACGACGACAGTCAACAATGAGAGAGTCTCATTGTTGTACACAATTATGAAATTAACATATTAGCAAATAACTAATTTGTATTCAATCACAATTTAAGCCCCTCGTTTGTAAACATGAGACAATTTCTGGCTGCCCTTAATTTCTAATTTAGTTTTTTAACTGTCTTTAATTCTGCCTCATTTGCACAATAATTGTGACACCCTCTGACCTCCCGCCTTGTAACGATTTATTTGGCCTTTAATTGTCTAATTAGATATTATATTATTTCGTTTCCTAACACTTCAGTTTACATGTAAAAACTGTGGAAATTACAGCAGTATTTTCAGTTTTGCAAGTTTTCCAGATTCCTTAAAATTAAAAGAGGAAATACGAAAATGCAAGAAAATACACATGGATTTAAATGAGGATTTAAAATGTTCCGTTTAATTTAATAAACAAATTTTCCTTTCGTTTACTTTAATTGCGTTGAAAAGTAAGAAGGTTCTGCTCTGGTAAATTGGTAATCTATAGTTTGCATTAATTGTTTACAAACAGTCAAAGATCACCCATCCATTTCTTTTCTTATCCTCAGCATTTGTACAAATAGTTCAAGGATATCATAATTCAAACAAGGACCACTCATAAACTACGTGATATTTTAGAGCTTTACATTGACATTAAAATAACTTCATAAACAAACATGTAAACATAATCACAGTCTGGAACTGTAACAATATAATCGAGTCGATAATAGTCAACCCGACATTCAAAACCATTCAAATCGGGTTAAAAAACTAGATTTAAAGAATTTCAAACAATTTGGATGATTTTCCCTAGGATTTTAATGTTTAGAATTTCATTAAAATTTATGTACACTTCAGCCCGACTATATTACTTCAACTTTTAACTAGTTTTAGGGATGACACTTCATGTTTTATGATTCACATGCCATCGAATCAATCATGTTTTTCAAACGTTTTATGCCATTAACACCTCAAAATTGTCCCTTGTAAGCCCAGCGACGACCCTGTCGTATGACTAATATGACATAACCTCTGTCCAAAATGAGCCTTTCAACTTAACTCTTTGACCCTTAAGGCCCATAAAATTTTAAAAAAATTGTAAATTTTTGCATATGAACAGCCCAGAAGTAATTCAATGTTACGGTTTACGGTGGATGCCCCTTGAGTAAATTCTATTATCCATTCATCTCATCATCTCCAAGAATAAGAACAGAAGAACTCTTCCTTTTCACAGAGAGTGGGATAACAATGGACTCGCAAAGTTTACAAATCTACGGACAACTGAACAATAAATGATCTGCATTTATTCATTTTTTGCTTAATTTCTAAGGTATAGGGTATAGGAACTATTTAATACTCTGTAGTTTAACTTAAACTCGACAAGTTCCTCTTCCTCACTAACCCACATTAATTTAATTACAATTTACAATGAATTAAGTCTCCTCTTTGATTGTATATGGAAATGGAAACCTCATCAAGAGCTCTGCTTAATTAAACTCAAATTAAACTTAAGCCCTATAAATCCCCTTCACTTTCTGCACATTTTTGCATAAAAGAATCTGACTCTTTTGATTTGCGATCCTTCTAATCTGTAACGCTTTTTAGGAAACCTTTGTTTAAGGAAAAGTTGGCTTTTCAGACAGACAGACAGACAGAGCAGAGAGATGAATGATGAAAGTGAAAATTCGTCTCGAAATTAGTCGTAGTTTATTTTTGATTTTTACTGTAAATATACGATTGGGTTGAAGAAATAGTTTTAATTTTTATTTAAACGAGCTTTAGCAGACATTTGCTGTTCTAAAAATGCCAAATTTTATATTATGGAAAAAATTTATTCAAGAACAAAAAAATGCATTATTTTTGGTGTTCTAAATAAAGTATACTAGAAACATTGCATTTTTGCCTCATCTTGAGAAATTAGAAAAATACTTTTAGTTTACAGAATTAGTGATTAATGGATTAATCCAATCGGATGCTCAAATGCCGATGTTAAAACTTGACAGAAATTATGTTAAACACGAATCTGAGAACGTTTATAATCCATTTTACATCTTAATTATAAATTTAAAGCAATTATACGATTGAAGGTCAACTAACCTCATTAAAGAAGTCCAAAAATGCTCCAGATCACAGACTATTTAACTCCGTTCCGTTTAATTAGCTTTCCATTAAAAACTGATGTGATGTAACCCTGTAAATTGTAACAAATCTTTACAAATCTTACTGAAGGTCTGCATTTCAAAACAAATGCCCTTTACTGGTTTTAAAATTAAAACCATCGTTAAAATCAGTAACTAATACTCAGAAAAACATTATTTAATTTGGGCAGGTGTTGAGGCTCCGAATCAATCAATCTACTTCGATTGTTTTAAAAACTATGAATTGAAAACAAACAATCTTTACTGCCAGCACTTCCTGGTAATTATGACAATGCAGCTCATTATTAGAAACATTTCAATAACCATCCTCTACCTCATAATTTGTAACAATAATTAAATGGTCACTCAAAGCACCTTTTAATCCACGTAATTCAGTCTGTCGAATTTTTTACCATAGTTTTACAGTTTTAATTTAATTGTAGATGAGAATATTAAAAAATGAAGTACATTTTAGAGTCGGGTTTGATTTGGATTCTATTTATTGGACTCGTTGCGTCTCTGCCTCAATATGGTAACTCTGATTACACATTATCAATTAATTAATTAACAATAGTGAATCGGGTCACGTCAAAAAACACGATAAAAATATGCCATTTCTGATCCTTAGCCCTTCTCAGAATTCCCGTTGTTACTGGAACGGGTGAATCAAAGGGGGGGGGGGGGTAGGGGGGCTTATTTCGGGGGGGGGGGATATTAATACGAATGGTTATTTTTTCAACCTCTTTGTGATGAATATGAAAATTTATTTTGGGGATGGAAGCTAAATCGGAATGCAAATTATTTCTAGTTGGCTCGATTTTACCAAAAATAGGTTGATTTTATGTTTTCAGTAAATGTAAAAATAATTGAAGAATCAGTCCTGTTTTTGTTAATCCAAGTCCTAAAAGTTAAGCCAATCTAGTCATTGCGATGGAATTTTTGGTCATTGATTTTCTGGCTGCCTTTTGAAATAATAATTTTCTTTTGTCATGTTCAGATAATGCTGCAGATGACGATGACGACGATGACAGCAACAATGGTCAAGCACCTGGATTTAATTTCGCAGGAGGAAATATAAATGGCCCACCCCAATCCCAATTCGGAGATGATATTATCCCAGTCCAACCAATCGCTGAAGCGTCCTCCATAAACGCTTATGGATCCATGAACCCTGCTCCCGCTAACCTTAATAACATGGATACCCCCATCGCTCCAATCCTACCTGATACCTTGACTGCAGACGCTTTGAATACTGACACTCAAAAGAACGACGCTGCAGATATCAAAATAGAAGCAGATGCTTCCTCAATATCGACGAGTTCCGGAGATTCAGTCTCCTCATCGACCAGTGATAACGCTGCGGCTTCTGAATCGATCAGTTCCGGAGATACAGCCTCGTCATCGACCAGCGATAACGCTGGAGCTTCTGAATCGATCAGTTCTGGGGACTCTGCCTCAGCATCGGCCAGTTCAGGGGATTCATCATCAATTTCGACGGGCGATGTCAATCAGGCTTCCGCGTCGGCCAGTTCCGATGGTACTTCTATAACAGATACCGCTGCTGGCCAACCCGCCGAGTCTGCACCCGCAGCGTCTGCCACTAACCTCGATCCTGTACAAAATACGATCGAAGTGTCGGGAACGTCAGTTGACGTTGACGCCTCCACGGCACTCAAAAGGTCAACTGACCTCGATGAACTCGCAGTGGACAAAGGGGAGGGGCTATCGGCCCTCAAAAGAGAAACGAAGAAAAGCAAGGCGATGAAGTTGGACTTTGGGGTCAGCGCTTCGGCTGGACGAAGCAATAAATTGAGACGAAGGTTCCCTTCCGCATTTTGTGAACTTGACCGGGACAACGGGATCATTTGTCCCGGGATTCGAAGGGGCAATTTCATCGATCAGTTTTACTTTGATCCCAGTACCAATCGATGTTATCATTATGTTTACAACGGTTGTGGGGGCAATGCCAATCGCTTCTCCTCGTTGTGGGAATGTACACAATCATGTGTTAGGAAAGCTAGTAAAGTCTCTGAATAAAACCGTTTGGATTTATGATTTTAATGACCAGTTGGTACATGTTTACGATACCATGGATGTTGGTGAAAATTCAAAATTCTTTGCATTTATTCCTTAATTACATCATTAAACATAACATAATTGAAATCGCAAATGTTACATGCATACTATATTTTGCATCTATAAAGGAATACGAAACTTTGTTTTCAGTTTTGAATGCTTGAGATAATTGAAAAATATAACTCCATTCCTGCACTCCTAAGAGGGAGGGTCGTATAGAACATAAAAGTATGGGGGTTGCACTGATTAGTCTGAAAAATTATACACGGGTGAGGTCATTTACAAAAGATCTGAAAGATGCATGTCTACGCTCAAAATGAGGTACTGCGAGTTGATAATCGCTGAATAATTGATCATAAAATACACAAACTTACCCTACATTAGTTATTAGTCCCCAAATAGTATAATAAATTAGAATAATAATGAATACGAATAATTGCAGGTGTAAAATTAAAATATATAAGATATTTCTAACAATCCTGTAATAATGACGATCAACCGTACTCGAATGGATGATCAATCATTGATTACTTTTCTACAAATACGCTTACGTTAGTAATACCTAATAACGGAACAAAAAATACATGTCTATATTTTGTTGATTTTTTGGCCTATAGTGAAACTCACGTTATAAGAATTAACTTCGAAAATCCGATTTAGCAATAACAAAATAGCAATTAGGCAATAAAAATTTTCTTAAGCTTATGAAAAGCAGATGTTTTTAATTTATATTTCACGTACCTACTAATTTTCGTACATGCTGTTATCATAAGGATATCAATAATGCTGATTGGAAAGCTTATGTTTTATATTTTGAATTCGACTGGGGCGGCAGGCAAATTGTTCCGCTTCTCGCATTTTTTATTTTTAATCAGTCACTTGAACCCCAATAAACGTTTGACCTGAAATAAAATCCGACATTCATGAAGATATACAAACCCGATCATGACATTCCTACCCTGTTATCATGTTGAAATACTCACATTTTGGGAGTACTTTGTTCACAGCAACTGCACAAACAAAAACGCAAATTGCAACAAAGAGGTCCGCAAGGCTGAGCAGATCAATGCCATTCGTTAACCCAGCTACGCCTCCCCAAATGCCTAAAATATGTCTGCAATCATCATATTATTCTCAAAATAAGAAATTTTAGCAAGAGTGCTCACTCATCTTGTCCCAGAAGTCGTACTGCTGATGCCGCGCAAGGGCCACCGCATCGTCAGCCCCAAAGTAAATGTGGACGATCGAAGTTGGCGTGTCGTCCCTAAAAACAAATACATATCAGCATTACAGACTAGAGGGTTAAATTTGAAATGCATGAACCATATCAATGCTTATAAATTCCGACTTAATATCAAGCTTCTCAGGGTGGTCGAAGTCTTCAAAGTATGGTACGCTTGTAACGGTCTTCGAGTACTTTATTTCCGTGCAGGCCGGATGGCAGGTCATATTTTTCGACAAAACCTCCGGACATTTAGAATTGTATCCTGATATGTGGATTTCGTCTGAAATATCACAAATTTCAAGGAAACTCCTTAGGACAGTTTGATTTTAACAGAAAAATGTCCACTGCCGTTTATAGTTAGAAAAAATATTTAATTTTAACTGTATGAATTTAGTATGATGCTTCAATGGGGATAAATAAGATATCGAGGTTGTTGAGAATGTGAAGCAGAATGTTTGCACGAAACTATACATCAATTAATGAATTTATAGCCCGAGTCAGGGATTATGTAATCACGCTCTCCGTCCATCTGTCCGTGACACGATAGAGGCAAAACGGCTAGACCGATGGACTTGTGTAGTTTTCAAATGCGAAGGCTGGAAAAAATCGGTCAATCGGTTGACCCGTAGGGATCATGCAAAGTACTGTTGACAAGGGAATAGGTTTGAAATAGAGACAAATTGAAGCATACTAACTCAAGCTATAAAAGACAGCACACTGTAGGTTTTATGAATACATTTAGGCTCCAAAGATCATTGGATAAACTGTCGGGCCTAAGTTTTGGGCCGTACATAAAACCTGACGATTTAGAACCAATTAACTTCAGTTTACGAATGAGAGTATCACTGCACTCTGATTATCATTTTTTAAATTCTATCTGCGAATAAATAAATTTATAAAATCTGCCAATAGCTATTTGAAATTATAAAAGTATTGAAGTGAAAAAATGGCCTTGCCTAACACTTTCTTAACACATTCAGAATCAAATGGTCCACAGATTGTTTCATTGTTTCCAACTGTAATAAAATTAAACAATGGGTGGCTTAAGACATGTTTGGTAAATAATCACATCAAGACATTTTTGTGAGCTCGTACCACATTTTTAAATAAAATACAACTTTTTATTAGTAAATAAATCTGACCAGCACCAGTGGTAAAGAGCTTGGAGCAGTTACATTTCTCTGTGATTAAAACAGAGATACATTCTTTTCGACAATTGCTCTCGGTATAGCTTGTGTATTGCTTCAAGAAATTCTCATTCTGGAAATAGCATTGCCGATGTTCCTATACAGTGGTTTAATAAATTGCATAAAAAATTATATAACCGTTTAATAATAAATTTAATTATGAGTTTGTTTTTTTATACGAGAGGCAAACTACGGATCCCTTTATCTGAAACAATGATATCTGCTCTGATGTTGATAAATACCTCGTTGTTTGCAGATATGGGAATACCATTTAAAATAGCTTGAGCCTCTTCATGTGGGGTGTGGACATCAATCTATTGTAAAATAGTAGCAATAAATGACTTTTCATGAAGTCTATTTTAACTTAACTTGTCCACCGTGTGTATCACTAATCATGCTCCCAACCGATGACCGACAACTAATAATGTACATGCCCGACCTAAATCACAATGTACTAGTATGCTTGACCAGAAGTATCATGTTTTTTAAATCATTTAATACTAACCATAAAGGCATTCCCATCGTTTATTGGACAAGCAATATCGTTTTGCTCAAATCGTATCATAAATGTGATGCCTTCTTTTATCCCCGGCATTTTCTGTCGCTTTGGAATTTCTATCCCAATTTTCCCACGTCTTTTCTTTAAAACGTCTGTTGTGAATTCGTGAGAATCAATGTTCCATTCGTTCCATGCTTTGGTGAGATTGTTCATAGTAATTTTCTGGTTCACATATTTCCTATCAACCCCAATATGCAATATTGTCAATGCCAACTATGAATACTAGTTTGTATGCATTCATACTTTTAAAGTATTTGCTGCTCCTGGCTTCACGATCAAAAGTCGTTTTGTCGAGCAAGAAGAACTACGAGCCCACAGAGATTCGAACCTGTTCCCTCTTCAGAAATAGTACCACGTACGCTACCAATGACTAGTTATAAGGATAAGGGTATTTGGTCCTATTTATCTCATACGAATCAACAAAATGACTTTTCATCGTAAAGTCAAGAGCACCAAGGACTTTACCTTTTGAGCAATTCGTCAGGAATTTTATTAAACGAACAACAAGTTCCAATTTCGGTTTGAACTGCTTCAAATATTTCCTCACATTTCCTGTTATAGTTCCACCGACATGCAGCTAGAATGACTGAACAGTTCACCATCCCCTTCATTGAAATTAATTCAACAATATCAATTATTTTTTACAGGAACACGACTATGTGGTATAATATAAAGTAGTAACATGGAATATTGAAATAAATATCTAATTTTTGATACTCACCTTTCACAAAATGATAGAATTTATTTTGAAATTCAAAATTTACTTTTTAAAACCTCTACATAATATAATTAATCGAGCAGACTTGGCGTTATATGTTATTATATGTACCTGTTTAAGCATAGGCAGGATTTGATCCGTGTACAAGGGATTATCCGGATCGTCATGCAGTTTCACACTTTCGTCTTTCTCTCCAAATTCTTCTAGATTGAGTGATTTACGTTCATCTGCGGCACCATACCACTTAGAGAAACTGGTTCCCGATTCACATAATCGATCCACAAAATATCGCATAATGCTAGTTAATTTTTTTGACCACAGAAAAACGGAAGTGTCCTCCGTGCTATTGATTTTCTTAGCTTTTTCGTATAGACTGAAATCAAAATATCAATGATTAGATACACTTATATACACATAACAACAAATTCTTCTAAACCTTGAGGCCTTAAATCTTTAGAGACAAGATTCCAATGAGGTTAAATCAAATGCCTTTTGAAATTTTGTCCTCACTTTATTTGGGACATGTTATTTTAGATTATATGTAATATGGGGCAGATAGGGCCCCCCTAGACAACTGTCAAAACACGCCTATTAAAAAAATTCTACGGGTTAATCTTGGCGTGTTTTGGATAACTAAAACGTTAAGTTATTTCCCAAGAGATTTCTCTAAATTTTAACACCGCCGCACCCTAATGGATAGGGCATTCAAAAGAAATTAATTTTCGGCTGGTCCCAACGAAAGCAAAGAGAAAAAGTTAAATACTAGTGATCTAACCTACTAAAGTATCTTGTCGTTAAGGATTTAGGGCCTTGAAAACAGATGACGAATTTCATCAAAACATGAAGTTAATTAGCAACGCAAGAATCTAAACCAATGGTAAAAACCGGTCTACAGGGGAAGCACAGCTCTCAATCGAAGTTGTTTTCTAAAAATTCATGAATAAATTTAATATTGGACATTATGGTCCTTCGATTTGAATACGGTCGTTGAAAGCCGCATAAAATATTGGACGCCGTTTTGTCTCCAATTTGTTTTGGAAAAAACTTTCCATTACACCTTTAGGCTGCGCGCGTTAAGCCATCTTGCAACGAGGCCTGTACGATGTATTTTCAAAACAATTTGTTAAATTTTATTCGTAAGCGGTTGTCCCTAAATGATCAACAAGAAAGGCGACATGTTTAGAATGTTGAGTGTAATATTTTATATTCGAAGTAAAAAAAACAATTATTACGAAATATCATATACTATTTTTTGTTTACTTGTGGTTCCGTAATTCGATTGCTTACGTATTTACATCCGCAAGTACGGATTGTTTGAAAAGATGGGATGGGCAAACTGTGATTGCTGGGAACGGTAAGTTCTCCAAATGCACTCTCCCAACATCTTTGAAAATCGTTGAATCTTCTTCGAATTTGTTGTACAGTCCATAGATAAGGTAGGTCATAATTCCCATGCACAAACTGAATGCACAAATGTAAATCAATCTGCAAATAAATCATTATGTCCTCATGATTATGATTAGTGATGACATTGATATTGATATTATGATATTGATGATTATGACTATTATGATCTCATTATATTGCAGTAATTCAACTGTTTTACACTTATTTATTTTAAATATTCCTGGTTTAATTTAAACAAACACTTGAAACTATTAAACGATCAGTTAAGTAACTAATTAATTCTAATCGATAGTAACTATTTAAAATACTGTTTAAAATGTAGATATTAATCGGATTGCGAGCTGTCGTAATCTTTAACAACGTCTCGGTAATTAACAATAGGTCATGACGTTTCACAAGAACAATGGTTCTATTCTATGACTTGCATGTATTATGATTGCATGTCTTGTCGTTTTTACTCATTCGTTTAGTGTCTGCTGGGTTCCTAAAGTTGCAATTCTATTCACTTTTTAATCATTTATTTAAATCCTTCAAGATGCAACGGTTGCCTTTATTCTTTATCATTTTGTTTTTCGTCTTTTCGGTAACATCGGTCACAAAGAAACCAGGCGTACCCAAATCTGACTACAGCAATGAATATTTTAGTAATTGCACTTGCCCTACCTCGGCCAAGGTGGGCGATACGATATGTGGAAAATCAATACTTCAAAAAGCAAATACGGCAAATAATCAAGAGTTTTGTGAACCAGAAACGATTTACTCTTGTGCTGCATTTCATGTCTGGCGAGTTGGTGACGCTTGTACCAATCACAAGAAAATTTGCGAGGAAAAACCTTCACGCAATTTGGTTGGTACTACAAATGCTTTCTGTGTAAGAATTTAAATTTATTCATTGAAATACACTTGAGCGATTCTTTATGAGCAAACTTTATATACTTATCTGACAAACTATACATTCCGTCTCTTGTGGTAGACCAGCCAAGCTTCGACCGAACCAAACTGCAAGAACAGGCTTTAGCTTTTGCTACGTTTGGTGTATAATGTACGCTACTATCGGGCTACTATCGGGTTTCCATGCAGAAAAGGGCCCGACTTCTGAGCCCTTTTTGAACAATTGCCAAAATGTAGGATTTTTCTAACCACCATCAAAATATTCTACGTGTTATTAAGAATTTTTTTTAATTATACTCAGAAAAATCCTACATTTTGGCATGGGTGATTTTTTTGGCCCTCACCCCACTCATTTTTTTAAGAAAAAAACTGGCTGGTCAACATAACAACTGTCAAAATATTCCCAGTCGATGTTTAAAACATCCATGGAATCTAAAATCATCGTATTTTAGGGAGATCGATATCAGAAAAGTGATTTCCATGGTAACGATTTCACTTTTCATGCATTTTTAATTCGCTAAATTAAAAAAAAATCAGTTTCCATGACAACATCCTGACTTGTCACAAACTTTTAAGCTGCTATATCTCTGAAAATCCGGTTTCCATGACAACATTCTAACTTTCACTAACTTTTTAAGCCACCAAATCTTTTAAAATCTGGTTTCCATGACAAAATCGTTCCTTTTCACAAGTTTTTAAACATTTAATATTTACTAAAGTGGTTTCCATGACAACAATTTAACTTTTATCGAATTTCGAAGACTTCAGAACATAAAAATGTTTTTTCTGTGACAACAATCTCAGTTCCACGTTTCAAGCTTTTAGATATTATTTACCAGAATTCAGAAATATTCCCTAGTAACAATGTCGAAATTATCGATGAAATATAGCCCATTTTTTTTAATGTATTTAGAGGAAAAGTAGCCCATTTCTGCATGGAAACCCGATAGTAGCCCGTCAATATGCAAACTTGCACATTGACCCATAAACCAGTCCATTTAAACTGTACTAACAACTAAACCTTTTGTCACTCATCTCGAGAGACCTAGATTTGTTGATTACACTGGTTACACTTTAGTGTTTTATAAAACAAAATTAGGAAATTCGATAACTAACGGTAATTTCAATTTAAAATCCATCGAAACTCCCATTTTATAGCCTTCATCCGATGAGCATTTCAGATTGTATATTAGACCTATTATTTCTTAAATTGAAAATACGGTTGATAAAACCTAAAATTAAAAAATCATTTTTTCCTGACTAATCTTATTAAAAAGGAAATGAGAGCGTTAGTCTAACAATAAGTGTAAAGATGTGTGTCAGATAATCGTTAAAACTGGCCCAAAATCGGAGTCTCTTGACTCGACATAACTGACCGCGTGACATGACATTTGGGATTCATTCACAGCACCTTTTTTATAATTAATTAAATTTTTTAACATTTTTTGAAGGTAAAAAACAAGACTAAAACTAATTAGGACAATGTTCCACGCGCCTCCATAATTCTTTAAGGGTGAGTTATTATAAAATGATTTCAAGGTGTTGCAAAGCATTTCTCCGCTTTCGAAATGTTAAACAGCGTATCTTAACTTTCGTCGTGAAACAATAATGATTGAATGTCATGTGAAGCTAAAATAGTGTATAAAATCCTCTCTGCTCAATCAGTAGGTCATGACATCCGGAAAAATAGACGCTGAAACCTAAATCATCCCAAGCATGCAGAGACAATTTCGGATCGAAAAAACCAATTGGCTTAAAAATTTAATTTTCAACTGGATTTTAATATAAATTTAATTGTCAAACCTAACAATTTATTGGTTCCAGATTCCAGTCATATATATTATATAATCTTGATTGGATAAATAAAACCGTTTGAAACGGGTTTACCTTTGACAAATGTGTGTATCTTTCTTGATAGCAAGTTTAAGTCCTGCAAGACGGGACGCCTTGATCGTCTTGATGAGAAGTCCTTCCTGGTCAGGTTCCCATTTCGGCCAATTCCAACTGCATATTATTTGTAGGCATCTTCTGACCCAATCCCAGGTCTTTTTCCCAAAAGCGTGTCCAGCCCGCTGCATTCGGCTAAACCGTGCTCTTCGTCCACAGGTAAGAGTTATGTTGCTATGGGAACGTGCATTCAACAGGAGCCGAATATCAATAGCCCCCAGGACGCTTGAAGCTATCGTTTTGCTGTCCTCCGTCTGCTTGGGGAAACATGAAACTTTCGAGCACATGCCCATTAAACATACCTTACCCTGACCACATGTCATGCAATGTTCATGCGTTACTCTGTCTTCTCTATCACGCGGATCCTGAGACGCCCCGTAGTTGCTGGGGTGAACCATTATGACCTGCCCTAAGGGGATGTTTTTGACCTCTGATCGTTCGAGCCCAGCCCCTGAGCCCTCTTTCAAACCCTTGCATCTTGGATCAAATTCCGAAATGATTACAAATTCTGTAGCTTTCATCTGGAAATTTGAGTCGGACCTTTTGCCTACGGTATTAAACCAGAAACATGACAATGTAAGGGGAACCTGAACTGGAGCCCAAAAATAAAAATACGACCCGAGCTACCTACCCAGTGAAATTGAAACAAAAGTTTACAAGGGTTTATAATTGAAACTTGAAAATATGAATTCAGGTTGAAGAGGTAATTTCAATAGTTATCATTATAAGTAGGAAACGAATTTTCTAATGTGCACTTCCCGTTTATTAGTATAACACGACAAAACGAAGCTTCAATCAATACATTTTAAATTGCATTTTAAATTGTATCACATATACATACCCATACATCTTCTATTTTCGTGAATATATTATGGTCTCATTGTCTCATATCATGTACATGTACAGGCGTGACTTCATCTGTCGGTCTATCCAAATGATTGGTCATGTCATATCGTTAGACTGCGAGTTACTCTATAGCGTCTCTGGGAAAGAAAGCTAAAAAAATTGAAATAGATTATGTTTTTATTGTAATTCGCTTTCTGTGCAATAATAGCCTAATAGCAACACTATTTTCTGAACTAAATTTAGGGTTAAACGTGCAGAAATATTCGCATCATACATCGATTTTTCAAACTCGAATAGGCTGAAAAAAAGTTCAGTTTGCACCAAGGTTACTATACTCTTGGTTTCCTTGGGCGTCTTTTCCTCAGGAGGTTGTCTCAGAACTTCGATTTCGAAATTCCATTTTTGTGCTACGGGAAAACAAACTATTTTACCCGTTTCTACAGCGATTTTTTAGAAATTCTTGGAATTAAAAATTCTGAAATAGACGATTTCGACTCCAAATTCATGATGAGTGTGATCGTGATAATATATTACTTCATGAAATGCAAGGATGTGATATGACAATGTTCGATTAAATTCATTAAATGAACTGAAAACATCAAATAGTATCGCTAGAATTAAAAGTAACATTTACTAATCACAAGAAACATAACAATTCTAACATGAGATCATGAGATTTATCTTATACTATTATGATATTTTTTATATTTAGACTAAAATAAGTCTTCAGAAATTTCAACTTCTTCAAAAATATTAAATTCATAGGATTCCAGATTTACAGAATCCTCCAATATTGCTACATTTAATTCGAATAACGGATTAATAGTAACTGCTTCAGTATTTACTGGTTCTACGTTTTTAGTTTGAAAGCTCAGTTCCTCAGAAGTCCCATCCGCATCCCCTTCCAACTCATTCTCAATAACATCCGATTCTACGTCCACGGTAATATCATTATCATATTCTTCTGCAATCATTGAATTTAAGAACGCTTGAGACCGACGCTGTTTTCTGACTTGTAACCTTTAGATCGATGTACAAAATGTAGAAGATTGATGAAATATGATGAATAATGATATTAATGCCTAGGAAATACGATTTGTTGCTTTCAATTTAATGTATATGAACATTATCATACCACATCCTTCCTTGCATTGCATGAACTATTATATCACGATCACACTCATCATGAATTTGGAGTCGAAATCGTCTATTTCAGAATTTTTAATTCCAAGAATTTCTAAAAAATCGCTGTAGAAACGGGTAAAATAGTTTGTTTTCCCGTAGCCCAAAAATGGAATTTCGAAATCGAAGTTCTGAGACAACCTCCTGAGGAAAAGACACCCAAGGAAACCAAGAGTATAGTAACCTTGGTTTGCACCCATACCCGATTTCCGTCATAAGTACTCAAAATTCCCCAGACATTAAAGAAAATGTTTATTCGTTTCTCTGGCTTCACTACTCATGTTTCTCAATATTTGCGTGTCCATTGTAAATCTTTTTCGTCTGTTAGTTTTTTGTGGTGTCACCCGCAACGGCCGCACCCCTTCCTTACGTGCGTTTGAGACGATTTTTTTTATTTCATTCGTGTTTTATTTTTCCCTTATGTTTTATCGGAGGACGAAAGGAGGGTTCGGTTGGATGATAATCTGCAATCTGTAATTACCTGTCAAACCTGACGGATTGTGACAGTTATTAATTTAATGTCTTCGTCCAATCGTCATGAAATTAAAATAAACTACGACACGATTGACAATTCTTAAGCAAACACTATTTCATAGGTTTTTTCAATTTACTAGAGCCTTCGATTTAATAGATATTTCCTTCGCGATAATTTGTAAGCACGTGTAACTTGAGGTACATGTATATGTATCACTGCATGGGGGTTGCTTTACAAAAGGGTCTAAAGTTTATTGGGGGTGCATAAAATGATAAAATTATCTGAATTATGTATTAATAATCAAATGAGTATGAACATACATTCAACATTATTTATATCTGTCGGAAACCTGAATCTGAAAGACATGCATTCTTAATCCATTCTTGTTTTTTTGTAATTTGTTGTTACGGTTTGTTTTTCTGGAATATCGTTGTGGATTTGTGGATGAGATGCATCAATCAATCTGCATTTTGATTTAGAATTGTCTTTGACATTTATTTCTTACACGGACAAGTCCAATCCGAGCCAAGAAAATGAGGTATTTGACATGACATGTGTTGAACTAACAGAAGCAGTCTTGGGCTCATATTTCGAATGTCCAATTTTAACGAAGATTCTCTCTGAAAGCTACCCTCGAAATAAGTCCCCACTCTCCTCGTATAATGTTTTAAATAGCCTATTTGTAAATGATTAAGAATCAAAAGAATTGAATTAATAAGCGGAATCGAGTTTTTATTGATGATTCAATTCGTAATCTCTTGAGATTACTACAAGTTATTTTACTACATGATGGAATGGACCTATTGCAATTGTACAACTACAGCTACAATAAATATGGCCCACCCCCTTCCCAATTCAGGGATGATATTATCCCCGTCCAACAAATCGCTGAAGCATCCTCCATAAACGCTTATGGATCCACGAACCCTGCTCCCGCTTCCCTTAATAACATGGATACCCCCGTCGCCCCCATCCTACCTGATACGTTGACTGCAGACGCTTTGACTACTGACACTCAAAAGAACGACGCTGCAGATATCAAAATCGAAGCAGATGCTTCCTCAATATCGACGAGTTCCGGAGATTCAGTCTCCTCATCGACCAGTGATAACGCTGCGGCTTCTGAATCGATCAGTTCTGGGGACTCTGCCTCAGCATCGACCAGTTCAGGGGATTCAGCATCAATTTCGACGGGCGATGTCAATCAGGCTTCCGCGTCGGCCAGTTCCGATGGTACTTCTATAACAGATACCGCTACTGGCCAACCCGCCGAGTCTGCACCCGCAGCGTCTGCCACTAACCTCGATCCTGTACAAAATGCGATCGAAGTGTCGGGAACGTCAGCTGACGTTGACGCCTCCACGGCACTCAAGAGGTCAACTGACCTCGATGAACTTGCAGTGGACAAAGGGGAGGGGCTATCGGCCCTCAAAAGAGAAACGAAGAAAAGCAAGGCGATGAAGTTGGACTTTGGGGTCAGCACTTCGGCTGGACGAAGCAATAAATTGAGACGAAGGTTCCCTTCTGCATTTTGCGAACTTGACCGGGACAACGGGATCATTTGTCCCGGGATTCGAAGGGACAATTTCATCGATCAGTTTTACTTTGATCCCAGCACCAATCGATGTTATCATTATGTTTACAACGGTTGTGGGGGCAATGCCAATCGCTTCTCCTCGTTGTGGGAATGTACACAATCATGTGTTAGGAAAGCCAGTAAAGCCTCTGAATAAAACCGTTTGGATTTATGACTTTTATGGCCAGTTGGTACTTGTTTACGATACCATCGATGTTGGTGAAAATTCAAAATTCTTTGCATTTATTCCTTAATACATAATTAAACATAACATAACATAATTGAAATCGCAAATGTTACATGCATCTATAAAGGAATACGAAACTTTGTTTTCAGTTTTAAATGCTTGAGATAATTTACAAATATAACTCCATTCCTGCACTCGACTCCTAGGAGGGAGGGTCATATAGAACATAAAAGTATGGGGGTTGCACTGATTAGTCTGAAAAATTATACACGGGTGAGGCCGTTTAAATATCTAAAAGATGCATATCTATGCTCAAAATGAGGTACTGCGTGTTGATAATCGCTGAATAATTGATCACAAAATACACAAACTTGCCCTACATTAGTTATTAGTCCCCAAATAGTATAAGAAATTAGAATAATAAGAATAATTGCAGGTGTAAGATTAAAATATATGAGATATTTCTAACAATCCTGTAATAATGACGATCAACCGTACTCATGGATAATCAATCATTTATTACTTTACCACAAATAATATAGGAACAAAAAAGTCTATATTTAGGTAACCGTTGATTTTTTGGTCTATAGTGAAACTCGCGTTTTAATAATTAACATCAAAACCCTTTTCTATATCAATTAGGCAAAAAATGTCTTAAGCTCATGCAAAAGCAGAATTTTTTTAAACTCATATTTCAGGTATCTACTAATTTTCGTACATGCTGTTTTCGGATGGATATCAATAATGATTGATTGGAATGCTTATGTTTTATATTTTGAAATCGACTGGGGCGGCAGGCAAATTGTTCCGCTTCTCGCATTTTTTTAATTTTTAATCAGTCACTTGAACCCCAATAAACGCTTGACCTGAAATAAAATCCGACATTCATGATATACAAACCCGATCATGACATTCCGACCGTGTTATCATATTGAAATACTCACATTTTGGGAGTACTTTGTTTACAGCAACTGCCCAAACAAAAAAACAAACTGCAACAAAGAGGTCCGCAAGGCTGAGAAGGTCAATGCCATTCGTTAGCCCAGCTACGCCTCCCCAAATGCCTAAAATAGGTCTGCAATCATCATATTATTCTCAAAATAAGAAATTTTAGCAAGAGTGCTCACTCATCTTGTCCCAGAAGTCGTATTGCTGGTGCCGGGCAAGGGCGACAGCATCGTCAGCCCCAAAGTAAATGTGGACGATCGAAGTTGGCGTGTCGTCCCTAAAAACAAATACATATCAGCATTACAGACTAGAGGGTTAAATTTGAAATGTATGAACCATATGAATGCTAATTAATTCCGACTTAATATCAAGCTTCTCTGGGTGGTACAAGTCTTCAAAGTATGGTACGCTTGTAACGGTCTTCGAGTACTTTATTTCCGTGCAGGCCGGATGGCAGGTCATATTTTTCGACAAAACCTCCGGACATTTAGAATTGTATCCTGATATGTGGATTTCGTCTAAAAGATCACAAATAAAAAAAAAATCCTTAGGACAGTTTGTTTTTAACAGAAAAATGTCCAGGGCCGTTTATAATTAGAAAAAAATTTCTCAAAAATATAATTTTAACTGTTTGAATTTAGTATGATGCTTCAATGGGGATAAATAAGATATCGAGGTTGTTAAGAATGTGAAGCAGAATGCTTGCACGAAACTATACATCAACTAATGAATTTTTAGCCCGAGTCAGGGCTTATATAATCACGCTGTCCGTCCGTCTGTCCGTGACACGACAGAGGCAAAACGGCTAGACCGATGGACTTGAAATTTGGGACACTTGTGTAGTTTTCAAATGCGAAGGCTGGAAAAAATCGGTCGATCATTTGACCCGTAGGGATCCTGCAAAGTACTGTTGACAAGGGAATAGGTTTAAAATAGAGACAAATTGAAGCATACTGACTCAAGCTATAAAAGACTGCACACTGTAGGTTTTATGAATACATTTAGGCTCCAAAGATCATTGGATAAAATGTCGGGCCTGAGTTTTGGGCCGTACATAAAACCTGACGGTTTAGAACCAATTAACTTCAGTTTACGAAGGAGAGTATCACTGCACTCTGATTATTATTTTTTAAATTTTATCTGCGAATAAATAAATTTATAAAATCTGCCAATAGCTATTTGAAATTATAAAAGTATTGAAGTGAAAAAATGGCCTTGCCTAACACTTTCTTAACACATTCAGAATCAAACGGTCCACAGATTGTTTCATTGTTTCCAACTGTAATAAAATTAAACAATGAGTAGCTTAAGACATGTTTGGTAACTAATCACACCAAGACATTTTTGTGAGCTCGTACCACATTTTTAAATAAAATACAACTTTTTATTAGTAAATAAATCTGACCAGTACCAGTGGTAAAGAGTTTAGAGCAGTTACATTTCTCTGTGATTAAAACAGAGATACATTCCTTTCGACAATTGCTCTCTGTATAGCTTGTGTATTGCTTCAAGAAATTCTCATTCTGGAAATAGCATTTCCGATGTTCCTATAAATAGAGGTTTTATAAATTGCATAAAAAATATAACCGTTTAATAATAAATTTAATTATCAGTTAGTTTCTTTATACGAGTGGCAAATCACGGATCCCTTTATCTGAAACAATGATATCTGCTCTGATGTTGATAAATACCTCGTTGTTTGCAGATATGGGAATACCATTTAAAATAGCTTGAGCCTCTTCATGTGGGGTGTGGACATCAATCTATTGTAAAATAGTAGCAATAAATGACTTTTAATGAAGTCTATTATTTTAACTTAACCTGTCCACCGTGTGTATCACTAATCATACTAGTAGTGATGTAGTGGCCATTGGTTTCCATTTTTTTGGATTGAAGTTATCCTGCGCCGCCTAACCTAACCTAACCACGCGGCGTCGCCGGTCTAACCTAACCCAACCACCACCGCCTTCCGCCTAACCTAACATAACATACCACCGCCTCCCCGCATAACCTAATATAGCCTCCCACCGCCTCCCCGCTTAACCTAACCTGACTAACCCATCAGCCCAACTTATAATGCAATCTAGTTTAAGCTTTCTCGTAATAGTAAATCCATGTCAAAAAAATAACCCAACCACTATACCCGCTGCAGCCGCCAACCCAACTTTTAATGCCAATGTACCATATCCATCCTCATTATAGTAAATCCATGTCAAAAAAATAATTCAATCCAACAATACCCCCGCCGCCCCCGCCAACCCCGTATGCAAATGTGGCCTAAGTAACCTCATAATAGTAAATCCCTGTCAAAAAAATAACCCAACGCATCAATACCGCTGCAGCACCCGCCATCTTTATTACCCCAAATACTCTCCATTACTCCTAATTACTCTTCGTTGCTATTCAAAAATCTTTCTTACTCCGATTAACTCTTTGTTGCTCTTGAAAACTCCTTATTGCTCTCACTTACTTAAAAAAACTCTTTGTTACTCTCAATTACTCTTTATTACTCCAAATAACTCTTCACAACTTCAAAAATCTCTTTTATGCTTCTTTAAACTCTTGGGAAAAGTAATTAGTGCTATGGTAAAATGTTAAACAATCCTTGTTACTCTAAATAACTTTGTTGACACTCTTGCTAACTCTAAAAATTACTCTAGAGAGTGAAGTTTCTTGTTTGACAAGTTTATCTAGTAGTAAATCATCCAGCCCAAGACTTTTTAACACGTAAGTCCGGTTTACATATTTTACACCACTACTAATACTCCCAAACCACAACTAATAATATACATGCCCGGCCTAAATCACAATGTACTAGTATGCTTGACCAGAAGTATCATGTTTTTTAAATCATTTAATACTCACCATAAAGGCATTCCCATCGTTTATTGGACAAGCAATATCGTTTTGCTCAAATCGTATCATAAATGTGATGCCTTCTTTTATCCCCGGAATTTTCTGTCGCTTTGGAATCTCTATTCCAATTTTACCACGTCTTTTCTTTAAAACGTCTGTAGTGAATTCGTGAGAATCAATGTTCCATTCGTTCCATGCTGTTGTGAGATTGCTCATAGTAATCTTCTGGTTCACATATTTCCTATCAACCCCAATATGCAATATTGTCAATGCCAACTATGAATACTAGTTTGTATGCATTCATACTTTTAAAGTATTTGCTGCTCCTGGGTTCACGATCAAAAGTTGTTTTGTCGAGCAAGAAGAACTACGAGCCCAGAGATTCGAACCTGTTCCCTTCAGAAATAGACCCGACCCCCTACCACGTACGCTACCAATGAATAGTTATAAGGAGAAGGGTATTTGCTCTCACTTATCCCACACAAATCGACAAAACGACTTTTCATCGTAAAGTCAAGAGCACCAAGGACTTTACCTTTTGAGCAATTCGTCAGGAATTTGATTAAACGAACAACAAGTTCCAATTTCGGTTTGAACTGCTTCAAATATTTCCTCACATTTCCTGTTATAGTTCCACCGACATGCAGCTAGAATGACTGAACAGTCCACCATCCCCTTCATTGAAATTGATTCAACAATATCAATTAGTTTTTACTTTTTTACAGAAACACGACCATGTGGTATAATGTAAAGTAGTAACATGAAATATTGGAATAAATATTTAATTTTTGATACTCACCTTTCACAAAATGGTAGAATTTATTTTGAAATTCAAAATATACTTTTAAAAACCTCTTAACTTAAATTAATTTAAAAAACTTAATGTACAATTAATCGGATAAACTTGGCGTTCACTGAAATGAAATATTAAGTTATATATGTACCTTTTTAAGCATAGGCAGGATTTGATCCGTGTATATGGGATTACGAGGATCGTCGTACAGTTTCACACTTTCGTCTTTCTCTTCAAATTCTTCTAGATTGAGTGATTTACGTTCATCCGCTGCACCATACCACTTGGAGAAACTGGTTCCTGATTCACATAATTGATCCACAAAATATCGCATAGTGCTAAGTAGTTGTAGAATAGGACACTTAAACCACGAGGTAGCCAAGGCATGGGACAGATCCCCCGGCCGGCTGGTGGTTAGTGCCCGGGTAGTAGCCGTATGAGCCCGGAACCCGGGTATTGGCTGTTAAATGGATATTGTGGGATGTGGTCGTATTTAAAATATTGTTTATATTTCATATTTTATTCAGGCATTGATTTTTAATCCACAGAGTTATTTTTGAATTGTAAAAAATGATTCAACATAATAATCAGTCACGGATGTTGTTGATGTAGCTGAAATTGTGAAATTTTGACGTGTGTTTGTCTATCACGTCTGTCCGGCCAGTTTTGAATACGAAACCGCATTCGGGACAAATGGCTTCTACGTGTGTCATTTTGTGTAAATGACGAGCCTTTGAGGAAAACCCCTTGTAAGAAAGCCCACATTTATCACAGCTTTCATCAAAAGCTCGGGGTGTGTATGATCGCTTGGGCTTCGAAGGGTCCCTTGCCAGCTTTTGGGATTTTACCTTTAATGGAGCTTTCTCCTTTTCTGGATGGGTTTTCTTGGCCGGGGGTGCCTTCTTGGAGGCAGGTTCTGGCGTCTTATTGGGGGCAGGCTTGGGTGTCTTCTTAGGGGCGGGCTTATGTGCCTTCTTGGGTACAGGCTTCTTTGCGGGAGCCTTTGCTGGCTTGGCCGGTGCCTTATAGTAGACCGGAGGAGGGCAAGTCGAAGCTCCTCGTCGTCGTCTCGTTGGAGGGGGAGACGGATGGGATTGGGCAATGGATAGAAGCCCTTGGGATGTGGACGGTTGGGGGGACATTGGTCGGATGGCCACCTCCGATGGCTCGTTTGGAGCCGAGACCGGAGAAGGGCAAGTCGAAGCTTCTCGTCGTGTCTTTGGAGGGGGGGACGGATGGGATTGGGCAATGGATAGTAGCCCTTGAGATGTTGAAGGTTGGGGGGACATCGGTCGAATGGCCACCTCCGATGGCTCGATTTGAGGCGGTGGGCCGATGGCCGGAATCCACTGCAGTGATCTGATTGAAATGGTGAAAGGCCTTGAGAGGGTCGCAAAATTACGTGCCCGTACATTTGCTCTTTCATCGGACGAAAGTACAATGGCTGGGGGAGGTGTGGCCACTTTGTGCCTGAGTTTCATCCGTCTATGTCGGAATTCATCGATTAGATCGTTACATTTAGTGTTGCTTTTCGGTTCCCAGGAATCGTCCCACTTCTTGAATCCATGCCATCGGATTAGGAATTCAAATGTTCCCCTGTCCGTTAGCCTCTCGTCCATAATCCTGGCAACACGGTACCAGTTAGGGTCCCTTTCTGTTGATGGCTAGTCCATAAATAAAGAATTGAACATATTTTAATAAATACTAATCTAACTATAAACTTAAATGTAGTAATTCTAACCTCTGGTTCTGGAAGGTCAGTGTTTGAGCATATATTGGGCGGTCTATACACCACCATCCTTCTAGATCTCTGAGTATCGGAAGCTACGTGATACCTTTAAAATATATATATTATTTTTTAAATAAAATAAGAATTTTATAAAATTATGCAAAAATTAAATATAAAATGATACCTCGGATTATATTCAGGGGACCAGGGATCTTCCCTGGGGTCTGGAATCGCTGGTGGGGTGGCCACTTCGGTTCCTGCCGCTGCATTCTCAGTGTTGGACATGATGACAATTAAGTAGAATTTAATATTCACGAAATCAGAGGATGATGAGAGGAGAGGAGGTAAAGTGGGAACAAATCCTATCGGAATGCTAATGAAATTCACTTCCCACCAAAAGTCTCTAACGGAGCATCCAAAGACTATATGTCTTTGGATGGCATGTCTTAGGGGCATGCATGAAAACTATTAAATATGCAAAATTATGATTTTCGAAACCGGAAAAACGCTATCGTGTGGCATTAAATGCCTTGGTATCGGATAATTTTAGTACTGCTTAATAGCTATTGTGGTTATCGAGCGGGGGCTTATCAACTCTGAGTGCAAAATTTGCAAAATATGCAAAACTGTGATTTACGAAACCGGAAAAAACACTAACGTGTAGTAATAAATACGCTGTTATCAGGGAATTTTAATACTGATTAATATCTATTGTGGTTATCGGGTGGGAGCTTATCAACTCCGTGCAAAATTTGCAAAATATGCATAATTGTGATTTTCAAAACCGAAAAAACGATTTAATGTAGTATTAAATGCCCTGGTTTCGGAGAATTTTAGTACTACTTGATAGTTATTGTGGTTATCGAGTTGGTGCTTATCAACTTCGAGTGCAAAATTTGCAAAATATGCAAAATTGTGATTTTCGAAACCGAAAAAACGCCCCAAAGTGTAGTATTTAAATGATTTTATATAGTATCATTTAAGTACTGCGTGATAGCTATTGTGATTATCGAGTTGTGGCTTATCAGGTTCAACGTTCAACAGGCAACTCAAAAGTCCGAAGCCGAATACAAGTAATACCTGTATGATGGGATATGATAGTACGAAAATGGGAAACCAAAGCCGAAAATGGGAAGCCAAATCATAAAATGGGAAGCCAAAGCCGAAAATGGGAAGCCAAATCATAAAATGGGAAACCAAAGCCGAAAATGGGAAGCCAAATCTGAAAATGGGAAGCCAAAGCCGAAAATGGGAAGCCAAAGCCGAAAATGGGAAGCCAAAGCAGAAAATGGGAAGCCAAAGCCGAAAATGGGAAACCAAAACCGAAAATGGGAAACCAAAACCGAAAATGAGAAACCAAAGCAGAAAATGGGAAGCCAAAACCGAAAATGGGAAACCAAAACCGAAAATGGGAAACCAAAGCAGAAAATGGGAAGTCAAAGCCGAAAATGGGAAGCCAAAGCCGAAAATGGGAAGCCAAAGCCGAAAATGGGAAGCCAAAACCGAAAATGGGAAGCCAAAGCCGAAAATGGGAAGCCAAAGCCGAAAATGGGAAGCCAAAACCGAAAATGGGAAACCAAAACCGAAAATGGGAAACCAAAGCAGAAAATGGGAAGTCAAAGCCGAAAATGGGAAGCCAAAGCAGAAAATGGGAAGCCAAAGCCGAAAATGGGAAGCCAAAGCAGAAAATGGGAAGCCAAAGCCGAAAATTGGAAGTCAAAGCAGAAAATGGGAAACCAAATCAGAAAATGGGAAGCCAAATCAGAAAATGGGAAACCAAAGCAGAAAATGGGAAGCCAAAGCCGAAAATGGGAAGCCAAAGCCGAAAATGGGAAGCCAAAGCAGAAAATGGGAAGCCAAATCAGAAAATGGGAAGCCAAATCAGAAAATGGGAAGCCAAAGCCGAAAATGGGAAACCAAATCAGAAAATGGGAAACCAAAGCAGAAAATGGGAAGCCAAAGCAGAAAATGGGAAGCCAAAGCAGAAAATGGGAAGCCAAAGCAGAAAATGGGAAGCCAAATCAGAAAATGGGAAGCCAAAGCCGAAAATGGGAAGCCAAAGCAGAAAATGGGAAACCAAAGCCGAGAATGGGAAGCCAAAGCAGAAAATGGGAAGCCAAATCAGAAAATGGGAAGCCAAATCAGAAAATGGGAAGCCAAAGCCGAAAATGGGAAACCAAAACCGAAAATGGGAAACCAAAGCAGAAAATGGGAAGTCAAAGCCGAAAATGGGAAACCAAATCTGAAAATGGGAAGCCAAAGCCGAAAATGGGAAGTCAAAGCAGAAAATGGGAAGCCAAAGCAGAAAATGGGAAGCCAAAGCAGAAAATGGGAAGCCAAATCAGTAAATGGGAAGCCAAATCAGAAAATGGGAAGCCAAAGCCGAAAATGGGAAACCAAAACCGAAAATGGGAAACCAAAGCAGAAAATGGGAAGTCAAAGCCGAAAATGGGAAACCAAATCTGAAAATGGGAAGCCAAAGCCGAAAATGGGAAGTCAAAGCAGAAAATGGGAAGCCAAAGCCGAAAATGGGAAGTCAAATCTGAAAATGGGAAGCCAAAGCCAAAAATGGGAAGCCAAAGCCGAAAATGGGAAGCCAAAAAAGCTATTTGGAAAGCAAAAAGTTGCGGGGGGCGGCCCGCCCCCCCGGGCCACACCCCCTGGGAAGGGGGTGTGGGCCCAAAGTGTGATCTGGAATGTGGATGCAATAGTTAATATGGTATTGGATGACTGCAATCGGACCCAGGGCCAGAGGTTAATGGGGCTTTGTCTGCTTCTCACAGACAGATCATTTATCAAAAGTCTCATTCCTAGCCATCCAGAGCTGCCAGATTAAATAATTCAGAAATATTAAATTGAAAAATTCTAACACTAAAATTGCTCCCTTAAAATGGTTCGTGGTATATATATATATCTGTGCCTGTTGGTGGGGACTTCAATAGCCCTTCCCTGCAACCGTGTTCCGGGGGCATGCACAGGCTGTGTTAAAGAACCGAGTTGTGTTTTCATCACATTGAGACAAGGCGATCCCAAGGGCCAGTGTATTTCTAAAATTAATTTTCAACGGTTCACCGTCCGGCACTCAGCGTACGACCCCGAGGCGTGTCAACAACTTGAGAGAATTCAAGGTACGTTGAGTAAGGTTGAGCGTAAATTGGGTGAATCTAAAAAATAAATAATAATTGCAAAAAGAAACAGGCTTAAGGCTTCTCGACTGGTCCCATTCTCCCCTACCCTGGACCGGGACATGCCGAAAGAGGGTGAGTAAATCCGATTATTGAACCTTTTTTTCATCCCTCGAACGAACCTCTGATTTTTAATATTTCTATTCATCTAGTGCCAAGCCCGTTACAACGACACTTACTACGAGCCAAAGACCCACTCTTGTCCCAAGGATTCTTGCCGAGACCCGTAAGTCCTCATTCATTCATTATTATTTCCCCTACTATTCTATTTTATTCTAGCCTCTTCCGTTGCCATGACAACCCCCCTTCCTACACGGCCAACCACTCGGGTCCCAGAGATTCTGAAATCTATCGAGCCAACGATTCGTAAGTCGTTCATTCATTCTAATAGTAAGTCACCTATTCACTTTATTCTATTTTTTACAGCCTCTCCCTTTGCCTCAATCACAACTCCGACTACCCCAAGCCCTACAACAACCACCACCGCTCTTGTCCCAGAGATTCTTGCCGAGACTCGTAAGTCCTCATTCTAATATTATTTTGAGTCCCCCATTAACCTATTATTCTATTTTAACAGCCTCCCCCGTTGCCCACACCACAACTCCAACTTCCCCGAGCCCTGCACCAACCACCAGCGCTCTTGTCCCAAGGATTCTTGCCGAGACTCGTAAGTCCTCATTCTAATATAATTTTGAGTCCCCCATTAACCTTATTCTATTTTAACAGCCTCCCCCGTTGCCCACACCACAACTCTGACTTCCTCAACTCCAAGCCCTGCAACAACCACCAGCACTCTTGTTCCAAGGATTTTTACCGAGACTCGTAAGTCCCCATTAATTGAATAATCTTTCAATTCCCCTCTTTACCTTATTATATTTTAACAGTAAACATCACATCTACCCCAAGCCCTACTACAACCACCACCGCTCTTGTCCCAGAGATTCTTGCCGAGACTAGTTTATTCCATACTATTTCAAGTCCTACCCTCCTAAACTGTTTCTATCTTTCAACAGCCACAACACCTCAGCCCACCGCAACCCTGACTTCCTCTGCAGAGAAACCCATCGGCAATTCGCTCACCTCCAAATTCATCCCGACCCGGCCTCTGCGAAAGAATGGGAAGCAATTAGGTTTACCCTTTGACGTTAAGATTTCCGTTGTCCCCAAAAAGCTCTCTCCTTTAGACTTTCAGTGTCAAGGATGGAAAGACAGTCTTGCCCAGCAAATCATTAGAAGCTGGTGCAAGACTCACCTGATGGAAGCCAGATTCCTCTAAAAAAAAGTCGATCTCAATATGATCAATGACTTTAACAATTCTCCCATGGCCCCCTTTCCCGCCGACTGTATCCTTTACACCTATAAAAAGGCCAACTGTTGAAACTGGAGAGTAAAAATGTACAATGGCCAGACCTACCTGGTTTTAATAACAGGTCAACTCTGGCCATTGTACAATCTTCCTCTGCCAATGTTGTAGGTTGCAAGAGGAAGAGAGATATGTCTCGGATGCCTTATATTTTAAATATTATATAACATTACATGTTTTTTTGTATTTTGTATTACAATTTTATTAACAACACGGTTCTAATAAATACCGTAAAACTATATGTTTTTACACTATTTCTATTTCCTTAGCATTACTGACAATAACTACTAACGACTTATTTGACACAATTTTTTTGGGGGTTCAAGATTACACACTTTGGACAATACGTTTTTTATGAAATAGTTGCTTCCGCCGTAATATAATTACCACTATAGCCATCATTACAAATATAGACTCTACTACATTTCGAACAATTAAATACATTGTATCTTGTGTTGGGGGAATTGATTCATTGGTATTATTGAGAGTGGCCACTGCTTCCTCAGGAATCGTAATATTAGGGCATACGGCAGGTTGTAATATAATAGATTTTTGATCCCGACAACCTCCATCAGCCCGGGGAAATGTTCTTGTCAATCCATTCTTTGTTATATTATGACACTCCTCGGGTCCACATGCCTTTTCTATTACAAGGCCGAACTTTGAAGCAATGGAAGGGGTGAGACTGCATTTATAGAAAGGAAATGCATAAGTAGACCAGATTATTTTGTAAAAAGCAAAAGAGCCATTGGCTGTGCACTGAATGCAGTCAAATTCAATCTGAGAGTTGTTCTGAGCAGAGCCGACTGCTAACAATACGAAAAAAATGGCAGTGTGATGTATTGTGGAGAACTGAGGCTCACGTTCACTCAACTTTCACTTAAATAACCCCAAGTCCCTAGCACAACAGCTCTGAGTTCTGAACTTATGTCCTCTTGTACGGCCGGAAATTGATTTATACAGTTTAATTACAAATTCGTCATTGTACCTGAGATCGTCGTTTCTGAATTGATTAATAATTTGACGGCCACTCATACCCTTAGCCCCTCTCATATATAATATAGCAAGTGTAAATAAACCACAAGTTCTGGTGTGCGACGGCTGCAAAACCTTTCTATTTACAAACACCAAAGGGTAGGGGAACTTTAATCCATAGTCACTTGGTTCCAGTCCATAAGAGTCGTAAAACTCAATTTGAACTTGGTTACTTGGTCCAGTTGTAGGGTAAAACTACATGAAAAGTAGAAATTAGGAGTTCAGGCTAAATAGAGTTTTGGTAAATACATAATATCCCAATGAATTAGGATTCGGATTTTATTTAACGTAATAAAGGTTAAGGTAACATAAGGGACATTTAATATAAGGTCAGAGTTACCACCCGTCACTCGTCACGAGTTCAGGGGACCCGTCTCAGGTCTTAGGTTCCTAATCTCAAGGAACCGATTCTCAGTCACAGAGAATCCTCTCATCAGTCAATCCCGTCTCAGGATCTAAACATTACTGATCCTTAAAGTTAGGATTCTCCGGCTTTTTATAGCCGGAGAATTTACATTAGGAAGTTAGGGAACAATAAATATAAATAGGGCGTGTATCCCTTAAAGGATCACGCCATCCAAAATAATAACTAAAAATATATTATAATAGGGGAGGATTGGATTTTGGGGAAATCCATCCTCTAATTAATTACATTAATCTGGCTCCAAGTCCCATGGAACCAGTGTTAAGGTTGAATACCTTACACCCCCCACCCCCTTTACAACGTATAAATAGAAATAAGTTATTTCTTCTTTTGTTGGGTGTTGCGGGTATTCTTTTTCTTCTTTCGAATTTTCTTCGGTTTGATGCTGTGATTTCGGGGATTTCTGCAGTGGACAGCAAAATGACCCTGGACTCCACATTTATGGCAGGATTTAGGATTTTTGGGGAGACCTGCATATTCATTCTCCACAGTGATTGAAATATTGGACGGAGTTACCGATTTCTTGGATTCAGCTGAAATCCAGAAACAATCTTCGATGGGTATTTTATCCATAACCCAATCACCAAAAGCCAGAACGTCTTCTAACTTGGCCGGGCACGGAGAAGGTAGATATTTCGCCACTGACGGATGTAATCCAAGAAGTACACGAGGAAGGACGTCCGAATTCGTAACTTCTTTGGGTTGCTGATGCGGTTTCGATGTTGATGGCTGGTTCATTATTAACGTAGTCCTAGTAGTCTCTATTGCTTGCCACACTCTCCAAATAAACGATTGAACATGCTCCCCTGCGAGCTGTTGATAGGACATGGTTTTCGAAGACTTTTGACAAAATTTATAACAATTATAAGTTTCTGAATTATATTTTAAAAGTTAAATATTTTTTTCTCTGGCAAGACAAAAAATAAGTTTGAGATTTGAGGAGTAAATGAAACATTCAGTTTCTTGGGCGTAGATTATAACGTGGCTCGTTATCTTGTAAATTATCACTAATAATATCGGAGCCCGGAGTTTGCATATCTATTTCATCATTTACATTATTTGGAATATCGGAAAACTCTTCGGGACGATCGAAAAATATCTTAAGGTTCTTAATATTACATGTACAAGGTTCCTTATCGGAATTAATTAACTTAATTACATATAAGACCGGAGATAAAACTTTTTCAATTCGAAATACTCCTTCCCATTTTTCCGTGAATTTCTTACAAATACCTTTGAACTTATTGGAAAGATAATGAGTTCGCCTTAAGACCAAATCACCAATATTAAAGGAGACATTCTTGTGCCTTTTATTATAATATTTGGCTTGATCAGTCTGTGACTTTTCGATGTTTTTTCTAGCTAATGCATAGATTGTTGAAAAGCGGTTAAATAACTCGGTTTGGTAATCTACTCTAGTTTCTGGAGATTCTGAATTAAATTCTAAATTATTGTCAAACGGCAAATTGATTTCTCTGCCTAAATTTAAAGTAGCAGGACTAAAACCTGTTGTATCGCTAATTGCTGTACGAAGTGCTAAAGCTGTTGTCCATAAGTACTCATCCCAAGTCTTATGTTTTAATGATACATATGATGTTAAAATAGCTTTGATATTTCGATTAATTCGTTCAGTCAGATTACATTGCGGATGATATGGTGTTGTAAACTTGTGTTTAATATTCCAGTTTTTACAAATTTTAGCAAAAATTTTCCCTCGAAAATTAGTTCCATTATCTGAAAGTATGGCTTTTGGTGACCCCCATCTTGAAAAAACTTCTTTTTCTAGAATTGTAGAAATTTCTGAGGCATTTGCTTCTTTCAAAGGAAAAATTTCAACCCATTTTGTAAAATGATCTACCACCACCAATATGTTAGTTTTTCCATTTTTAGTTCTTGGCAACGGACCAACTAAATCTAAAGCAAGCATATCCCATGGTCCATAGACTTTAGTTGATTGTAATAAGCCATGCGGTTTAGTTTGTGGATTTTTAACTACTTGACAGATTTTACATGATTTCACATATTCATAAATATCATTAATCATGCTAGTCCAATATACTCGTCTATTAATTCTTGATGTTGTCTTTCTTACACCCATGTGCCCCCCTTGTGGAGCATCATGAAAATATTTCATAACTAATTCTCTTAATGATCTTGGAATAAATGGTAACTTAACATTAGATTTAGTAACTTTATACAAAATATCGTTTTGTACAATATAATCTCTTGGTAAATCATAAATAATTCTCTGAACTTCTGTGTCATTTGATTGTTCTGTGTTCAATTTACTCAAGTCTAAATTCGATTTAAGTGAATTAAGTAATGCGATTTGAGGACAAAGATTTTGGGGGTGCATTACCTCCTTAATTTCCTCAACTTCGGGATCTCCTACTGGACATCTCGATAAAGCATCTGCTACTATATTTAATTTCCCTGGGCAATAGGAAATATTTGCTTGAAAGTCTTGAATTTTTAACGCCCATCTCATGAATTTAGAATTAACATCTTTCATATTGTTTAACCATGTTAAAGCTCTATTGTCAGTTTCTAATGCAAATTCTTGGCCATCTAAATAATGTTCGAACTTTTTCAAAGCCCAAACAATTGCAAGGCATTCCTTCTCCGTGGAATGGTAATTTCTTTCGGTAGGTGAAAGTGACCTTGATGCAAATGAAATTGGTTTTTCGGAACCATCTACAGCTTTTTGGGCTAAGACTGCTCCTAAGCCATAATTTGACGCATCAGTTCGTAAAATAAATGGTTGTGAAAAATCTGGATAAGCTAATATTACAGCTTCAGTTATAAGGGATTTTAATTTAATAAAGGATCTGTTTTGTTCTTCTCCCCACTTGAACGGAGTTGATTTTCTTAGTAAAATGTTAAGTGGTTCTGCAATATCAGAAAAATTTTGAATGTAATGACGATACCAGCCACATAAACCTAAAAATCTCTTTACTCTTTTCGGATTGTTTGGAATCGGCCAATCAGTTACTGCAGAGGTTTTTTCTGGATCTACTCTTACTCCTTCAGGACTTATTATAAATCCAAGGTATTTCACACTAGTTTTCCCGAATGCGCATTTTCCAAAATTTACCGTAAATCCGACTTTCTTTAGCTGTTCTAATATAAATTTAATATGATTTAAATGATCTTCCCACGTTAACGAATAAATTACAATATCATCTAAATAAGCATCTGCAAATTTTCCTCTTGCATCTCCTAAAACTTTATTCATGAATCTCTGAAAAATTGTAGTAGCGGTTTTTAATCCAAAAGGCATGCGCACGAATTCATACTTTCCTTCGTCACATATAAAAGCTGTATATTTAATTGAATCTGGATGCATTTTAATTTGCCAATATCCCTTTTTAAGGTCAATCTTAGATATGAAACATGCATCTCCCAATCTACTTAACATGCTATCAATTCTTGGGCATGGATAAGGATCGCTTAGTGTTTTAGAATTAATTTTCCGATAATCACAAGTGAATCTAAAGTCGTCTCCTTCTTTCTTTAAATGAACTGGGGAAGTCCATTCTGATGTTGAGGGCTGAATAATTCCCCATTCCAGCATTTGTATAACGTGCTTTTTAATGATTGCCGATTTCTGTGGAGCTACTCTATAGGGTTTCTGATTAATTGGTTCTGTATTAGGCTTAATTACAATTTCGCAGAGTACGTCATCAGTACATCCTATAGAGTTATCCATCATATCCGAAAATTTAGATAATAGATTTTCCAAATCTACTTCCTGTAAATTTGATAAGCCTTGTAACGCCATTAGAATTTCAATATTGATGAATTGATTCGATTTTTGTGGTTTACTACCAAAATGAAATGTGCCGTTTCTGATATCTGGGATTAAATGTGATGCGCTTATAAAATCGCATCCTAGGATTACTTCGAACGGTAGATCTTTCATAACTACGAAAACATGAGAAAACATTTGATGAGCCATTTTAAATTTCAATTCGCATGTTCCTACCGGGGTTATATAATTTGAATTTCCAATTAACACCGGAGGTAAAATTTTATGCTTAATTTCGAGATGTAAACTATTTGCTGCTCGTGCGTTTATAAATGAGTGCGACGCACCTGTGTCAATTAAAGCAGTTTTTCTATTATTTCCGTAAAAAATATGAACTTGTGGGGTCTGTTTTGAATTAAGGGTAGCTGAAAGGAACATTGACTGTGTGTCTTTCACCCCTTTTAGTTTCCCGGTCGAGCCGGTGGAGTTCTGTGTTCCCCCTCATTAATTCTCTTCTGCTGAACGTATTGAAGTTTCCGACATTCGGAAATGTCATGCCCTTCTTTCTTACAGTAATTACAAAATTTAACGGAGTTATTTGACCTATTTGTTTGATTTGGCCTCTCTTGAGGTCTATTTTCTGGTTTTTTCTCAGTCTGGGGCTGACTTTGAGCTTCTACTGCCGAAGTTAATGTCATCGACGGAACTGGCTTGTTAAAATTTGAATTTCGGTACTGAGGTTTTGAATAATTGAACGCTGGCCTATTTACCATAGGGTCAGATCTACGAGCTCTTAAGATCTGCTTATTCTCGATCTTCCGAATTTTGTTAAGGGTCGAAATTCCTGTTCTAGCATGCTTAACAAGAGATTCAACATCTCGGCATTTCAGAGGAATTAAAATTGCGGCTACTTCAGGCAAACAAGAATTCAAAATTCGATCGACAATTTCCTCTTGTGTGACGGTATTATTAATTTTAAGGTACAACCCATGCATTTCCCAAGCAAATGATTCAAATGCCTCTTCTAATTTCTGTGTTTTAGAAAACAATTTTTTGTGTAATTCGTCCATATTCAAATCACTTGACTCGTATCTTTTGAACGATGCTTTAAATATAGCCCAAGTCGTATTTTTGCTCTTATTAGCCCTATACCACTGAATTTGTTCTGAATCTTTCGAGAACATTCTCCCTGCGAGAATATGCCATGAAGTTTGATCAATTCCTTTAATGGTCAAAAATTCTTCTACTTCATTTAGAAAATGGTCTGGGCTCATACTAGTCGTATCATAAATTGGCATTGGAAATGAACTATCAATTAAAATGGTGCTTGGATTTTGAATTTGCGGTGGTTGCGGAGGTGCGGGTGCTTGAACACCGGGCCCTGGTACTATTGGAGGTTGTGATTTTTGTCCTACATCTTTCACAGTAGTCTCAATAGCACGGATCGATTTCGTTAATGCTGTAACATCTTTCGCTACGTCTTTCATTGCCTTTACGATTTCATTAATTTTTTCTCTCATCGGTGTTAATTCAGTTAGATCAGTTTGCGATCTTAAAATATCTTTTTGCATTTGTTCAACTGTCTTTGCAAGTTCTTCCATTTTAACAAGAAATTCACGGACAATTCCGAATATTAGGATCTAGAATTTACTTTTTAGTTTTATTTCCTTTACAATTTACGCTTCAAATTCTTCTAAGTTTATTTTTTTTTAGACAGAATCAAGTTATCAAGAAATGAATCAAACGTAACGCAAAACTTTTCCCAAAAATCCCCTCGGATTTTCAAGAAAAGTGATTATTAATTTTTCTAAGTACAAATTTTCTTATAATTTTTAGGTTCTCAAAATGAACCGAACGCAACGCGAAACTTTCCCCGAAAATCCCCTCGGATTTTCAAGAAAAGTTAATTATTTTTATTTTTATTAATTTAATTTTCTGAAGACTTTAAGAATTCTTTCAAAATTCCAAGAACTTAATTTTGACCGAACGTAAATTAGAACTACTTTCCAAAATCCCACAGGAATTCTGAAAAATAGCAATTTTATTTAGTTTTTTAGAGAATGTTTTTAAAGGTTCTTGAAGATTCTGGAAAAACTTTGAAAAATTATGATTTCCAAAACTCAAATTTAGACACGTTGGGCGCCATATGTAGGGTAAAACTACATGAAAAGTAGAAATTAGGAGTTCAGGCTAAATAGAGTTTTGGTAAATACATAATATCCCAATGAATTAGGATTCGGATTTTATTTAACGTAATAAAGGTTAAGGTAACATAAGGGACATTTAATATAAGGTCAGAGTTACCACCCGTCACTCGTCACGAGTTCAGGGGACCCGTCTCAGGTCTTAGGTTCCTAATCTCAAGGAACCGATTCTCAGTCACAGAGAATCCTCTCATCAGTCAATCCCGTCTCAGGATCTAAACATTACTGATCCTTAAAGTTAGGATTCTCCGGCTTTTTATAGCCGGAGAATTTACATTAGGAAGTTAGGGAACAATAAATATAAATAGGGCGTGTATCCCTTAAAGGATCACGCCATCCAAAATAATAACTAAAAATATATTATAATAGGGGAGGATTGGATTTTGGGGAAATCCATCCTCTAATTAATTACATTAATCTGGCTCCAAGTCCCATGGAACCAGTGTTAAGGTTGAATACCTTACACAGTATAAATATAACAGCACATGAAATGTTTGCCGGGTTCACTGCGTGGGTCTGAGTTAATCACTACTGCTAACGGCCCTTGTTCATACTTTAACAGGTGCAGCTCGTCCTGGGCGATGACTGCGATTGATTTGACTCCAGAGTTCCTGAGAATCTGCTTAAGGCAGCAGTAAATAACGTAAGAGTTCATTTTAGTTCAGCAGGGCTTCAGAATAAATCTGACGCTGTCCATCAATTTGAATTAAAGAGTCCTGTTGGGCAATGCATATTATAGTCAATGATTTCGTGGTGGCAGAATGAAATTTGAGAGACAGAGATATTTGACCTTGTCTTCGGTACGTCATCCTGTTTGATCCTGAAGGGGGTAGGAGGGAAAGTATAGCAATAAATGAACCCTTTTGATAGTTTGTGCGATCGATATTGATCCCTGATGATAAATCAGGGACTGCTTGTAAAAGCGAATTGTACCCCATCAGAGAGTGATTCTTGTCAAATTGTAAGTTTCGGTACATATTCGAATATCCATCAACTGAGACTGCTACGCTCTCAATATTATTTGGGTTGAGGTTGAAGCTCCCCTTCGACACATCTCCGGCTACGGTTGTAGAAGGAACAATTGCAACGCAAATTAGTGATGGAATAGAGCCCGAAAATAGGTTCTCAGAAAGCGCTGTTATCGATCCGATGGGAATATTAAAACTGCGGCAATGATTCTGTCTAATTGGATAATTCAACCTAGCACTTTTAGCTAGTGCGGCTTCGTGTTTATTAATTATATCCGGATGAATTTCAGCTTTTTTAATATAAAGGACTACCTCTGTAAACTGTAGCTTGTAGCCTGATGCAGGATTCTCACCCAGTGATTTTGTTGGTAATTTACCACATAGAGAGAAGGCTGCAGGCGATCGCCTCAGCGTGAGCTTCAGTTCCACATTAGAACAGAGCAGTCTGGGCTGGAGAAAAAAGGGATCCGGTATCTGGCCTATAGTTTCCCATTCCATGGAATTCTTTGATAAATCCATTCGAGATTTGAATCCAGCATTTGTGTCTGGGTCCCAATCGTCCCCGGCCTTGTCTTTGTAAAACAGTTGGCTAGAGAGTACAGACTCCTGATATGCTTTTCCCGTTGAGAGCAGTTGCTCTATATAGCTTTTGTAATGAAGCAAACCCGTAGAAGCCTTACTTATAGGAACCTGATTAAGTGTCACTTCAGCCATGTCAAATAGTGAGGAAAAGAAACCAGAGTTCGGGGCCACAACATGAGTTGAATCGCACTTTTTATTGTTATTCAACAGTATACGGGACTTTATATAAAGGAAGCTGTTTCGGAGGTCCATATACACCGGATTTGAGGAAGGGGGAATGGTAAAAGAGAGGGGATGGTCGTTATCCGTGAATGGAGCAATAGGATAATGAGGGAAGAAACTGGACGAGACTATCCCAACGTCCGTGCTGGGAAGGCTGAGCAGATCTAGGGAACTGGAGTAGGAAGGGCTACTTCCCGGTAGAATTTCGGTATTCATCGTTTCTTATTTGATTTCCTGCGTTTCGGTTTAACTGCTTTCTTGCTACGACGACTCTTTTTCTTGGGTGCTTTCTTACTGGTGGTTCTACGTTTTCTGGTCTTAGACTTGCCACTGCCAATCTGTTTTAACTTCCTCTTCCTTTTAATGGTTTTTGACCGCTTAAGTGGGACTTGGAAATCTTCAGGATCCTCAGCAAGTCCAGAACCACCACCTACTTGCCCTACACCATCGCCAATCTCCTCCGTGCTCTTTTCGAGGAGACAAGCCTTGTCGTCACAGATAATATCCCTCATTTTCGTTTTCGAATATGAAATGTCGCAAACGTGGGACCGCCTTCCGTCTCTAATGGCTTAAAGTCTTCAGTCAAAAGTTGAACATGCACAAACGTGAGCTCTTGATGTGGGCTCGATAAGTACTGAACTGGCGAGAATGTGAGCGTAAACTCTTTGTTTTGACCGGTTTTCCGGGGAAACATTCTTATTATATTTCGACAGTCACCTCCAAACAGCATAGGCTTGGTTAGGTTAGTCAATATCATAATTCGTTTATGTGTTGTTTGAATGTCTCCATTCGGTTTCAGGAGCGGTGGAAAGGGAATAAACATTACTTCTGTTGTTTGCAAATAAAACTTATAATCAGACTGAAGGCCAAGATATTTATTGATTTGCTCTGGTAGCACGACTTGGTAGTTTTTGTTTGGAATCTGGACCAATACTCTGTCTCTTGAGGGAGGGACAACAAATTGAATATCAATATCTGCTTCTAATAGTGCATCGGTAATGATAATAAATAGTGGCTCTAGCCGGAAAGAGGGAGGTTCTTCTATTTCAACAATGTGCGATTCATAGAATTGCAAGGAAACTATCATCTCATCCTCATAATCAAGCCGGTCCAACATCTCCTGGCTAGGAGGGTTCGGAGCTATATTTTCACCACGGGAGAGAAATAGACTTTCAAAGCCGAGGATTTTAGCCAGATTCTGAGTAATTATCAAATAATATTTTTCTTCCGGATCGCTAAAGTCGATCTGGACACGAGAGCCCTCACCAATAAAGTTTCTAACAATTCTTAGGTTTGTAAAACGTTCTGGAATTTCATTCAAAAGTATATTAAGAAATTGGTCGATATTATTCGACTTCTTTTTAAATATGGCCTGTGATGTTTTACTTTCAGTAATTTTGATAATGTTATCATTTTTCCCTGCCCCGAAAAATGTGGGTTTTATGGCTTCGTCTTCTTGAACCTTCTTTGGTTCCTCCACGTAGCTATCATAGTAGCTTATCTCTGCCAGCCCAATCTCATGGTCTTGGAGAAGTAACTTTGAGTGCAAGTAGTTGCGGAAATCAGACGGCTTGTTTGCTGGGTAGTATTTTTGGGAAAGATTAGAACAAGCTATTAAATAGCTATCTTCTGCCTCTCCTCCAACGTTGGAGAAGGAATATTCCATTCTCACACTGCCTCCACTTTTTGAAGCTCTTCACGATAAAAGAGGCCGATGATTTTTTCGTTAGAAAGGTCCTTTAGCAGATACGTGACCACTGGTCTCGTGTATTTAATCTTATCTACTAAAAATTGTTCGTCCGTCCATTGCTTAATGAAGCTCTTCTCCCACAGGAATTTACTCTTTGAAAGTCTTACATGATCTCCTGGCTGCAGCGTAGGTTCCTTTGTCCTAGTCCCGATTAAACTGCCATACATGCGTGCCCAGACAATTGATTCTCGATCACTGTCTATGATTTCTGCAGGCGCAAACCCCATACGCTCTTGATAAGTGTTATTAAGGCTATCTGTCAAGTCCTGAATAACATCCACCCACCGGCTAGTATTTTTGTAAGTAAAATACCGCTGCAACTTACTTCTAATAGTTCGAACCATTCGTTCGGCATATACACTTTTTAGCTGAGAGCTTGTATGATACAATTTTACATTATGCTGCTTAAGTAGGGAACCAATCTGGGAGTTTCTGTACTCTGTTCCTTTATCCGTCCAGAGGAATTTGAAATTTGATCCATGGGTTTTAAAGTGCTTCTGAAATGCCTGGAACATACTCCCCGCCGATTTGTTACGAAGTGGGTACGTGTACAAATATTTTGAGAATATGTCCACGATGATTAGCAGCCATTTATAATTATTATTAAAAGGCCCTAATTTAGTTAAATCTATAAGATCTGAAGCTGCAATTTGATTTCTAAATGGTGTAATCACCCGTGCTCGTTGAAAGTTTCGTCTCACCGGCTTGTGGTACTGAACAGCCAAAAGTTGTCCTAAGGCCTTCTGTACATCCTTTCGCTTTAGATATTTATTATTCCGGTGAAATCCAGTAACGCCACTGAAACTAGAAGGCTCTTTGATGTCCAGGTATTTTGACTGTATACTCATTATTTCTTGAACTTGAATTTTGAGTCGAAAGTAGTCCAATCTGGATTGGGTTTGGGCGGAGCCTTTTCTTCTGTGGGTTTTCCTGGAATGAGACCTCTCTTAACGAGATCAGCGTACAAAGTTTCGGGGATTAAACGTAGAATTATCATTTTAAATGTCACATGTACAAACTATGCCTTGTTCAATCTCCTTAAGAAGAACGCATGCTACTAAGGACTTAACTAATCGACTCTGCTTTATAAAGTACAGTCTCAATAGCCGAGGGCGAAGCACAGTCTTTTTACACAAATACCGAGCAAGGGGTTGATATTTTCTAAAACACTTTCTATCCTCCTTTGTATTTACATATCTATGAAAATTACATATAATCTCACAAATTGCTTTCAATTCAGATTCAGTGCTATTTTGAATTATCTTACGAAGCTCTGAAACCTTTGTTGCCTTCACCAGGGAATTCAAAAAATCTACAGTTTCTTCCAAAGCCATTCTAAGTGGGAATATACACTTTAAGGTTCTGGTGGTTAGCGAGAATAAAATTTCGAGTACGGCACAAATCCTCCGTTTCAACGCAAAAATCCAGGAGAATGTATTGATATGGCCCTGACTTTGTAGCGTCTTCTATAGCATTGATTAAAAAGTCCTTCTTACCGGGGCAGTACTCTCGATTCAAATAACCACACTGGGATTTATCTCTGGGACACTTGAATAACACTAAATAACTACAGTTTAGAGATATTGTTCGCGTATTCTTAGCCTGAAGCCTCTGAAGCAATAATATACACACATATCCTTCGTGATGACAGCGTGCAGTGAAGAATGAGGTTATTTTTGAGTTCAACTTTGAGTCAGTTTCAATAAGCCCCATGCAGTCATCAAACACTATTATAGAATTCCTTTTCAAGTACTTCTCGTAATTGTCATTTATTGATACAAAAGTAATGTAGGGATGAGTCTGAGCAAACTCTTCGTACTTTATCTGATGCACACCATACACCCACACGACGTTATTGATAGGACTAGAGTTAAACACTTTGTCACGATCCCTTAGAAGGTCAAATATTAGCGTAGTTTTTCCACACGAACTGCTCCCGCAAACAAGTATAGAGGAGGGGAATTTGAGGCGAGGGTCTAGGGTTTTATAGGCCATCCTGTTTCCTTATTTTGTAGTGCCCATGGGCTAGACTTGTGTTGTCTGGCAATAAATAGCGACTCGTATTTAATCCATGAAATGCTACACGATTTGTAGTTACAAGTGAAAGCTTGTGGTTGACTGGTTTCAAAGCCGATGAAGTAACGTACTTTACATTCTCGTCTTTCAATAGATTCTGATAGAATTTATGGCTCAGGCGTCTAAGTGAGTTTTTATCGATTCCACCCCGACGGTATCCATTACAATACTCACATACGATGCTAGAATTGCTAGAGCATTCATTACATTTTACCAACAGGCTGTATGAGCGTACACGAATCGAAATGATTTCCGACACTAGGGGATGCACTATTTTGAACCTACCAGCCTGCCCTGCACCTTCCGTTGAATACAATGGGTGGTCTCGTCTGAGATTGGAAAAGTCAAAGTACTGTTGCAGGCTCTTCATCTTCTTGTAGTAGAGATAGGTTCTATCTGGGATAAGCATGTGCAAAGAGTCAGTTATTGCGAATGATAGTACTAGCCCAGCGAATGTAGCCTGAAACCGTTCATACATCTTGTATAACAGTAGCTTTGAAGACTCCAATACAATAAAGCCGGCCACAATATTATTCGCATAACGTACAGTTCTTCGGGCCATTTTAAATAGAACAACTTTGTCGTTCAAAATGTCAAAACTTTGGAACGTGTCTTTCCGGAGATATTTGAGGGACTCTGTTCGGCAGAGGCTGACTTCCATATCGACAAACTTCCCTGTACTCTGTAATAGCTTTCCATAGATAGAATTCGCCAAAACTTTTAATGCAAGATTTCCGATCTCGTCATGATTTTCAATGGCTTCCTTTCGTAGCCCGAGGATTTTGGATACAATTGGTCTCAGATACGGTTTTTCAGTAAACTTGAATGCCCTGGTGATTCGCTTAAGAATTAGGCCCCTCTTCAGATAGTATACAAGATTATGAATATAAACAACATATGAGGTTCTGGGCCCAAAATCAAGTTGCAGTCGGGCATCGTCAAAAGGGCAAGGGATTTCACTACCAATAGCGTCAAATAGTTTCCTTTGGGATGGGGAAAGCTCAGATTTATCGATTTTTCGCTTATATGGTGCAAGGGGTAGAAAATTATCTCTTTCCATAAGAGATTGTGGGTACTCCAAATCACATTCAATGATTATTCCAGTACCACCGTTCTTTGGATAATTGGTCAGATCCAGCTCTTGAATTTCACGGTCTGTCATCCAACAAAAATCACCGACCGCCAAATCCTCTAAAAGGCATGATGGGTACATACTAGAGCAGTCGATTGAGGTGATGTACGACCTGTTTTTTCCTTTGAAATTTCCGAGTTCTTCATTGTAGGCATTTACTTGCCGAACGCAGGAAACTGAGATCCCACCTCTTATATTCTTAATAATCATATCCAGAATTGACACATCCTTCAAATATTCAAATGTGTTGTTCATCATTGACACGTCATACGCGTAGGTGCTAATAGTTGGAGAATGAAGAGGAGAAGCTTCAAAGTGGCGCATTAGGAACTTGACAAATGCCAAAATAGTGTCTGCAACAAGTAATACCCGAGAAAGCTGATAAAATTTGTTAAATTGGCGAAAGTTTCGACAATGAAACAGTGTAAAAACTGTATTGGCATTATGGACACGTCTCTCCCAGTCTCGGTCATCATCCGTGGCACTGTTAAAGTCGGCATCAATGGGAAGGCTTTCAGACTGAAATTTATCCGTGGATGTAAACCATTGGCTCGGAAAAGCCATAGGCAGTAGAAGTAGAGACACGTCAGGATGATTTTCGAATCCCTGGAATAGAAACGGAAACTTTCGGTGTAAATCCGAAAAGGCTGTTCGGGATTTAAGTCTTTCCACAAGACCTTCAAGGCTTGAGTTGATGAGAAGTTTAGAATCTATAAACCTACTTCGACCATTCAATGTTATTGACATTATTTTGTCTGTTGTTGGAGCAAGTATTTTGCATTTCTTAATATACTCGGGCTTCAGTGAGTTGAGAATAATATGGCCTTCTACCTCTGAAAATCCGTGAGCAATAAATACGACCACCTTCTGCTGTATTGCCATATTACATTTTGAACACAGGATCTGCTTCTTATCTTGCAAACGGGAATCGCAATGCGAATGATGAACATGCTTCACTGCTCCACTTTTGAGGAAACTCACATTACAGATAGGACAGTTCTTGGCGTTTGCAATGTTAATTCTGTCTTGAGGTGTCACTACAAGAGGAATTGATTCCAATTTCACTCTCCTCATCGTTTCTGTTGTAATTTTGAAAACGGTTTTAAAGAAATTCTCCATAACCATTCCAGGTGTGTCGAAATGACGTGAATACTGCAAATCATCCTCTGGTCCGATGACGCATAATGAATAGCTAGCAGCGTACAACTTGGCATCTACTTGTGTGTATTTTAAATCTGGAAGCGGTGGGCTGAAAGGCTCTCGTACTTCAGGTTTTGCTACACATTGAATGTTGAAGAAAACGCGGTAGGCGTAGCACTGTCTTATAAACTGACGGCGAAATACAATTTCTTTTTCGGGTGGAAAGGTTATTTTTTTCTTGTGCAAGAGTCCACAATTGGCTTCATGGTCAGAATTTGGTGAAGTAATAGGTTTGAAACAATAACGACAGATAAAATGTTTAGCTACTACCCTGCCCACTAGCTTCTTGAGGGAGGTGACACATACATAGTGGTAATTAAAGCTTAATGCAGATGCATAATACGGAATCTGGGCTTCTAACTCCAGAGCCGGCTCCTTTAGAATTAACAAGTCACAATGCCTTGGTAAAATGACTGAAGGTATTTTTAGAGGAAATATATTAGCTCCTTCATTACTGTACACAGAGACAGAAATATTGTTTAATTGTGTAAAGTCATCAATTTCGGAAATCGCAACTGGGCCACTATGTCGGCTAAAATCAATCTCCTTTGTTTGTTTAAGCTCTTGGATTAAATGAAAGTAGGAGAATGGATTCTCCCACAATTTATTCAATTTCCTTCGTTCCTTGGCAGGCATCTGGTTGTAGTGAACTCCTTCCATTCCTGGGATAACGATTCTATGTCGTAGCAATGAACATATTATTGAATGTTGGAAACAGGAGCCGGCATAGGTTTTTATGTTGATTAATCCTTTTTTTAGTAGCTCCTTTGGGGTGGGTACATAACCCCGAACTAACAAGGGTCGATACTCCCCAACCTTCAGCTCCATGAAATATACAATCGACAATTTCCAGCTGCTTCCCTCCTCTTGATACAGTTCCAGTGAAGCCAGCAAATATTCAAGAGCCGTATTGACATTAGGCTCAATTGAGTTTAAGGATGTGTAAATCAAATAGGGGGTGATGAATTTCCTCTGCTTTTTCTCACCAGTTTCCGTATGCTCCAACTCTGTTTGTATATTAAGACCCCCTCGTATGCCTCTGTAGTGAGTAATCAGTTGTCTCAAGAGATAATGTAAGTCGGCTTTTGTTAGCTGAAATGCAGTTTCAAAGCTTTCAACTTGTGCGTCAAAATCATAGGTAAAAATTGCAATGGTCCCTCTGTGTACTGATGTTGTTAGCCTGAAATTTCCAGTGTCGAGATTCGAGGGCATGAATGTTGTGACTGACCGAGTTCCACCGCTCATGGCGTTTTCGCAATAATGCTCGTCCAGATTGGTGAATACGTAACTGCACATCCCACATTCATGTTTCAATTGATAGTGTAAAGAATAAGCTTGGAATCTTGAGAATTCGAGCCCACATTCTTGAATTAGACACTTGAATGATCGGGCTGGAACCTTTTTCCGTTCATCAGATTTGATTATGGAAATACGGACACGCTTTTTCGGAATAGGAGAATCCATTTTTATTTTGAGGGGGGGAAAATGGAGAGGTTATGCAGCTTTGCGTACTCTGACAAGTGCACTGAACAGTTGACCTTGGCCCTTATAATAGGATTCAAATCTTTATACGGATTTATAAAAGTGTTATATGGTCTCTTTGGTAATCTGGTGTGATGATGGAACCATCGCTCCTCCTCTCTAAATATCTTAATCGGTGCAGGGAATTCCTTCGGCTTTTGCTCTTTAAGTGTTAGTTTTCTTGGATGAGGGTGTTGGCGAAACCTATCTCCACATCCACCAAAACAAGCTCCGTAATATTGCGACTCTGCAAAATAATATTTCACAAAAGCGCAAACGTTGTGCTGTGAGACGTCTCTTTTGAATCGAGCCAGACACCTTTGACATTTAGATGCTATAGTTTCATGATGGGAGGTGGATTTTTGACCATAAAAACATTGAACTCGGGTACTTTGCATTATTTTGTACTGAGAGTCTCAGACATGTAAACTTGAGCATTTGACTTGATCCTTCCTGCCACTTCACCTCCATGCTGGTGTAAACTCGTAATTCCACAAAGTCCACATTTAACAAGGGTATTTTGACGCATTCCTTCCTTTGTCAAAGTTAGTTTCGTTTTGTGACTCCAGTCCATATGACTTTTTTTACAACTAAAACAGAGATATCTTATGATATCGGCCCTACCGATCACTACGCTTGTTCGTTTGAAACTTGAACGAAGGCAAGGCCCATTAAATCCGGTATACATTATACTTCATAGCGCACGTACGCAGGCTTACAAACCGGACAAATGTTTTGTATGACTAAAAATGTTATATTATCCTCTGATGTGAACATTATTAATGAATTATGCCTAACATCAGAATATTTGGTGTGGCACATCATACAATATAACCTGCTGATGTATCTTTCTCTAATATGGTGATCTATTGTGCAATGAAGATGTATTTTCATGGATGCGGATCCCTACCACATGGACAATGGTATTGTACGGTACGATATATTACATTATCCTCCGTTGTAAAAAATACTAATGTATTTAATCTAAAATCCGTATAAAATGTATAGCAAATAGTGCAAAGAAACCGGCGGACGTGTCTCTCTCTAATGTGATCGTTGAGATTAAATGTTGTTGGTGGCATCACTCTGTTTTTTCATACACATTCTTTTGTTGGAGACCTCTTCTTTAAAAATAATTTTATGGCAATCGCCACATGTTACCTGTACTTTATACGATTCCTGGGCAAAACTGCAGCTTTTGTAGATACGATGAACAAAATTGCTTGTACTTTGCTTGCAACTACTACACTTGTACAGTTGATTTTCAACTTTAAACAAGGATCGAATACATTCGCCAATTTCAAACATCCCGACGAGGCGTAGTTTCAGTCCAATTATGAGTGTTTATTTCTTGATAGCACAATCCACACCTCAATTTATAGGAATGAATTTCTATATGCTCCAAATATCGAATAGTATGTTCCTTTACAAAATGTTTATGCTCATTTTGACAAAACTGACAATAAAGTGTTTGTACGTTCCCAGTTTCCATTATATCGGCGTGCTAACACAGGTCCAATCTCAAGTTCAGCTCGTGCGATCCTCTGTTTGAAATAAAATCTGTCCAGAACAAAGAACTCCCAGTACTTCTGTCTATATCTAATTAAATGACTGGGGTTTTCAAAGAGAATTATACGGTTTTGGCCGAAATGTACTTTCCTACCGTCTAGTTGAGGAAGAACTTCCATTCCTGGAATTCAGAATTCCAATGGATCTGAAATAGCAATCCCAACACTCTCTCGGGTTAATAAACACTCGCCACATTCTGAAATTGTCACAACTACAAGCCGTAATGTCCCGGCAAGTCAAACAGGCGGCAGACATGTGAAATGGATCATCGTGGAATTTCATGTTCTTGAAATATAGTCGAAATGAAACACTCTTCACATTGACCCTGGCACGGAATATCAAAACACTGATATTCAGCTATACAATAACATTCATTTTCGCATTGTCTACATTTGTGAGGCATTTAATAAACTGTTACTTTTAGCCAACAGTTCCCGCACAAAAACCGCAATTAAAATGACTATAAGAATACTAATAAATATTGTTAATATAGTTGTGTATTTATTGATTCTTAACAGCCCACGATCCAACGAATTTCTCTCGTCACGAATAAATTTTAATGTCTGCTCCGATAAGTAAGCGTTTATAATAGAGTTGAACAGAAGATCATTATATACTTCACTATAATGATATCGATGTTTTCTGAGAAACTGTTTTGAGGTGCCGTATTCGGTTTGTGTTTGTGATACAAAATCGTTCAGATTCTCGGCAGGGGCGCTAGATACAATTAAAATGATTGTGAGGCCCAAGTAGCATAATAGGTTACATGCAGGAGAATTCCCCAAAAACCTCGTCATAAGTCCCTGTTCTTATAAATTCAGCTTTTAATTTATCTATCCCCGCAAACCACTTGTTGTCCTTAAATCTACTTTCCGGTATAGCCCTATCAAGAAAACATAATGAGTGACGATCTCTTACTCTTGAACAAGCTACGTAGGTGGCTTGGGAGAAATACTCGGATTTGGCCAAAAAAATTGCAATAGAGTCTTCTGTAGAACCTTGGCATGCAAAATAGGATCGTGCCCAGCCTAATTTTAAAGGGGAATATGTTAATTTGATTTTGCTATCTTTATAGGGATGCTGAATATAGTCATTAACGGGAAATATTGGAACAGATCCATTTAACGTGTCCCCTACAACTTTGTCAAATTTTACAAAAATACAGGCTGGATTTGGATCTAGAGGCTTATCGCAATCATATTTAAAATATTCGACCTGCCCGATTGAGCCATTTACTAGGTGGGAAGGCAAGGAAAGGTTTCGGGTTAGCTGAACTCTAGCCGATTTTGACAAGTACAATTTCAGCTCCGACTCTTCAAGTGGTGGATGGGCTGGCGATTGGCTAGGTTTTATTTCATAAACTCGGTTTCCTAGTTCTAATAGCCTATAGTAATTGTATAGGTTAACAAGCCGATTTGTCGGATATATTCTAACACAAGTTTTAAATCGTCTAGCCTCTTCCTCGGGCAAATTACTTAATTTCCTCGATTGAATAAACCCCAAGTCCTCATCTGTCAAACTCTTATTTCGCAGTCGATGCAAAAAACTCTGAAAGAATAAATCACCACGTTGCCTACACGCTTCTTTCAAACTGAAATTAATTTTGATGCTACGGTACAGCTTTATTCCAACTGATGAAAAACGACAAACTCTATCGGGATTATCCCATAGCAAATCGTCGTTAAAGGGTGCGAGTTGACAGAAATCGGAAAAAATATTAAATTTATATTCCCGAAAGGGAGGTCCGAATTTTTCGCTTTGCAGAGTAGGTGTGATAAATATGCAATTAATTGTGCCCCGCACTGTCCTAGTTCATCGATTAGGAGCCAAGTCTTATTATTAAGTCGTTGTCTCAGAGCTTCTGAAATGTCAAAATCATTAACCCAGAAGGATTCCCACGAATCGGCCTCCTTGTAGTCAATTAAAAACTCGCTATGTAAAGTAGTAGCGTTATTTATTGCGACTGCTACCCCTACAGGAGAACATACAATAGCAGATTGCTTATATTTTGTTATGAGATCTGTTATTCGAGAAAAGAGTAAACTCTTGCCCGTGCCAGCTCCACTCTGAACGGTTGCTTGAAACGAATTTATAATCTGATCTCTTAACGGTTTCTTTAGATGAGCCTCAACTTGCCCTAAAACCTTACTTTGGGATGGAGTTAGTGTATACGTATTGTCAGTTTCAACTTGCCTCAATGCGACCCGTTTCCGCTTGCTTATGTTCTTGTAAAACTTTGAGTATGTTGCCACTGAGTGTGAGAACTCTGCCATTCAGTGCAGGGAATCAGTAAACGACTAAAGATGTTGTGATCTGAGAAAGTCTCTTCGAAATCATTTTAAGAAACAGACAGAATGATGTGATTGGTCTAAAAGAAAGCGTCTGGGCCGATACCAGATAAATTCAATTTGTGCATTTAATCATACCTGGATTTTCTCCTGTGAGAATTACTCACACTGCATTGTAATGTAATTTAAAATCTATTTTGGTTTAAATGCCCACCGGAATTCAACAAATCAACGATAAATCAAATTTAAAATCAATCACGGTCGGAGAGAGGTGTAAGGATTTTTATTCCTTTCCACATGTGATTATCGCAGTTATTAGGAAACGGAATTCCCCATTGGATTCAACAAATCGGATTTAAAATCAATTTTGGACATCATCAAAAAAAACCTTTGACACATGTTTTATCCACACACATTAACTAAATTTAATTTAAAAGCAATTTGAACAAAACGAAGGAGCGACGATAATTTAATTTCAAATCAATTTATTTCCAATTAAGCTGCACCGAATAGAACGGTTGACAGTGGCTGTATAAATACAAATAATTTTACTAGTCTTCTGTCTCAGTTGGTATGAGTAACACAGACGAACAATACGAAAGTTTTGAAACTGATTTCGATCCTACAATTTTACAAACGTTATTCGGAGAAGATTCATTTCTATTGGAGATCCCTGACGAAATGCCAAAAGATATGGCCAAGCTGAAAGCTATGATGGACGAACACAGTTCCAGGCGAAAGCAGAAGATAATACCCAAGGTGATTCCAGAGGACTTTGAAGAATATTCGACCGAGAGGACTGACGAGTTTTACAATTTAAGCGATGCAGTCGAACTGGGAAACGTATTTATTCGCAAATACATTGACCCGTTCAAGGGAATCTTCTCCGTGTACTTGATGAAGAGAAATGACCGCAATCCCAACACAGAAATCAAAGATACGTTTATATCTATACCACAATCATTTCTCGGTGATTTCATAGAAAAGGGCTATAAGCTTCTACAGGAAGTGGATTTGCTAGAATTTGGGGAAAGGCTTCCCCGCTTGGACAACGATGCGGGCAGACTGGATAACATGGAGGATGAGATGTACTGGGACCCGATTACCTACGAAGAAGCTGGACAAGGGACTTACCTTATTCGACCGTATATAAACAAACTTGGAGTCTACAACTTTAGAGTAGTTATGACACGGAGGAACAAAATTAACTATCCGAGGTGGGTGGGTCGATCCATGACTTTCAACATTGGCCAGTTTGACCGGTTCCTGGAGTATTTGAATAAACTTCTCGCCGAAATCAAAGAGGAATGAGCTAACAAACCAAAACGAGTTGTGGGATTCCAAGGAGATAAAGGACAAACTAAGGATGACGATTAACTGTCGCAAATTGGATTGTAAATTATGTATATATTTAAATTTGAGATTTGTAATAAAAGGATTTTGATCTGAGAGGCAGATTGAGGCTTCTGGTCGGAGAGGCAGATTGAGACTTCTGGTCTGAGAGGCAGATTGAGACTTCTGGTCTGAGAGGCAGATTGAGACTTTTGATCTGAGAGGCAGATTGAGATTTTTATCTTAGAGGCAGATTGAGATGTTAAAATTATGATAAAAAAATTTAAAAACCTTGTCAAAAACCTTATTTGATGATTCAAATAAAACCAAAAAGCGAATTCCCGTGTTCAATTATTTCAAGCATACAAAATTTTATTATTTCATTTTATACAAGTCATTATTCTTCAGACATCCCAAACCAACAATATTCCCGGAAGCAATTTTGGCAAAACCGAATACATGCATGTTCAGGCGTTCTTTGAGGGCAAACACAAGGCTCCCAGCATTCCTCACCTTCTCTCCCTCGACATTCATGCTCCATTTTCCACTTCCACTGAAAATCACAAAGAAAGAGGGTTAGGTTACGTCTCAGTTGACCGGTTACAATTTACATACCCTCACTGATAACAGTCCATCCACAATTCATAGTAATATCGGAAGCAATATTCGCAAAATCCAGGACAGGGAGTGTCCGGCGTCCGTTGATCTGGTGGGCAAATGCAAGGTTCCCAGCATTCGTTCCCGTCACGCCCTTGACATTCGTGTTCCATTATTCTTCTCAAATTGGGCCAATCAAAACAGTCTCAATAGTCACGTAAAAAAATATTAAAAAGGAAGGAGGTTAAGTTCACTTGTCCAGTAATTGTACTAAACTGTTGTACGTTCAGTTCCAATCTACCGTTAGAAAAGTCACCACCGCTTAAAACTGGAAATCCGTCACAAAGTTCGTTGTTGTTACGAATCGCAACTGGCCTCCAATATTCAAGTAAACATGGATACTGGTGGTCGAAATTGACTGTGTAGTCTAAAGAAATGTAGGTATTCATTAGACTCTTGATCCTTTATAAGAGACCCGCAACAAACTCTGGCAGATCACTTCTGGAACTTGTTGATCCGGGTCCACAGCTCTCCGTGTAATAGTTGGCTTTTGTGGAACGATTCGGTCGATCCTTGCCCTGTCAGTGTTTCTCTCCATCTGAGTTCCCTTTCTCCGTACTTTTTCCCGATCCGAACCCCTCCTCGAATTAGAATCACTCCAACTGTCAACGCAATGGATCCGGAATGGATTTCATTCATTTCACCAACCGAGAAAGAAAAGTTGATGGAGGCACTGCAAGGAGCCCTTGACGGGAAGCACAGCTTTGACGGGTCAGTACTCTGCAGTATTCTTCCCGAGTGGAAAAACGATACATTCTCTGCTTTGCCTGCATTCGGAATTGAGACACTGCTTTTATTACTTAAAAGTGCATACCAGGATGATCTTTTAACCACCATCCTTTTTGTAAGAGTGGCATCCACATTGTTCAATTCTCTTTGCCGTGGCAAAAGGGTTAGTGGCGTTGCCGACTTTGAATTAAAACATAAAAAACTATACACAGAGTACTCTATGGATGTTGCCTTCTTGGCGTCACTTTCGGGTAAGATGGCCTATGCAAAGAAGGGACATGGAAGAATGAAACGGAGTGAATTTCATCGACTTGCGAACCGCACAAACTATAAAGATGCATCGGACGTATTGACTCCTTACGGTGTACGAATATTGCACCCCATCATTAATCAATACCTGTTGCATGAAACGCTGTTTGAGAATTTGGTCGAGACAGCCTTTGAATTATATAAAGAGTAAATATTCATCCACCCTTATCATTTGGTTAGTGAACCTCTTCCATCAACATGGTTCCTTACTACGAACGAGAAGAGTTTTACTCTGTCACCCAAGCCATTAAACTGCCAAAGATACGCATACGACAACATTGGCTAAATGGATCTCATAACATTCACTGGAAAAAACTATCACATTTTCAAATCCCGGACACTGACCTTACCAAATTAATTGAAATACTTGAATATTTTATCGCTAAAATTGAAGAAAACAACCTGGCTGATCTCCCTTCTCAACATCTCGACAACTCTGGACTGGAAATCTGCCCAATCAAAGTCAGGAACTGGACCATTCACCTTATACCACAGTTGGGTAACTCTTGTATTTTCAGTTTAGACGACAGCAAAGAGTTCATTGAGCTTTTAAAGGAAATGGAGTTTCAGATTGACTATGAACTGGAATACCGAAATAGGGGTGATGACATATCAGATTCCTGGTAACGAGTCAAAGAGCTGTATATATATAAATAATTGTGTAAAAAATCTTAAAATCCAAAAAAAGTACAAAATAAAAAATCTTTGTTCTGTTCAGGATAAAGGCCAAAAACCATATTACAACCGATTTTATTTATTACCCGGTTCGCATAGAGAATCAGCCCCGAAAGGGTTAAATACTCCGCCCGCTCGAAATTTAAAACTCTCTTTCCCGGATCCTAAAATTAGCGAAAATGGCTAATTGTTATAAATTAGGTAATTGTTTTGATTGTATTTCGACATCCGGATGTGCGTGGTATGTTTTCGAGGAGACGGCGGTGTGTATACCATCCAGGTCACAGGTTGAGGGATTCACCCAAAAGTTTGTGGATGGATTCCAGGATATTTGCCCGAAAGGGCAGCGGAAAGAGGACTTTTGCCCATCCTGCCTCTTTGGAAACATAGGTAACAAGTCCTGCTCCCCCTTTCATATTTTCGTCATTTTAATTTCATCTTTGATTTCAGGTGGTATATTGATCATCCTAATGATGGGACTACTTCTAACCGGAATATATATGTTCTACACCTGGTACTACAAGAACAAGGTCGAAGCGGACCAAGCCGTTGCAGTCACGGAACAGTATAGGGATATGTTCTGGAGAGGCATCGGCCGGAAACCAACTCCAATTCCTGTCCGCCTAACGTCAAAGCCACCGATACCGCCTGCCCGTCTCACCGTTAGCCGTACAGTTCGAAATCGATCACCTACCCCTTCCAGATCAATTACCCCTTCTCAATCTCGTGAAGTTTCAGTGGTTTCACGCAAATCCGAATCCCCGTTCAGCTCAGAAGAGGATTCAGATTCTTCATACGCCCCTTCCAACGTATCTTCAAAAATCTCATCCGTTCCTCCAACTCCTCCACTTAAATTCAGGCTTCGTAAATATCAGAAATAATTCGAAATAAATATTCAGCATTCAAAATTCAATTATGTTGTATTCATTTATAGCATAGCACGGGTAGTTTATACTATAGGGCCATTCATATATAAACACACTATAGTATATATTTTAGTTTTACACGGCATAAATCCAGAAATACTCTAAAACACGAGTTTTGACCATATTTGCATTTTATTAAATCGGAATTTATGAGCGGCCCTTAATTGGACTATCTTCTAATTGTTATCACTTACCTTCCTCCTCAATCTTTCTCCTTTCCAATCCGTTTCTCCGGCAAAATGGATAATTCCTGTTTCTCCTTAAACTGCACAATGTGCAATAATTCAACGAATTGTGAGGTTTTCGTACTGTACGAAGGGGGTGTGTCGGCTTGTTTACCGGAATATAGCCTAATTAAGGGGGCCGTTCAAGGCATTTACCGCAACGGAGGACCCTGCCCAGCATCCATGAAAAACGCCCCCTTTATCATCTTTCCCGAAAAAACCACCTCAATCTCCGATATTAGTAAGCTATGATTTATCTATTTTTATGATTTAGCTATTTTTAGTTCTAAATTCATTTTTTATTTTGCATAGCTGGAATAATTTCATGCATATGGTATGTCTTCATGCTGGCTCTCATTGTCTACGTACGTCGAAAGGCCATCGGCAAAAAACTGGCCGGATGGACCATTTGGACGCCGTGGACACGTAGCACCCCCGAGCACCTTCGAGGTTTCGAGCCCCGGTCCGCCCAGGAACTCCAGAGAGAGCAGATTGCTCTCGACATTCAATAACCTACCTAATCTAATAATCCTAATCTAATAATAAATGCATCAAAATAGATTCCATTTTTATCGATTTATTTACTGCCAGGCTACTACCCGGGCACTAACCACCAGCCGACCGGGGGATCCCCCCATGCCTTGGCTACCTCGTGGTTTAAGTGTCCTATTCCACAACTACTGTGCTAGTTAATGTTTTCGACCACACAACGACGGAAGCATCCTCCGTGCTGACAGTGCTATTGATTTTCTGAGCGTTTGCGTATAGACTGAAAGCAAATTATCAATTAGATACGCTTGGATACACATAACGACAAATCTTTATAAAACTTAAGGCCCGTTCTATAGCGACAAGATACCAATGAAATAGGATCAATTGCCTTTAAAATTTTCAAATCCCTTTCTTTGGGACATATTATTTTAGATTATAAGTACAATTGGGCCGATGGAGCCGCCCCCCCCCCTAGGCAACTATCAAAACACGCCTATTCGAAAAATTCTTGTTAATCTTGCCTGGTTTTGGACTAAAGTGTTAAGTTATTTCGCTATTAACTTAAATTTTATGGAAAGGGCATTCCAAAGAAATCAATTTTCGACTAGTCCCATCGAAAAGCTTCGGGAAAATAGCGAGCGAGTAGACGAGCGAGCTCGAATTCCGTGAAGACAGCGAGCTCAGCCAGCGAGCTCAAAAAAACGTGAAGACAGCGAGCTCAAGAATTTTTTTTTAAAACTACCTATCGCGCTCAATACTCTTCCGATCGCGCCGCGATTTCTTTTGTTACTCATGAAAATAAATTTCCCTCGTGATACAACACTTAATTTTAAAAAAATCAAGCGCTTTTAGAGTATGTCAAATTTACAGCGAGCTATATCTTAAAACTTTGAGCGACGGGATTTCAAGAAGTTAGATCGTGTAACAGCAGTATGATAGAGTTCTAAGAACTTTGAACCTTGTCGCGTCCTGTTACACGCAATAACAAGCGCGCTAGCTCGCTTTAAGTAAAGGCGCTTTATTTCAAAACTTTAAACGCTTGGATTTCAAAAAGTTAGATCGTGTAACAGCAGTATGATAGAGTTCTAAGAACTTTCGACCTTGTCGCGTCCTGTTACACGCAATACCAAGCGCGCTAGCTCGCTTTAAGTAAAAGCGCTTTATTTCAAAACTTTGAGCGACGGGGTTTTCAAAAGGTTATGTCGTGTAACAGCAGTATGATAGAGTTCTAAGAACTTTGAACTTGCTCGGGTCCTGTTACACGCAATAATATGCGCGCTAGCTCACTTTAAGTAAAGGCGCTATATCTTAAAACTTTGAGCGACGGGATTTCAAAAAGTTAGTAAAACAGGATACGTAATATTCGCCGCGCTACCACAATTTAAGTACATACGGTAAATCTTATATTGGTTAGCGACTAGATTAAAAAAAGGTGGATAGTGTAACAAACTTAGTTACGAAGTTTTCGTAACTCAGGACGAGGCCAAGATTACTTGATTACTTGGGGCTGTAACAGGTTATGTTTAAAAGGTAAGGCTTTAAAAAACTGATGCTTTGACAATGTTTAAATCGTAGAACTATTGTCGCACGTTGATCATGATCACATAATTCAGATATGATCTAACAAATGCAATGACGTAATGGAAAGCCGCCATAAAAAATTTTTTGTTTTGTCTCCAATTTGTTTTTGAAAAAACTTTCCATTACACCTTTGGGCTGCGTTAAGCCATCTTGAGACAAGGCCTAACGATGTATTTTCAAAAGAATTTGTTAAATTGTATTCGTAAGCAGTTGTCCCTAAATGATCAACAACATGTTACGAAAGTTGAGAGTCTAATATTTTTGAAGTAAAAATTGCCATTAATACGAAATATTATATGCTATTTTTTTTACTCGTGGTTTCGTAACTCGATTGCTTACATATTTACATCCGCAAGTACGGATTGTTTGAAAAGATGGGATGGGCAAACTGTGATTGCTGGGAACGGTAAGTTCTCCAAATGCACTCTCCCAACGTCTTTGAAAATCGTTGAATCCTCTTCGAATTTGTTGTACAGTCCATTGATTAGGTAGGTCATAATTCCCATGCACAAACTGAATGCGCAAATGTAAATCAATCTGCAAATAAATCATTATGTCAAAATCAACGAACCAACGATGTACATATGTTGTTTCAAGAAGGTTAAAGCTATTGAGAACTATCTTGTATCTGGATCGACACATTTTAAAACCGTTTTATTGGATAGGGTTTACATTTTTTCCATGCTGAACATAATTTTTTACGCTTTGAAAACTTATAAGGAATTGAGGAATTAACGCAATTTTGAATATTTGTGTATCATATAAAATTGGGGCAATTTGTGTAAAAGTTTAAGTATGAGTTTTTGCCTCGTTTTCTGGTTTTAGCCATTAGTTCTAATGTGCATTTTAGAAGGCACGTCTCTTTGTGGAATTCATTACTCTCTCTCCGGGTCTCTCCCCAGCCGCTCAGAGACACATCTTCTCTTCGTTTGTCCGGAATTTGTGTAAATTGTCCGCGAACGTAGCATTTTGTTTTAGAATGTGTATTTTGAGGGACATATGGGTTTCATGGGATTGTGACCTTGTTGTGGGTTTGACCTTTGACCTATACGGGATCTGAATGCAAGAAATGTTAGAGGTTGTAGTAAAGGTCAATTTTAAATATAATTGGTGACCTTAGGTCACGAGGTCACGTCAGGATTTTGCATGCAGATAGTTAGTTAGTTAGTTATTTAGAAAGTTAGTTAGCTAAATTACATAAGGGGTAGGAAATAAGGGGTTGGAGGCTGGTTCGTCTCGCGTAGCCAGAAGCCAAGGAAACAGCGGGAATTCGAGGAAGAGGTCCGAACGAGAGGAAGGAAGAGCCAACCAGCCGAGCTGCCGGATCGAGTTCTGGGTTGCTGTACTGGAACATCGCAACAAACCGTAGGTTTGTCTCGGTTTGCCTCACTCACTAAGGGTTTGGTTTGTCAACCTTGAGGGAGCAACTTGAGATTGTTGGTTTGTCGCACTCTAGGTTCGCACGATATTGTAATGGGGTTTAGTGAGACTGGACTGTAGGGTGCATTAGTAGGTTATTGTGTACTGAGTGGATCACAGTACACGGGTTAGGTTATCAGTAGTTGGAATGCAACGAAAGAGTTAGTGTATCAGAAGTTAGTGTTGAACTTGGGTTATGGAGCAATTAATTATCGGTAGTATTGGTCAAGGGTCAACAGGTCTTTGGTTGTGTTGTGCATCTCTCACCTACGGTATTGTATATTAATTGAATGTATTGATACGTGCGTACTGTGTTCTTATTGCGTATTGTGTACTGTGTCCTTATTGCATATTGTATATTACTGCATTAGCTAATTATCTGGCATAATTAGCATTAAATGAACTCGTGTGAGGGATTTATTCCCAATAGTTTGGACCTCTAAATAATATTCCTTACAGTATGTTAAGGAGAATAATTTAATGAAATTATATCAGTCAAAATATGTCAAAATTATGAAGCATACTATTGAATTTATAGACGTAGACAGGCATTTATACCAGAATTATGAGGAATAATTGACCGCGTATAATTTTAGAATTATCTTGTAAACGCATAAGTGAATGTTATAAATGTGTCAATTGGTAAATGTGAAATCATAGGTTATAAAATATTAGATATCAAACTGCTTGTGACGTAGATGGTAAAAAAAGAAGAGTAGGTTACAATGGGACACCCACGGCACGGCATTTGCCTGGTAACCTATTTAGTATTTATTATGGATGAAAAGTAGCATTTTAGAGCTTCAATCTATTAATAAGTTGAGTTGCTATACTAGCGCAAGTGGTAAAGTGAGGAAGCTGTTACTGCTTGTAGTACGGGGTTCGATTCGATATAAGTCCAGCTCCAGCTCCCCCCAATTTAAGTCAAGCCCACGAAATGTGGAGCCCGTGAATCTTTGGCATATGCAACCCCTTCAATTAACAGAAAGAATATCAAGCCCCGTCGCATACACCGTCTGAGTAAAATGGGACGTTAAACTTGATATTTTTTTATCTATTATTAAGGTATGAAGGAGCTCAGACTACAAGGTAAAGTTAATATAAAATATATAGGTAATATAGTTAGCTATAACATATCAAAAATGTAGAAAAATTCCCCGTCCAGGATTGGAGAAATTTGCAATTTATTAACTTCTATTAATTGTATGTATTTCAAGTTAGATTTTGCTATTCCATTTTGCCCCAACACAATACAATAGTATTTAGTTGTATGGGAGTAGGGAATTGTGCGATTATATTTGTAATGGTTGCATGCAGGGAAGATAGATATCCAAACCCAGGGACATGATAATTCGACTAGTCTAATAAGGGTACGTATGTGAACAAGCTTCAAGGATCTTGGAGATTCTTAGTTAGTTGTAAGTTCTTATATTTAAGTGATTGGAATTCCCTAAGGGGTTAAACTATATGAATGTACAGAAAAGTTGTAAAACTTCCAGAAAGTTCGATGTCGAAGTGGCAGTAAAACCTTGTAAAAGTTATTGAATCTGAAATGTCAAATGTACGAAATTGTGTATGACGTGGCTATGAAACTCACCCTAAATAGACCTTTTGAAAAATCCTATAAACAATATGATATAGTGTTAGAATAAATAAAGTTTATAGGATTTGTCTAGGGTATTATAACTTGCCCCGGCCTCGAACCCCCGGTTTTTTGACCGGGCTTACTTCTAGTGATCTCATATTTGAACCAACACTTGTAAAATAACTATTAAACGATTAGTAAAGCAACTAACTATTTCTAATCGATAGTAACTATTTAAAATACAATTTAAAATTCAGGTATTAAACGAATTGCGAGCTGTCGTAATCTTTTACGACGTCTCGATAATTAACAATAGGTCATAAGTCATGACGTTTCTCAAGAACAATGGCTTTTCTATTCTATGACTTGCATGTGTCTTGTCAGTTTTTACTCATTCGTTTAGTGTCCGCTGCTCTCCTTTAGTTTCAATTCTATTCAGTTGATTTTTAATCATTTATTTAAATCCTTCAAGATGCAACGGTTGCCATTATTTTTTATCATTTTGTTCTTCGTCTGTTCGGTAACATCGGTCACAAAGAAACCAGGCGTACCCAAATCTGACTACAAGAATGAATCTTTTAGTAATTGCACTTGCCCTACCTCAGCCAAGACGGGCGATACGATATGTGGAAAATCAATACTTCAAAAAGCAAATACGGCAAATAATCAAGAGTTTTGTGAACCAGAAACGATTTACTCTTGTGGCGCATTTCATGTCTGGCGAGTTGGTGACGCTTGTACCAATCACAAGAAAATTTGCGAGGAAAAGCCTTCACCCAATTTGCCTGCTTTTACAACTGCTTTCTGTGTAAGAATTTAAATTTATTCATTGAAATACACTTGAGCGATTCTTTATGAGCGAACTTTATATACATTCTGACAAACTATACATTCCGTCTCTTGTGGTTGACCAGCTAAGTTTCGGCCGAACCAGTCTGCAAGAACAGGTTTTAGCTTTTGCTACGTTTCTGGTGTAATATGTACTTTAAATTTGCAAACTTGCATATTGCCCCATAAACCAGTCCATTTTAACTGTAGTAAACCTTTTGTGACTCATCTCGAGATACCTAGATTTGTTGATTACACTGGTTACACTTTAGTCTTTCATAAAACAAAATTAGGAAATTCGATAACTAACGGTAATTTCAATTTAAAATCCATCGGACATTGTTATTTCAACCCTTACAAGGGAACATTCCCAACTGTACCACCCCGATATTTTTTAAACTGGTCTCATTCGAAAGAGGAATTAAAATAATGAAACTTTAATATAGGAACTATGGGTGCATAAAATATATTTGACCTAGTAAAGTGGGTGGGAAGGTCAAGGACCGCGAGTTTTACGTGAAAGACTAGCATGGGCGAGAAAAGTTGAGTCGCGTTGAGTTGAGCATGAGTCGAGTTTTCCACTTTTCACCTCTTTTCGCTGGAAAGTCGCGATGGAGATAGGGGGTTAACATTCGAGGACCCTCCAAATTAGTATTGCGCTGAACCAGCCTTTTCGCAAAATCCAAACGGGGATTTACCATAGGAATCCCTCAAACAGCGCTAGGTCTCCAACTTTCCGACCTACTTTACTAGGTCAAATATATTTTATGCACCCATAGTTCCTATATTAAAGTTTCATGATTTTAGTTCCTCTTTCGTATGAGACCGGGTTGAAAAATATCGGGGTGGTACAGTTGCGAATGTTCCCTTGTTAGAAGAAACGCCCATTTTATAGCCTTCCAGTTCCAGCCTTCATCCGATGAGCATTCAGAATTAGATCTATTATTTCTTAAATTGAAAATACGGTTGATAAAACCTAAAATTAAAAACAATAATTTTTTCCTGACTAATCTTATTACAATAGGAAATGAGAGCATAGTGTAAAGAGGTATGTCAGATAATCGTTAAAACTGGCCCAAAATCGGAGTCTCTTGACTCGACATGACTGACCGCGTGACATAACATTTGGGATTCATTCACAGCACTTTTTTTATAATTAATTAAAATTTTTAACATTTTTTGAAGGTGAAAAATAAGACTAAGACTAATTAGGACAATGTTCCACGCGACTCCATAATTCCTTAAGGGTGAGTTATTATAAATATGGGATACAAAATGATTTCAAGTTGTTGCAAAGCATTTCTCCGCTTTTAAAAGGTTAAACAGCGTATCTTAACTTTCGTCGTGAAACAATAATGATTGAATGTCATGTGAAGCTAAAGTAGTGTATAAAACCCTCTCTGCTCAATCAGTAGGTCATTACATCCGGAAAAATAGACGCTGAAACCTAAATCATCCCAAGCATAACGCAGAGAAAATTTCGGATCGAAAAAACCAATTGGCTTCAAATATTTTCTTCAACTGGATTTTAATATAAATTTAATTGTCAAACCTAACAATTTATTCGTTTCAGATTCCAGTCATATATATTATATAATCTTGATTGGATAAATAAAACCGTTTGAAACGGGTTTACCTTTGACAAATGTGTGTATCTTTCTTGATAGCAAGTTTAAGTCCTGCAAGACGGGAGGCCTTGATCGTCTTGATGAGAAGTCCCTCCTGGTTAGGTTCCCATTTCGGCCAATTCCAACTGCATATTATTTGTAGGCATCTTCTGACCCAATCCGAGGTCTTTTCCCCAAAAGCGTGTCCAGCCCGCTGCATTCGGCTAAACCGTGCTCTTCGTCGACAGGTTATGTTGCTATAGGAACGTGCATTCAACAGGAGCCGAATATCAATAGCCCCCAGGACGCTTGAAGCTATCGTTTTGCTGTCCTCCGTCTGCTTGGGGAAACATGAAACTTTCGAGCACATGCCCATTAGACAAGACGCTACCTTACCCTGACCACATGTCATGCAATGTTCATGCGTTACTCTGTCTTCTCTATCACGCGGATCCTGAGACGCCCCGTAGTTGCTGGGGTGAACCATTATGACCTGCCCTAAGGGGATGTTTTTGACCTCTGATCGTTCGAGCCCAGCCCCTGAGCCCTTTTTTAAATGCTTGCATCTTGGATCAAATTCCGAAATGATTACAAATTCTGTAGCTTTCATCTGGAAATTTGAGTCGGACCTTTTGCCTACGGTATTAAACCAGAAACATGACAATGTAAGGGGAACCTGAACTGGAGCCCAAAAATAAAAATACGACCCGAGCTACCTACCCAGTGAAATTGAAACAAAAGTTTACAAGGGTTTATAATTGAAACTTGAAAATATGAATTCAGTTTGAAGGTAATTTCAATAGTTATCATCATTATAAGTAGGAAACGAATTTTCTAATGTGGACTTCCCGTTTATTAGTATAACACGACAAAACGAAACTTCAATCAATACATTTTAAATTGCATTTTAAATTGTATCACATATACCCATACATCTTCTATTTTCGTGAATATATTATGGTCTCATTGTCTCATATCATGTACAGGCGTGACTTCATCTGTCGGTCTATCCAAATGATTGGTCATGTCATATCGTTAGATGCGAGTTACTCTATAGCGTCTCTGGGAAAGAAAGCTAAAAAAATTGAAATAGTTCTTATGTTTTTATTGTAATTCGCTTTCTGTGCAATAATAGCCTAATAGCAACACTATTTTCTGAACTAATTTAGGGTTAGACGTGCAGAAATATTCGAATCATACATCCATTTTTCAAACTCGAATAGGCTGAAAAAAAGTTTAGTTTGCACCCATACCCGATTTCCGTCATAAGTACTCAAAAATCCCCAGACATTAAAGAAAATGTCTATTCGTTTCTCTTGCTTTGTTGGTATATTTCACTACTCATGTTTCTCAATATTTGCGTGTCCATTGTAAATCTTTTTCGTCTGTTATTTTTTTGTGGTGTCACCAGCACCGGCCGCACCCCTTCCTTATGTGCGTTTGAGATTTTTTATTTCATTCGTGTTTTATTTTTCGCTTTTGTTTTATAGGAGGAAGGAAGGAGTGTTCGGTTTGATGATAATCTGCAATCTGTAATTACCTGTCAAATCTGACGGATTGTGACAGTTATTAATTTAATGTCTTCGTTCAATCGTCATGAAATTAAAATAAACTACGACACGATCGACAATTCACTATTTCACTATTTCATAGGTTTTTTCAATTTATTAGAACCTTCGATATTTCCTTCGCGATAATTTGTAAGCACGTGTAATTCAAGGTATGTGTATATATGTATCACTGAATTGCTTTACAAAAGGGTCTAAAGTTTATGGGGGGTGCATAAAATGATAAAATAAAAGTATCTGAATTGTATAATAAACCGATGTAACGGGTGTAACCAAGTGTTGAAAACGTCAGGTTTCGCACTGTTGTCAGTGGGAGTTGTCCCGTATGCGTCAATGATGTTATATTTCACATGGGAGTCATGGGGTCAGGGCTTCGGCTGGACGAAGCAATAAATTAAGACGAAGGTTCCGTTCTGCATTTTGTGAACTTGACCGGGACAACGGGATCATTTGTCCCGGGATTCGAAGGGGCAATTTCATCGATCAGTTTTACTTTGATCCCAGTACCAATCGATGTTATCATTATGTTTACAACGGATGTGGGGGCAATGCCAATCGCTTCTCCTCGTTGTGGGAATGTACACAATCATGTGTTAGGAAAGCCAGTAAAGCCTCTGAATAAAACCGTTTGGATTTATGATTTTTATGGCCAGTTGGTTTAGTACTTATTTACGATACCATGGATGTTGGTGAAATTCAAAATTCTTTGCATTTATTCCTTAATACATAATTAAACATAACAGAACATAATTGAAATCGCAAATGTTACATACATGCTATATTTCGCAATTATAAAGGAATAAGAAGCTCTGTTTTAATTTCAGTTTTGATTGCTTGAGATAATTGAAAAATTTAACTCCATTCCTGCACTCCTAAGAGGGAGGGTCATATAGAACATAAAAGTACGGGGTGATTAAAGTCTGAATATGACTAAAAAAATTATAGACGGGTGAGGCCGTTTAAAGATCTAAAAGATGCATATCTACGCTCAATCGCTAAATTGATCACAAAATACACAAACTTACCCTACATTAGTTATTAGTCCCTAAACAGTATAAGAAATTAGAATAATAAGAATAATTGCAGGCGTAAAATTAAAATATATGAGATATTTCTAACAATCCTGTAAAATGACGATCAACCGTACTCGAATGGATGATCAATCATTTATTAATTTTCTACAAATACGCTTACGTTAGTAATACCTAATATATAGGAACAAAAAATACATGTCTATATTTTCTTGATTTTTTGGCCTATAGTGAAACTCACGTTTTGAGAATTAACATCAAAATCCGCCTATAGCAATTAGGCAATCAAAATGGTCTTAAGCTTATGAAAAGCAGATGTTTTTAATTTATATTTCACGTACCTACTAATTTTCGTACATGCTGTTATCATAAGGATATCAATAATGCTGATTGGAAAGCGTATGTTTTATATTTTTAAATCGACTGGAACGGCAGGCAAATTATTCCTTCTCTCTAGTTTTTTATTTTTAATCAGTCACTGGAATTCCAATAAGCGATTGACCTGAAATAAAATCCGAAATGAGGATATACAAACCCGATCATGACATTCCTACCGTGTTATCATGTTGAAACACTCACATTTTGTGAGTACTTTGTTTACAGTAACTGTACAAACAAAAAAACAAACTGCAACAAAGAGGTCCGCAAGGCTGAGAAGGTCAATGCCATTCGTTAGCCCAGCTACGCCTCCCCAAATGCCTAAAATAGGTCTGCAATCATCATATTATTCTCAAAAGAACAAATTTTAGCAAGAGTGCTCACTCATCTTGTCCCAGAAGTCGTATTGCTGGTGCCGCGCAAGGGCGACAGCATCGTCAGCCCCAAAGTAAATGTGGACGATCGAAGTTGGCGTGTCGTCCCTAAAAACAAATACATATCAGCATTACAGACTAGAGGGTTAAATTTGAAATGCATGAACCATATCAATGCTAATTAATTCCGACTTAATATCAAGCTTCTCAGGGTGGTCGAAGTCTTCAAAGTATGGTACGCTTGTAACGGTCTTCGAGTACTTTATTTCCGTGCAGGCCGGATGGCAGGTCATATTTTTCGACAAACCCTCCGGACATTTAGAATTGTATCCTGATGAGTGGATTTCGTCTAAAAGATCACAAATTAAAAAAAAACTCCTTATGGCAGTTTGATTTTAACAGAAAAATGTCCAGGGCCGTTTATAGTTAGAAAAACATGTCTCAAAAATACAATTTTAACTGTTTTAATTTAGTATAGCCTCTATGTATAGTATAGTTTAGTATAGCTTCAATGGGGATAAATAAGATATCGAGGTTGTTGGGAATGTAAAATAGAAGGCTTGCACGAAACTATACATCAATTAATGAATTTTTAATTTTTTAATTAATGAATAGCGTATGTAATCACGCTCTCTGTCCGTCTGTCCGTGACACGATAGAGGCAAAACGGCTGGACCGATGGACTTTGAATTTGGGACACTTGTGTGGTTCTCAAATGCGAAGGCTGGAAAAAATCGGTTGAACCGCAGGGATCATGCAAAGTACTGTTGACAAGGGAATAGGTTTAAAATAGAGACAAATTGAAGCATACTGACTCGGGCTATAAAAGACTGCACACTGTAGGTTTTATGAATACATTTGGGCTCCAACGTTCATTGGATAAACTGTCGGGCCTTAGTTTTGGGTCATACATAAAACCTGACGATTTAGAACCAATTAACTTCAGTTTACGAAGGAGAGTATCACTGCACTCTGATTACTATTTTTTAAATTCTATCTGCGAATAAATAAATTTATAAAATCTGCCAATAGCTATTTGAAATTATAAAAGTATTGAAGTGAAAAAATGGCCTTGCCTAACACTTTCTTAACACATTCAGAATCAAATGGTCCACAGATTGTTTCATTGTTTCCAACTGTAATAAAATTAAACAATGGGTGGCTTAAGACATGTTTGGTAACTAATCACATCAAGACATTTTTGTGAGCTCGTACCACATTTTTAAATAAAATACAACTTTTTATTAGTAAATAAATCTGACCAGTACCAGTGGTAAAGAGCTTAGAGCAGTTACATTTCTCTGTGATTAAAACAGAGATACATTCTTTTCGACAATTGCTCTCGGTATAGCTTGTGTATTGCTTCAAGAAATTCTCATTCTGGAAATAGCATTGCCGATGTTCCTATACAGTGGTTTTATAAATTGCATAAAAAATTATATAACCGTTTAATAATAAATTTAATTATGAGTTTGTTTCTTTATACGAGTGGCAAACTACGGATCCCTTTATCTGAAACAATGATATCTGCTCTGATGTTGATAAATACCTCGTTGTTTGCAGATATGGGAATACCATTTAAAATAGCTTGAGCCTCTTCATGTGGGGTGTGGACATCAATCTATTGTAAAATAGTAGCAATGAATGACTTTTCATGAACTCTATTTTAACTTAACCTGTCCACTGTGTGTATCACTAATCATGCTCCCAACCGACAACTAATAATATACATGCCCGACCTAAATCACAATGTACTAGTATGTTTGACCAGAAGTATCGTGTTTTTTAAATCATTTAATACTCACCATAAAGGCATTCCCATCGTTTATTGGACAAGCAATATCGTTTTGCTCAAATCGTATCATAAATGTGATGCTTTCTTTTATCCCCGGCATTTTCTGTCGCTTTGGAATCTCTATCCCAATTTTCCCACCTCTTTTCTTTAAAACGTCTGTTGTGAATTCGTGAGAATCAATGTTCCATTCGTTCCATGCTTTGGTGTGATTGTTCATAGTAATCTTATGGTTCACATATTTCCTATCAACCCCAATATGCAATATTGTCAATGCCAACTATGAATACTAGTTTGTATGTATTCATACTTTTAAAGTCTTTGCTGCACCTGGCTCCACGATCAAAAGTCGTTTTGTCGAGAAAGAGGAACTACGAGCCCACAGAGATTCGAACCTGTTCTCTTCAGAAATAGACCCGACCCCCTACCACGTACGCTACGAATGACCAGTTAAAAGGAGAAGGATATTTGCTCTTACTTATCTCATACGAATCGACAAAACGACAATTCATCGTAAAGTCAAGAGCACCAAGGACTTTACCTTTTGAGCAATTCGTCAGGAATTTGATTAAACGAACAACAAGTTCCAATTTCGGTTTAAACTGCTTCAAATATTTCCTCACATTTCCTGTTATAGTTCCATCGACATGCTGCTAGAATGACTGAACAGTCCACCATCCCCTTCATTGAAATTAATTCAACAATATCCATTATTTTTTATAGAAACACGACCATGTGGTATAATATAAAGTAGTAACATGGAATATTGAAATAAATATCTAATTTTTGATACTCACCTTTCACAAAATGATAGAATTTATTTTGAAATTCCAAATATACTTTTTAAAACCTCAACTTAATATAATTAACCGAGCAGACTTGGCGTTATATGTTATTATATGTACCTGTTTAAGCATAGGCAGGATTTGATCCGTGTACAAGGGATTGTCCGGATCGTCGTGCAGTTTCACACTTTTGTCTTTCTCTCCAAATTCTTCTAGATTGAGTGATTTACTTTCATCTGCGGCACCATACCATTAGAGAAGCTGGTTCCCGATTCACATAAACGATCCACAAAATATCGCATAATGCTAGTTAATTTTTTCGACCACACAAAGACGGAAGTGTCCTCCGTGCTATTGATTTTCTGAGCGTTTTCGTATAGACTGAAATCAAAATGTCAATGATTAGATACACTTATACACATAACAACAAATCCTTATAAAACTTAAGGCCTTAAATCTTTAGCGACAAGATTTCAATGAGGTTGAATCAATTGCCTTTTGAAATTTTGTCCTCACTATATTTGGGACATGTTATTTTAGATTATATGTAATACAGGGCAGATAGGGACCACCTTTGGCAACTATCAAAAATGCATATTAAAAAATTTGAACGTGTTAACCTTGTCGGGTTTTGGAAAACTAAAACGTTAGGTTATTTACCAAAACTTTTTGATACCTCCCTCAAATTTTATGGAAAAGGGATTCTAATCCAAATACAAGTGATCTAACCTCCTAAAGTATCGCTAAGGATTTAGGGCCTCGATAAAACTTAGATGACGAATTTCATCAAAAGTCTAAAATAATATGAAGTTGTAACAACGCAAGAATCTAAACCAATAGTAAAAACTGGTTTACAGGGAGGACACAGCTCTTAATCGAAGCTGTTTTCTAAAAATTCATGAATAAATTCAATGTTAGAGATAGTCATTCGATTTGAATCCGGTCGCTATTGATTTAAGGGCTTAGTCATAGAAGTGGATAATCTCAGTTACGAAGTTGTCGTAACTTAGGACGTGGCCAAGATTACTTGATAACGGGCGCTGTAACAGGTTATGTCAAATGAAGAGTTTTAGAAAAAACTGATTTCAACATGTTTAAATCGTAGAATCGTTGCATGTTGATCATGATCACATAATTCAGATATGATCTAACAAACGCAATGACGTAATGGAAAGCCGTCATAAAAAATTGGAGGCCGAGTTGTCCAATTTGTTCTTGAAAAAACTTTTTGAGTTGCGTTACGCCATCTTTAGACAAGGCCTAACGATGTATTTTCAAAAGAATTTGTTAAATCGTATTCGTAAACAGTTGTTCCTAAATGATCAACAACATGTTACGAAAGTCTAATATTTTTGAAGTAAAAATTACCATTATTACGAAATATGAAATACAATTTTTTGTTTATTTGTGGTTTCGTAACTCGATTGCTTACATATTTACATCCATAAGAACGGATTGTTTGAAAAGATGGGATGGGCAGACTGTGATTGCTGGGAACGGTAAGTTCTCCAAATGCACTCTCCCAACGTCTTTGAAAATCGTTGAATCCTCTTCGAATTTGTTGTACAGTCCATTTATTAGGTAGGTCATAATTCCCATGCACAAACTGAATGCACAAATGTAAATCAATCTGCAAATAAATCAATATGTCCAAATCAACGAGCCAACGATGTACATATGTTTGTTTTAAGAAGGTGTAAGCTATTGAGAACTATCTTGTAACTGGATCGACACATTTGGAAACCGTTTTATTGGATAGGGTTTAACATTTTTTCCATTCTGAACATAATTTTTTACGCTTTGAAAAACTCTTGATTTAAGGCAATTTTGAATATTTGTGTATCATAGAAAATAGGGGCAATTTGTGTAAAAGTTTAAGTATAAGTTTTTCCCTCGTTTTCTGGTTTTAGCTATTAGTTCTAATGTGCATTTTAGGAGGTACGTCTCTTTGTCGAATTCATTAATCTCTCTCCCCAGCCGCTCAGAGACACATTCTCTTCCTTTGACAGTTAGGAATTGTGTAAATTGTCCGCCAACACACATAACATTTTGTTTCAGAATGTGTATATTTAAGAGAATAATTTAATGAAATTATATCAGTCGAAAGATGTCAAAATTATGAAGCATACTATTGAATTTATAGAAGTATTTACTGTCATTGTGTCATTCAAATCAGAAACAACCTCAAGGGAGATTGATCAATTAAAAAACAGTGGATAATGTGGAACTCCAACAAACTAGTGACAGTGAAACAATCAATGTGCTCAAAACCAAGATTGAAATAAACCGATGTAACGGGTGTAACCAAGTGTTGAAAATATAACGATAAACAAACTAAATCTCAATTTTCCCCAAAAGCCCGGGTACTGCACCCTAGTGTCAGTGGGAGTGGTCCCGTATGCGGAAAAGATGTTCAATTACTCATGGGAATCGTTTAAACCCCATATCTCAATTTCACCAAAAAGCCCGGGTTTTGCACCCTGGTGTCAGTGGGAGTGGTCCCGTATGAGGAAAAGATGTTCTATTACTCATGGGAATCGTTTAAACCCCAAAAGGCTCGGATTTGCACCATGGTGTCAGTGGTAGTGGTCCCGTATGCGGAAAAGATGTTCTATTACTCATGGGAATCGTTTAAACCCCAAATCTCAATTTCCCCAAAAAGCCCGGGTTTCGCACCCTGGTGTCAATAGGAGTGGTCCCGTATTCGTCAAAGATGTTCTATTACTCATGGGAATCGTTTAAACCCCAAATCTCAATTTCCCCAAAAAGCCCGGGTTTTGCACCCTGGTGTCAGTAGGAGTGGTCCCGTATCCGTCAAAGATGTTCTATTACTCTTGGGAATCGTTTAAACCCCAAATCTTTCCCCAAAAAGCGGGGGTTTCGCACTCTGAAATGTAGTTTCAGGGTATTATCATGTATAGATGATAGACATAGAGTGTAATGTAAACTCCATAAGCGGCAGTTTTAAAATGAGTAAGAGCTTTGAACTGATTTAATGATTTTTGGGGGGGGGGGTAAATTTATGGGGGACAGGGGGTGTGACCGATGTGACCCAAGTTCGAACTTAGCCTCCGTTATGACCCAAGGAACAAGTGTACAAAATTTAGTGATCCTAGGTCAAGCCGTTCTCCAGTTATCGCACCGACAGACGGACGGACGGACGGACGGACGGACGGTCGGTCGGACGGACAGCCTAGTCATTCGCATAAAGTGTTTTCAACACTTAATAATGAATCAAGAAGCTTAAAATACAAAACTAACAATGTCATCAATCATCAATGCAAATGAGGTAATTCAAAAAGAAGCAAACAAACAAAATCTGGTATTTACTGGAGTTACGGATAACGAGACGGAATCTAAAGATGAACTCATCAATACGGTAAAAGAAATCGTATCCACTATAACCACCATTAAAACCATAATACCCACGGCCTATAGACTTGATCGTTTCAAATCGAATTATAATCGACCAATAAAAGTGACACCTGAAAAAATTTCTGAAAGAAATCTGGTTTGGGAAAACCCTCAACAATCAATAAAACCCATTTACGTCAATGAAGATCACCCACCTGGAACTAGACGGGATCAAGCCCTCATGAGACTCAAAATTCGAGAGTGAAAAAAAATGTCCCAATCTGGTCACAAAAAGTCATCAAAACAGACTTGATAGAATTCAAGATTCAACTATTCAGAAAAGATAAAATTAATAAAGTTGATAAAGGTATAGCCATCATTGTCAGAGACGAAATCGGTGTCAAATCTACCTTCCTATATCTTGCCCCGGCCTCGAACCCCCGCTTTTTTTGACCGGGCTTATTTCTAGTGATCTCATATTTGAACCAACACTTGTAAAATAACTATTAAACGATTAGTAAAGCAACTAATTATTTCTAATCGATAGTACCTATTTAAAATACGATTTAAAATTCAGGTATTAAACGAATTGCGAGCTGTCGTAATCTTTTACAACGTCTCAGTAATTAACAATAGGTCATGACGTTTCACAAGAACAATGGTTTTTCTATTCTGACTTGCATGTATGATGATTGCATGTTTCTTTTCATTTTTACTCATTCGTTCAGTGTCTGCTGCTCTTCTTTACAATTCGATTCAATTGATTTTTAATCATTTATTCTAATCCCTCAAGATGCAACGGTTGCCTTTATTCTTTATCATTTTGATCTTCGTCTGTTCGGTAACATCGGTCACAAAGAAACCAGGCGTACCCAAATCTGACTACAGCAATCAATTTTTTAGTAATTGCACTTGCCCTACTTCGGCCAAGTCGGGCGATACGATATGTGGAAAATCAATACTTCAAAAAGCAAATACGGCAAATAATCAAGAGTTTTGTGAACCAGAAACAATTTACTCTTGTGCTGCATTTCATGTCTGGCGAGTTGGTGACGCTTGTACCAATCACAAGAAAATTTGCGAGGAAAAGCCGTCACGCAATTACCCTGCTTTTACAACTGCTCTCTGTGTAAGAATTTAAATTTATTCATTGAAATACACTTGAGCGATTCTTTATGAGCAAACTTTATATACATTCTGACCAACTGTACATTCCGTCTGTTGTGGTAGACAAGCCAAGCTTCGGTCGAACCAGACTGCAAGAATAGGCTTTTAGCTTTTGCTATGTTTCTGGTGTATAATGTACGCTAAATTTGCAAACTTGCATATTGCCCCATAAAGGAGTCCATTTAAACTGTACTAAACCTTTTGTCACTCATCTTGAGAGACCTTGATTTGTTGATTACCCCAGTTACATCGGTTTATTTCGATTTTATACATTTTGGTTTTTTTAAACAAAAGTTGGAAATTCGAAATCTAACGGTAATTTCAATTTAAAATACATCGGACATTGTTATTTCAACCCCTAGAAAAACGCCCAGTTTACAGCCTTCCAGCTCAATCCTTTGTCCGATGAGCATTTCAGATTCTATATTAGACTTATTATTCCTTAAATTGGAAATACGGTTGATGAAACCTAAAATTAAAAAGAATAATGTTTTCGTGACTAACGTTTTTAACATAGGAAATAAGAGCGTAGAGGTATGTCAGATAATCGCTAAAACTGACGCAAAATCTGAGTCTTGTTGACTTGACAGCGTGACATGACATTTGGGATTCATTTACAGCACCTTTTTTATAATTAATTAAATTTTTTAACATTTTTTGAAGGTGAAAAAGACGACTACTTAGGACAATGTTCCACGCGACACTACCATTCCTTAAGGGTGAGTTATTATAATTGTGCGGTACAAAATGATTTCAAGTTGTTGCAAAGCATTTCTCCGCCTTTGAAAGGTTAAACAGAGTATCTTCACTTTCGTAATAAACCGTTGCAAACGCACTTCGCAAAAGGGTGAAACCATCCGAAACAAGCCGTCGAATAACATTTCACGTCGTTGTCCAACACATGGGGTTATTTTACAAAGTAATCTCACATTTCCCCAATCATAGAGTAAAATCGTATACGTCGTTGAATAGCACTTGACCGTACCTTTCTAACGACGTATTACACATATTATCGATATTTTAAAAAATTATGACCTTTGACCGTACACCCTAGACCTCCTACTCAACCCTTAAACGAACTTGGCCTTCTTTCGAAGAAGTTATAAATAATTTCCCGAAAACAAAATCCCAAAATATGAAACCGTTCGAAAGTTAGAGTGCAAACACACGGACGGACGGACGGATTGAGTAAAAACATTAAAGGGTTTCACCCTTTAATAAAGCAATTTCCTATTTCAAGTAATTTTGAGCTTCAAATCTACACGTCGAGCCCCATTTACGCTTGAACCTTCTAGATGTTTAAAAGCATTTGCAAAACTATGTTTTGCATCTTGGTTTCGACGTGAAACAATAATTATTGCGATTTATGTGAAGCTAAAATTGTAGTGTGTACGTGTAGTGTATAAAACCCTCTGTGTTCAATCAGTAGGTCATTACATCCGGAAAAATAGACGTTGAAACCTAAATCACCCCAACGCATAACGCAGAGCAAATTGCGGATTAAACCAAATGGCAAATGTTTTCTTCAACTGGATTTTCATATAAATTTAATTGTCAAACCTAACAATTTATTGGTTCCAGATTTTAGTCATATATATTATATAATCTTGATTGGATAAATAAAACCGCTTGCAACGGGTTATTACCTTTGACAAATGTGTGTATCTTTCTTAATAGCAAGTTTAAGTCCTGCAAGACGGGAGGCCTTGATCGTCTTGATGAGAAGTCCCTCCTGGTTAGGTTCCCATTTCGGCCAATTTAAACTGCATATTATTTGTAGGCATCTTCTGACCCAATCCCAGGTCTTTTTTCCAAAAGCGTGTCCAGCCCGCTGCATTCGGCTAAACCGTGCTCTTCGTCGACAGGTAAGAGTTTCGTTGCTATAGGAACGTGCATTCAACAGGAGCCGAATATCAATAGCCCCCAGGACGCTTGAAGCTATCGTTTTGCTGTCCTCCGTCTGCTTGGGGAAACATGAAACTTTCGAGCACATGCCCATTAAACAAGACGCTACCTTACCCTGACCACATGTCATGCAATGTTCATGCGTTACTCTGTCTTCTCTATCACGCGGATCCTGAGACGCCCCGTAGTTGCTGGGGTGAACCATTATGACCTGCCCTAAGGGGATGTTTTTGACCTCTGATCGTTCGAGCCCAGCCCCTGAGCCCTCTTTCAAACGCTTGCATCTTGGATCAAATTCCGAAATGATTACAAATTCTGTAGCTTTCATCTGGAAATTTGAGTCGGACCTTGCCTATGGTATTAAACCAGAAACATGACAATGTAAGGGGATAACCTGAACTGGAGCCCAAAAATAAAAATACGACCCGAGCTACCTACCCAGTGAAATTGAAACAAAAGTTTACAAGGGTTTATAATTGAAACTTGAAAATATGAATTCAGTTTGAAGGTAATTTCAATAGTTATCATCATTATAAGTAGGAAACGAATTTTTTAATGTGCACTTCCCGTTTATTAGTATAACAAGACGAAACGAAACTTCAATCAATACATTTTAAATTGCATTTTAAATTGTATCACATATACCCATACATCTTCTATTTTCGTGAATATATTATGGTCTCATTGTCTCATATCATGTCCAGGCGTGACTTCATCTGTCGGTCTATCCAAATGATTGGTCATGTCATATCGTTAGATGCGAATTACTCCATAGCGTCTCTGGGAAAGAAAGCTAAAAAAGATTGAAATAGTTTTTATACTTTTATTGTAATTAGTGTTCTGTGCAATAATAGCAATACTATTTTCTGAACTACATTTCTGGTCTAATTTAGGGCTAAACGTGCAGAAATATTCGAATCATACATCCATTTTTCAAACGCAAATAGGCTAAAAAAACTCAAAATTATCATTCAGTTTGCACCTATACCCGATTTCCGTCATAAGTACTCAAAAATCCCCAGACATTAAAGAAAACGTTTATTCGTTTCTCTTGCTTTGTTGGTATATTTCACTACTCATGTTTCTCAATATTTGCGTGTCCATTGTAAATCTTTTTCGTCTGTTATTTTTTGTGGTGTCACCAGCACCGGCCGCACCCCTTCCTTACGTGCGTTTGACAGGATTTTTTATTTCATTCGTGTTTTATTTTTCGCTAATGTTTTATCGGAGGACGGAAGGAGGGTTCGGTTGGATGATAATCTACAATCTGTAATTACCTGTCTGTCAACTCTGACGGATTGTGACAGTTATTAATTTAATGTCTTCGTCCAATCGTCATGAAATTAAAATAAACTACGACACGATCGACAATTCACTATTTCACTATTTCATAGGTTTTTTCAATTTATTAGAACCTTCGATTTAATAGATATTTCCTTCGCGATGATTTGTAAGCACGTGTATATGTATCACTGGGTTGCTCTACAAAATGGTCTAAAGTTTATGGGGGGTGCATAAAATGATAAAAGTATCTAAATTGTATAATAATCATATGAGTATGAATATGTATACATTCAACATTAATTTATTTAATCTGACGGAAACCTGAATCTGAAAGACCAGACCATTCTTGTTGTATTACGGTTAGTTTTTTTTCTGGAATATTGTTGTGGATGAGATTCATCGATCAATCTGCATTTAGATTTAGAATTGTCTTTGACATTTATTTCTTACACGGACAAGTCCAAGCCAAGAAAATGAGGCACTTGAATATTTGACATGACATGAAGACTGCGTTTAACTAGCAGAAGCAGTCTGGGGCTCATATATGTTTGGAACGTTCAATTTTAACGAATAAATTCTCTCTGAAAGCTACCTATGAAATAAGTCCCCCCACTCTCCTCGTATAATATATAATGTTTTAAATATCTTATTTATAAATGATTAAGAATCAAAATAATTGAATTAATAAGCGGAATCGAATTTTTATTGATGATTCAATTCGTAATCTCTTGAGATTACACAACAGGTTATTATGTATCGTAGATACATAATGCGAATGGTCTGGTGTCCGTCCGTCCGTCTGTCCGTCAACACGATAACTCGAGAACGGCTTAACTTTTTGAAGTTTTTCTTTCGGATATCTATTTAGGACATCCAAACGGAGGTCAAGTTCGTTTGGGGGCCCTGCAGGTCAAAGGTCAAGGGGGGAAAGGTCAAGGGTCAACATTTTTTCAAATTGTAACCCGCCATGTGTGATACATCGATGGAAAGCTATGATCAAGGGCTATTCAATGGTGTATATGATTTGGGGGTGGGGTCACCCCCTGACGGATGGGGAGGGGCCAAAGAGGTCAAATTACAAACATATACGTGTGATACGTCATTCGAAAGCTATGATCAAGGGCTTTCGAATGACGTATATGATTTCGAGGTGGGGTCACCCCCTGACCGGTGGGGAGGGGTCAAAGAGGTCAAATTACAAACACATATGTGTGATACTTCATTCAAAAGCTATGATCAAGGGCTTTCGAATGACGTATGTAATTTTACTCTATGGTTGGGGCAAATTGAGATTATACATTTGATACGTCATTCGAAAGCTATGATCAAGGGCTTTCGAATGACGGATGTAATTTTGCTTTATGGTTGGGGCAAATTGAGATTCATCATTTGATACGCCATTCGAAAGCTATTATCAAGTGCTTTTGAATTATGTATGTAATTTCGCTCTATGGTTAGGGCAATTTGAGATTTTCGATATTTCATGCATTTTTAATATTTTAAAACACAGTTTTCACTGTGAACATGTTTCGATGTGTATGAAACGGTATAAAACCGTTATATCTACGATACATCAGTACATTCGTTGGACGGTTTATTTTACTACATGATGGAATGGACCTATTGCAATTGTACAACTACAGCTACAAGAAATATAAATGGCCCAGCCCCGTCCAAATTCAGGGATGATATTATCACGGTCCAACAAATCGCTGAAGCGTCCTCCATAAACGCTTATGGATCCATGAACCCTGCTCCCGCTTCCCTTAATAACATGGAAACCCCCATCGCTCCCATCCTACCTGATACCTTGACTGCAGACGCTTTGAATACTGACACTCAAAAGAACGACGCTGCAGATATCAAAATAGAAGCAGATGCTTCCTCAATATCGACGAGTTCTGGAGATTCAGTCTCCTCATCGACCAGTGATGATGCTGTGGCTTCTGCATCCATCAATTCCGGAGATACAGCCTCGTCGTCGACCAGCGATAACGCTGCAGCTTCTGAATCGATCAGTTCTGGGGACTCTGCCTCAGCATCGGCCAGTTCAGGGGATTCATCATCAATTTCGACGGGCGATGTCAATCAGGCTTCCGCGTCGGCCAGTTCCGATAGTACTTCTATAACAGATACCGCTGCTGGCCAACCCGCCGAGTCTGCACCCGCAGCGTCTGCCACTAACCTCGATCCTGTACAAAATACGATCGAAGTGTCGGGAACGTCAGTTGACGTTGACGCCTCCACGGCACTCAAAAGGTCAACTGACCTCGATGAACTTGCAGTGGACAAAGGGGAAGGGCTATCGGCCCTCAAAAGAGAAACGAAGAAAAGCAAGGCGATGAAGTTGAACTTTGGGGTCAGCACTTCGGCTGGACGAAGCAATAAATTGAGGGTATACGGATGATTGCGCCTAATCAATTGCGCCTAATCAATTGCGCCTAATTATTTGCGCCTAATCATTTGCGCCTATGTACACTTTGCGCCTACGTACACTTTGCGCCTAATCAATTGCGCTTATGAATATTTTCCACTTTCCGTTTCCAGCACAAAATCTGGTCATCGATTGCAGATATTAAAATACAAAATAAAGAAATAATATCAAATATAATATAGAGATTGTTTTTTATGTATTATAGTAGTTTAGTAACAATGACAGAGCACTAAATTCGGTAGCTTGACCTATTTTTTGGAGATAATATATTCATATTAGGTAAAGTAGCAGGTGCACAAATTTTTTACAGGAGTTCAAAACTTAAATATGGAAATGAATGAAATTTGGAACTTCCAAACTTATAGGATTAAAAATGTTGAAAACTGGAAAGTAAATGTGGTCCAATAAATATCCATTACTAATAAATAATCTCTTTATAATGTATAGGAATCTTTAATTAATATTTCAGTCAATTCAGTTTGCAATGGGTGATAGGGTGATCAGTGATTTTCTGCTAGAGATCTGGGCTGATTTCTGAAAGTTCGGAAAATATTCATAGGCGCAATTGATTCATAGGCGCAAATGAGTAGGCGGAAAATTTATGTACAGGCGCAAATTGTACGTAGGCGCAAAGTGTACATAGGCGCAAATGATTAGGCGCAAATAATTAGGCGCAATTGATTAAGCGCAATTGATTAGGCGCAATCATCCGCAAATCTAAATTGAGACGAAGGTTCCCTTCTGCATTTTGTGAACTTGACCGGGACAACGGGATCATTTGTCCCGGGATTCGAAGGGGCAATTTCATCGATCAGTTTTACTTTGATCCCAGTACCAATCGATGTTATCATTATGTTTACAACGGATGTGGGGGCAATGCCAATCGCTTCTCCTCGTTGTGGGAATGTACACAATCATGTGTTAGGAAAGCCAGTAAAGCCTCTGAATAAAACCGTTTGGATTTATGATTTTTATGGCCAGTTGGTTTAGTACTTATTTACGATACCATGGATGTTGGTGAAATTCAAAATTCTTTGCATTTATTCCTTAATACATAATTAAACATAACAGAACATAATTGAAATCGCAAATGTTACATACATGCTATATTTCGCAATTATAAAGGAATAAGAAGCTCTGTTTTAATTTCAGTTTTGATTGCTTGAGATAATTGAAAAATTTAACTCCATTCCTGCACTCCTAAGAGGGAGGGTCATATAGAACATAAAAGTACGGGGGTTGCACTGATTAAAGTCTGAATATGACTAAAAAAATTATTTAAAGATCTGCAAGATGCATGTCTACGCTCAAAATGAGGTACTGCGAGTTGATAATCGCTGAATAATTGATCATAAAATACACAAACTTACCCTACATTAGTTATTATAGTCCCCAAATAGTATAAGAAACTAGAATAATAAGAATAATTGCAGGTGTAAAATTAAAATATATGAGATATTTCTAACAATCCTGTAATAATGACGATCAACCGTACTCGAATGGATGATCAATCATTTATTAATTTTCTACAAATACGCTTACGTTAGTAATACCTAATATCGGAGCAAAAAATACATGTCTATATTTTGTTGATTTTTTGGGCTATAGTGAAACTCACGTTATAAGAATTAACTTCGAAAATCCGTCTATAGCAATTAGGCAATAAAAATTGTCTTAAGCTTATGAAGAGCAGATGTTTTTAATTTATATTTCAGGTAATATATCTATATCTACTAATTTTCGTACATTCTGTTAACGAAAGGATATCAATAATGCTGATTGGAATGCTTATGTTTTATATTTTGAAATCGACTGGGGCGGCAGGCAAATTGTTCCGCTTCTCGCATTTTTTATTTTTAATCAGTCACTTGAACCCCAATAAACGTTTGACCTGAAATAAAATCCGACATTCATGAAGATATACAAACCCGATCATGACATTCCTACCCTGTTATCATGTTGAAATACTCACATTTTGGGAGTACTTTGTTTACAGCAACTGCCCAAACAAAAAAACAAACTGCAACAAAGAGGTCCGCAAGGCTGAGAAGGTCAATGCCATTCGTTAACCCAGCTACGCCTCCCCAAATGCCTAAAATAGGTCTGCAATCATCATATTATTCTCAAAATAAGAAATTTTAACAAAGAGTGCTCACTCATCTTGTCCCAGAAGTCGTATTGCTGGTGCCGCGCAAGGGCGACAGCATCGTCAGCCCCAAAGTAAATGTGGACGATCGAAGTTGGCGTGTCGTCCCTAAAAACAAGTACATATCAACATTACAGACTAGAGAGTTTTTGAAATGCATGAACCATATCAATGCTTATAAATTCCGACTTAATATCAAGCTTCTCAGGGTGGTCGAAGTCTTCAAAGTATGGTACGCTTGTAACGGTCTTCGAGTAGTTTATTTCCGTGCAGGCCGGATGGCAGGTCATATTTTTCGACAAAACCTCCGGACATTTAGAATTGTATCCTGATATGTGGATTTCGTCTAAAAGATCACAAATTTCAAAAAAATTCCTTAGGACAGTTTGATTTTAACAGAAAAATGTCCACTGCCGTTTATAGTTAGAAAAAATATTTAATTTTAATTGTATGAATTTAGTATGATGCTTCAATGGGGATAAATAAGATATCGAGGTTGTTGAGAATGTGAAGCAGAATGCTTGCACGAAACTATACATCAATTAATGAATTTTTAGCCCAAGTCAGGGATTATGTAATCACGCTGTCCGTCCGTCTGTCCGTGACACGATAGAGGCAAAACGGCTAGACCGATGGACTTGTGTAGTTTTCAAATGCGAAGGCTGGAAAAAATCGGTCGATCGGTTGACCCGTAGGGATCATGCAAAGTACTGTTGACAAGGGAATAGGTTTAAAATAGAGACAAATTGAAGCATACTGACTCAAGGTATAAAAGACTGCACACTGTAGGTTTTATGAATACATTTAGGCTCCAAAGATCATTGGATAAACTGTCGGGCCTGAGTTTTGGGCCGTACATAAAACCTGACGGTTTAGAACCAATTAACTTCAGTTTACGAAGGAGAGTATCACTGCACTCTGATTATTATTTTTTAAATTTTATCTGCGAATAAATAAATTAATAAAATCTGCCAATAGCTATTTGAAATTATAAAAGTATTGAAGTGAAAAATGGCCTTGCCTAACACTTTCTTAACACATTCAGAATCAAATGGTCCACAGATTGTTTCATTGTTTCCAACTGTAATAAAATTAAACAATGAGTAGCTTAAGACATGTTTGGTAAGTAATCACATCAAGACATTTTTGTGAGCTCGTACCACATTTTTAAATAAAATACAACTTTTTATTAGTAAATAAATCTGACCAGTACCAGTGGTAAAGAGCTTAGAGCAGTTACATTTCTCTGTGATTAAAACAGAGATACATTCTTTTCGACAATTGCTCTCTGTATAGCTTGTGTATTGCTTCAAGAAATTCTCATTCTGGAAATAGCATTGGCGATGTTCCTATAAATAGAAGTTTTATAAATTGCATACAAATATAACCGTTTAATATAAAATTTAATTATGAGTTTGTTTCTTTATACGAGTGGCAAATCACGGATCCCTTTATCTGAAACAATGATTTCTGCTCTGATGTTGATAAATACCTCGTTCCTGGCAGATATGGGAATACCATTTAAAATAGCTTGAGCCTCCTCATGCGGGGTGTGGACATCAATCTATTGTAAAATTGTAGCAATAAATGACTTCATGAAGTCTATTTCAATTTAACCTGTCCACCGTGTATCACTAATCATGCTCCCAAACGACAAGTAAATAATACACATGCCCGACCTAAATCACAATGTACTAGTAGGGTTGACCAGAAGTATCATGTTTTTTAAATTAATACTCACCATAAAGGCATTCCCATCGTTTATTGGACAAGCAATATCGTTTTGCTCAAATTGTATCATAAATGTGATGCCTTCTTTTATCCCCGGCATTTTCTGTCGCTTTGGAATCTCTATCCCAATTTTCCCACGTCTTTTCTTTAAAACGTCTGTTGTGAATTCGTGTGAATCAATGTTCCATTCGTTCCATGCTTTGGTGAGATTGTTTGTTGTAATCTTCTTCTTCACATATTTCCTATGAACCCCGTGTTGTCAATGCCAACATGAATATTAATACTAGTTTGTATGCATTCATACTTTTACCTCAAGATTGCTTGACAACGGGCACTGGAACAGGTAATGACAAATGAAGTGTTTTTGAAAAAAACTTTTGAAAATTTAGGAAATATTTCTCGCAGGCTGACAATGACAAAACTAAATTGAAACAGACTTGAACAGTTGGCATGAAATGGTGAGGTTTTCACATGCAATTCGCATGAAAATGGCTAGGTCATCCTGTAATTTGCATCAAAACGGCAGAATATTTGACAGGACCAACGCAATGCCAGTAAGTTGTGAACCTCAAGTTTCGAGGTTTTCGGCTATGAGTATTTCTGCATGATGACTTGGTCATCCATGGCGATGACGTCACAGAACCAAATGAATGGCAAATTTACGATTTTGCCCTTCGATAGAATTAAAAAAAAACCTTGCATTTGTCATCGCCTCTTGGGACCTTAGAGTATATAAAATAACTAGAGATGACAATCCTAAATTTTCTTGTGATTATAGGATTAATGTTTCCGAGGTCCTCTGAAAACCAAAAAGTTGTCTAGATTTCCGATTGAATTACTTCTAAAAAGTAAGATTTATTGACGACGTAGAATCGATCAGAATCGAATCAACATACTCAAATCTGTCAAAAGAAATACAGGGTGTTTGCGTTGTTTGTCCCGGTGTTTAAAATTAAAAATCTCAAAGAGTACTTTATGATTTTATGGATAGCTGAAGCTCTAGAAGGATGACTGCAAAAGAAATTAGGAAATTAAAATTTTTATTGGATGACCCATGCGGGTTTTAAGAAAAAATCAAAGATTTTATATGGGGGAAGGTGGGGGATAATCCTTAACAACGCATAGCAACAATTACAATTTTAAAACTTATGCTGCACTTTCAATCTTAGAAATTTCGATTTTGGATGTAATTTTGATTGTTGCTATGCTTTGTTAAGGATTATCCCCCACCTTCCCCCATATAAAATCTGATTTTTTCTTAAAACCCGCATGGGTCATCCAATAAAAATTTTAATTTCCTAATTTCTTTTGCAGTCATCCTTCTAGACCTTCAGCTATCCAGAAAATCAAACGAAATTACAATCGGTTCAGTACTTTTTGAGATTTTTAATTTTAAACACCGGGACAAACAACGCAAACACCCTGTAGATTCGTCAATCATTTTTGATTTCCAGTGCGCTCCTGAAACCATACTATAAATTTCACATCTTAAAAAAAAATCTACAGTTCTTATGGGATTGTCGCCTCTCGTTATTTTTTATTTATACACTCAAAGTTTGGGACTGGTTGTCAAGACATCTTGCTTTTACCTTTTGAGCAATTTGTCAGGAATTTGATTAAACGAACAACAAGTCCCAATTTCGGTTTGAACTGCTTCAAATATTTCCTCACATTTCCTGTTATAGTTCCACCGACATGCAGCTAGAATGTCTGAACAGTCGACCATCCCCTTCATTGAAATTATTCAACAATATCAACTATTATTCTACAGAAACACGACCATGTGAATAATAAAGTAGTAACATAGAATATTGAAATGGTAGAACTTATCATGGAACTCAAAATATACTTTTTAAAACCTCAACTTAATGTAATTAATCGGATAAACTTGGCGCTCACCGAAATTAAATATTAAGTTATGTATGTACCTTTTTAAGCATAGGCAGAATTTGATCCGTGTACAAGGGATTATCAGGATCGTCAAACAGTTGCACACTTTCATCTTTCTCTTCAAATTCTTCCAGATTGAGTGATTTACGTTCATCTGCTGCACCATACCACTTGGAGAAACTGGTTCCCGATTCACATAATCGATCCACAAAATATCGCATAGTGCTAGTTAAAGTTTTTGACCACACAACGAAGGAAGTATCCTCCGTGCTATTGATTTTCTGAGCGTTTTCGTAAAGACTGAAATCAAAATATCAATTGGATAGGCTTATATACACATAACGACAAATCTTTATAAAACTTAAGGCCCGTTCTATAGCGACAAGATTCCGATGAGGTTGGATCAATTGCCTTTAAAATTTTCAAATAACTTTCTTTGAAACATGTTATTTTAGATTATAAGTACTACAGGGCAGATAGAGACCCCCTTGGCAACTATCAAAACACGCCTACTCAAAAATTTCTACGGATTACCCTTGCCGGGTTTTGGCAAACTAAAGCGTTAGGTTATTTCCCAAGAGATTTAGTTACGGTTCGATTCGGGCATTCCAAAGAAATTAACATTCGACTTGTACCAACGAAAGCGAAGAGAAAAAGTTAAATACAAGTGATCTAACCTCCTGAAGTATGTTGTCGCTAAGGATTTAGGGCCTTGATAAAACTTAGATGACGAATTTCATCAAAAAGTCTAAAAAAATATGAAGTTGATTAGCAACGCAAGAATCTATAACAATAGTAAAGACGGGTCTACAGGGGGGCGCAGTTCTCAATCGAAGTTGTTTTCTAAAAATTCATGAATAAATTCTATATTAGAGATGGTTCTTCGATTTGAATCCGGTCGCTATAGAATTAGGGGCTTGGTCATGGAAATGAATAATATAATCTGAAACCTCAGTTACGAAGTTGTCAAATGAAGGGTTTTTGAGAAAACTAATGCTTTCAACATGTTTAAATCGTACTATTTATACTTTATACTAATCGTTTAACTATTGTCGCACGTTGATCATGAACACATAATTCATATATACAATGACGTAATTGAAAGCCGTGATAAAAAATTGGAGGCCGTTTTTTCTCCAATTTGTTTTTGAAGAAACTTTCCATTACACCTTTAGGCTGCGTTAAGCCATCTTAAGACGAGGCCTAACGATGGATTTTCAAAAGAATTTGTTAAATTGTATTCGTAAACGGTTGTCCCTACATGATCAACAACAAGAATATAGTCTAATATTTTTGAAGTAATAAAAACCTTATTACGATATATTATATACTATTTTTTGTTAACTTCATACTTATGGTTCTGTAACTCGATTGCTTACGTATTTACATCCGTAAGTACGGATAGTTTGAAAAGATGGGATGGGCAGACGGTGATAGCTGGGAACGGTAAGTTCTCCAAATGCACTCTCCCAACGTCTTTGAAAATCGTCGAATCTTCTTCGAATTTGCTGTACAGTCCATTGATTAGGTAGGTCATAATTCCCATGCACAAACTGAATGCACAAATGTAAATCAATCTGCAAATAAATCATTATGCATAAATCAACGAACCAACGATGTACATATGTTGTTTCAAGAAGGTTAAAGCTATTGAGAACTATCTTGTAACTGGATCGACACATTTTTAAACCGTTTGATTGGATAGGGTTTACATTTTTTCCATGCTGAACATTATTTTTTACGCTTTGAAAAACTCTGGAATTAAGGCAATTTTGAATTTTTAAATATTTGTGTATCATAGAAAATTGGTGCAATTTGTGTAAAAGTTTAAGTATGAGAGTTTGCCTCGTTTTCTGGTTTTAGCCATTAGTTCTAATGTGAATTTTGTGAGGTACGTCTCTTTGTAGAATTCATTACTCTCTCTCCCCAGCTGCTCAGAGACACATCTTCTCTTCCTTTGTCCGTTAGGAATTTGTGTAAATTGTCCGCGAACACACGTAGCATTTTGTTTTAGAATGTGTATTGTGCGGAAAATATGGGTTTCATGGGATTATGACCTTGTTGTGGGTTTGACCTTTGACCTATACGGGATCTGAATGCAAGAAATGTTAGAGGTTGTAGTAAAGATCATTTTTAGATATTATTGGTGCCCTTAGATCACGAGGTCATGTCAGGATTTGCATGTAGATATAAGTTAGTTAGGTAAATTGCATAGGAAATAGGGGGTTGGAGGCTGGTTCGTCTCGCGTAGCCAGAAGCCAAGGAAACAGCGGGAATTCGAGGAAGAAGTCCAAACGAGAGGAAGGAAGAGCCAACCAACCGAGCTGACGGATCGAGTTACTATCTACTATCGGACCGGCTACTGGAACATCGCAACAAACCGTAGGTTTGTCTCGGTTTGCCTCAGAGTTTAGTTTGTCAACCTTGAGGGGGCAATTTGAGATTGTTCGTTTGTCGCAATCTAGGTTCGCACGGTATTGTAATGGGGTTTAGTGAGACTGGACTGTAGGGTGTATTAGTAGGTTATTGTGTACTGGGTGGATCACAGTACACGGGTTAGGTTATCAGTAGTTGGAATGCAACGAAAGAGTTAGTGTATCAGAAGTTAGTGTTGCACTTGGGGAATGGAGTAATTAATTATCAGTAGTATTGGTCAAGGGTCAACAGGTCTTTGGTTGTGTTGTGCATCTCTCACCTACGGTATTGTGTATTAATTGAATGTATTAATACGTGCGTATTGTGTACTTACTGTTAATTGTATCTATTCCAAGTTAGATTTTGCGATTCCATTTTGCCCCAACCCAATACAGTAGTATTTAGTTGTACGGGAGTAGGGAATTGTGCGATTATATTTTTAATGGTTGCATGCAGGGAAGGTAGATGTTCAGTTTCTTCCAAAAACCCAAGGACATGATAATTCGATTAGTCTAATAAGGGTACTGATATGTTAACAAGCTTCAAGGATCGTGGAGATTCTTCGCTATATGAATGTATAGAAAAGTTGTAAAACTTCCAGAAAGTTCAATGTCGAAGTGGCATTAAAACCTTGTAAAAGTTATTGAATCTGAAATGTTAAATGTACGAAATTGTGTATGACGTGGCTATGAAAGTCACCCTAAATAGACATTTTGAAAAATCCAATAAACAATATGATATAGTGTTAGAATAAATAAAGTTTATAGGATTTGTCTAGGGTATTATATCTTGCCCTGGCCTCGAACCCCCGGTTTTTTTACCGGGCTTATTTCTAGTGATCTCATATTTGAACCAACACTTGTAAAATAACTATTAAACGATTAGTAAAGCAACTAATTATTTCTAATCGATAGTAACTATTTAAAATACAATTTAAAATTCAGGTATTAAACGAATTGCGAGCTGTCGTAATCTTTTACAACGTCTCGGTAAATAACAATAGGTCATAAGTCATGACGTTTTTCAAGAACAATGGCTCTTCTATTCTATGACTTGCATGTGTCTTGTCATTTTTTACTCATTCGTTTAGTGTCCGCTGCTCTCCATTAGTTTCAATTCTATTCAGTTGATTTTTAATCATTTATTCTAATCCTTCAAGATGCAACGGTTGCCTTTATTCTTTATCATTTTGTTCTTCGTCTGTTCGGTAACATCGGTCACAAAGAAACCAGGCGTACCCAAATCTGACTACAAGAATCAATTTTTTAGTAATTGCACTTGCCCTACCTCGGCCAAGGTGGGCGATACGATATGTGGAAAATCAATACTTCAAAAAACAAATACGACAAATAATCAAGAGTTTTGTGAACCAGAAACGATTTACTCTTGTGCTGCATTTTATGTCTGGCGAGTTGGTGACGCTTGTACCAATCACAAGAAAATTTGCGAGGAAAAACCTTCACGCAATTTGGGTGGTATTACAAATGCTTTCTGTGTAAGAATTTAAATTTATTCATTGAAATACACTTGAGCGATTCTTTATGAGCGAACTTTATATACATTCTGACAAACTATACATTCCGACTCTTGTGGTTGACCAGCTAAGTTTCGGCCGAACCAGTCTGCAAGAACAGGTTTTAGCTTCTGCTACGGTTCTGGTGTATAATGTACTCTAAATTTGCAAACTTGCATATTGCCCCATAAAGAAGTCAATTTAAATTGTACTAAACCTTTTGTCACTCATCTTGAGAGACTTAGATTTGCTGATTACACTGGTTACACTTTAGTTTTTAGCCCGAGTCAGGGCTTATGGAATCATGCTGTCCGTCCGTCCGTCCGTGACACGCTAGCGGGCAAACGGCTGGACCGATCGACTTGAAATTTGGTACACTTATGGATTTTGCAAATGCGAAGGCTAAGTTCGAAGGTGGGAAAAATCGGTCGATCGGTTGGCCCGTGGGGGTCATGCAAAGTAGTGTTTCCAAGGGAATAGGTTTAAAATACAGACAAATTGAAGCATCCTGACTCGGGCTTTTATACACTGCACACTGTAGGTTTTTATAAAACAAAATTAGGAAATTAGAAAACTAACGGTAATTTCAATTTAAAATTCATCGGACATTGTTATTTAAACCCTTAGAAGAAGCGCCCATTTTATAGCCTTCCAGCTCCAGCCTTCATCCGATGAGCATTTCACATTTCAGATTGTACAGGGCGTTTACGCGTAATGTAACGGTATTTAAAATTAATTTTCTCAAAAACTACTGGACCGATTTTTAAAAAGTTTCGTTTAAAATTTAGCCAGATAGCAAGAAGGAATATCGGTGGGGGTAAAAAAAAATACGACTCACAGGTTGAAATACCCATGCGGGTTTTGTAAAATGTCATGATTTTAACATGGGGAGGGGGTATCCCTTCTGTTCTTAGCAACGGCCGTTGTTAAGGAAAAAATACGCAAAAAGGTGGAATCTAACCGGGTTCAATCACCGTGACTATGGTAACGGTGCACCCCCTCCCCATATTAAAATCATGACATTTTACAAAACCCGCATGGGTATTTCAACCTGTGAGTCGTAATTTTTTTTACCCCCACCGATATTCCTTCTTGCTATCTGGCTAAATTTTAAACCAAACTTTTTAAAAATCGGTCCAGTAGTTTTTGAGAAAATTAATTTTAAATACCGTTACATTACGCGTAAACGCCCTGTATATTAGACCTATTATTTCTTAAATTGAAAATACGGTTGATAAAACCTAAAATTAAAAACAATAATTTTTTCCTGACTAATCTTATTAAAATAGGAAATGAGAGAAGAGTGTATAGAGGTATGTCAGATAATCGTTAAAACTGGCCCAAAATCGGAGTCTCTTGACTCGACATGACTGACCGCGTGACATGACATTTGGGATTCATTCACAGTACCTTTTTAAAAATTAATTAAATTTTTTAACATTTTTTAAAGGTGAAAAATAAGACTAATTAGGACAATCTTCCACACGACTCTATCATTCCTTAAGGGTGAGTTATTATAAATATGCGGTACAAAATGATTTCAAGTTGTTGCAAAGCATTTCTCCGCTTTTGATAAGTTAAACAGCGTATCTTAACTTTCGTCGTGAAGCAATAATTGTGTCCTTCAATCCAAGGCTCTAAATCCTTAGCGACAAGATTCATTTACAAGGTTGGATCACTTGCCTTTAAAAAATTCTCCTCACTTCTACGGGATTTGTTATTATAAAGAATAGGGCACCCCCCTTAGCAACGCTTAAATATGACCACTTCAAAAAAAACCTACGGGTCATCGATACCGATTTTTAGAACACCAATTCGTTGAGCTGTACCTGAAACATTTCTCTAATTTTTGACACCATCCTCGACTTTTTTTGTTCAAGCAATTCGAAGCTATTAATTTTAAAGCAAATCCCCACGAAGTGAGGAGAATTTTTTAAAGGCAAGTGATCCAACCTTGTAAATGAATCTTGTCGCTAAGGATTTACTGACTCTCGAATTTCTAACTTTTGAAAATTAATTGTTGCTATAGCAACAACATTTTGAACAATTTAAAATTCTAAGATTTAGCTAAAGTTAGCTTCAATTCGAAGGATTGGACGCTTAGAAACGAACTTTGACATATATTTTGCCAGTCTCATGAAAACAAATTTGGAAATCGGATTAAAGATTCGAGTTAGCAAGATTGTGGCCTTCGATTTCTAAAAAAATTATAATTTTTCAACAATGCGTGAAAACGTTACTTCAAAAACCATATTATTCTCTCAACCATTTTTGGTTCCTAATGAAATTTTAATAAATTTAAATCAGCATAACTTTTTAATGGATCGGAATAAACGTATGAAATATTTTTTAGAATTAAAGTCATACTTAAACCTCCCAATTTCATTAATTAGATTTTTTAAAAAGTTTTCATTAACATGAACAGAATGTTTCAAAGTTCGTTTCCAAGCGTCTAATCCTTCGAATTGTAGCTAACTTTAGCTAAATTAGAATTTGAAATTGTTCAAAATGGTGTTGCTATAGCAACAATTAATTTTCAAAAGTTGGAAATTCGAGGGTCCCCTTTTTCGATTGAGGTACTCAATTATTGAATGTCTTATGAAGCTTAAGTAGTGTATAAAACCCTCTCTGCTCAATCAGTAGGTCATTACATCCGGAAAAATAGACGCTGAAACCTAAATCATCCCAAGCATAACGCAGAGAAAATTTCGGATCGAAAAAACCAATTGGCTTCAAATATTTTCTTCAACTGGATTTTAATATAAATTTAATTGTCAAACCTAACAATTTATTCGTTTCAGATTCCAGTCATATATATTATATAATCTTGATTGGATAAATAAAACCGTTTGAAACGGGTTTACCTTTGACAAATGTGTGTATCTTTCTTGATAGCAAGTTTAAGTCCTGCAAGACGGGAGGCCTTGATCGTCTTGATGAGAAGTCCCTCCTGGTTAGGTTCCCATTTCGGCCAATTCCAACTGCATATTATTTGTAGGCATCTTCTGACCCAATCCGAGGTCTTTTCCCCAAAAGCGTGTCCAGCCCGCTGCATTCCGCTAAACCGTGCTCTTCGTCGACAGGTTATGTTGCTATAGGAACGTGCATTCAACAGGAGCCGAATATCAATAGCCCCCAGGACGCTTGAAGCTATCGTTTTGCTGTCCTCCGTCTGCTTGGGGAAACATGAAACTTTCGAGCACATGCCCATTAGACAAGACGCTACCTTACCCTGACCACATGTCATGCAATGTTCATGCGTTACTCTGTCTTCTCTATCACGCGGATCCTGAGACGCCCCGTAGTTGCTGGGGTGAACCATTATGACCTGCCCTAAGGGGATGTTTTTGACCTCTGATCGTTCGAGCCCAGCCCCTGAGCCCTTTTTTAAATGCTTGCATCTTGGATCAAATTCCGAAATGATTACAAATTCTGTAGCTTTCATCTGGAAATTTGAGTCGGACCTTTTGCCTACGGTATTAAACCAGAAACATGACAATGTAAGGGGAACCTGAACTGGAGCCCAAAAATAAAAATACGACCCGAGCTACCTACCCAGTGAAATTGAAACAAAAGTTTACAAGGGTTTATAATTGAAACTTGAAAATATGAATTCAGTTTGAAGGTAATTTCAATAGTTATCATCATTATAAGTAGGAAACGAATTTTCTAATGTGGACTTCCCGTTTATTAGTATAACACGACAAAACGAAACTTCAATCAATACATTTTAAATTGCATTTTAAATTGTATCACATATACCCATACATCTTCTATTTTCGTGAATATATTATGGTCTCATTGTCTCATATCATGTACAGGCGTGACTTCATCTGTCGGTCTATCCAAATGATTGGTCATGTCATATCGTTAGATGCGAGTTACTCTATAGCGTCTCTGGGAAAGAAAGCTAAAAAAATTGAAATAGTTCTTATGTTTTTATTGTAATTCGCTTTCTGTGCAATAATAGCCTAATAGCAACACTATTTTCTGAACTAATTTAGGGTTAGACGTGCAGAAATATTCGAATCATACATCCATTTTTCAAACTCGAATAGGCTGAAAAAAAGTTTAGTTTGCACCCATACCCGATTTCCGTCATAAGTACTCAAAAATCCCCAGACATTAAAGAAAATGTCTATTCGTTTCTCTTGCTTTGTTGGTATATTTCACTACTCATGTTTCTCAATATTTGCGTGTCCATTGTAAATCTTTTTCGTCTGTTATTTTTTTGTGGTGTCACCAGCACCGGCCGCACCCCTTCCTTATGTGCGTTTGAGATTTTTTATTTCATTCGTGTTTTATTTTTCGCTTTTGTTTTATAGGAGGAAGGAAGGAGTGTTCGGTTTGATGATAATCTGCAATCTGTAATTACCTGTCAAATCTGACGGATTGTGACAGTTATTAATTTAATGTCTTCGTTCAATCGTCATGAAATTAAAATAAACTACGACACGATCGACAATTCACTATTTCACTATTTCATAGGTTTTTTCAATTTATTAGAACCTTCGATATTTCCTTCGCGATAATTTGTAAGCACGTGTAATTCAAGGTATGTGTATATATGTATCACTGAATTGCTTTACAAAAGGGTCTAAAGTTTATGGGGGGTGCATAAAATGATAAAATAAAAGTATCTGAATTGTATAATAAACCGATGTAACGGGTGTAACCAAGTGTTGAAAACGTCAGGTTTCGCACTGTTGTCAGTGGGAGTTGTCCCGTATGCGTCAATGATGTTATATTTCACATGGGAGTCATGGGGTCAGGGCTTCGGCTGGACGAAGCAATAAATTAAGACGAAGGTTCCGTTCTGCATTTTGTGAACTTGACCGGGACAACGGGATCATTTGTCCCGGGATTCGAAGGGGCAATTTCATCGATCAGTTTTACTTTGATCCCAGTACCAATCGATGTTATCATTATGTTTACAACGGATGTGGGGGCAATGCCAATCGCTTCTCCTCGTTGTGGGAATGTACACAATCATGTGTTAGGAAAGCCAGTAAAGCCTCTGAATAAAACCGTTTGGATTTATGATTTTTATGGCCAGTTGGTTTAGTACTTATTTACGATACCATGGATGTTGGTGAAATTCAAAATTCTTTGCATTTATTCCTTAATACATAATTAAACATAACAGAACATAATTGAAATCGCAAATGTTACATACATGCTATATTTCGCAATTATAAAGGAATAAGAAGCTCTGTTTTAATTTCAGTTTTGATTGCTTGAGATAATTGAAAAATTTAACTCCATTCCTGCACTCCTAAGAGGGAGGGTCATATAGAACATAAAAGTACGGGGTGATTAAAGTCTGAATATGACTAAAAAAATTATAGACGGGTGAGGCCGTTTAAAGATCTAAAAGATGCATATCTACGCTCAATCGCTAAATTGATCACAAAATACACAAACTTACCCTACATTAGTTATTAGTCCCTAAACAGTATAAGAAATTAGAATAATAAGAATAATTGCAGGCGTAAAATTAAAATATATGAGATATTTCTAACAATCCTGTAAAATGACGATCAACCGTACTCGAATGGATGATCAATCATTTATTAATTTTCTACAAATACGCTTACGTTAGTAATACCTAATATATAGGAACAAAAAATACATGTCTATATTTTCTTGATTTTTTGGCCTATAGTGAAACTCACGTTTTGAGAATTAACATCAAAATCCGCCTATAGCAATTAGGCAATCAAAATGGTCTTAAGCTTATGAAAAGCAGATGTTTTTAATTTATATTTCACGTACCTACTAATTTTCGTACATGCTGTTATCATAAGGATATCAATAATGCTGATTGGAAAGCGTATGTTTTATATTTTTAAATCGACTGGAACGGCAGGCAAATTATTCCTTCTCTCTAGTTTTTTATTTTTAATCAGTCACTGGAATTCCAATAAGCGATTGACCTGAAATAAAATCCGAAATGAGGATATACAAACCCGATCATGACATTCCTACCGTGTTATCATGTTGAAACACTCACATTTTGTGAGTACTTTGTTTACAGTAACTGTACAAACAAAAAAACAAACTGCAACAAAGAGGTCCGCAAGGCTGAGAAGGTCAATGCCATTCGTTAGCCCAGCTACGCCTCCCCAAATGCCTAAAATAGGTCTGCAATCATCATATTATTCTCAAAAGAACAAATTTTAGCAAGAGTGCTCACTCATCTTGTCCCAGAAGTCGTATTGCTGGTGCCGCGCAAGGGCGACAGCATCGTCAGCCCCAAAGTAAATGTGGACGATCGAAGTTGGCGTGTCGTCCCTAAAAACAAATACATATCAGCATTACAGACTAGAGGGTTAAATTTGAAATGCATGAACCATATCAATGCTAATTAATTCCGACTTAATATCAAGCTTCTCAGGGTGGTCGAAGTCTTCAAAGTATGGTACGCTTGTAACGGTCTTCGAGTACTTTATTTCCGTGCAGGCCGGATGGCAGGTCATATTTTTCGACAAACCCTCCGGACATTTAGAATTGTATCCTGATGAGTGGATTTCGTCTAAAAGATCACAAATTAAAAAAAAACTCCTTATGGCAGTTTGATTTTAACAGAAAAATGTCCAGGGCCGTTTATAGTTAGAAAAACATGTCTCAAAAATACAATTTTAACTGTTTTAATTTAGTATAGCCTCTATGTATAGTATAGTTTAGTATAGCTTCAATGGGGATAAATAAGATATCGAGGTTGTTGGGAATGTAAAATAGAAGGCTTGCACGAAACTATACATCAATTAATGAATTTTTAATTTTTTAATTAATGAATAGCGTATGTAATCACGCTCTCTGTCCGTCTGTCCGTGACACGATAGAGGCAAAACGGCTGGACCGATGGACTTTGAATTTGGGACACTTGTGTGGTTCTCAAATGCGAAGGCTGGAAAAAATCGGTTGAACCGCAGGGATCATGCAAAGTACTGTTGACAAGGGAATAGGTTTAAAATAGAGACAAATTGAAGCATACTGACTCGGGCTATAAAAGACTGCACACTGTAGGTTTTATGAATACATTTGGGCTCCAACGTTCATTGGATAAACTGTCGGGCCTTAGTTTTGGGTCATACATAAAACCTGACGATTTAGAACCAATTAACTTCAGTTTACGAAGGAGAGTATCACTGCACTCTGATTACTATTTTTTAAATTCTATCTGCGAATAAATAAATTTATAAAATCTGCCAATAGCTATTTGAAATTATAAAAGTATTGAAGTGAAAAAATGGCCTTGCCTAACACTTTCTTAACACATTCAGAATCAAATGGTCCACAGATTGTTTCATTGTTTCCAACTGTAATAAAATTAAACAATGGGTGGCTTAAGACATGTTTGGTAACTAATCACATCAAGACATTTTTGTGAGCTCGTACCACATTTTTAAATAAAATACAACTTTTTATTAGTAAATAAATCTGACCAGTACCAGTGGTAAAGAGCTTAGAGCAGTTACATTTCTCTGTGATTAAAACAGAGATACATTCTTTTCGACAATTGCTCTCGGTATAGCTTGTGTATTGCTTCAAGAAATTCTCATTCTGGAAATAGCATTGCCGATGTTCCTATACAGTGGTTTTATAAATTGCATAAAAAATTATATAACCGTTTAATAATAAATTTAATTATGAGTTTGTTTCTTTATACGAGTGGCAAACTACGGATCCCTTTATCTGAAACAATGATATCTGCTCTGATGTTGATAAATACCTCGTTGTTTGCAGATATGGGAATACCATTTAAAATAGCTTGAGCCTCTTCATGTGGGGTGTGGACATCAATCTATTGTAAAATAGTAGCAATGAATGACTTTTCATGAACTCTATTTTAACTTAACCTGTCCACTGTGTGTATCACTAATCATGCTCCCAACCGACAACTAATAATATACATGCCCGACCTAAATCACAATGTACTAGTATGTTTGACCAGAAGTATCGTGTTTTTTAAATCATTTAATACTCACCATAAAGGCATTCCCATCGTTTATTGGACAAGCAATATCGTTTTGCTCAAATCGTATCATAAATGTGATGCTTTCTTTTATCCCCGGCATTTTCTGTCGCTTTGGAATCTCTATCCCAATTTTCCCACCTCTTTTCTTTAAAACGTCTGTTGTGAATTCGTGAGAATCAATGTTCCATTCGTTCCATGCTTTGGTGTGATTGTTCATAGTAATCTTATGGTTCACATATTTCCTATCAACCCCAATATGCAATATTGTCAATGCCAACTATGAATACTAGTTTGTATGTATTCATACTTTTAAAGTCTTTGCTGCACCTGGCTCCACGATCAAAAGTCGTTTTGTCGAGAAAGAGGAACTACGAGCCCACAGAGATTCGAACCTGTTCTCTTCAGAAATAGACCCGACCCCCTACCACGTACGCTACGAATGACCAGTTAAAAGGAGAAGGATATTTGCTCTTACTTATCTCATACGAATCGACAAAACGACAATTCATCGTAAAGTCAAGAGCACCAAGGACTTTACCTTTTGAGCAATTCGTCAGGAATTTGATTAAACGAACAACAAGTTCCAATTTCGGTTTGAACTGCTTCAAATATTTCCTCACATTTCCTGTTATAGTTCCATCGACATGCTGCTAGAATGACTGAACAGTCCACCATCCCCTTCATTGAAATTAATTCAACAATATCCATTATTTTTTATAGAAACACGACCATGTGGTATAATATAAAGTAGTAACATGGAATATTGAAATAAATATCTAATTTTTGATACTCACCTTTCACAAAATGATAGAATTTATTTTGAAATTCCAAATATACTTTTTAAAACCTCAACTTAATATAATTAACCGAGCAGACTTGGCGTTATATGTTATTATATGTACCTGTTTAAGCATAGGCAGGATTTGATCCGTGTACAAGGGATTGTCCGGATCGTCGTGCAGTTTCACACTTTTGTCTTTCTCTCCAAATTCTTCTAGATTGAGTGATTTACTTTCATCTGCGGCACCATACCATTAGAGAAGCTGGTTCCCGATTCACATAAACGATCCACAAAATATCGCATAATGCTAGTTAATTTTTTCGACCACACAAAGACGGAAGTGTCCTCCGTGCTATTGATTTTCTGAGCGTTTTCGTATAGACTGAAATCAAAATGTCAATGATTAGATACACTTATACACATAACAACAAATCCTTATAAAACTTAAGGCCTTAAATCTTTAGCGACAAGATTTCAATGAGGTTGAATCAATTGCCTTTTGAAATTTTGTCCTCACTATATTTGGGACATGTTATTTTAGATTATATGTAATACAGGGCAGATAGGGACCACCTTTGGCAACTATCAAAAATGCATATTAAAAAATTTGAACGTGTTAACCTTGTCGGGTTTTGGAAAACTAAAACGTTAGGTTATTTACCAAAACTTTTTGATACCTCCCTCAAATTTTATGGAAAAGGGATTCTAATCCAAATACAAGTGATCTAACCTCCTAAAGTATCGCTAAGGATTTAGGGCCTCGATAAAACTTAGATGACGAATTTCATCAAAAGTCTAAAATAATATGAAGTTGTAACAACGCAAGAATCTAAACCAATAGTAAAAACTGGTTTACAGGGAGGACACAGCTCTTAATCGAAGCTGTTTTCTAAAAATTCATGAATAAATTCAATGTTAGAGATAGTCATTCGATTTGAATCCGGTCGCTATTGATTTAAGGGCTTAGTCATAGAAGTGGATAATCTCAGTTACGAAGTTGTCGTAACTTAGGACGTGGCCAAGATTACTTGATAACGGGCGCTGTAACAGGTTATGTCAAATGAAGAGTTTTAGAAAAAACTGATTTCAACATGTTTAAATCGTAGAATCGTTGCATGTTGATCATGATCACATAATTCAGATATGATCTAACAAACGCAATGACGTAATGGAAAGCCGTCATAAAAAATTGGAGGCCGAGTTGTCCAATTTGTTCTTGAAAAAACTTTTTGAGTTGCGTTACGCCATCTTTAGACAAGGCCTAACGATGTATTTTCAAAAGAATTTGTTAAATCGTATTCGTAAACAGTTGTTCCTAAATGATCAACAACATGTTACGAAAGTCTAATATTTTTGAAGTAAAAATTACCATTATTACGAAATATGAAATACAATTTTTTGTTTATTTGTGGTTTCGTAACTCGATTGCTTACATATTTACATCCATAAGAACGGATTGTTTGAAAAGATGGGATGGGCAGACTGTGATTGCTGGGAACGGTAAGTTCTCCAAATGCACTCTCCCAACGTCTTTGAAAATCGTTGAATCCTCTTCGAATTTGTTGTACAGTCCATTTATTAGGTAGGTCATAATTCCCATGCACAAACTGAATGCACAAATGTAAATCAATCTGCAAATAAATCAATATGTCCAAATCAACGAGCCAACGATGTACATATGTTTGTTTTAAGAAGGTGTAAGCTATTGAGAACTATCTTGTAACTGGATCGACACATTTGGAAACCGTTTTATTGGATAGGGTTTAACATTTTTTCCATTCTGAACATAATTTTTTACGCTTTGAAAAACTCTTGATTTAAGGCAATTTTGAATATTTGTGTATCATAGAAAATAGGGGCAATTTGTGTAAAAGTTTAAGTATAAGTTTTTCCCTCGTTTTCTGGTTTTAGCTATTAGTTCTAATGTGCATTTTAGGAGGTACGTCTCTTTGTCGAATTCATTAATCTCTCTCCCCAGCCGCTCAGAGACACATTCTCTTCCTTTGACAGTTAGGAATTGTGTAAATTGTCCGCCAACACACATAACATTTTGTTTCAGAATGTGTATATTTAAGAGAATAATTTAATGAAATTATATCAGTCGAAAGATGTCAAAATTATGAAGCATACTATTGAATTTATAGAAGTATTTACTGTCATTGTGTCATTCAAATCAGAAACAACCTCAAGGGAGATTGATCAATTAAAAAACAGTGGATAATGTGGAACTCCAACAAACTAGTGACAGTGAAACAATCAATGTGCTCAAAACCAAGATTGAAATAAACCGATGTAACGGGTGTAACCAAGTGTTGAAAATATAACGATAAACAAACTAAATCTCAATTTTCCCCAAAAGCCCGGGTACTGCACCCTAGTGTCAGTGGGAGTGGTCCCGTATGCGGAAAAGATGTTCAATTACTCATGGGAATCGTTTAAACCCCATATCTCAATTTCACCAAAAAGCCCGGGTTTTGCACCCTGGTGTCAGTGGGAGTGGTCCCGTATGAGGAAAAGATGTTCTATTACTCATGGGAATCGTTTAAACCCCAAAAGGCTCGGATTTGCACCATGGTGTCAGTGGTAGTGGTCCCGTATGCGGAAAAGATGTTCTATTACTCATGGGAATCGTTTAAACCCCAAATCTCAATTTCCCCAAAAAGCCCGGGTTTCGCACCCTGGTGTCAATAGGAGTGGTCCCGTATTCGTCAAAGATGTTCTATTACTCATGGGAATCGTTTAAACCCCAAATCTCAATTTCCCCAAAAAGCCCGGGTTTTGCACCCTGGTGTCAGTAGGAGTGGTCCCGTATCCGTCAAAGATGTTCTATTACTCTTGGGAATCGTTTAAACCCCAAATCTTTCCCCAAAAAGCGGGGGTTTCGCACTCTGAAATGTAGTTTCAGGGTATTATCATGTATAGATGATAGACATAGAGTGTAATGTAAACTCCATAAGCGGCAGTTTTAAAATGAGTAAGAGCTTTGAACTGATTTAATGATTTTTGGGGGGGGGGTAAATTTATGGGGGACAGGGGGTGTGACCGATGTGACCCAAGTTCGAACTTAGCCTCCGTTATGACCCAAGGAACAAGTGTACAAAATTTAGTGATCCTAGGTCAAGCCGTTCTCCAGTTATCGCACCGACAGACGGACGGACGGACGGACGGACGGACGGTCGGTCGGACGGACAGCCTAGTCATTCGCATAAAGTGTTTTCAACACTTAATAATGAATCAAGAAGCTTAAAATACAAAACTAACAATGTCATCAATCATCAATGCAAATGAGGTAATTCAAAAAGAAGCAAACAAACAAAATCTGGTATTTACTGGAGTTACGGATAACGAGACGGAATCTAAAGATGAACTCATCAATACGGTAAAAGAAATCGTATCCACTATAACCACCATTAAAACCATAATACCCACGGCCTATAGACTTGATCGTTTCAAATCGAATTATAATCGACCAATAAAAGTGACACCTGAAAAAATTTCTGAAAGAAATCTGGTTTGGGAAAACCCTCAACAATCAATAAAACCCATTTACGTCAATGAAGATCACCCACCTGGAACTAGACGGGATCAAGCCCTCATGAGACTCAAAATTCGAGAGTGAAAAAAAATGTCCCAATCTGGTCACAAAAAGTCATCAAAACAGACTTGATAGAATTCAAGATTCAACTATTCAGAAAAGATAAAATTAATAAAGTTGATAAAGGTATAGCCATCATTGTCAGAGACGAAATCGGTGTCAAATCTACCTTCCTATATCTTGCCCCGGCCTCGAACCCCCGCTTTTTTTGACCGGGCTTATTTCTAGTGATCTCATATTTGAACCAACACTTGTAAAATAACTATTAAACGATTAGTAAAGCAACTAATTATTTCTAATCGATAGTACCTATTTAAAATACGATTTAAAATTCAGGTATTAAACGAATTGCGAGCTGTCGTAATCTTTTACAACGTCTCAGTAATTAACAATAGGTCATGACGTTTCACAAGAACAATGGTTTTTCTATTCTGACTTGCATGTATGATGATTGCATGTTTCTTTTCATTTTTACTCATTCGTTCAGTGTCTGCTGCTCTTCTTTACAATTCGATTCAATTGATTTTTAATCATTTATTCTAATCCCTCAAGATGCAACGGTTGCCTTTATTCTTTATCATTTTGATCTTCGTCTGTTCGGTAACATCGGTCACAAAGAAACCAGGCGTACCCAAATCTGACTACAGCAATCAATTTTTTAGTAATTGCACTTGCCCTACTTCGGCCAAGTCGGGCGATACGATATGTGGAAAATCAATACTTCAAAAAGCAAATACGGCAAATAATCAAGAGTTTTGTGAACCAGAAACAATTTACTCTTGTGCTGCATTTCATGTCTGGCGAGTTGGTGACGCTTGTACCAATCACAAGAAAATTTGCGAGGAAAAGCCGTCACGCAATTACCCTGCTTTTACAACTGCTCTCTGTGTAAGAATTTAAATTTATTCATTGAAATACACTTGAGCGATTCTTTATGAGCAAACTTTATATACATTCTGACCAACTGTACATTCCGTCTGTTGTGGTAGACAAGCCAAGCTTCGGTCGAACCAGACTGCAAGAATAGGCTTTTAGCTTTTGCTATGTTTCTGGTGTATAATGTACGCTAAATTTGCAAACTTGCATATTGCCCCATAAAGGAGTCCATTTAAACTGTACTAAACCTTTTGTCACTCATCTTGAGAGACCTTGATTTGTTGATTACCCCAGTTACATCGGTTTATTTCGATTTTATACATTTTGGTTTTTTTAAACAAAAGTTGGAAATTCGAAATCTAACGGTAATTTCAATTTAAAATACATCGGACATTGTTATTTCAACCCCTAGAAAAACGCCCAGTTTACAGCCTTCCAGCTCAATCCTTTGTCCGATGAGCATTTCAGATTCTATATTAGACTTATTATTCCTTAAATTGGAAATACGGTTGATGAAACCTAAAATTAAAAAGAATAATGTTTTCGTGACTAACGTTTTTAACATAGGAAATAAGAGCGTAGAGGTATGTCAGATAATCGCTAAAACTGACGCAAAATCTGAGTCTTGTTGACTTGACAGCGTGACATGACATTTGGGATTCATTTACAGCACCTTTTTTATAATTAATTAAATTTTTTAACATTTTTTGAAGGTGAAAAAGACGACTACTTAGGACAATGTTCCACGCGACACTACCATTCCTTAAGGGTGAGTTATTATAATTGTGCGGTACAAAATGATTTCAAGTTGTTGCAAAGCATTTCTCCGCCTTTGAAAGGTTAAACAGAGTATCTTCACTTTCGTAATAAACCGTTGCAAACGCACTTCGCAAAAGGGTGAAACCATCCGAAACAAGCCGTCGAATAACATTTCACGTCGTTGTCCAACACATGGGGTTATTTTACAAAGTAATCTCACATTTCCCCAATCATAGAGTAAAATCGTATACGTCGTTGAATAGCACTTGACCGTACCTTTCTAACGACGTATTACACATATTATCGATATTTTAAAAAATTATGACCTTTGACCGTACACCCTAGACCTCCTACTCAACCCTTAAACGAACTTGGCCTTCTTTCGAAGAAGTTATAAATAATTTCCCGAAAACAAAATCCCAAAATATGAAACCGTTCGAAAGTTAGAGTGCAAACACACGGACGGACGGACGGATTGAGTAAAAACATTAAAGGGTTTCACCCTTTAATAAAGCAATTTCCTATTTCAAGTAATTTTGAGCTTCAAATCTACACGTCGAGCCCCATTTACGCTTGAACCTTCTAGATGTTTAAAAGCATTTGCAAAACTATGTTTTGCATCTTGGTTTCGACGTGAAACAATAATTATTGCGATTTATGTGAAGCTAAAATTGTAGTGTGTACGTGTAGTGTATAAAACCCTCTGTGTTCAATCAGTAGGTCATTACATCCGGAAAAATAGACGTTGAAACCTAAATCACCCCAACGCATAACGCAGAGCAAATTGCGGATTAAACCAAATGGCAAATGTTTTCTTCAACTGGATTTTCATATAAATTTAATTGTCAAACCTAACAATTTATTGGTTCCAGATTTTAGTCATATATATTATATAATCTTGATTGGATAAATAAAACCGCTTGCAACGGGTTATTACCTTTGACAAATGTGTGTATCTTTCTTAATAGCAAGTTTAAGTCCTGCAAGACGGGAGGCCTTGATCGTCTTGATGAGAAGTCCCTCCTGGTTAGGTTCCCATTTCGGCCAATTTAAACTGCATATTATTTGTAGGCATCTTCTGACCCAATCCCAGGTCTTTTTTCCAAAAGCGTGTCCAGCCCGCTGCATTCGGCTAAACCGTGCTCTTCGTCGACAGGTAAGAGTTTCGTTGCTATAGGAACGTGCATTCAACAGGAGCCGAATATCAATAGCCCCCAGGACGCTTGAAGCTATCGTTTTGCTGTCCTCCGTCTGCTTGGGGAAACATGAAACTTTCGAGCACATGCCCATTAAACAAGACGCTACCTTACCCTGACCACATGTCATGCAATGTTCATGCGTTACTCTGTCTTCTCTATCACGCGGATCCTGAGACGCCCCGTAGTTGCTGGGGTGAACCATTATGACCTGCCCTAAGGGGATGTTTTTGACCTCTGATCGTTCGAGCCCAGCCCCTGAGCCCTCTTTCAAACGCTTGCATCTTGGATCAAATTCCGAAATGATTACAAATTCTGTAGCTTTCATCTGGAAATTTGAGTCGGACCTTGCCTATGGTATTAAACCAGAAACATGACAATGTAAGGGGATAACCTGAACTGGAGCCCAAAAATAAAAATACGACCCGAGCTACCTACCCAGTGAAATTGAAACAAAAGTTTACAAGGGTTTATAATTGAAACTTGAAAATATGAATTCAGTTTGAAGGTAATTTCAATAGTTATCATCATTATAAGTAGGAAACGAATTTTTTAATGTGCACTTCCCGTTTATTAGTATAACAAGACGAAACGAAACTTCAATCAATACATTTTAAATTGCATTTTAAATTGTATCACATATACCCATACATCTTCTATTTTCGTGAATATATTATGGTCTCATTGTCTCATATCATGTCCAGGCGTGACTTCATCTGTCGGTCTATCCAAATGATTGGTCATGTCATATCGTTAGATGCGAATTACTCCATAGCGTCTCTGGGAAAGAAAGCTAAAAAAGATTGAAATAGTTTTTATACTTTTATTGTAATTAGTGTTCTGTGCAATAATAGCAATACTATTTTCTGAACTACATTTCTGGTCTAATTTAGGGCTAAACGTGCAGAAATATTCGAATCATACATCCATTTTTCAAACGCAAATAGGCTAAAAAAACTCAAAATTATCATTCAGTTTGCACCTATACCCGATTTCCGTCATAAGTACTCAAAAATCCCCAGACATTAAAGAAAACGTTTATTCGTTTCTCTTGCTTTGTTGGTATATTTCACTACTCATGTTTCTCAATATTTGCGTGTCCATTGTAAATCTTTTTCGTCTGTTATTTTTTGTGGTGTCACCAGCACCGGCCGCACCCCTTCCTTACGTGCGTTTGACAGGATTTTTTATTTCATTCGTGTTTTATTTTTCGCTAATGTTTTATCGGAGGACGGAAGGAGGGTTCGGTTGGATGATAATCTACAATCTGTAATTACCTGTCTGTCAACTCTGACGGATTGTGACAGTTATTAATTTAATGTCTTCGTCCAATCGTCATGAAATTAAAATAAACTACGACACGATCGACAATTCACTATTTCACTATTTCATAGGTTTTTTCAATTTATTAGAACCTTCGATTTAATAGATATTTCCTTCGCGATGATTTGTAAGCACGTGTATATGTATCACTGGGTTGCTCTACAAAATGGTCTAAAGTTTATGGGGGGTGCATAAAATGATAAAAGTATCTAAATTGTATAATAATCATATGAGTATGAATATGTATACATTCAACATTAATTTATTTAATCTGACGGAAACCTGAATCTGAAAGACCAGACCATTCTTGTTGTATTACGGTTAGTTTTTTTTCTGGAATATTGTTGTGGATGAGATTCATCGATCAATCTGCATTTAGATTTAGAATTGTCTTTGACATTTATTTCTTACACGGACAAGTCCAAGCCAAGAAAATGAGGCACTTGAATATTTGACATGACATGAAGACTGCGTTTAACTAGCAGAAGCAGTCTGGGGCTCATATATGTTTGGAACGTTCAATTTTAACGAATAAATTCTCTCTGAAAGCTACCTATGAAATAAGTCCCCCCACTCTCCTCGTATAATATATAATGTTTTAAATATCTTATTTATAAATGATTAAGAATCAAAATAATTGAATTAATAAGCGGAATCGAATTTTTATTGATGATTCAATTCGTAATCTCTTGAGATTACACAACAGGTTATTATGTATCGTAGATACATAATGCGAATGGTCTGGTGTCCGTCCGTCCGTCTGTCCGTCAACACGATAACTCGAGAACGGCTTAACTTTTTGAAGTTTTTCTTTCGGATATCTATTTAGGACATCCAAACGGAGGTCAAGTTCGTTTGGGGGCCCTGCAGGTCAAAGGTCAAGGGGGGAAAGGTCAAGGGTCAACATTTTTTCAAATTGTAACCCGCCATGTGTGATACATCGATGGAAAGCTATGATCAAGGGCTATTCAATGGTGTATATGATTTGGGGGTGGGGTCACCCCCTGACGGATGGGGAGGGGCCAAAGAGGTCAAATTACAAACATATACGTGTGATACGTCATTCGAAAGCTATGATCAAGGGCTTTCGAATGACGTATATGATTTCGAGGTGGGGTCACCCCCTGACCGGTGGGGAGGGGTCAAAGAGGTCAAATTACAAACACATATGTGTGATACTTCATTCAAAAGCTATGATCAAGGGCTTTCGAATGACGTATGTAATTTTACTCTATGGTTGGGGCAAATTGAGATTATACATTTGATACGTCATTCGAAAGCTATGATCAAGGGCTTTCGAATGACGGATGTAATTTTGCTTTATGGTTGGGGCAAATTGAGATTCATCATTTGATACGCCATTCGAAAGCTATTATCAAGTGCTTTTGAATTATGTATGTAATTTCGCTCTATGGTTAGGGCAATTTGAGATTTTCGATATTTCATGCATTTTTAATATTTTAAAACACAGTTTTCACTGTGAACATGTTTCGATGTGTATGAAACGGTATAAAACCGTTATATCTACGATACATCAGTACATTCGTTGGACGGTTTATTTTACTACATGATGGAATGGACCTATTGCAATTGTACAACTACAGCTACAAGAAATATAAATGGCCCAGCCCCGTCCAAATTCAGGGATGATATTATCACGGTCCAACAAATCGCTGAAGCGTCCTCCATAAACGCTTATGGATCCATGAACCCTGCTCCCGCTTCCCTTAATAACATGGAAACCCCCATCGCTCCCATCCTACCTGATACCTTGACTGCAGACGCTTTGAATACTGACACTCAAAAGAACGACGCTGCAGATATCAAAATAGAAGCAGATGCTTCCTCAATATCGACGAGTTCTGGAGATTCAGTCTCCTCATCGACCAGTGATGATGCTGTGGCTTCTGCATCCATCAATTCCGGAGATACAGCCTCGTCGTCGACCAGCGATAACGCTGCAGCTTCTGAATCGATCAGTTCTGGGGACTCTGCCTCAGCATCGGCCAGTTCAGGGGATTCATCATCAATTTCGACGGGCGATGTCAATCAGGCTTCCGCGTCGGCCAGTTCCGATAGTACTTCTATAACAGATACCGCTGCTGGCCAACCCGCCGAGTCTGCACCCGCAGCGTCTGCCACTAACCTCGATCCTGTACAAAATACGATCGAAGTGTCGGGAACGTCAGTTGACGTTGACGCCTCCACGGCACTCAAAAGGTCAACTGACCTCGATGAACTTGCAGTGGACAAAGGGGAGGGGCTATCGGCCCTCAAAAGAGAAACGAAGAAAAGCAAGGCGATGAAGTTGAACTTTGGGGTCAGCACTTCGGCTGGACGAAGCAATAAATTGAGGGTATACGGATGATTGCGCCTAATCAATTGCGCCTAATCAATTGCGCCTAATTATTTGCGCCTAATCATTTGCGCCTATGTACACTTTGCGCCTACGTACACTTTGCGCCTAATCAATTGCGCTTATGAATATTTTCCACTTTCCGTTTCCAGCACAAAATCTGGTCATCGATTGCAGATATTAAAATACAAAATAAAGAAATAATATCAAATATAATATAGAGATTGTTTTTTATGTATTATAGTAGTTTAGTAACAATGACAGAGCACTAAATTCGGTAGCTTGACCTATTTTTTGGAGATAATATATTCATATTAGGTAAAGTAGCAGGTGCACAAATTTTTTACAGGAGTTCAAAACTTAAATATGGAAATGAATGAAATTTGGAACTTCCAAACTTATAGGATTAAAAATGTTGAAAACTGGAAAGTAAATGTGGTCCAATAAATATCCATTACTAATAAATAATCTCTTTATAATGTATAGGAATCTTTAATTAATATTTCAGTCAATTCAGTTTGCAATGGGTGATAGGGTGATCAGTGATTTTCTGCTAGAGATCTGGGCTGATTTCTGAAAGTTCGGAAAATATTCATAGGCGCAATTGATTCATAGGCGCAAATGAGTAGGCGGAAAATTTATGTACAGGCGCAAATTGTACGTAGGCGCAAAGTGTACATAGGCGCAAATGATTAGGCGCAAATAATTAGGCGCAATTGATTAAGCGCAATTGATTAGGCGCAATCATCCGCAAATCTAAATTGAGACGAAGGTTCCCTTCTGCATTTTGTGAACTTGACCGGGACAACGGGATCATTTGTCCCGGGATTCGAAGGGGCAATTTCATCGATCAGTTTTACTTTGATCCCAGTACCAATCGATGTTATCATTATGTTTACAACGGATGTGGGGGCAATGCCAATCGCTTCTCCTCGTTGTGGGAATGTACACAATCATGTGTTAGGAAAGCCAGTAAAGCCTCTGAATAAAACCGTTTGGATTTATGATTTTTATGGCCAGTTGGTTTAGTACTTATTTACGATACCATGGATGTTGGTGAAATTCAAAATTCTTTGCATTTATTCCTTAATACATAATTAAACATAACAGAACATAATTGAAATCGCAAATGTTACATACATGCTATATTTCGCAATTATAAAGGAATAAGAAGCTCTGTTTTAATTTCAGTTTTGATTGCTTGAGATAATTGAAAAATTTAACTCCATTCCTGCACTCCTAAGAGGGAGGGTCATATAGAACATAAAAGTACGGGGGTTGCACTGATTAAAGTCTGAATATGACTAAAAAAATTATTTAAAGATCTGCAAGATGCATGTCTACGCTCAAAATGAGGTACTGCGAGTTGATAATCGCTGAATAATTGATCATAAAATACACAAACTTACCCTACATTAGTTATTATAGTCCCCAAATAGTATAAGAAACTAGAATAATAAGAATAATTGCAGGTGTAAAATTAAAATATATGAGATATTTCTAACAATCCTGTAATAATGACGATCAACCGTACTCGAATGGATGATCAATCATTTATTAATTTTCTACAAATACGCTTACGTTAGTAATACCTAATATCGGAGCAAAAAATACATGTCTATATTTTGTTGATTTTTTGGGCTATAGTGAAACTCACGTTATAAGAATTAACTTCGAAAATCCGTCTATAGCAATTAGGCAATAAAAATTGTCTTAAGCTTATGAAGAGCAGATGTTTTTAATTTATATTTCAGGTAATATATCTATATCTACTAATTTTCGTACATTCTGTTAACGAAAGGATATCAATAATGCTGATTGGAATGCTTATGTTTTATATTTTGAAATCGACTGGGGCGGCAGGCAAATTGTTCCGCTTCTCGCATTTTTTATTTTTAATCAGTCACTTGAACCCCAATAAACGTTTGACCTGAAATAAAATCCGACATTCATGAAGATATACAAACCCGATCATGACATTCCTACCCTGTTATCATGTTGAAATACTCACATTTTGGGAGTACTTTGTTTACAGCAACTGCCCAAACAAAAAAACAAACTGCAACAAAGAGGTCCGCAAGGCTGAGAAGGTCAATGCCATTCGTTAACCCAGCTACGCCTCCCCAAATGCCTAAAATAGGTCTGCAATCATCATATTATTCTCAAAATAAGAAATTTTAACAAAGAGTGCTCACTCATCTTGTCCCAGAAGTCGTATTGCTGGTGCCGCGCAAGGGCGACAGCATCGTCAGCCCCAAAGTAAATGTGGACGATCGAAGTTGGCGTGTCGTCCCTAAAAACAAGTACATATCAACATTACAGACTAGAGAGTTTTTGAAATGCATGAACCATATCAATGCTTATAAATTCCGACTTAATATCAAGCTTCTCAGGGTGGTCGAAGTCTTCAAAGTATGGTACGCTTGTAACGGTCTTCGAGTACTTTATTTCCGTGCAGGCCGGATGGCAGGTCATATTTTTCGACAAAACCTCCGGACATTTAGAATTGTATCCTGATATGTGGATTTCGTCTAAAAGATCACAAATTTCAAAAAAATTCCTTAGGACAGTTTGATTTTAACAGAAAAATGTCCACTGCCGTTTATAGTTAGAAAAAATATTTAATTTTAATTGTATGAATTTAGTATGATGCTTCAATGGGGATAAATAAGATATCGAGGTTGTTGAGAATGTGAAGCAGAATGCTTGCACGAAACTATACATCAATTAATGAATTTTTAGCCCAAGTCAGGGATTATGTAATCACGCTGTCCGTCCGTCTGTCCGTGACACGATAGAGGCAAAACGGCTAGACCGATGGACTTGTGTAGTTTTCAAATGCGAAGGCTGGAAAAAATCGGTCGATCGGTTGACCCGTAGGGATCATGCAAAGTACTGTTGACAAGGGAATAGGTTTAAAATAGAGACAAATTGAAGCATACTGACTCAAGGTATAAAAGACTGCACACTGTAGGTTTTATGAATACATTTAGGCTCCAAAGATCATTGGATAAACTGTCGGGCCTGAGTTTTGGGCCGTACATAAAACCTGACGGTTTAGAACCAATTAACTTCAGTTTACGAAGGAGAGTATCACTGCACTCTGATTATTATTTTTTAAATTTTATCTGCGAATAAATAAATTAATAAAATCTGCCAATAGCTATTTGAAATTATAAAAGTATTGAAGTGAAAAATGGCCTTGCCTAACACTTTCTTAACACATTCAGAATCAAATGGTCCACAGATTGTTTCATTGTTTCCAACTGTAATAAAATTAAACAATGAGTAGCTTAAGACATGTTTGGTAAGTAATCACATCAAGACATTTTTGTGAGCTCGTACCACATTTTTAAATAAAATACAACTTTTTATTAGTAAATAAATCTGACCAGTACCAGTGGTAAAGAGCTTAGAGCAGTTACATTTCTCTGTGATTAAAACAGAGATACATTCTTTTCGACAATTGCTCTCTGTATAGCTTGTGTATTGCTTCAAGAAATTCTCATTCTGGAAATAGCATTGGCGATGTTCCTATAAATAGAAGTTTTATAAATTGCATACAAATATAACCGTTTAATATAAAATTTAATTATGAGTTTGTTTCTTTATACGAGTGGCAAATCACGGATCCCTTTATCTGAAACAATGATTTCTGCTCTGATGTTGATAAATACCTCGTTCCTGGCAGATATGGGAATACCATTTAAAATAGCTTGAGCCTCCTCATGCGGGGTGTGGACATCAATCTATTGTAAAATTGTAGCAATAAATGACTTCATGAAGTCTATTTCAATTTAACCTGTCCACCGTGTATCACTAATCATGCTCCCAAACGACAAGTAAATAATACACATGCCCGACCTAAATCACAATGTACTAGTAGGGTTGACCAGAAGTATCATGTTTTTTAAATTAATACTCACCATAAAGGCATTCCCATCGTTTATTGGACAAGCAATATCGTTTTGCTCAAATTGTATCATAAATGTGATGCCTTCTTTTATCCCCGGCATTTTCTGTCGCTTTGGAATCTCTATCCCAATTTTCCCACGTCTTTTCTTTAAAACGTCTGTTGTGAATTCGTGTGAATCAATGTTCCATTCGTTCCATGCTTTGGTGAGATTGTTTGTTGTAATCTTCTTCTTCACATATTTCCTATGAACCCCGTGTTGTCAATGCCAACATGAATATTAATACTAGTTTGTATGCATTCATACTTTTACCTCAAGATTGCTTGACAACGGGCACTGGAACAGGTAATGACAAATGAAGTGTTTTTGAAAAAAACTTTTGAAAATTTAGGAAATATTTCTCGCAGGCTGACAATGACAAAACTAAATTGAAACAGACTTGAACAGTTGGCATGAAATGGTGAGGTTTTCACATGCAATTCGCATGAAAATGGCTAGGTCATCCTGTAATTTGCATCAAAACGGCAGAATATTTGACAGGACCAACGCAATGCCAGTAAGTTGTGAACCTCAAGTTTCGAGGTTTTCGGCTATGAGTATTTCTGCATGATGACTTGGTCATCCATGGCGATGACGTCACAGAACCAAATGAATGGCAAATTTACGATTTTGCCCTTCGATAGAATTAAAAAAAAACCTTGCATTTGTCATCGCCTCTTGGGACCTTAGAGTATATAAAATAACTAGAGATGACAATCCTAAATTTTCTTGTGATTATAGGATTAATGTTTCCGAGGTCCTCTGAAAACCAAAAAGTTGTCTAGATTTCCGATTGAATTACTTCTAAAAAGTAAGATTTATTGACGACGTAGAATCGATCAGAATCGAATCAACATACTCAAATCTGTCAAAAGAAATACAGGGTGTTTGCGTTGTTTGTCCCGGTGTTTAAAATTAAAAATCTCAAAGAGTACTTTATGATTTTATGGATAGCTGAAGCTCTAGAAGGATGACTGCAAAAGAAATTAGGAAATTAAAATTTTTATTGGATGACCCATGCGGGTTTTAAGAAAAAATCAAAGATTTTATATGGGGGAAGGTGGGGGATAATCCTTAACAACGCATAGCAACAATTACAATTTTAAAACTTATGCTGCACTTTCAATCTTAGAAATTTCGATTTTGGATGTAATTTTGATTGTTGCTATGCTTTGTTAAGGATTATCCCCCACCTTCCCCCATATAAAATCTGATTTTTTCTTAAAACCCGCATGGGTCATCCAATAAAAATTTTAATTTCCTAATTTCTTTTGCAGTCATCCTTCTAGACCTTCAGCTATCCAGAAAATCAAACGAAATTACAATCGGTTCAGTACTTTTTGAGATTTTTAATTTTAAACACCGGGACAAACAACGCAAACACCCTGTAGATTCGTCAATCATTTTTGATTTCCAGTGCGCTCCTGAAACCATACTATAAATTTCACATCTTAAAAAAAAATCTACAGTTCTTATGGGATTGTCGCCTCTCGTTATTTTTTATTTATACACTCAAAGTTTGGGACTGGTTGTCAAGACATCTTGCTTTTACCTTTTGAGCAATTTGTCAGGAATTTGATTAAACGAACAACAAGTCCCAATTTCGGTTTGAACTGCTTCAAATATTTCCTCACATTTCCTGTTATAGTTCCACCGACATGCAGCTAGAATGTCTGAACAGTCGACCATCCCCTTCATTGAAATTATTCAACAATATCAACTATTATTCTACAGAAACACGACCATGTGAATAATAAAGTAGTAACATAGAATATTGAAATGGTAGAACTTATCATGGAACTCAAAATATACTTTTTAAAACCTCAACTTAATGTAATTAATCGGATAAACTTGGCGCTCACCGAAATTAAATATTAAGTTATGTATGTACCTTTTTAAGCATAGGCAGAATTTGATCCGTGTACAAGGGATTATCAGGATCGTCAAACAGTTGCACACTTTCATCTTTCTCTTCAAATTCTTCCAGATTGAGTGATTTACGTTCATCTGCTGCACCATACCACTTGGAGAAACTGGTTCCCGATTCACATAATCGATCCACAAAATATCGCATAGTGCTAGTTAAAGTTTTTGACCACACAACGAAGGAAGTATCCTCCGTGCTATTGATTTTCTGAGCGTTTTCGTAAAGACTGAAATCAAAATATCAATTGGATAGGCTTATATACACATAACGACAAATCTTTATAAAACTTAAGGCCCGTTCTATAGCGACAAGATTCCGATGAGGTTGGATCAATTGCCTTTAAAATTTTCAAATAACTTTCTTTGAAACATGTTATTTTAGATTATAAGTACTACAGGGCAGATAGAGACCCCCTTGGCAACTATCAAAACACGCCTACTCAAAAATTTCTACGGATTACCCTTGCCGGGTTTTGGCAAACTAAAGCGTTAGGTTATTTCCCAAGAGATTTAGTTACGGTTCGATTCGGGCATTCCAAAGAAATTAACATTCGACTTGTACCAACGAAAGCGAAGAGAAAAAGTTAAATACAAGTGATCTAACCTCCTGAAGTATGTTGTCGCTAAGGATTTAGGGCCTTGATAAAACTTAGATGACGAATTTCATCAAAAAGTCTAAAAAAATATGAAGTTGATTAGCAACGCAAGAATCTATAACAATAGTAAAGACGGGTCTACAGGGGGGCGCAGTTCTCAATCGAAGTTGTTTTCTAAAAATTCATGAATAAATTCTATATTAGAGATGGTTCTTCGATTTGAATCCGGTCGCTATAGAATTAGGGGCTTGGTCATGGAAATGAATAATATAATCTGAAACCTCAGTTACGAAGTTGTCAAATGAAGGGTTTTTGAGAAAACTAATGCTTTCAACATGTTTAAATCGTACTATTTATACTTTATACTAATCGTTTAACTATTGTCGCACGTTGATCATGAACACATAATTCATATATACAATGACGTAATTGAAAGCCGTGATAAAAAATTGGAGGCCGTTTTTTCTCCAATTTGTTTTTGAAGAAACTTTCCATTACACCTTTAGGCTGCGTTAAGCCATCTTAAGACGAGGCCTAACGATGGATTTTCAAAAGAATTTGTTAAATTGTATTCGTAAACGGTTGTCCCTACATGATCAACAACAAGAATATAGTCTAATATTTTTGAAGTAATAAAAACCTTATTACGATATATTATATACTATTTTTTGTTAACTTCATACTTATGGTTCTGTAACTCGATTGCTTACGTATTTACATCCGTAAGTACGGATAGTTTGAAAAGATGGGATGGGCAGACGGTGATAGCTGGGAACGGTAAGTTCTCCAAATGCACTCTCCCAACGTCTTTGAAAATCGTCGAATCTTCTTCGAATTTGCTGTACAGTCCATTGATTAGGTAGGTCATAATTCCCATGCACAAACTGAATGCACAAATGTAAATCAATCTGCAAATAAATCATTATGCATAAATCAACGAACCAACGATGTACATATGTTGTTTCAAGAAGGTTAAAGCTATTGAGAACTATCTTGTAACTGGATCGACACATTTTTAAACCGTTTGATTGGATAGGGTTTACATTTTTTCCATGCTGAACATTATTTTTTACGCTTTGAAAAACTCTGGAATTAAGGCAATTTTGAATTTTTAAATATTTGTGTATCATAGAAAATTGGTGCAATTTGTGTAAAAGTTTAAGTATGAGAGTTTGCCTCGTTTTCTGGTTTTAGCCATTAGTTCTAATGTGAATTTTGTGAGGTACGTCTCTTTGTAGAATTCATTACTCTCTCTCCCCAGCTGCTCAGAGACACATCTTCTCTTCCTTTGTCCGTTAGGAATTTGTGTAAATTGTCCGCGAACACACGTAGCATTTTGTTTTAGAATGTGTATTGTGCGGAAAATATGGGTTTCATGGGATTATGACCTTGTTGTGGGTTTGACCTTTGACCTATACGGGATCTGAATGCAAGAAATGTTAGAGGTTGTAGTAAAGATCATTTTTAGATATTATTGGTGCCCTTAGATCACGAGGTCATGTCAGGATTTGCATGTAGATATAAGTTAGTTAGGTAAATTGCATAGGAAATAGGGGGTTGGAGGCTGGTTCGTCTCGCGTAGCCAGAAGCCAAGGAAACAGCGGGAATTCGAGGAAGAAGTCCAAACGAGAGGAAGGAAGAGCCAACCAACCGAGCTGACGGATCGAGTTACTATCTACTATCGGACCGGCTACTGGAACATCGCAACAAACCGTAGGTTTGTCTCGGTTTGCCTCAGAGTTTAGTTTGTCAACCTTGAGGGGGCAATTTGAGATTGTTCGTTTGTCGCAATCTAGGTTCGCACGGTATTGTAATGGGGTTTAGTGAGACTGGACTGTAGGGTGTATTAGTAGGTTATTGTGTACTGGGTGGATCACAGTACACGGGTTAGGTTATCAGTAGTTGGAATGCAACGAAAGAGTTAGTGTATCAGAAGTTAGTGTTGCACTTGGGGAATGGAGTAATTAATTATCAGTAGTATTGGTCAAGGGTCAACAGGTCTTTGGTTGTGTTGTGCATCTCTCACCTACGGTATTGTGTATTAATTGAATGTATTAATACGTGCGTATTGTGTACTTACTGTTAATTGTATCTATTCCAAGTTAGATTTTGCGATTCCATTTTGCCCCAACCCAATACAGTAGTATTTAGTTGTACGGGAGTAGGGAATTGTGCGATTATATTTTTAATGGTTGCATGCAGGGAAGGTAGATGTTCAGTTTCTTCCAAAAACCCAAGGACATGATAATTCGATTAGTCTAATAAGGGTACTGATATGTTAACAAGCTTCAAGGATCGTGGAGATTCTTCGCTATATGAATGTATAGAAAAGTTGTAAAACTTCCAGAAAGTTCAATGTCGAAGTGGCATTAAAACCTTGTAAAAGTTATTGAATCTGAAATGTTAAATGTACGAAATTGTGTATGACGTGGCTATGAAAGTCACCCTAAATAGACATTTTGAAAAATCCAATAAACAATATGATATAGTGTTAGAATAAATAAAGTTTATAGGATTTGTCTAGGGTATTATATCTTGCCCTGGCCTCGAACCCCCGGTTTTTTTACCGGGCTTATTTCTAGTGATCTCATATTTGAACCAACACTTGTAAAATAACTATTAAACGATTAGTAAAGCAACTAATTATTTCTAATCGATAGTAACTATTTAAAATACAATTTAAAATTCAGGTATTAAACGAATTGCGAGCTGTCGTAATCTTTTACAACGTCTCGGTAAATAACAATAGGTCATAAGTCATGACGTTTTTCAAGAACAATGGCTCTTCTATTCTATGACTTGCATGTGTCTTGTCATTTTTTACTCATTCGTTTAGTGTCCGCTGCTCTCCATTAGTTTCAATTCTATTCAGTTGATTTTTAATCATTTATTCTAATCCTTCAAGATGCAACGGTTGCCTTTATTCTTTATCATTTTGTTCTTCGTCTGTTCGGTAACATCGGTCACAAAGAAACCAGGCGTACCCAAATCTGACTACAAGAATCAATTTTTTAGTAATTGCACTTGCCCTACCTCGGCCAAGGTGGGCGATACGATATGTGGAAAATCAATACTTCAAAAAACAAATACGACAAATAATCAAGAGTTTTGTGAACCAGAAACGATTTACTCTTGTGCTGCATTTTATGTCTGGCGAGTTGGTGACGCTTGTACCAATCACAAGAAAATTTGCGAGGAAAAACCTTCACGCAATTTGGGTGGTATTACAAATGCTTTCTGTGTAAGAATTTAAATTTATTCATTGAAATACACTTGAGCGATTCTTTATGAGCGAACTTTATATACATTCTGACAAACTATACATTCCGACTCTTGTGGTTGACCAGCTAAGTTTCGGCCGAACCAGTCTGCAAGAACAGGTTTTAGCTTCTGCTACGGTTCTGGTGTATAATGTACTCTAAATTTGCAAACTTGCATATTGCCCCATAAAGAAGTCAATTTAAATTGTACTAAACCTTTTGTCACTCATCTTGAGAGACTTAGATTTGCTGATTACACTGGTTACACTTTAGTTTTTAGCCCGAGTCAGGGCTTATGGAATCATGCTGTCCGTCCGTCCGTCCGTGACACGCTAGCGGGCAAACGGCTGGACCGATCGACTTGAAATTTGGTACACTTATGGATTTTGCAAATGCGAAGGCTAAGTTCGAAGGTGGGAAAAATCGGTCGATCGGTTGGCCCGTGGGGGTCATGCAAAGTAGTGTTTCCAAGGGAATAGGTTTAAAATACAGACAAATTGAAGCATCCTGACTCGGGCTTTTATACACTGCACACTGTAGGTTTTTATAAAACAAAATTAGGAAATTAGAAAACTAACGGTAATTTCAATTTAAAATTCATCGGACATTGTTATTTAAACCCTTAGAAGAAGCGCCCATTTTATAGCCTTCCAGCTCCAGCCTTCATCCGATGAGCATTTCACATTTCAGATTGTACAGGGCGTTTACGCGTAATGTAACGGTATTTAAAATTAATTTTCTCAAAAACTACTGGACCGATTTTTAAAAAGTTTGGTTTAAAATTTAGCCAGATAGCAAGAAGGAATATCGGTGGGGGTAAAAAAAAATACGACTCACAGGTTGAAATACCCATGCGGGTTTTGTAAAATGTCATGATTTTAACATGGGGAGGGGGTATCCCTTCTGTTCTTAGCAACGGCCGTTGTTAAGGAAAAAATACGCAAAAAGGTGGAATCTAACCGGGTTCAATCACCGTGACTATGGTAACGGTGCACCCCCTCCCCATATTAAAATCATGACATTTTACAAAACCCGCATGGGTATTTCAACCTGTGAGTCGTAATTTTTTTTACCCCCACCGATATTCCTTCTTGCTATCTGGCTAAATTTTAAACCAAACTTTTTAAAAATCGGTCCAGTAGTTTTTGAGAAAATTAATTTTAAATACCGTTACATTACGCGTAAACGCCCTGTATATTAGACCTATTATTTCTTAAATTGAAAATACGGTTGATAAAACCTAAAATTAAAAACAATAATTTTTTCCTGACTAATCTTATTAAAATAGGAAATGAGAGAAGAGTGTATAGAGGTATGTCAGATAATCGTTAAAACTGGCCCAAAATCGGAGTCTCTTGACTCGACATGACTGACCGCGTGACATGACATTTGGGATTCATTCACAGTACCTTTTTAAAAATTAATTAAATTTTTTAACATTTTTTAAAGGTGAAAAATAAGACTAATTAGGACAATCTTCCACACGACTCTATCATTCCTTAAGGGTGAGTTATTATAAATATGCGGTACAAAATGATTTCAAGTTGTTGCAAAGCATTTCTCCGCTTTTGATAAGTTAAACAGCGTATCTTAACTTTCGTCGTGAAGCAATAATTGTGTCCTTCAATCCAAGGCTCTAAATCCTTAGCGACAAGATTCATTTACAAGGTTGGATCACTTGCCTTTAAAAAATTCTCCTCACTTCTACGGGATTTGTTATTATAAAGAATAGGGCACCCCCCTTAGCAACGCTTAAATATGACCACTTCAAAAAAAACCTACGGGTCATCGATACCGATTTTTAGAACACCAATTCGTTGAGCTGTACCTGAAACATTTCTCTAATTTTTGACACCATCCTCGACTTTTTTTGTTCAAGCAATTCGAAGCTATTAATTTTAAAGCAAATCCCCACGAAGTGAGGAGAATTTTTTAAAGGCAAGTGATCCAACCTTGTAAATGAATCTTGTCGCTAAGGATTTACTGACTCTCGAATTTCTAACTTTTGAAAATTAATTGTTGCTATAGCAACAACATTTTGAACAATTTAAAATTCTAAGATTTAGCTAAAGTTAGCTTCAATTCGAAGGATTGGACGCTTAGAAACGAACTTTGACATATATTTTGCCAGTCTCATGAAAACAAATTTGGAAATCGGATTAAAGATTCGAGTTAGCAAGATTGTGGCCTTCGATTTCTAAAAAAATTATAATTTTTCAACAATGCGTGAAAACGTTACTTCAAAAACCATATTATTCTCTCAACCATTTTTGGTTCCTAATGAAATTTTAATAAATTTAAATCAGCATAACTTTTTAATGGATCGGAATAAACGTATGAAATATTTTTTAGAATTAAAGTCATACTTAAACCTCCCAATTTCATTAATTAGATTTTTTAAAAAGTTTTCATTAACATGAACAGAATGTTTCAAAGTTCGTTTCCAAGCGTCTAATCCTTCGAATTGTAGCTAACTTTAGCTAAATTAGAATTTGAAATTGTTCAAAATGGTGTTGCTATAGCAACAATTAATTTTCAAAAGTTGGAAATTCGAGGGTCCCCTTTTTCGATTGAGGTACTCAATTATTGAATGTCTTATGAAGCTTAAGTAGTGTATAAAACCCTCTCTGCTCAATCAGTAGGTCATTACATCCGGAAAAATAGACGCTGAAACCTAAATCATCCCAAGCATAATGCAGAGAACATTTCGGATCGAAAAAACCAATTGGCTTCAAATATTTTCTTCAACTGGATTTTAATATAAATTTAATTGTCAAACCTAACAATTTATTCGTTCCAGATTCCAGTCATATATATTATATAATCTTGATTGGATAAATAAAACCGTTTGAAACGGGTTTACCTTTGACAAATGTGTGTATCTTTCTTGATAGCAAGTTTAAGTCCTGCAAGACGGGAGGCCTTGATCGTCTTGATGAGAAGTCCCTCCTGGTTAGGTTCCCATTTCGGCCAATTTAAACTGCATATTATTTGTAGGCATCTTCTGACACAATCCCAGGTCTTTTTCCCAAAAGCGTGTCCAGCCCGCTGCATTCCGCTAAACCGTGCTCTTCGTCGACAGGTTATGTTGCTATAGGAACGTGCATTCAACAGGAGCCGAATATCAATAGCCCCCAGGACGCTTGAAGCTATCGTTTTGCTGTCCTCCGCCTGCTTGGGGAAACATGAAACTTTCGAGCACATGCCCATTAAACAAGACACTACCTTACCCTGACCACATATCATGCAATGTTCATGCGTTACTCTGTCTTCTCTATCACGCGGATCCTGAGACGCCCCGTAGTTGCTGGGGTGAACCATTATGACCTGCCCTAAGGGGATGTTTTTGACCTCTGATCGTTCGAGCCCAGCCCCTGAGCCCTCTTTCAAACCCTTGCATCTTGGATCAAATTCCGAAATGATTACAAATTCTGTAGCTTTCATCTGGAAATTTGAGTCGGACCTTGCCTACGGTATTAAACCAGAAACATGACAATGTAAGGGGAACCTGAACTGGAGCCCAAAAATAAAAATACGACCCGAGCTACCTACCCAGTGAAATTGAAACAAAAGTTTACAAGGGTTTATAATTGAAACTTGAAAATATGAATTCAGTTTGAAGGTAATTTCAATAGTTATCATCATTATAAGTAGGAAACGAATTTTTTAATGTGCACTTCCCGTTTATTAGTATAACAAGACGAAACGAAACTTCAATCAATACATTTTAAATTGCATTTTAAATTGTATCACATATACCCATACATCTTCTATTTTCGTGAATATATTATGGTCTCATTGTCTCATATCATGTCCAGGCGTGACTTCATCTGTCGGTCTATCCAAATGATTGGTCATGTCATATCGTTAGATGCGAGTTACTCCATAGCGTCTCTGGGAAAGAAAGCTAAAAAAGATTGAAATAGTTTTTATACTTTTATTGTAATTAGTGTTCTGTGCAATAATAGCAATACTATTTTCTGAACTACATTTATGGTCTAATTTAGGGCTAAACGTGCAGAAATATTCGAATCATACATCCATTTTTCAAACGCAAAACTCAAAATCATCATTCAGTTTGCACCTATACCCGATTTCCGTCATAAGTACTCAAAAATCCCCAGACATTAAAGAAAATGTTTATTCGTTTCTCTGGCTTTGTTGGTATATTTCACTACTCGTGTTTCTCAATATTTGCGTGTCCATTGTAAATCTTTTTCGTCTGTTATTTTTTGTGGTGTCACCAGCACCGGCCGCACCCCTTCCTTACGTGCGTTTGACAGGAGTTTTTATTTCATTCGTGTTTTATTTTTCGCTAATGTTTTATCGGAGGACGGAAGGAGGGTTCGGTTGGATGATAATCTACAATCTTTAATTACCTGTCAAAACTGACGGATTGTGACAGTTATTAATTTAATGTCTTCGTCCAATCGTCATGAAATTAAAATAAACTACGACACGATCGACAATTCTTAAGCGAACACTATTTCATAGGTTTTTCAATTTATTAGAGCCTTCGATTTAATAGATATTTCCTTCGCGATAATTTGTAAGCACGTGTAATTCAAGGTACGTGTATATGTATCACTGGGTTGCTCTACAAAAGGGTCTAAAGTTTATGGGGGTGCATAAAATGATAAAATTATCTGAATTGTATAATACTCAAATTAGTATGAATATACATTCAACATTATTTAGGTCTGTCAGAATCCTGAATCTGAAAGACATGCATTCTTAATCCATTCTTGTGGTTTTTTATAATCTGTTGTTACGGTTTGTTTTTCTGGAATATCGTTGTGGATGAGATTCATCGATCAATCTGCATTTAGATTTAGAATTGTCTTTGACATTTATTTCTTACACGGACAAGTCCAAGCCAAGAAAATCAGGCATTTGACTATTTGACATGACATGAAGACTGCGTTTAACTAGCAGAAGCAGTCTGGGGTTCATATTCATATATGTTTCGAACGTTCAATTTTAACGAATAGATTCTCTCTGAAAGCTACCCTCGAAATAAGTCCCCACTCTCCTCGTATGATATATAATGTTTTAAATATCCTATTTATAAATCATTAAGAATCACAAGAATTGAATTATTAAACGGAATCGAGTTTTTATTGATGATTCAATTCGTAATCTGGTAATCTCTTGAGATTAGTACAGGTTATTTTACTACATGACGGAATGGACCTATTGCAATTGTACAACTACAGCTGGAGTATATATTACCATTTTTACTAAACTAGAATTTATTAGTTTATTTACTCCATGTGCCTTCCCTTCCCTATTAATTATACCATCAGCTTTCCAGTGAAAGTTTTAAAAATCATGTCAATTCTGATATATATCAAGAACTAAGGATTTTTAACCACAATTCCCAGAGATGTATTAATTTAAGGACTGGAAATAATACATCACAAATCAATTAATGACCTGTCACATTTTGAAAGACAGGATTTCGTAGTCTGTTTACATAAACGAGTAAATAGAAACTCTCTCGTCAGATCAGAAGCCCGTGTCTTCGAGCAATTCGAAATCGTAACTAGATTGAATATTTGTGTAAATATGCATTTCAGCAGTTCCAATTATTGGCTAACACTTGTTCACGAAAAAGAACTTAAAAGCTTATACAAGTACGAAAACTACGATTTTTTTTCAAACCTTCAAACTTGTGCGTTTTAACAATACAAGAAGTTATCAATAAAGAACTAGAACCGCACCATAAGTTTAGTGATTAGGAGCCACCACCCCTACAGACTAAATGAATATAATACCCAATTTCGTTTTTAATTTTAAAATATAGCCAACTACGCCAGTAAGTTATATTCAACAAGCACCTTTTTGGGCATTATATATACTTTACGAATATTGGAATTTGATTTTGATATGTAGTGTTCATCACGGTGACATGTAATATCTTAAGTAGTAAAGTGATTTTCGTATGGACTATTATGGTAATATAATATCAAATGTTCGGGGTTTCCCAATTAAGTAATGTCCACATAGACAACAAAAAATGGGGTCACAATTCACAATATTCTACTCATTCTTGTTATTCTAGAACCTAATTACACTAATTATTAAGCTAAACAACTATAACTACTTTTGAATATTACAAAAATCCGATTTGTTGCACAATAATATTTACCATTTTTCCGAGTACATAAGATCTAGTTTAGTATCCCCCACCTCGTTTTAACGAAAATATAGCTTTAAAGTTCCTAAACTAAGTCTGAAGTATCAAACTATCAAAGATCATAGATTACAGAGACTTAATAAATGCAATGCTATCTAGATGCACGTACACAGTAATTTTAACGTTTACATAGTCCATCCAAAAGTCAATGAATCGCATCAATTGTCAAAACTGATATTTTCAAAACTACGGCATCAAAAATATTAAAGAAACTGGATTGGGGAGTGTAGACGCCTGCGATCAGGGGGTGACATACTGTCCAATGTCAAAACTGTTTCCCCAGCAATTATGTAGTTGGGGTTGGCTAAAGTTTAAACTGTCAGCTTCGAAATTCACCCCCTGGAATGTCCTATACCCTTTAAGTCATGCTTCACTATGTATAAACGGAATTTAATAAAAAACAGCGGAACTAAATGCAGATCTGCGTGAATAAACTCAGGTTTGTCAATTTGTCACTCTAATTTGAGGCCTATTTTTCGACTGGTTGATCCAGTTCATCTTCTATATTAGGCGTTATTGGAGAAGAAGACTGTGAGGATTCCCCGTTTTGCACTTTCTGTCTCCGTTTTTGTCGAATGTAATCCTCCCTTTGGGCAATGAGAGCAAGGAGACATCCAACCGCACCGAAATATCCTTCGTGTTCCAGGAACAAAGCCTTCAGTTGACCTTTCGACCAAAACTCCATCGCGTAGGACAGCAACTTCATTGAAATTGTATTACCGCGGAGGAAGTTCCCCATAAATAGAACCTACAAAATCAACACATCGAATTTTTAAAGGGTATTTGGATTTTGAATTTGAAATGTATGATTATTAAATGCATATGTGCTTACTCTGGGAATTCCTTCATTGACAGCACACATCCTAGCAATGGAACCGATATTATTCGTTATCGTTACTAAAGTAGCTCGTGCCAGATCTTCTCTTGAGACTGCGGACCTCCTTTCCTTTGACATCATTTGACCGAAACTAAATCGATTTGACAAGATTACATAGTTAACTTGACATTTTAAATTTTTTAACTTTTAAATTGTGAGCTTTCGTAAAAAATACCTTGAGGCAACGATATTTGCATCCAAATTAAACTTTTCATAGCCTCCACCGTAAATATCTCGAACCAGTTTGTCAACTTTCGTATTATCTCCCAACGCTGCGAGTTCAATTGCCTCTTCAAAACTGGCACAGCCAGTCAAGAGGCAACACAGTCCCAGAAAAGTCCCACCTCCGAGACTAATTAAATTATGAATTATAAAATTAAAGAAATTAGATTTATGGATAAAATATTCCTTAAATTTAATTTAAGCATGCGATAAAAAATAAGGAGAGAAATAAAGAGTAAAGCAAAACTGAACGAACTCGTAGAAATTAGCCAACCTCGTTCCCGTGACACGTCTATATTGTCCTGGACCTGTTACACTCATTATACTGACTCCAGATCCAATATTTACGACCTGACAATTAGAATTATTAGAATTATTGATTTAAGCAATCATACTCAATATAATACTACCTACGACGTAATATTGCTAGTGATCGAAAAATTGATCGATAATCGAAAAGTACTCCGAACTATACATTGGAGCAACATATGTATACGACCAACGCTTACCAAAAATGGATACGGTTGGCTAAAGTCGAACGGAACTTTGCTACATTCGTCACTCTTGGGGTTGCTCCAATAATAACATTCAGCTCGAGGGTTATTTCCTTCTACAAACTCCATTCCCCGAATTAGTGAATCCAATTCGTCAAACTTGTGAAGTCTCATATTCAACTCCTGTAAAATCCGATTGCATTAGACAGTTCTTTCACAAAAAGAAGTTAAAATCGGCAAAATAGGACGTACGGCTTCGAATTGGTTTTCAAATTTAAAGGCTCCACCGCCAGTGGCACAAACTGTGCTAGCAAGTGTTGCCATCCCTTTCGCTTTGGCAAGCTCAAGGAAATTTTCCATCTCGGATGTAGGGAATCGAATATAATGAATGCTTCCTCGTCGACCTCCTATCGTCACGTCGTCCATCTGCAAAGGGTAAATAATGTCATGGTCCATTTAATAACAATAAAAACGTATATAAAAACGATTTCAGCATTCATCTATTAAAGTGCCAAAAATTGTGTTTCAAATGTAGATATTACATATCTGATAGGAGTTTTTAAAATGAGATATTCAACACTAAAATGATGAAAAAATAAGAAAAATAATTTAAAAAGCACATTTTTTAGAAAAATATTTATGAATACAAAATACAACCCACAACCAAATTGCTAGCCCAATGCAATGACACATATATCACCACCTTTGGTATAGCATTTGTCAGCAGTGGATTTGTCCGAACCTGAAGATGGAAGTCCCGATGTCCAGTCTCTCCGTAAACTTTATTGTTCGTCAAATACTTCCGGATATTTTTCAATGTTTCGACTTCCGCTTCGTCTTCTTCAGGAGTATTGTCCGAGGGTTCAAAATAAACCAACTTTGCCAATGTTCCTCCGACGTCCATCCCAAACCACGGCATTGCTATTTTAAAATATAGTCTTGAAGATAATTACATAACTCAATTAATTAACTATACAAAAATCATCTTACGAGGTAAGTCAGTCCCACTACTACTCATCGTAGAAGCCTTCCTCGACATCCGAGGGCCCGGTCCAGGGATTCCTTCGACGAAGGGGTCGGGTGGACTTGACATCTTAGAATTATTCGGTTAGGAACGACAGTCGAATTTACGATGTCAAGCCAATCACATTTCCTCAACCTAAAAACAGATTTAGTAAATTCAACATTAGTAATATTTCTGACAAAAACGTTACTTTTGCTACTGTTAACAATAATATAAAGCCTGATTTCCGTGTTAACTCAGTTAACTGAATTTGGATTTTTATGGCCTACTCTCGGAACAGACAATTATGAAATCGAAATCACTGTAATTTCCTGGATAATTAAACGAAAATGGAAATGGATAGACATTCACAAGGAAAACACTGAAATAAATGTTGCAACCTAACAATAAATCCTTTAACTGCCGGTTACCACTTTACGTTTTTTAGTTTTTATGGATTCAAGTTCATCATTCAATTTCAATAGGAAACACTCTCGTTCTCGGTTACGAACAACTCTTTGAAATGTCTATTTATAGTTTTATAGTCCCTTATATGATGATCTCTTCCCTTCAGACCTATTAAATTGATGACAAGCCTCATAATAACTATATACTAACTTGATATGCGTAATCAACAATAACAAAAAGGTATTAAATCACTTGAGAATGAATCCACGTGGGCGTTTACAACAGTTTAAGCGGATTTAAACCCCTTGATTTTTAACGCAAAGAGTGCTATTGTACTTAAACTACTATTAAAGTTTGATATAAAAGTGTAATAATTACTCGAATGAAAGGTGAAAGGAGGAATCACGTGGGTTAGGTTTACATAACTCCTACAAAGACAAACCCAAACTAATTATTATGATTCTTGTAAAAATGTAATTAATATGGCCTCATACTGTCTGCAGATAATTTTACATAGTATGTGTAATCAGGATTACGTAGATAGATAGGGATGATGGAAAAATCATGCCATTCTCAGATCCTGATCATACGGACATTTCATGTTAATTCTTCAACAAAAACATCAACACCACTCAAAGGGTTGTTTATAAATTCCGTTTGGGATACAACCTCCCGAAATATATCCCCATCTCCATCTCTCCCAGGTCTATTTTTAGATTTGTGCCTTGTAGTTGTAAGGAACTGGTAAATATTTTTAACCGGATTAAATTAAGCTGATTTATGAACCGTCCGAAAATTTATTATTTTTTTGTAATAAATTATTGGGTAGCATTTGAATCAGATCTTCATTCAAACTTCAAAGACGAAGGAACGGCTACTTCAGAGCCGGCAACTAAATCGAGCTGCATTTGAGAGATGTTGATGTTGATATGTACAATGCCAAATCCTGTAATTGACATTTTTCATACATTTCATTGATTTTATCTAATAAAATTACTTTAAAAAACGTCGGAAAAGTTTTAGGCTCAAGGCAAAAGGACTGCAGTTCACAATTCAATCGGCTGTACTTGAGACAGATGTTGTTAAATCATAAACGATGCTAAATTACTTGTCCTTTAAAAGGTTGAACTGTTTATTACTGTTTATATGCTTGTAAAGGGTTAATTTAGTTAATTAAAATGATATATGACTGCTTGCTCTATTGACTATATTGCCACGGACCCACGTGTTGTTTCCACGGACGGTTTTTTTTGTGGAAAAAAACCTAAAGCATAAAGCCTACCTCCGATCTTCAACATTTGACCTTGACCTGTCAACCTCAAGTCAAACTTTGTATTCGTATAATTGCATGTGAATTGTATATAATATCAGAAATTATGCTCTGAGTCTCTGAGCTATGCATTCTGTACTATTGTTGAGTATCTATGACTTACTTCATAGTTGATCTTCATAGTTGAAAATTTTTGGGGTTTCCACATTTGACAAAATTCACAATTCAAATTATGTAGGTTATGGTGAGGTTATGACCTATTGGCATGTATGTCTGTGAGTTTGTCAACTAACTAACTAACTACAAACTATAAATAAGACAGAAACTACAATACAACTTACTTACTTGTTAAGTTGTTAGTCAACTTACCATGCACCACGAATGATGAATATTATCCGAATCCAGGGGATAACAAGAAAAGAAACAATGCAAGTATTCAATGTCAATGTCACCGGGCACCGGGTGCAGGGTGGGTGGGGTTCACGGTTGCTGTGCTCTACGATTTAAAATGTGCAATTTGTGCAAAAGTCAAAAGTGTTAAACAGCAATTAATTTTTACATATCACATATGATATTCAATGTTTGATATTCAATATTATTTGAATATTGAATATTTAATATTAAAAAATTATGAATTACATTTGTTGATGACCAATTACGGATTATTTTGATAAATATTGACAGCTTTGTGCTTTGAACTTGTGACTAAACTAAACTGACTAACCTAGTCCATATATGAAATATGATATATAGTTAGTCTAGTCTGTTGTCTGTCTAGCTAGTCCATAGTCTAGTGACTTCGAAATTCGAATTTACAGATTTACAAATTATTGCAAAATTGCAAATTATGAAATGTTCTCTTACTATGTACTAGCACTAGCTTGATCCAATTCTTGTTGACCCTGGAGCCTTGACACTTTGCACTTGATGAAGCGTTAAGTGCTGATGAGTAATTAAGTCCAAAGTCTCCAAGTCCAAAGTCACCTTTGACCTTTCACCTTTTGTCTTTTGTCTTTGCTTTCAGCTTTGCTTGGGAACAAAAATGAGGTGTTTCGGAAAAGAATGAAAATAGTGTAGCTTTGAATTTGGTGAAGGTTCTCCCCGAATCTCAACCCACCCCACCCACATCATCCCATCATCAACTGTGAAACACTGAAAAAGCACGAGGGTGGGGACTTATTTCGGGAAACTTATTCCCTTAATTACATTCATCATACCTACATCCCCCCCGTCCATTCTCCCCATATATACCATACAAAATTTATTCCTTCAAGTGCGTGTGGCTTCAAGACGAAATTAGGATTGGTGGGGACTTATTTCGGGGATCATAAAGTTCCCATAACACAGGATGATAATAATATTGAAATTCATGATCTGATGACTTGATGACAGCTCAAAAATATTAGAAATTAAATGTTTGTTTTGTTTTTGCAATGCCTTTAGGTCCAATAGAGATGATAGTCAGTCAGAACTGATTAGGATTTCTAAGATAGAGACTATAGAGAAGAAATGGAATTAAAGGCAAGGAATATCCGTCTGAATGGAATGCAATTGATATCAAACCACTAGAGATTAGAGATAATCTCAGAATAGGGCCAGCTAACCTACTTTTTGTCTCTCCTCTCTCATCAGTCTCTCCATTTACCAGGAACTTTTTGCTGAATAATTGGAGCCCTTGAGGGACCTTAGCCACTGAGCTGGATGACTCACCCAATTGTTTTTAATACAGAATCTTTAATTCCGTTTCCTTACAAATAAAGTAGACATCTGGATCTTAAAGAAGTCTTTACTATTAAATAAAGGCTTATTATTGATGTTGAATGTCTCCGTATAATTAATGAAAATCAATACCTCGCTCTATTTATAGTGTATGATTCGACTATAGCCTCATCGATGTTATAGTGTTGTATTATAGTGTAGAGAGGAATTCCGTACCACCATCCACTCGCTCCTCTCTTATACACTCGACTATAGCATTGATGTTATATAGTGTATAGTGTGGAGAGGAATTCCGTACCACCGTCCACTCGCTCGCTCCTCTTTTATACACTCGACTATAGCATCGATGTTATAGTGTATAGTGTAGAGAGGAATTCCGTACCACCGTCCACTCGCTCGCTCCTCTTTTATACACTCGACTATAGCATCGATGTTATAGTGTGTAGTATAGAGAGGAATTCCGTACCACCATCCACTCGCTCCTCTCTTATACACTCGACTATAGCATTGATGTTATATAGTGTATAGTGTGGAGAGGAATTCCGTACCACCGTCCACTCGCTCGCTCCTCTTTTATACACTCGACTATAGCATCGATGTTATAGTGTATAGTGTAGAGAGGAATTCCGTACCACCGTCCACTCGCTCGCTCCTCTTTTATACACTCGACTATAGCATCGATGTTATAGTGTGTAGTATAGAGAGGAATTCCGTACCACCATCCACTCGCTCCTCTCTTATACACTCGACTATAGCATTGATGTTATAGTGTATAGTGTAGAGAGGAATTCCGTGCCACCATCCACTCGCTCGCTCCTCTCTTATACACTCGACTATAGCATCGATGTTATAGTGTGTAGTATAGAGAGGAATTCCGTGCCACCATCCACTCCCTCCTCTCTCTTATACACTCGACTATAGCATCGATGTTATAGTGTGTAGTATAGAGAGGAATTCCGTACCACCATCCACTCGCTCCTCTCTTATACACTCGACTATAGCATTGATGTTATAGTGTATAGTGTAGAGAGGAATTCCGTGCCACCATCCACTCGCTCGCTCCTCTCTTATACACTCGACTATAGCATCGATGTTATAGTGTGTAGTATAGAGAGGAATTCCGTGCCACCATCCACTCCCTCCTCTCTCTTATACACTCGACTATAGCATCGATGTTATAGTGTATAGTGTAGAGAGGAATTCCGTACCACCGTCCACTCGCTCGCTCCTCTTTTATACACTCGACTATAGCATCGATGTTATAGTGTGTAGTATAGAGAGGAATTCCGTACCACCATCCACTCGCTCCTCTCTTATACACTCGACTATAGCATTGATGTTATAGTGTATAGTGTAGAGAGGAATTCCGTGCCACCATCCACTCGCTCGCTCCTCTCTTATACACTCGACTATAGCATCGATGTTATAGTGTGTAGTATAGAGAGGAATTCCGTGCCACCATCCACTCCCTCCTCTCTCTTATACACTCGACTATAGCATCGATGTTATAGTGTGTAGTATAGAGAGGAATTCCGTACTGTTATATGTAAAGTGAGGTATGGAGAGGATACTGTTATATACATAGATGTGAAGAGGAGAGAGGATGCGGATGCAGTGCGGTATATGAATGCATGGAGAGGATGGAGTGCTATATAGGGAGGTATGGAGAGGATGCTGTAATATACAAGGTAGGTATGGGAATTTATTTTATATTATGGAAGTATTTGATATTTGTTATGCCGAGAAAACAATTTATTAAAGGGTAAAACCCTTTAATGTATTTCCCTTGTCCGTCTGTCCGTCCGGACGTACGCGCTCTAACTCGGGAACGGTAGAATTTTTTAAAATTTTTTTTCGAATATTTATTTTATGGGTACTAACTAAGGTTCAGTTCGAAGTTTGACCATATCGGTCACACCCCTAGGTTTTGTCAATCTACCCCAATGTTAAAAACCCACCACCACCATGTTAACCATAACACGCACTTCACTAACTCGGATGACTTGCCCGTTCGTTCTATTAAGAGTTAGAATGGTTAAGCCAAACGACCTTCCAGCGGAGGTCGAGTTCGTTTGAGGGCTATATAGGTCAAAGGTCACAATTTTTTCAAATTGCGACCCTACACTACATGCATGATACATGTTTACAAAGCTACTGTCACGTACTATTCAATATTGTACATGACTTAACTCTATGATTGGGGAAACTTGAGATTCTTCAATAAAACGTCTCTAACGTGTAAGGCAGCGACGATAAACATTTTTGAGGTGTTGTTCTTGAGGTTTCACCCGTTTACTATATGCGTTTGCAACGGTTTATTTTAAATAAGGTTTATATTATATTTCATTAATTATACGGAGACATTAATTGGTTCCTCAAATATGAAATAAATGCCAATTTTACCATTATTTATCGGAAACCAGATTTTTATCCGAGTTATGATTAATTTCATGAACATATTGATCATGATGTGAGCACTGAGCATGGAGTCGTTTTACTTCTAGTTCTGATTTCTGATGTCACGTTCTCACTCTGTATTTTATCCAGGAAAAATTACCGACATCCATATAACCTCAGTATTATTGTGTATTGCATAATCAGATTTCATTCCGTAATCCCTTCATCAAAATTTAGACGGTACTTTGCTGTATAAAAATATTTTCGGACCAGCCAATTAAAGTTGTTATTTAGTTTAAATTCAATTAAATTATTTTAAAAGCTATAGAATGTTGCCCAGTCGTTATTATAATAATAGAATACTAAAATCAATTTTAAATAAAGTTAGCTCTGATCAAAATCATAAAAAATGTAACCTATCAAATTATTTCCTAAAAAAATCCGTATCTAAAAATTTTGTGAGGGCCTTCGGTTCCAATCCCCAATTTAATGTCGAGGAAATTGTGATTCCAAATGGGAAAAAATATTCTATTGCCTGTAAGTAAGTCTGCCGATATATTCAAATTCAAGATTATTCTTACAATGAAATATGCATATTTTCCAGGGCCTCGGCCTGTCTAATTCTTGCCTAAACTACAATGTGCTTTAAAAATATCGAAATCCATCCCAGAATAAATCCCCCATATATTATTGTGTTTGTTTGGATTTAATTTTAAAAACTATACGATAATGTTCTTGAACACCCCGGAATAAGTCCCCACCCTAAATTGATCATTTAAGTACAAATAAATTTTAGGCAAAGCATGGAAAGTACCTGGCAAGTCAGTGGGTCCTCCAATAATCTGTGTCCATGGATGGCTGGACAATGCCAACTCCTTTGATGCTCTCATCCCCAAAATCATGGGGGGAGGTAGGACGGTGTACGCATTTGACCTCCCAGGTCACGGCCTCTCGTCCCACTATGACATGACACATTACAACAGTCACACAGAATCACATCTGTCCATTCACCGATTGGTTCGTCACCTCAAGTTGGACAAGGTCACCCTCATCGGACATTCCATGGGGGCTGAAGGTTGTGCCATGTTTGCTGCCACTCATCCCCAGTAAGTGATCCAAGAGCCAATCACCTGCCAAATTCTATGACATTTATGTACGACCCCTTGTGGGATACTACCGGAGAGTAATTAATTAATTTAATATATTATTTTAACTAATTTCCTCTCAGATTCGTGGATAAGCTAGTAACAATGGACGGAGTAAATCCAAAACTGGCCGACTGGGTATTCTGCGTCCGTGTCTTCGCTGACGGGATATTCGAAACGGAGAAAACGCTCGCGAAAGAGTCCCCGCCGGAAAGTACGAAGGAAGAGCTGCTTGGCCGGATGCTGAAAGCGCGCGCGGGGAATGTCACGGAAGCGGGTTGTCGCCGTCTACTCGAGCGGGCCGTGTCCAAGTTGCCGAGTGGGAAATACGCGTTTAGTCATGACCTCAAACTCCGGATCCCGCCGGGTATGGCGCTAATGGAAACGAGTCAGATGAGTCAGTTCTGCGCCGCGATTAAGGCCCCGATTTGCGTCATTAAGGCCAAGGACACGGACCCCTTCTCGGACCAGCCGTCTAAGGACTTTGTCACGGCCATGAAGGCCGGGAAGGAGTCGAACCCGGACCTGAAATTGGACCTCCATTACGTCGATGGCAATCATCATGTTCATCTTAACGAGCCAGATAACGTTGCTTCGATTATTAATCAGTTCCTAGACTCATAGTTGATGGTGCTATTAATTAATTACTAAATTTTTTGTAGAGTTACCCGGATGCTCGGGGCACCGAATCAGTCATTTTTGTACATGTGTATCGAAGTGACGATTATAATAAAATTAAATGCGAAAAATGGTTTAATTTTGGATTTAAAACTAATAGTTTCGGAATTAAAAAATCTTAGGAATTTAGTATTATTCCAGTTTCCAGTGTCGAAAACCTTGCCTGTCATCAGTTTCAACATCTTTTAGTTTGCCTATTTTTTCAGAAAAAACCAATTTGTTCGGTTTTTGGACCGCATATTAAAGTATTATAATCCATCCGTATATTTAACTGGATTCATTAACCTCGATCGATACGTTATACGTTGGTTATCTTAGCATTCATTTTTGATAGAATCAGGCTCTCACTTATTTAGCTCTCACTCTTTGCTCTTGGACAACTATAATTTAACTTTATATTTAAAGTCAAAACTTGTTGGCTATAATAGAAGTCTTACAGGTTTTTGGTAGAGGCGATCACATCATCTACATCACTATTTCCAAACTGCTTTATAGCCCATTTTTTATAGTTAAAGTTAGAGCACTATTATTCAATTCCATTTAAATTAAATATCAAGTTTCATGTTTCATGTCAAGTATTCTACAGTGATTCGATGGATAATATTTTTAATCTAATTAACTAAAACTAACTGGCTAAATTGTTGACAATGTTATCGAACCGTTGTCATTACTCCTTAAAATCAGTTATTAATAAAGTCAGTTGTGTCGATCAAAATTCGATCCGTCAAGGGAACCTTTGGAATTGTTTAGCCAAAAATAACGGACACAAGAGAATTCAGAGAAATTTCAGTTCCAATCCCGGATTGAATATCGAGGAAATTGTGATCCCAAATGGAAAGAATTATTCCATTGCATGTGAGTAGGTCTAACAATGTATTAAATATGCATATTTCACCGAGATAATAAATATTACATTTAGGAATATTTTTGAATATGGAAATACCATAAATTCCGATATAAATTCCCTACACCTTCTTGCCGAAATAAAAGTCCCTATTTGAACGCTTTAAACTCTACAATAACGAACAGGTTCCGATTTCCGAAATAAAAGGCCTCCCGTTTTAGAGACCCCACATGAGGCATTCGATACATATACCAAATACCAACTCATTGAACGTTCTTAAACTAAATTTATATTGAAACTTGCACCTCCGGAATAAATCCCCACCCTCACATCGCCCTAAATTGATAATTTTAATAGAAATTAATCACATAAATTTTAGGTAAGGTATGGAAAGTGGCTGGAAAATCAGTGGGTCCTCCAATAATCTGTGTCCATGGATGGTTGGACAATGCCAATTCTTTTGACCCCCTCATCCCCAAAATAATGGGGGGATGTAAGACGGTGTACGCATTTGACCTCCCAGGTCACGGCCTCTCGTCCCATTTTGACATGACACATTACAACAGCTACACCGAAGCACATTTACCCATTCATCGATTGATTCGTCACCTGAATTTGGACAAGGTCACCCTCATTGGTCATTCCATGGGAGGTGTAGGCTGTGTCATGTTTGCTGCAACTCATCCCCAGTAAGAAGCTAAATCGGCTTGATTTTTTTTTAGAAAATCGTTAAATTAGAAAAATGGGGACCTTTTTTCATGAAATGTTTAGTTATTTTCCCTTAACTGTCCTACTTTTTCGCTTTAAAATGGTAAAAATCGGGTTTTTGAAATCTGAATTTATTTCCTTAATGATTCACAGATACGTGGATAAACTAGTAACTATAGACGGCGTGAATCCGAACTATGCCGACTGGGTAGGCAGCGTAAGGACCTTCGTCGACGCCGTATTCGAAACGGAGAAACAAGCGGAGAAAGGTCAGTCGAAAGGAAACACGAAGGAAGAACTGTTAGCGCGGTTAGTGAAAGCACGGGCGGGGAGTGTGACGGAAGCGGGATGTCGACAAATCCTCGAACGAGATCTGTCGAAATTGTCGACGGGAAAATACGCGTTTAGCCACGATCCCAAACTCAGGATTCGCGCCGGGATCGCGCTAATGGAAACAGCTCAACTGAGCCAATTCTGCGCCGCTATAAAAGCCCCGATCTGTGTCATCAAGGCCAAGGGTCCAGACCCTATGGACCAACATTCCATGAACTTCCTAACGGCCATGAAGACCGGGAAGGAGTCGAACCCGGAACTGAAGTTGGACCTCCATGTCGTGGACGGAAATCATCATGTTCATCTAAACGAGCCTGATACCGTTGCTCCGATCATCAACAAATTCCTGGACTCGTAGAGTTGACGTGACGATATGACGATAACGACACGACGATGACGATATGAGATATGATGATGTATAGCATTTTATTTTAAATTAAACTCTTAATTTTATGTAGATATTTAGAAATTACGGAAAGACGGGGATGGATGGCTGTTAATAAATAACGACGGTTTTATGTAGACCTTACTAGTTATTTTTAAACCTGCAATTTGTCTGTTCTATTTCCGTCTACAATTGATTACTTATAACTTACAAGGGAAGATTCTCAGCTGTAAAACCAGACATTTTTTTTTGGATTTGACAAGAAGTTAGTTCAAACTTTCAATCCACAATATCCACAAACATTAGTTGTAATTTTTAATGTAATTTTTGCGAAAAATGTATGAAAAATAGCACCCCCCCCCCGGCCCCCGTATAGGTTCTCCAGTTTTAATATATTGGAGAACCTGAATATTTGATATTTATATTTTGGGTTTTGTTTTGTGAAGCGGCGGCGGCGGGAGCTGACTCTCACATTTCTCTCATTCTTCTTCAGATTCTTCTTTTCCTCCTGGACAATTTTTCCAGCTTTTGAGCTTCTGTTTTATTTTTTATTTTTTAGTAATAATTTGTAATTTTTCACAATTGACTCCAATTATATCTCCAGTTAGTCCAGTTACTAATTGCGATTAGCTGTTTAGTTACCCGCACACGTGACGTGTGACCTGTGACCTGGCTCTGGAATACTGGAATTACAAATTATAATTGAAGCTTCGCTAAATTTGTTTGGAATTTGGAATTTGGAATTATTAATTAATTACATTAGGAAAAGCAAAGGCAAAAGGTATTTTGTATTTCATAATAATATACAAATACAATATATATCATAATATGTAATACATAATAATCAATACACAATAATTTGTAAATTGTAAATACAAAATAACAAAAGTAATCTCTGATCTCGATGAAAATGAAAATGGAAAAGGAATTCTGAATACAATACTATCGGATTCGGAATGCCATCATCTCATCATTATAAAAAAAATAACCAACGATTTTTTGTTTTTGCTTTGCTAATAAAATAATTACCACTTCTCCTTCAATTCAATGAACCTTAACCGAACTTTAACATTCAATTTTCAAATCTGGGTCATTTTGAGAGAGGTGGGGCAGTGGGGTCACTATAAGTTAAAGGGGGTGTGCCCTGGGACCGTTTAAATAAAGTCAACCGGGGAGGATTTAGGAATATCGACCGGGGTACCGGGGAAGATTCAGAACACTCGCAAAAGCAAAAAGGGTATTTTTATAGCCAAACCCTAACAAGATCAAATATTTAGAGCACAGCACTACAATTTGCAATTCGAATCGACTAAGGTTCAAAAGTTCAAAAATTGACTGACACGTTTTTAACTTTTTGAAGTAGCCTGAAGGATGGATAGTTGGATATTACGGGAAAGCGGACCATGGTGCCATCAACAGCTCGACAGTACCATTATAATATTATGTATGACTTGCAAAGTTGCAACTTGAAGAATATCACTCTTCCAGTCGCCTACCCAGAGAAGAGACGCCAGAAACTGACTGACGGTCGTCGGGCAATAATCACGAATTAAATTACATTTTAATTTTTAGTATTTTCAGTAAGTACACATAAAGTAAAGTCAAAAGTATTGCCATTTGCTGATGAAATGATTTGCTGTGTTTTTAAACCATACTTCTATATTCCATTCCAGAAATTGACAATCACTAAAGGACATCATGACATCTTACACTCACAATAAAGAAAATAGTTTGGAAACGTCAGTTGCAACTCCATCAACGCAATACCCCTTTCAGAATCCTCTCTCGACACTCCGAGATGACTTGAGGACGATATCACAAGGGAATGCCTCAAAGTCGTCACCAACTTCCACAATGACGAGTACAACTACCACAACTTCCGGACTATCCAACTCATCTACAAGTTCTAAAAAAGACCAATTAGCAATTAAACTTCCAGTCGTTCAAACTGATGTACTTCAATCCAAGCCTTTGGAAAAGCTACACCAGCAAAAAACTTCTGACAGTCCAATGCCTCTTAAAAAGCGACGGAATTCGGCAAAATATGTATCCGGTTCTGCTCAATCGAATGGTAGCAATTTTAATATCGACTTCCTGACAAGGATGTACAAGAGCATCGACAGTAATAAAAGGACACAGCAAAGCTTATCGAAGAAATCAGTGCCTGTAGTCGTAGAAGTCCCTTTGCCTAGCAAACCCCTTCCTTCAGAATCTGATGGGAAAAATGAAATAAAGATGAATCTGACTATGAACTTGAACTTACTGACGGGAATGTTCAAGAGCATCGACAATAATAAAAGGACACGGCAAAGTTCCGTGGGCGCAGAAAAGGTCGAGCAACCAGCTTCTGCAGGCAACGCTCCTTCCACATCCTCGTTCGATTCGGTTGTGACTGCAAATGAGCATCAAGCTATTGAAAAAAAAATGAATCAGAATTTTGACTTACTAAAAACTATTTGCAACAGAATCGACAATAAGAGATCGGGATCTGTTGACGGCTTAGATGGAAAACATAATGGAGGAAAGATGAATCTGACTATGAACTTGAACTTACTGACTGGAATGTTCAAGAGCATTGACAATAACAGAAAGACGCAACAAATATCTGCGAACGGGCAGCCCGATACCGTTTTTGAAACGGTCACACTGGTCACAGATTCATCTTCGTCCCAGAATTGCCCAGAATCCAAGCCAACCTGTTCGAATCCTTCACCACCGCCATATGCAATAGCGGTAGATTTAAAAGTCAATGACATTTTTAAGAATTTCAACACCAACATGATTCCGAAAAGGTCAGTCATTTTGCCACCTTTGAATTTGATAATTCCACCTGTAAATTCAAAATCTATTGAAGACGAGTTGGATGAGTTGCTAATTAGTCCAAACGCTGACGAACGTTCAACTTCAGCAAACGAAAGTGAGGTACAAAGCCTCGAGTCTTCAAAAACGAAGCCTGTCGATCTCGAAATGAATAAACAGAACCGTTTGCCTTCATCGAGCCTCAAGGGCAAGGGTTCAGATGGAAAGGCTGCCTCTGTATCAAATTCAGACAAGTCTCTCGACTCTGGATTTACAACGACAGAAGAAGGAAGTCGATACTCTTCCGAAGATTCTTCAGAAATATCGGAATCATCGGAGGGTTCTTCTCAGGGTTCTGTTGGATCTACCTCAAGCGAAGAATCGCTTACAACTTCAACGTCACAGAAAAGTCATGCTCAGCCACAATCTCATATGTCGTCTATGAAAGGTCAAAAGTCCGTCCCTATCGAACGTACTCAGGAAATTCGCACTGAATCTACATCTACAGCTACAGCCAATTTAAAAGAAATTCCAAGACGTGTTCCTCAAAAATGGACGATTATTGAGAGCAGCGCTGATCGGCCGAAAGTTAACCCTTCGAAGGCCCCTCCGGCACCGAAGATCCAGCCCATCCAGCCTCCAAGAAATCCTAAACAGGTGCTTCCGGTTTCGCAACAGGGACAACCCGGGAAACGTGTCGTAATGTCATCCCAAAGTGGCCAGGTTAACAAGAACAGAGCCCCTCTTCCGGTTAAGAATGTAAAGATCAATTCTCAGGTTAAGAATCAACCTCATTCCCTTTCTCAATCACAAGGACAATCGAAAAATCATAGAATCAGTAATACTAAACCTCAACCCGTTCAAGCTCAAAGAATTGGCAACGCTAGAACCATTCAGCTTCAACCACAAAGAGTCAGTAACAGCAAACCTGGTCAGATTCAACCACAAAGAGTCAGTAACAGCAAACCTGGTCAGATTCAACCACAAAGACTCAGTAACAGCAAACCTGTTCAGATTCAAGCACAAAGAGTTAGCAACAGCAAACCTGTTCAAATTCAGCCACGAAGAATTAGCAACGTTAAACCTGTTCAAGTTCAACCACAAATTCACAAAGAGGATGAGGATGATGATGATGATATCGAAATCTTATCAGTGTCAATTAATAGGACCCCTATTCTAAAAGTACATGCGAAAGCAGGTAGGAATGGGAACAGTGTGAGTAACGCTGGAGTGTTGACTCGACGGAAGCCACTTCAGCACGGTCAAACGCTTCCATCAGTCTTCTATATGCACGGTATTTGTCATTTGTATTTTTCTACTTGACTTACCTAATTAATTTAAGGATTATTAAGATTATTTCTTGATTTATAAAATAAAATAATTGTGATGGTTATTTTTATTTGTCATGATTATTACAGATGACGATAACTCCACTTCAAATTCATCTGATATGTTTAAAAGGGCAATTCATACACCACCTCCTCCGGAGTTGCTAATTTCCGATACAAGAAGTAAGGCTCGTTGTTTTGTTAAAATATTTTATAACAATTTAATTGGGCAACTCAATTCAATGCTAATATTTTTAATTTTTAATAAAAAAAACGTTTACGATTAGCTATCTCCCAACACCAGCTCCTTGATAATGGTGTGCCCGAGCGGAACTCTGTAGGGAGTGGACATCATTTCAAACACAAGGATGTTTCCAGTTTCTTGTCACATTCAGAGTCAAGTTTGTCGACGGCAGATTTGGGATCCTCAAGTCTCATGGCAGACCCTCCCTTTAGGAATACCGATACCACTAAATCTTTGGAGGCTGATCTGGATGAGCTGTTTGGTACATATGAAGACAATAGCCAGAGTCTTGATTTGGATATGATAACTGAAGATCGTTTATGCGATTCGTGTGGATCCACTATTAAACGCGGAATGTCCTTCAATGATCATAGTTGCGAATGGCTTTGTCAACACTGTGGTAAATTATTTGGAGGCCAAGACTCATTGGATGATCATTCGAAAGTCTGTTTTGCAAATGCCGACATCATTTATTTGATTTCGGATGAAGCTGCCAAAGGCGTCGAGGCTCATAGTGAAAATGTTGAAGTTGACATTGCTTCTCCACTTTCTCCAGGCATAAGTATTATCGATAGTTTCTTCAATGGAATTTCCGTAAGTGAATGCACGCCCGTACCGGTGTTGGAAGTCCCTACGTTTCAACATTCAATGCATTTAAAGGATAAAGCTCAAAGTGTGTCCAAAAGGCCATCTCCAAAGATAATTAGGCCTTTAAAGAAACAACCTGCAAGTAAGGAGCTTCCTTCCCTAATATCATTAACTTTACCTCAAAATGAAGAGAAGGTCCCGCCCCTTGCTGTGAAATCCCGGCCATGCAGGAAAAGAGTCGCTCCGAGAAGATACACAGATGACGAAGAAACCACTTCTTCTGAAGACGAAGAAAGCGACGAAAGTTTTGAAAAGCAGTGTTCACCAGCTAAGAAAAAACTAAGAACTTCGGCTTATAAGGTTACGAGTCTTGCTCAGGAGCGGTTGATTATCAGCACATCAGGTTCGACAGTTCCAGACAAAAAGGGCATGGTAAGGCAAAGGGATAACTTTATCAACTGCATTATTGAATTTTTTTATTTTTTGAAATCCCATGATTTGTTTTCAAGCTTAAAACCAATACATTTGTTTCTTAGACACTGGTTCGAGCTTCAAAGAGGGACAGTACGATATGGGATGGCGACGATGAGTCAAGTCAGAAGAAGGATGTAGTAAGGAAAGTTCCCACTCGAAAAGGAAGGAAGTCGAATAAGGCCAAGTCAGAGTCCGACTGTGATAGCACAACTTCAGAATCCGAAGATGAGGTGGATGAGGGTGACCTCAAGGATGAAGAAGTTCATATTATATCCAAAAAGGTCCACAAACCATTTTGTGAGGTTTGCAACAAAAAATTCGATTCGACGATACAATTAATTGAACACTTGATTCTCCATGCAAGTCAAGCTCCATATGAATGTGAGAAATGCGAATCCTTCTTTAATCGTCCCATGGAACTTCATCGACATGTAATTCAAAATCACCGAAACATCCATGAGCCACGGATTCGAAGGACACGGAAACTGAAACTGATCGATTGAATATACAGGTTTAAAGTTCAAATCAGCGGATTTACTTTACCTTTCATTGTTATCAGATAAGCATATCATATGATTTTTTACTTAATTTATTCATTAAATTATTAATATAAAAAAGTTACCAGTGTACGCAATGGTATATAACGTTTCGGTTTAGTTAAGGAATTAAAGTCAAAAGAGTTCAGACTAATGAAAATGAAATAGTACCAAACCAAGCCCGAGGTTTTATAAACTAAATACGACTTACTGATTTACAAAGTCACGAAAATGAATTTATTGCAATCAGCTACCTGATTACAAATTAGTTATCTAGTTTTAATAATGTTCGGAATAAGAGAATAATATAATATGAGCGATACATCACTCATATATGAGAATATATATTATAAATTATAAGGTCTTTTAACGTTTTTACTTTTATTTGTGAATTGACTGCCTTCTTGAAATCGACTGTTGAAATTTAAAAGGAAATGTAATGTACAAACAAAACTTCGCCTTTTAGCTGAACTCTATTAAGTCACTTGTAAAATTGAATCTAAACAAACAAGTGCCCATTGACTGTTCTGCTCAAAATATATGTTCGAAAGCCTTTTCAAGGGGTAAGGTAAATCAATGTACTCAATAAGCCATTTAATTTATAGGGGCCAACTACTAAATCCAGTTTAGAAGTATGAATAACTTGATTCGATATTTCTGGCTCCTGCTAAAGTTCCTTTGGTTGGCGGAGATCAAATTGATATGAGCTTATCATCGCCTTAATGTTCTCAGAACATTACTCATAGTTCCATCGTATATATTATGTATTTAATTTAATTTTTAACTATTTTTATTTGACAAGCGGTTTTCTTTGGATAAAATTACCTATTGTTTCAGATTAATATTATATATTTATATGACCATACATCGTTAATTAAATCCGATTTGAAATACCAGTGCTGAAATAAATTGATATAAAAAGGCAAGACCTTAGATAGATTTATTTTTTATCAACATTTGCATCATCTTTATTTGTCTATATAGAGAATTTATACATCCGTCCGTTGTGTATTAATATATAATACAGTTAAGCATTACTGAAATCCATGAAAATGGTAATTAATTAATTAAAACTTTAAAACATTTTTTTTTATTCAGGTGTCATGCAGATCTCTTGATAATAACCTTCCTTCCTTTACAGACCTTATCGAAGCTGGAATTTTCGACAGATAACGCCTTATCATCATCATCATTAATTGTTGTAGTGTGTAACTAGTTTGTGTTTTGGTAGAAGAGTTTTAGAGTAGCAGAGGTCCTTGTCATCGTCATTGTTTTATCGGCTGTAGGGCGAGAGGTAGGTTCGGTTGATCATCATCAAAGTTACTAACTATCTGCTATAATGTAGGATTTACTGGAAGGCTCGGCCCTGTTGAACAAAAACAATTTAATAACCTGTTTTTCATCTATTTTAAGAAAAGTGTTTTAATGGACAGAACGCAGGCTCAAAATCTATTAACATTCAGATTGCTGTTCATATACAATGTCGACAGGAACGAAATTCCGCGACGATGGCTCGAGAAAAATTACAAATACTACATCGACGAATGAAGACATCTCTGGTTTTAATGTCGATAAGAGATTGATTAAGATAACAAGCATAAGAGACTTACAAGAGGGCTCATTGCGCGGGCCATGGATGCCCTTGGACCACCAGCCTTGCCTCGGATTTTGCTCAAAGCTTGTTCACCAATGTCATTTCGTTCCTCAACTTCTTCATATTCTTGCTGAGCTTTGCGGAATTTAGCCAAGTTCAGGGCAGCGATTTCTTCCTACAAGGTCAAAGTTAAGTATTAGTTATCTAAAATTTCAGTCTAATTACCCTTATGGATTTTGATTTATTTTATTAACTTACGGCTTCCTCAATCTGCCTCTTGTAGGTCTTGATCTTCTGCTGGAGTTTCTCAACCAGGTCTTGCATCTTTTCGTGATTCTTTCGGTCCTCTTCTCCTTGGAAGGACAATTCCTTGACTCGTCTTTCGGCTCGTCGCATGTTCTTCTGGGCTTCGGAGTGGCGTCGTTGTTCGTTGTCGAATTCCTGTTCCAGGGCTCGGACACGGTCTTCCATCTTTGCGATCTGTTTCTTTCCGCCCTTCAACAAGTTGTTCTCGGCTTCGTCCAGTCGGACTTGGATGTCTTTGATCGTTACTTCAAGTCCCTTCCTGGCTCGCTCTTGGCTTTGTGCGTGCTCCTGTTCAACACGGAGTTCATCGGCAAGTCGCGCAGCGTCGACCATCGCTTTCTTTGCCTTCTCCTCGGAATTCTTAGCTTCGTTTAAGATCGCCTCCAAGTCAGCCTGCAGGTACACATTGTTTTTTCAACAAAATGTTTTAAAATTTGGTAGAAAAACGTTTAAAGCGATTAACTATTTAAGCTTACGTGGAGGGTCTGAAGTTCAGCATCAAGCTTCCTCTTGGCTCCTCCAAGAATGGCAGTCTGGTTTCCGAGTTCGTTGATTTGATCCCTGGCATCGAACAACTCTTGTTCAGCGGCCCGTCGAGCACGGTCAGCTTGTTCCAAGAGGGTTCGAGACTCGTCAAGTTCGTTAGACAGAGCGTTGGCACGTCGTTCAGCAATTCCGTATTGTTCTCGAGCTTCGTCTCGGGCACGGGCTTCTTCTTCCAAAACAGCTTGGGTTTCCTTGAGTTGTTGCAAGTACCTCTTGATCGTCTTCTGGGCTTCGGCATTGGATTTGTTGGCGTGGTCAAGAGCGATTTCGAGTTCGTTGATGTCGGATTCCAACTTCTTCTTGAGTCTGAGGGCCTCCATCTTTCCTTTGCTTTCGGCCTCAAGGGACGCTTGCATGGAGTCAAGGGCTCGCTGTTGGTTTTTGCGTGTGTTCTCGAATTCTTCTTCCTTCTCTTGGATTCTTCGGTCGATTTCTTGTCGGACTTGAGACAATTCCAGTTGCACTCGGAGGACTTTGTTTTCTTCCTATAAAAGCGCAAAAATACATTTTAATTCAAATAGGTTTTATAATTTAAATATTTGTAATTTAATTCCACATACCTGTTCGAAAGCAGCTTCAGCTTCCTCGAGAGCGGCTTGAAGTTCTTCCTTCTCGATCTGAAGTCGGTTCCTGCTCTTTTCAATTTCATGAACATTTCGTCCACCCTCACCAATTTGGTCCAAGAGATCTTTGATTTCATCAGCCAAGTTCTTGTTCTCCCTCTTGGTTGAGTCCAATTGTTCCTGCTCTTGTTCGTAGGCAGCACGGATTCTGAAAACTTCCGTGGCGTAGCTTCGGGCTTCCTTTTGAGAAGCGTCAACTTCAGACTGTAAGTCTCCAACCTTCGACTTCCATTCGTCGATGATCTTATCGAAGTACTTCTGTTTCTTCTCCAGTTGGATAACAAGGGATCGGGATCGGTCGACCTCAGCGGTCATGTCTTCCAATTGGGAAGTCAGACGCTGCTTGGTCTTCTCCAGGTTGATGGCTTTCTGGTTCAAGGATTCCGTCGTCTCTTCAGCTTCTCCCAATCGGGCTTGCAACTTCCTCCTAAAATTCGACAGAAAAGTAAGTAAAACATCGTTTATGTTCATATTCGATTTAAATTCCTAATGATGCTGATAATATATATAATTAATTATTATATGCTTACTTGGCTTCTTCAAGTTCTTCAGTTCGAGCAACACCCTCAGATTCGTACTTAGTCCTCCACAACTGAGCCTCGGCATTGGCACGAGACAATTGCTTCTGGATTTCGCTCTTAGCCTCAGCCTCTTCGTCAAGTTGGTCACGGAGGAGGTCCAAATCGTGTTCAACATTTCGGAATTTGCCCAAAAGAGTGGCCCTTTCCCTGGCCTCTTCATCAGCTAACCTCTTGGTGTCTTCGAGCTGTGTAGCCAAAGAGACCTTGAGTTTACCCAACTGTGAGACTTGAGATTCGGCTTCTTCGATTTGACGAGCCATGTCGGTGTTCTCAAGGGCCAATCGCTTCTTGGTTTGGTCGACTTCGTTGACGTTGCGAGCAACTTCCTCATAGCGACCTTGGATCTCTTGCATTTGGTGTTGCAAGTGCTTGCCAAGTTTTTCTTGTCCAGCCTTGTCGTTAACCAAGTGATCCATCGCAGCTCGGGAGTCGTTCAACTCGGTGGCAATGGTTGACCTGGATTTTAAAAAGAGTTTCTCATTGTCTATTACACAAGTAAAGTACTTTGGTTACATACGTTTTGTTTTTAATGAATAAGACGACTATAACCAACCTGTCCTTTTCAGCCTTGGCCTTCATCTTGTTCAAGTTGTCGATTTGTTCAGCCATCTCGGTCACAGCGTCGTTATGCTTCTTTCGGAGTCCAGCCATGGCAGATTCGTGTTGAACGTTGGTCTCTTCGAGTTCTCGTCGAAGTTTGGCCAACTCAGCCTCTCGCTTCTTGTTCAATTCGATTTGACCGGAAGTGGCGCTTCCAGCTTCTTCGAGTCGGGAACCGAGTTCTTCCAATTCACGGGCAAGATCAGATCGTTGCTTCTCAGCCTTTGCTCGGGATTGCCTCTCAGCCTCAAGTTCTTCGTCCAATTCCTCAATACGGGCCTAGAATGTTTAAAAATAAGTTGTAAGCTCCAATTTATCGATATTCTTAAAAAAACTTAAATAATCCATTTTTTATACAGGATTCGGTATCTCACCTGGAGCTCCTTGATTTGTCTTTGGAGTTTCCCGATAAGGCTCTGTTCCTCCTCGAGTTTGGCAGTGAGGGAAGCGATTTCCTTGTCTTTGCGTTGAATGGTCTGTTCGACGTCCTTCTTGTTCCTCTCGAGATCGGCAACGGCTTCTTGAGCTAATTTGAGATCACCTTCAACCTTCCTCTTCGACTTCTCAATGTCTCCCCTCAACTTCTTCTCCCGTTCCAAGGAGTCCTCAAGTTCGTCCAAGGATCGTTCCAACTTGGCCTTGATTTTGTTGAGACCGTTGACCCTGTCTTCCAAACTCTGGACATCTTCGGAAGTCTTTTGGGAACCTTCCTGAGCTGCCTTCTTCTCCTTCTGCAATTTGGAAATGAGTTCTTCCTGGTGGGCCAGTTCTTCGTTCAAGTTCTTGATTTGGGCTTCCTTCGCTGCCCTGTCAGCGTCCAATTTGTTCAAGTTTCCGGCAGCTTCCTCAAGGTCTTTCTTGGCTGCGGCCATTTCGGTGGTGATCTTTCGTTGTTGTTGTTGCAACTGGCTCTTGGCTTCTTCTTCGCTGCTCAGTCGGTTGTTCAAGTCCTGGGGGTATGGAATTTAAAATATGCGTTGTTTAAAACTGTGATGGTCAATATTTTAATTTATAAATTTTATTGTCTCTTACGTTGAGTTGAGCCTCAAGTTCCTGTTTCTGGGCCTGGATTTTCTGGAAACGTTCCTGGAAGTTTCCAGCCGCGGATTTCTCCTCTTCGAGTTCTTTAAGAAGCTTGTCCTTCTCGTGGATCGTGTGCTTGGCCTTCTTCTCGGCTTCGGCACGGGCCTTCTCTTCTTCGGCAAGGATGGCTTCAACCTTGGCGATACGCTGTTCTGCTTTCTGTATAAATTATTTAAATGCCAGGTATTAGAGGGGGAATTAAAAATAGTTTAACATTGGAAGTTTACAAGTTGTAAAACATACCTTCATGTTCTCTTCGATCTTGCAGGTCTGAAGATTGGGTTTGATGAGCTTCCACAGCGCCCACCAAGGCCAGCACCTCAGTTTGATGAAGTTCTTGACGGACCTCTGGACAACCTCGAGGGCCTTGCGTTGGTCAGCAAGTGCCTTGTAGTCCTTGATGGTGTTGTACTTTCGGACAGCAGACTGCAACCAGGTGATGATCTTGGCAAGTTTGTCGTCACGGATTTCCTCAAGTTCTCCGAGTACTCCGGCCCTGAAGAATACTTTGGTGTGCCCGACTCGGTATTTATCGGCGTTGAGTCCAACATGTTCGAAACAAGCGGTGGCGATCTTCTTTTCTTCCTTCTCGGCGGCCATTTGCTGCGAAGCAAGGATGGCATATCTGTAAGTTAATAGTGATTCAGTATATTATTGCCGGGTCATTTAAGTAGGTATATCATTATCTTATTAAAATCACAGCGTCCGTACCGATGCTTGAAATCAGCGTATTGCATCCTGTTGGGGAAGCCCTTTCGGCAAATACGGATACCTTCAAGCACACCGTTACATGTGAGCTGGTGCATAACAAGAGCAGCGACAACCAAACCTGTCGAAGTGGGGATAAATCACAATTATTTTACATTTTTTGACAAGTTACATTTTAATTGTACTTTTATAGTTTTATCTTTTTTGATAGAAATTCACCTGGTTTCTTGATCTCATTGGGCACAATGCAACGGATGAAATGAGGATGAGTAGCCTTCAAAGTGGCCATCAAGCTTCCCAATTGCTCCTGTAAATTTTCACAAATCCCCAGACGAATATTAGCAAATCTCTTAGAACTTTAATTCGAGATAAGGGAAACACCACTACCAAGAGCTTGTAGGATAGATTTTTTATTTCACACACGTGGTCAAGTCGTAAGGGTAGGGCTACTCAATCAAAATAAAACAGAACGGGCACTTATAAGGGCCTTCGATCGTTCCGGGGTAACGTTTGAGACAATCCATTGATCACTTGTTCCGATTACCCAGACGCCAGTGTAAAATCAGAAAAAATTTAAATTGAAAAAATAAGAGTTTCCGGAAATCTATGGAACAAATGCTTAATGGATCGCCTAACATCCCAAATGAATTTATTTCAATTCTAAATGTGAAGGTAATTAAAATCAAGGTGTAGAAGGGGTCACACATTCGTATCATGTTTGAGGTTGTTTTCGCAGAGATATGACATTTCATTGCAACTCTGGAGTATTCTAGACATATGGTTTGGTCCATGACCTTTATACCCACAGAAAGGTCACACAAGTAGGTAGTATACAATTATTGTTTCAGTAATCGTTATTACCTACTACATATAAAAAGGTCGACACTCAAATATTTCCAATCCAACGGGTTTTAGTCACAAAAGGTTCAAGATTAAATATATAAACGGGCCTTCCATAAACGTATGTCACTTCAGTTCAAATCAAAATTGTAGATTCAGTGCCACCAAAATCCCTCTTGAATTCTATAAGCCCCATAGTTCCAAAATTGTTTGGAAGGCTCGATTCATAGCCAGTTTAGGAAGCATACGTTTAAATGGATAGAACCCCTAATTGTTGAAAAGGACTACTCCTATTCTAAAGGTGATATTTACTTTGAAGGATAGAATTATTCATAAATGTCCGGATTTTGTTTAATTCGGGATTCCCAAACCCAAGGTATCGTGTTCACATTCGTGCAGATTTGGATAACCAAGGGGGGATACATTAACACTATGATAAAGGTTCAAGTTCAAAGGGTTCAAAGGGCACATTGAGGGACACCCTTTAATGAATTGATTATATTAACCCTGTATCCTGAAGATACGGTTTTGAAACCACCCTTCTTCTTGCCACCGCCACCACCTAGTCGAGCATTTTTTGTTCAAATTAAGTATGTTTCGAATTTACAGTTTTTACATTATAACAAAGAAATACACAAAATAATATTCCGTGACATATATAATGTAAGTGTCATAAGTATTAGGAATATATTAACGAAGTGTAATATGATTATACCTTTGCCACCATCAGCGTCACCAGATTGTCCAGGATGGTCACCATAGAGGACCTTCAGGAGTTCATTAGTTCCCTTTTTGTACTGGTCGACAACGGTGTCGTTCAAGGGATCCTTGTTCTTCTCCAACCATCCCGTGATGTTGTAGGCAACGGTACCGGCATAATGGGCCACGGCGAAATGGGCCTCTCGGAAACCAGGCTTGGCTGGCTTGGGCTTCTGGAAGCAGTTGGTCTTGCCCAAATGGTTACCCTTCAACTTTTCAATGAAAGTCTGATCGGTAGCTTTGGGGAACATAGACTCTTCCTCAAGGATGGAGAAGATACCCATGGGCTGTTAAAGGGTATAAAAAAACCTTATTATACATCTGAATTGATAGTTTCATATTACATTTTAAATTTATTGATAGTTTGTAGCGTTTCCGGACCTGTTCGAAAAGGGTGATGGTAGCCTGCAAGTCCATACCGAAATCCTCAAAGATCCAGTCCAAACCTTCCTTCTTGTATTCCTCCTGTTCCAGGACGAACATGTGATGGTTGAAGAACTGTTGAAGTTTCTCATTGGTGAAGTTAATACACAACTGATCGAAACCATTTTCGTCGAAGATCTCGAATCCGGCAATGTCCAATACAGCAGAGAAGGATTGTCGCTTCTGCTTGGTGTCAAGGGTCTCATTACACTTCATGACAAGGAACTTGAACAACCTGTCGAACATGGACTTGGCCATGGCACCACAGGTTCCGTTGCACTGTTGAACGTTTTGTCCCTTGGTCACGAATTCAGTTCCGACCTTGATCCTGGGCTTGCAGATATTGTTGTACAAGAGATCGTAGTCAATTCCCAACAACTTGGCCGTGGCTTCTCCTTCCTATAAGTCATTAGGACGTGTTAGAAATTTTTGATTGGCTTTTATGTCCCTATCGGGTCAATTTCGAACACCTTACCTCCTGTTCATCGGCCATGGCCTGTTCTTCTCGACCCTTTTGGGCGAACTTCATCTCTCCCATGTGCATGACAGCAGCCGTGACTTTGTAGATGTTCTCTCGTTCGTCGGGTTTGAACAACAAGATGTCGAAAGCTTCCTGTTGGTCAATTGTTACAGTCGGTGTGATTATTATTATTTTTTTTTTTACAAATTTTAGAAATACTTGATAAAACAATAGGTAGTATTTTATTATGTACATGAGTAGCGTTGAACTCCTCAGCGTCATCGATGGAAGCGACGGTGGTCTTACCCTGGGAGCAGAAATGGTACTTGTAAACGTCGTCGCCCAACAAGCACGCCTCTGCATAGGAAATCAGACAAGTAATTATGAAATTGCTGGTTTTATATTTAACTCAATATTTTGTATTTTAAGGTCAAGTGTCGTACGTTTGACTCCGTGATTGGCAGCAGCTGGGGACATCAATTGGTAGAAGATATGGTAGCAACGCTCGGCAGGCATCTGGGAGATGACACGAGCCTTCTCCAACAAATCTTTATGGGATCAGTTCAAAAAATAATATTTTAACGATCTTTTAAGATACGATATATTTTAAAATCTTCTCCAAGACTTACAAGACTCAATATCAGCACCGGCCAACTTTCCAGTGGGTCCGAAATGGATACGGATGAATTTACCCTGAATAATTCCAAAGAATCAGAGAAGTTTTAGAGAGGTTCCTTGGGTTAATTTTTTAGATCGAAGAGATTGATTTTTTTGTTCGGTATTTTTGGACTTACGAAACGGGAAGAGTTGTCATTACGGGTTGTTTTGGCGTTACCGAAGGATTCAAGTACGGGATTGGTCTGGACAATTTGGTCCTCAAGGGAGACTTTTTGCTCTTGACTTTTGCTTGAAGCGGCGACGTTCGCAAAGTAGGCAATAACCTTCTTTGTGTTCTCAGTTTTTCCGGCTCCAGACTCTCCGGTAATCAAGATGGACTGATTTTCATGATCTACAATATTATATTTTGTTCCATTATAGATTTTATACCATGGTCATTAAAACTTGAGATCAACGAAAGCTTCCCCATTGGGTTGATGACACAAGGGCTCGAAAAATGGACCTTGCTTTCATATGGCATTTGCAATATTTTGCGAAAATACTTAAAAATCACATATAAAGTCTCCTTACTGGTTGTTGCTACTAATTTGAGTATGAACTAGTTGAAAAATTAAAAATCTATCGACATTTTACAATTTTGTGATTTCTTTAGCTTTTTAAATTTGGAAGAGTGGTCAGAAAATTATGGATGAATTGTTACGTTGTGCATCATCATCATCGCATGGTTTGCTTTGCCTTTGTTGCTCCAATATTTGTTTCAATTATTGTTGATATTATTTTGTTTTATTTTGTATTGACCTTGCAACATGTTTTGGTAAGCTCCTTCAGCAATGGCGAAAATGTGAGGTGGGACTTCATTTCGCCTCTTTCCCTGGTAGATCTTCATGGCTCGGGGAGTGTAGATCGGGTATCGCACGTATGGATTCACAGCAATACAGAAAAGCCCGGAGTAGGTCTATTTTCATTTAAAAAAAATAATTTTTTAATTTTTTTTTTCTAAAAACAATCATATTTCATCTTATATATTTTGTCCTAGGTGCCATTGTGATGTTATTTGATGATAATCATTGGAAACTTGGAAATGATCAAAGCAGCCGAAAATGGCAAGGAAGGAAAGTTGGCTCGGAGCCCAATTCCCGAATCTGTTTCTCATCTCTTGTGAATTAAAAATAGTCTAGAGCCCAGGCTGCTTGCTCCCGAAGCCGAGGTGGCTTCTCATTTCGTATTGTCTTGAAATGTGCGGAGGAATGCATTTTTCTCAATTCTAAATAGAATATACGAGGGTTAAAAATACCTGGCAATTCATCCGGGTAGACAAGAAATCCTACAACTTCTTAAAAAATCTAATCCACCGGATCCACCCTTCTCATTTTAAAGCCCAAAAGGGTCAAAGCCTTTTCAAAACTACCTATTTTTATGAATTACGTCAATATAGTCACATTTACATTCCTTTACTTGGAATCATTCACCAGCTTATTGGCAGATGTATATGTTTTTCGGAATTTTAAACTTTAAAAAACGCATTTCCTGACCTTCAAAGGCCATAAAACATGTTTTTCATTTCTATCATTCATACTTACGTAAATGAGCTTAGCCCAGTATCGCTGCCTCAAGTTATCCAAGACAGAAGCGTCGTTCAAGAAGGTCAAGTTGGACATGTCTTCACATTTGAGGTACTTGGGGGGATTCACTTGACCCACCAGATCTTTCTTGTAGGACTTTTCCTAAATTTAGTAAAGAGGATGGGTTAGTTATCATGTTAAAATTAAGAGAGGTCGAAGGTCATGAAAGTGTCATATTTTAATTAATGGGGGACATACAGCGCCGTCGAACTTGACGTTGACGAGGTCACCCTTGGTTCCGGTGATTTCACCGACGACGAATCCCTCCGTTTCATGGGGGATCCAGCAGGCCTTCTTGGCGTCGTAGGGCTTGGACTGATCCTGCCTCTTCTGTTCCATCGAAATGAACAAGAACTCCGTCGGGTCGGGTTCCTCACCCGCTTTGAATTTCTGCTCAATAACCATCTTGACCGGTTGTCCCTTCGGACCTTGACCTCAAAAATTAAATGCAAATTGGACTTCTGCTTCGAATTCGGTTAGACCCTCCTAACCTCACGTTTCTTCGATGATGATGATGCGACGAGCCGATTTTGGAATGAACAGCCCTTGAGCTTTCCTGCTACTCAAAAAAAATTTAATTTTAATGATTATTTAGCTTTATTCGAGTTTTAAGGTCGTTGCGTATTCTCCAGCTTGTTTTCGACAGAAATTCGGATAGTCGTGTTGGTAAAGGATAGCTATTTCAGTCCTCCTATTGTTTATTTCGAGATTTTTTCAGGAAATCCACAGTTTTTCACTAAAAAAGATTGGGATGGAAATAATTCTTAAAAAATATGGACAGGTTTTGAAATAGCTCCACCCCAACTGTATTTCAGGTCTTTTAGTAGCAGTTGGGCTTTTTTTTATTATCAGAAAATGATTTTCAGGTTTCAGATTTCCAAACTCAAAATTCAAGTCCTGAATTCCCGATTTTTTTTGTCAAACTTTCACTGAATTTCTCCGATTTCCACTCCTTCAATGTAATCCAATTTTTGTCAAAAACAAGCCGAGAAACACCGATTTTTCGAACAAATTCCAATAATTGCCGATATAAAAAAGTGTTGAAAATGGAGAGACGAGGATAACTTACAGTCGAAAGCTGTTCTGCACGGAGACAAAGGTCTGAGTGAGGATATAAAACCTTCGGAGCCTGTCTGAGCAGAGGTGATCCGAATTCGGGTAATTCGGCCGTCTCTCCCGTATTAAGTCCCCATATCTCCGGGCGTATTGTCCCGTATTAAATCCCCATATATCCCGAGCTTATACTGTCCCGTCTCTCCCGTATCAAATATCAAATCCCCATATATCCCGAGCTTATTGTCCCGTCTCCTCGGATAACAAAAACTAGGCCCGATAGTAGCCTCTCTTTGTCTCTCTCATCCATTCTACCCGATCCGAATATTTCTGAAAGGAACACCATTTTTGGAACAGTCGGCCCTCAGCCAACTTATCCCCATTTATTCAAGATTACTCACTCTCGACCAAAATCAAACACCTCCGATTTCTCAGACGACTCAAGATTCGGATCTCTCATCGTCAGGGGCATCCCTATTCAATTTCAAAATTTTTTTAATTTTTAAGGAGGTTTCCTTCACTATACATCTTTTAGTAGATCCTGAAGGGATGAGGATTTATTTCGGGGTAGAGAAGAGATCTATTTTTGTTGAGGAATAAGACAGAAAAATAATCGTCGCATTTTTAGACATTCTCAGAATCTCATTTTATTTTTTATATATTTTTAATTATTTGTATTTTAGTATAGTATAGACAATAAAAATTGTAAAGATTGTAACGATATTAAAACGGAAATGAGAAGTAATATCGAAAGACAATAATAACATCGATATCTAATCAGGATCTTTAGTAAAAACATTTTTACGTGCAAAATTCCTCAAAAAGTTACTAGGAATCGAACCCAGGCCTTTGAATAGATAGATACAACGAAAAATATGGATAGATTTAAAATTTAAATATTAATATTTTTTTCATAAGTCTCATTCACACAGTATATGAGTCGCCTGCATAGCTAACATTCGAAATCCGAAACCCCATAAGAACAACAAATGTCATAAATCATCACAATAATTAAAGCCCCATTTTTTGACACTGATTATCTCATTCATCACTCCCTAATTACATTCAATTGACACTTAAACCTCCGTACAATTAGTCAACATATTATTGTAGTTTAGTCCGTTGCATCATCGAAATCGGTTTCAAAATCTCGACTGTCATACCCTTTCGGTTGCAACAAAACAACAGACCGTCAGAATTTCCATTCTTATTTTTATTCTCCACCTCGGGTTACTATACAAATATTTCCTGCAACTTACAACTACAGAGAGAGATGATCTTCTCGAGCCGTTTACGTTATTTACAATTTAGTTTGGAGAGAAGATCCTTGTAAAAAATGTATGGTAGTCAGAGTAAGAATTTTGTGAGGCTATAAGCTATAACCATAAGCCAAGGAGTTGTGAATCCAAGGGGAAGAGACAAAGCCCCGAATTTCGGATTTAGAACTATTGCCCTCGTTCACAAAAGCGGATTTGGATTCGAAATGACAAAAATAGAACAGAGAACCGAACTTGTAGTATAGGGTTCCCCTATCACGAAATACGAGTGCATTTTGATGGTCAAGAATGCTGAAATGTTCTAAAAACCCGGAGCCGGTTTGTCGGGACTCTCGGCACTACTGAAAAATCCGAATTTGTCAGATTCAGTCATTTTTATTAATTAGTGTTAGGAATTATAAGACCCGAAATAACTACCCCTTCTTCAAATGGTCAGATAGAGTGAACTAAATAGACCCCGAAATAAGCTCATCTATATAAATAAAAAATAACGTTCAGACTTTTTTCGGACAATTATAGCAAAAGTAAAAAATAGCCAAACAAAGGTATAAATTGCGACTGAAATAATAACTCCCCACCCCGAAATAACTCCCACACTTCAGGGTGTCTAAAATGTCTCCCCAGGGGGGACTTATTTCGGTATTTACGGCTTTTAAATGTCGATCACGAAATATCTACCCGATAAGTGTCCCGACAGGCTGCAAAAAATGGATGACCTTTGACCTAACTTTTAAAGTTATGAAACGGAGTCACCAAACTGCTACCGGCAGTTACTCGAATAAATAGAGTTCAACGAAGTAGAATGACTATCTGACTTCACATTTATTGACTAAAAACACCAATAATTAACTCACTTTCAATCAATTACAAAATAATAATGGCCGGAGCACGCTTTCTTGCTTGCTTCCTCTTCGACTCCTTTGAAACGAGTGCCATTTGCGACTCCAATTTCTCACATCGCAGATGGCGTATACAACAATCATACTTATTAAGTCTAAACAGAAATTATCACTTTCCCCACAATTTATCCCAACTTTGACCCTGATTCAATGACCTTCTAACCAACCAATTTACATTTAACCTAAATAAACAGATGCTACAACTCATGGGTCACAATTTGTTGCCCATTACATAAACATAACTAATTCCAATCGTTCACAGTATCATTTCTAGGAAACCGATAATTTTCATATTTACATCCTTTCCATGAGATATTATGCTGACAGTTCACCCCACAATGGGTGTAACTGAAACACTAAAATTCACTTAAACTATAAATTTGGTCGAGATTCAACATTTCTCCCACCTCCTTTGTGAAAACAAAGGATAAACCAATTAATGGAAGCAACATTTCAACTTCATACATAACATAACAGTAATTACTAATTTAATTACACTAATTCAAAATAATTAACACTTTAACTTTTAAATTCTTGGCACTTTCACTCACTAAATTTTTTGGGTGTTTTGACTACCCGTCCAAAGCGGGTGACAACTGGCTCCTGTCGATCTTGTGGGGAATCTTCACCGTCGCTGACTTCGACAACTTCCTTAGTAGTCTCAATCCTTGGCGAATCGATTGGAGCTGAGATTTCCGTTGCAAAAAGCCACTGAATGGGACGAGTGAGGAATCCTCCGGAAGTTTTCAACTTTGCTACCCGTATATTACCGTCTTTTCCAGGATAGAGCTCAATTATTCGAGCTAAAGGCCACTGCCAACGTTTTTTGTCGTCTGATCCAATGAAGACGACATCTCCTATCTGGAATTCCCGAATGACTTTCTCCTTCCCACGATGTACCAACAAAGCCAGATACTCATTCCGAAATCGCATCTTTATCTCTGTTACAAATTTGTTCTTGTGTTCCAACAGTCTCTGGAATCCACTGGCTTCAAGGAGTTCTTGATCTGTAACCATCGGGTATTTAATCTCATGCAGAAACATTGCTGGGGTCAGTGGAATGAGGTCATCTGGATCTTCCGTCACAACTGTTAACGGCCGCGCATTTATAGTTGCCTCAATTTCACACAGGCACGTTCCCATCTTATCAAATGTCAATTTAGAATTCCCCAATGTTTTTTTCAATAGAATTTTAACAGACCTTACTAAACGTTCCCAAAACCCTCCCCACCATGGGGCTGCTGGGGGGTTGAAAATCCACTGAATCTTCTGTATTCCGTGATCTCTTGTAATTTTTAGCCAGTCCAATTGTCTTAGGGCGTTATTTGCCCCAACGAAGTTTGTGCCGTTGTCACTATAAATGACACTCGGTCTTCCTCGGCGGGATACAAACCGAGAGAAAGCATCTAAAAATGCATCAGTGCTGATTGCTTTCACCAATTCCAGATGAATACACCTATACACGGAACAAGTGTAGAGCACAATCCAGACTTTCTCCTGAATTCCTTCCTTTGTCCTTTTTAGGAACAGCGGTCCAGCTAGATCCACTCCTATTATTTCAAACACCTTGGACGTCTTCACACGGTTTTCAGGTAATGGCGCTGGAACAACTTCCGACCTTTTCTCATCATATCTCCGACATCTCAGGCATTGTCTTATTATTCGGGTTATCGCACGTCTACCCCGAATAATCCAGTATTTTTCACGAATTAATCCCATGAGAACCTGAGCACCGGCATGGTTATTTCGCAGATGGGCTTCTCGAATTATCTGGTCCACTGCGGGGTGTAAATGTGGCAACAATACTGGAGTTCTGAAAAACTCAGTATCTCTCCGGTTAAATAACTTAGTCTTCACGCAAATGAGTCCTAATTCATTCTTTAAAACCTTGATTCCCGAGATTACATTTTCTTGCTTTGGGAAAACCTCATGTTGGACCATTTTTAGAATGACGGTTTCAGCCACATCGACTTCCTCCGGGGACAAATTATGACGAGACGACGAATTTTCCTTTCCTCGTCGAAACCATCTTAACATCCATGCAACAATAAGTACGTTTTTAGTAAAAACTGACCTGGACAAGTACCATGGAGATTCCATACTTATCAATAGTCCAGTCACATTCTTAACGGTCTTCCGTCTTTCGCTAATTACAGCATCTTCGTCTGGGGCAATGTCTTCTGATGGCCAATTGATTTCTGGAGACTTCAACCAAGTGGGACCCTCCCACCACTTTGACTCTAACAACTGCCGAGGACTACAACCTCTTGAAGGTAGATCGGCTGGGTTCAGGACTCCGGGAACATGTCTCCATTTTTCTACATCCGAAACTTCCGCGATAGCTTTTACCCTATTTCCGACGAAAGTCCCCCAGTTATCCTGTCTTCTAATCCATGCCAAAACTGTCGAAGAATCCGACCAATAATAAGTTGGCACAGATTCCAGTGATAAATCTGATCTTATCGATGCAGTTAGCCTCGCTCCAATAAAACTGGCGAGGAGTTCCAAACGGTTGATGGTCATCTTTTTCAAGGGAGCTACTCTCGCTTTCGCCATTATCAACTGCACAGATACACCTTGTCCTGTTTCAACTCGCAGAAATGTCACGGCTGCATAAGCGTCCTTGCTGGCGTCGCAGAAGGTATGTACCTGCCATTTATCCTTATCCGGGGTCCAACCGGATATGTTCCTAGGAATTTTAATATCTTTAAAAATGTCCATCTGAACATACCATTTTAGAAATTCTTCTCGTTCTTCGGTGTCTATTTCTTCGTCCCATTTAATCTTCGACGCCCAAAGTTTCTGAAGAATCATCTTGGGCTGGAGCGAAGCTGGACACGTAAAGCCTATCGGATCAAAGACACGCTGCGCGCACGAAAGTATGACCCTTTTGCTTACCACCGTAGATATTTTATCTCTTATGTTCACATCACAGTAGAGACAATCTTCAAGTTTATTCCACTTGTACCCAAGAAGCGATGTTACTACCTTTGCTGGTTGTAAGAGTTCAGGTCTCCCGAAATCCAATCCGCATTCACCCCGGATGGGTAAATCGACTCCGGATTTCTCCGAAAACCCTCTCTCCCAACATCGGAGTTCCATCTTAGCTTCATTCATGATGTCGACAGAAAAACTCTTCAATTCTTCGGCCTCCAAGAATGTATCCACTGATAACACCAAATTATCCACATACAAAGACTTCAGTACTTTTGATGCCATGCATTTATGCTCTTCAGCTACGTTCTTCAACAAATCTTCCAAAACGGCTGCCAGAAGAAATGGGCTGCAGTTGACACCGAAAACAACTCTATTGTGTCGGAACTCAACCATTTTTTCCTGGGACTCGTTCTCCCACCAGAGAAATCGGAGAAAGTTTCTGTCTTCCTCACGAACTTCAACCATCTGGAAGGCCTTCCTAATGTCACTGCAAACTCCAATATTTCTAACGCGGAATTTTGTAACTATCGATGGAATTAACTCCAAAAGATTTGGTCCCTTTTCCAACGAATCGTTGAGAGAAGGGGTTCTTGGCCCTTTGCATGAAGCATCGAATACGGGTCGAAGTGGAGTTGTCAAATTCTCCGGTTTGATCACGGCCCTATGAGGAAGATAATGACATAAGTCATTCGACTCACCGACAGGTACTTCTTCGATGATTCCTTCTTCCTCCCAACCTTGAAATATTTTATTATAATCATTGTAATATCCAAGGTTCACTATCTTCTTAGTCGCTGATACTAGACGGGCTTCAGCAATCTTCTTATTGCTGGGCAATTCATCCTTTTCAATGACCCAAGGCAGAGCTACAGAATATCGTCCTTCTTGTGTTCTAGTAACCGTCTCAAGAAAATGGTCCTTGGTCAGCTGTTCTGTTTCCGCTTTAGATTTTGATTCCGCAGGATCTCTTATTCCCAGGGTATCCAAATTCCATAACAGTTCTATAGTAGAATCTGAGAACAAAGAACTTGTTACTGATAAAGCGGTCGAGAATAACTTACTAGGGTCCGATGACCCAGTTTCTCCAATCACCGTCCAGCCGAAGGTTGTTTCCAAGGCCAACAATCCATTGTGTAGCCAATATTGCTTCCCAGTGATCAGGTTTCGGAATCCATCAGCACCGATGAGAATCCCAATTTCCGGAGAACCTTCCCCAATATCATTAACGTATATATTTAAATCCCGAAGTTCTTTCATCCAAGGACCTTTTGCCATGCGAGGGATTGGTTGACAAATTCGACCTTGATCCCTGACCCTAAACTTGGTGGATCCTCGGTTCCCTTTGTTCTTAATTACGACCTCATACACGTTATGAGTCGTTACAGGTGTCGTCATTCCCGTGAAGACGTTGTGGACCATCTGTTCTTGTCTTACTGGAGAAAGGTCTAGTTCCTCGGCCAGACTCTTTAAAATATAAGATCGATGAGATCCGTTATCCATCAGCAGTCTGGTCTTCACATTTCTGTGCTTGCCAAAAATGGTTACGTTAACCGTGGAGAGGATTAGGTTCCCAGAGCCTGCGAGCAATGCGTTGACCTTCTGAGGAGCTTCCTTATCTTTACTTGTTTCTTTTTCTTCTTTATTAGAAGGAAGATCCGGACACATTAAAGTAGGATGGCGTTTCTTGCAGAGAAAACATTTAACGAAAACTTTGCAGTCTCTCGCAAAATGTCCCATTCCCAGGCAGTTATGACAACATTTCACGTCACTTATTATTTTCTTCTTTTCCGCTAAGGTCATGTCCAGTGCCCTAGAACAGTTCATGCTATCTGGATGTTTGGAACAAAAAATACACTTTGAAAAGTTCTTTTCTCCAGCATAAAGTCCGGCAACGCTAGGTACGTCGGATTCCATTCTCCATTCCGGCGTCTTCTCATATTTAGGTTTCTTATTCTTATTCTGACTATGTTCTTCCTTTGTTGCAACCTTCTCAGCTACAACCGGGGAAGGACGTACTTTACATGCCAGAGTGACTTCTCCAGCAATCCATTTAGAAAAATACTCAAGATTGTTCTTACGGTTTGAATCATCTTGAAGCCATCGATACCATTGCATGACTACAGACGGGGGCAGTTTTCTTTCCAGCTCCTGTAACAATTCGGGGTTGCAAAGGTGTTCAGGACGCTTAAGCGTTAATACTGTAGTTGATAAGTTCTTCACTGCAGATCCAAATCTTATTAACGATTCTAAGTCATCTTGGGTAAAAGGGGGCAATTCCCGGGCCTTCAAGATCATGGCGGAGATTATGTTCTCCGGCTGTCCATATCTTTCTTCGAGATCCTTCATTATTTGCGGAACGTTGTCCGGCGATACCATCATACATTGCACGTACTCGGCAGCGTCTCCTTTCAAACAGCGCCTCAACCGGGACATGTTCTCCGAATGAGAAAATCCACAATCTGTTGTTGACCTCTCGAAGTCAGCCTTGAATATTGGCCATTCCTCCGGTTTACCACTGAAAAAGGGCAATTCCTTGGCATATGATTGCCTTGCTAGAAACTTGCTGCTTTTTCCCTCGTGTTCAACTGGTTGCGGGATGATACTCTGGATTGCTTTCGCTAACATCTGAATAGCACTTACTTCACTTGACTCAGTCTTTTCTGACGATTTCATGGGAAGTTCGTCAGCAACGGAAACGACAGAACTGGAATTACGTCCTTTTATTTCTTCTTCTAATTTTAATTGGGCTTGAATAGCTTCAGCCATCCGACGATCGCTGTCCATTTGGATACGTCGCTTTTCTTCTTCGCCCCGCTGCCTAGCTTCAATGCGCTGTTGTTCTACTGCTCTTTGCATATCTTGTGCTTCTCTTTCCATCCGTTCTTTCTGCGAATCTGTGATGAATGTCTGAAGTCGCATTGCCTCTTCCTGTTGTTGATTGTTAAGTTGGGAAGTATCGTCTTCCTCATCAGAACTTAACAATTGTTCGTTACGTTCAACAATCATCTTCTTCTTCAGAGTTGCACGTTCTTGAAGATGAGCTCTGGTTTTAGAAATGAATTCCAATCGACTATTTTGGATTATTTCTTGACTACGCTTCTTTCTCAGCGATTCCTTCAATGCCAATTGAGCCTTTTTCAGCTCCTGTTTGAAATCTTGAACTTCATCTGGACTCAATTGACCTTCGCCATCCGTGAGTCGTTGTTGAACTTCCGCAACATCTTCAGTATGGGACTGAATTTCATTTTCTATAAGCGACATAGCCTCCTTTAATGTTGACTCTTGTTGTTCCAATGCAAGCAGTTCTCCATTCAATTCACTGTCTACTTCTTCGGCCAAGGTTTCGCTGCTGTAGGATCCAACGACGCTTCTACTATGCACGCTCGAACCTGCCCTGGAAGGGGTTTTGCTTTTAGTGAACGGTATTGTACGTTGAATAAGTGGGCTGTTCAAAGCTGGTACTTCTTCATCTCTTAGTCTAGCAGGCATTACAACTGGCCTGTTTCGAAGGTTGTAGTCCCGGGAACTTCCTGGACCATCCATCATAAACTGCAAAATACTCAAAACAACAACGTCGATTGTTGAATTAGCTTAGGTTATCAATTAAATTATCGCGACAGGAACAGATGATAGAGGATCCTCCTCCAGCAGCAACAAATTAAAGACAGGCTTGCTCTTCCAAATACAAGTCGTTAAGAACAAAATGGAAAGGGCTTGCCTCGTAAGGAGTCTAATCTTTACAGTGTCGGACTCGAACACTTTTAAACGGTTGCTAGTACTTCAGCAAGGATTCCACATTGGTTGATGAAGGGATGTCTCCTTCGTCACCTTTGGCCTTCTCTTTCAGCAAACGGTAATCCGACCTGTGCAGTTCCTCTAAACGCCGATATCCAATCTTGGGGAACTTGACCTCTGACTTCAGCTGCCACTGACGATAAAGCGTCCAGACTCTTCGGGTACAGGAACACACCTCGCAAGGCTCGAAAGGCACTTAATCAATGTCTCACCCCCTCAGGAACGTTGAAAAACTTCACGTACTGTCCAAAAACCCGTTTCATACAGAGAATACCACCGATCACGTCGGGGTCACCAAATTTTAAATGTCGATCACGAAATATCTACCCGATAAGTGTCCCGACAGGCTGCAAAAAATGGATGACCTTTGACCTAACTTTTAAAGTTATGAAACGGAGTCACCAAACTGCTACCGGCAGTTACTCGAATAAATAGAGTTCAACGAAGTAGAATGACTATCTGACTTCACATTTATTGACTAAAAACACCAATAATTAACTCACTTTCAATCAATTACAAAATAATAATGGCCGGAGCACGCTTTCTTGCTTGCTTCCTCTTCGACTCCTTTGAAACGAGTGCCATTTGCGACTCCAATTTCTCACATCGCAGATGGCGTATACAACAATCATACTTATTAAGTCTAAACAGAAATTATCACTTTCCCCACAATTTATCCCAACTTTGACCCTGATTCAATGACCTTCTAACCAACCAATTTACATTTAACCTAAATAAACAGATGCTACAACTCATGGGTCACAATTTGTTGCCCATTACATAAACATAACTAATTCCAATCGTTCACAGTATCATTTCTAGGAAACCGATAATTTTCATATTTACATCCTTTCCATGAGATATTATGCTGACAGTTCACCCCACAATGGGTGTAACTGAAACACTAAAATTCACTTAAACTATAAATTTGGTCGAGATTCAACAACGGCATACATTTTTAAAGTCTCAAATTTTTTCTCATGTCTGCTAAAGCGTGTTAGACCATGCATTTATTTTGGATGAAGCCTTTGCTTTGATTCCTTTGATTCTATGATAAAAACTAAAACAAAAAATTACAATTAATTATTGTGTCTAAAACCTAAACACAGGACTAGCTACTATCAAATCAAACCCCTCTTTTAGCAAATAAATAAATCGCAATTCCGAAACTCTCTAAAATATTAAGGATCGTTTTCTAATACAAAACGCTACCTAAAATTCATTCATCCTTGAGTTCGGGTAGGAAAATACCGAACGTGTTCTATGTCTATGAACTTTTGATCTTCTGCATCATTGTTTTTTTTTGTAATTTTTGTTAAGGAAAGAGTAAAGAAACTGAAAGTGAATGCTTGTTAATGGCCGATGGTATCATGATGGGTTCTGCAACTTGAGAGAGGGATCCGAAATTAAGTTAAGTCTGCAAGAGATGATGATGGGCCAAAAAACTGGAATTCTTCAAACCAACACAACAACACTTCCAATACAACATATATTCTGATTCTTAATATCAATCTTTCGAATATTTAGTTATAGTCCCATCTCCTTATAATGAACCTCGTTTTTTAAATCTTTCGTTAAACTGAAGAAAAAAACATGTATTTTTAATTTTTTTTAATTTGTAGGCAGACATTTCCGATGAAACTTTAGGTGAAAAATAAACATGATATGATATTTCAGACCTAAAATTGGTTGAAAAATTAAAAATGTTCTTCTCGTATTCGTCCACATTTATTTACTGTAATTTTTCATTACGATTGTTTGGGCTGTTGTAAATAAACAAGCACCATCCTAACAGATTTACTTATTTTAAGTCCCCCGAAATAACTCACCCCCGGATTAACTCACCCAATCATTACAACTTAAAATAAACTGTTAAGATCCATAAATAGCAGGCCCCATCTTAGGATGTACCGTAAATAACATATCTTCCGGAATAATCGCCCCAGCCTCCTCGTGTATTGAAATATTAACTCCTTTGGGGACTTATTTCAGTATTTTCGATAGGTATACGATGTTTATGCTTTTACATATAAAACATGACTAGGTACAAGCATGCTTATTATAGAGAGGTTTGACGGTAAAGTGGTTGTCGGTGGCAGTGACCGGTCCATGGCTGACCACCTGCGAAAACCGGTCTTTTCGGACAAAACCTCTCATTAAATTAAGATTTTGCTTGAGACTTCATCTTCATTTTAATCTCCTTAATCTTTAATTCATTTCATCTTCCGAATAAACGTACACCAAGCAACCAAGATCAGGTGCACTTGTATAGGACCAAGAGATGAAGACAATGAACCCACCGACCATTCGAGTCTGTTGATCTTTGCTGAATAATTAAGACAAAGTCCAGCCTTCTGGTCAGACTTTCAAAGACTCTCCTTCACTCTCCTTTCGAGATCGGTTGGAAGCGGTTGTCCAAATATCGGAGTTCTTCGAACAGTGAAACAAATCATAAGACATGGCACCAGGGGGTTACCTGGTAAGTACATACATTTCATTTATAATTCGAAATTAGAATCCGGGGTTTTTTAGACTCTTTTTAGATGATTAAAGACTATTTTAAGGGTCATGGGTTCGAATCCTCATCGTTTCTCGACAAATTATTCTTGTTCTTTTTTGAACGAAGTCTAAGGTCTATAAAGGAAAATGCTAGATTTAAACTCTAAAAACCGAATAGGCTTCTCAAGAGCTCCTGATTCCATTGAAACGACTCGTTAAAAGAGTCTTGGGTTCGAATCCTCGTCGTTCCTTATCAAACTATATTTTTTTAGCGAACTCTAAGTCTGTGAAGGGGAATGTGAGATTTCAAATGCAGTCATTAAATTACAATTTCTAAAAAAAAATCGGAGTCCGAACCCTGTCTTTGAAAGACCTTATAATTCTGCTGTCACATCTCTTTAACGTTCACGGTACATTTTTACCGTTTTATCTATCGATTAGCTGAAGAAAAAGCGAATTCTAAGGTCTGTAAAGGGCAACTTGAGATTTCAAAAAAATCCGGTTCCGATCCGAACCCTGTCTTTGAAAGACCTTATAATTCTGCTCTTACATCTCTTTAACGTTCACCTTACATTTTTACCGTATAATCTATCGATTAGCTGAAGAAAAAGCGAATTCTAAGGTCTGTAAAGGGCAACTTGAGATTTCAAAAAAATCCGGATCCGAACCCTGTCTTTGCAAGAACTTATAATTCTGTTCTTTAACTTCCATGTTAAATTGTACCCTTTAATCAATGGATTGAAATTGAAAGTAATTAAAATGATTTGATGATGATTAACTAGGGCCTAGCCATAATGGCAGGTGTATGCCTGGCCGGAGTGGTCGCCCAGCAGTACTGGACGTACGCGGAGGAAGACCCGTCGTACGTGGACTACTACCCAGCCGTCCAGGCTTCGTCTGAATACTCGGGCCCAATTGCCCGGTCCAGTTCCGAAGAGACGGTGCTGGTTGACCAAGACGGTTACGTGATTTCGCCGTACAGGTCACCGGGTCAGGAATACTGGATCGAACGAGGACGTGACGGTTGGGGCGGCGGCAAGAAGAAGAAGAAGAAGAAGGGAAAGAAGAAGAAGGGCAAGAAGGGCAAGAAGGGCGGTCATGATCATGGGGTAAAAACACTAGTTGTGCATTCATTTAGGGTTCCAAAACGGGGGTTTTGCTATTTTTAGGAAAAAATTGCTATTTAATTAAGTCATTCAAGGGTTGAATCCGAAATTTAGGGTGAAATCAACGTCAATCAACGAGATTTGTTAAACAATGGGGTGGGTAACTGGGGTAAGGCAAAACACATATTTTACAATTGATTAGGGTTCCAAATTCTGAAAAAAAACTGGACAGTTTGCTCAACTGTAACGGTCTTAGGGGACCGTCGAAGGGTCGAACCGAAAAATTTGGGTTGAAAATCAACTGAAGGGGGTAATTGGGGCAAAGCAAATACGAATCATGCATTTAGCCAGGGTTCGAAAACAGGGCTTTTAGATTTACAGAAATATAGCCAATTTAAGTAATTATAAGGCTTTTAGATGACCGTCCAAGGGCTGGACCCAAAATTTAAAAACCCCAGAAACTAATAAATTAATTTTGTAAATTCCAACAGGGCTGGGGTCCCGTCGGAATCTCAACATCCGGAGTTCAAGTAGGATGGAAGGGATGGATCCCTCCAGTTAAAGGATGGGGATGGTAAGCATATTCTTCAAAATTCCTTAAAATTACACAAAAAGACTAAAATTGCATCAAAACGTCCAGTTCTAACCTTTTTGACCTTATGGTTGACCCTTAGGGGCTGGTTCGGAGAGAAGAGCGGTCACTTCTCCTTCAAGGATTACGGAAAAGGTTGGGGTCACCGAGGAAAGCCACATTTCCCAGAACCCGGTCCGCCAGTCATCATCAAGCACAAAGCCGTCCATGAGAAAGTTCATCACGGTTGGGGATGGTAGAGAAAAATCCATTTGGAGGAAATCAGGAAATTAACATTCGAAAATCACGACATTCCAAAAGAAAATTTAAAAAAATCTCAAAGAATTTTGTTCAGAAACAAAGGGGTATTACATGAATATTTGTGCAAAAGCTCAAATATATTTTACATGTTCAATAAAATGCATATCACGTTTTCTAAAAGTTAATGACTCCCCATTTTTTGCTCACTTAATTTTCCATGAATTTAAATTCATGGAAGCTCATCTCCGGACCATAAATCTAATAAACTACGTTGTAGTTGTTGCAGGTTTTAAAATCTTGCTGGACTGCCTCTGAAATCTGAAACCGGATTTTTAAACTCATCTCCAAGAACCTGTTTTTTAGCATCTTTCCAATCAGCAATTCCGTCGGGTCTTACAAGCTAAGATGAACAGATAAATTCATTTTAATTGATTCTATGATGATCATGTCATGACATTTCAATTTCATACAGCGATTTGCAATGGTAGATGAAAGATACTATAGTTGCATTGTATATTGTATATCGTATCATGTATATTATGTTCATATTTATTATGGCCAGGACGGACAAAAAGTATCCTTGTATTAGAACATACTCAATCTGTATATTAAAGACTTTTAATCAGGGCTAAGGAACTATTGGGAAGGCTTTAAAATAATTTTGGGCTATTATTCGGGTTGCAATCCCTGTGTAATTATCGGGTAATCTCAAAATTGAATCGCCTTATATCAGAATGAGGTTCCCAAAAATTAAAAAACACAGTCCCTATCAATGTCATAAATCCAAAAAACTCTAATTTTACCGCAATGTTAATGTTTTCCGGTCATATCTTGAAGCCTTGTTAAAGTTGCCTGTAATTCTAAAATACAAAAGGGTTTGAAATAATTTTGGGCTATTATTCGGATTGCAATCCCTGTGTAATTATCGGGTAATCTCAAAATTGAATCGCCTTATATCAAAATGGTTTAAATGAGGTTGCCAAAAATTAAAAAACACAGTCCCCATCAATGTCAAAAATCCAAAAAACTCTAATTTTACCAATATTAATTTTTTCCGGTCATAATATATCTCGAAGCCTTGCTAAAGTTGCCTGTAAAATACAAATGAACCCCAATGAACTCTAATTTTTGGTTTTGAAGGCAAAATAATTGGGCTACCAACAACGTAGTAACTAAACTAGCATCATGCTTCTATATGGCCTTTACTAATCGTCTTCAAAATTTATTTATTCGTTCCTCTAAAGCCGTTGTCGACATTTAAAAAATATATTTTCAATTAAATCAGATATATTTTTGCTCTACAAACATTGTTTTTTCAATGCTTTTAGAATGGGATGCTAAATGGCCAGCCTTTGCTGTCCTTGAATCCCAATTCGGTGTTGATTCGTCCAGCAGGCCCCTTGTCCAAGGACTCCACCCCCTTCATGTCTTCATCAGTCAGACTAAAGTCAAAGACCTTGAAGTTGTCGATGATTCGAGCCGGTGTCACACTCTTCGGAATCGAGATCAGATTCTTCTGAAGCTGGAATGAAATGTTAATTAAAATTTCAGTATTATTGATTTTAAAGCACATTTTTATTTGTAGCTGGGGCTATATTTCGGGGGGGGGGGCACTTATTTCAGGTACTTACCATCCACCTCAAAATGACATGGGACGGGAGCTTCCCATACTTCTTGCCAATGTCGATGAGTTTGGGTTCTTCGAGGAGTTTTGGATCTCCAGGTTTTGCAGTTGGATGGGTTGGACTTCCAAAGGGACTGTAGGCCGTGATGCTGATGTCCTTGGACTTGCAGAACTCTACCAGTTGATTTTGCACAAAGTATGGGTGCAGTTCGATCTTTAGAAATTTATTTAAAATAATTAAATTATTAAATACTTATTAGCAGAAAATGACTCCAATTATAAATGTCAACCGTACTTGATTCGTAGCCGGTTTGATGGTGCAGTTGTCGAGGATGTGTTGGATCTGTTGGCTGTTGAAGTTTGAAATCCCGATGGACTTGGTAAGACCAAGTCGGACACATTCCTCCATTTGCTTCCACGTTTCGGCCAAATCGATGTTCTGCTCGTAGAGGACCGTTCCAGCCGCGTCTTTTGGGACCAGTTCCTCACCGGTTTTTAGGGAAATTGGCCAATGGATCAAATACAGGTTCAAATAAGTTAGGCCCAGGTCACTTAATGTCTTCTTCAGGGCTGGGATCACTGCGTCTGGACGATGGGCATTGTCCCACAGCTAAAAAAATCATGAGCTTATTTCTTCTGGCAACTTAAAAAAATCCGATTTTGGGAACTTGATTTTACCCGAATATCGAAATATTTGATAACAGAGGAAAATTGTACTAAAAAAATTTCTGATTTTCGAATTTCCAAAAAAAATCCCTATACCCATATCAGCCCTAATTAGGTTACAAAGGTTTTTCAACTAGCGTCAGTGAACGTAATGTCAGTTACTCTATCAACTTTTTTGGTCCACGAGATTTTTAATTCATCAAATCTACGAAATCTACATTATACATAAAAATAACACTCTCATCGATTTTCGACAAAGGCTTTGACATTTTTAGAAAAATAATTTCTCGAATTTTGCAAACTAATAAACAATAAAAAGCTATGTCCACAATCGACCATAACTTGTAGACACTTCTCCAAATTTCGACAAAAAATCGACTCTGTAACCTGTGTACCTTGCTGACGACGAAGAGTTGTTCCCGTGTGACGGTTCCATCCGCAATTTTTGCGTTAATTCCAGCCCCAACTTCATGTTCATTTTGATAGATCCTGGCTCCATCGATATGTCGATAACCAGCTCCAATCGCCGTTTTTACTGCCTCTGTTACTTCTCCAGGATTAGACTGCAATGATTTAATTAATTGAGGTTTGATTTTAACGGATTCCATCTGAAATAATTGTCTTAAAACAGGATATAAGTACCCCTGCCCTGGTTTAACTATTGTAGAAAATAATGAAAACTTTAAAGGTGCTTATAATTAAACTCCTTTAATAATTGGGGTTGATTTATTGCCCTAAGAAGTTACTTTTTCCAACGATTTAATACACATTAAGATTTTTTTTTAAATAATATGAATAAAAACATAAAAAACTCCTCCCCTTTAAGATGATTTAGGAACTAACTCTCCAGGGGGGCTTTAAATAATTATTTACGGTACACTACTGTTAAAATGCCGGTTTAGACTAAAAGCTCTACAGTATTGTGCAATTATACGCTGTAGAGTTAATTTTAATTAATACTCACCTGCCAAGTCCCAAGGCCCACTAAAGGCATCTCATATCCATCATTCAGCTTAAGAGTCGGGGACATTTTGCTTTCTGCCATTTTTCGCTAAATTTATTTCCGAAATTTAACAGAAAAAATTAGTAAAATCTCGAAAGCCGGAGTATTGATTTTTGAAGAGGTGTTTGAGGTTTCAGCCGAAGAACCGAATGAACTATACTGGCTCCAAAACTCGGAATAGTCAGAATCGGTGATTCCACTTTATTAAAGGGTGAAACCCTTTAATGGGTTCACGTTGTCTGTCTGTCCGTCCGTCCGTTCGTGCTCTAACTCGAGAACGGTAGAACTTTTTCAATTTTTTTTTTCGAATATGTATTCTACGGGCCTAGGGTTCCGTTCAGTTCGAAGTTGGGTGATATCGGTATCGCCCCCTCCGTTTTACCAACCTACCCCAATGTTAAAAAACCACCACCACCGTGTTACCACCACCGTCACCACTTACAGTTAGCATATGTGTGCTATATCGTTGAAAAGGCACTTTCACGTGCTATTTAATGATGTCTACGATTTTACTCTATGTTTGGGGAAATGTGAGATTCTTCAATAATACGGCTCTAACGTGTTAGACAACAACGTTAAACGTTTTTGACGTTTCGCTCGTGGGGTTTCACCCTTTTTCGATGTGCGTTTGCAACGGTTTATTTCTATATGCTGGATTTGGAAATGAAATCTTTCTTATTGCCATGCCATAGCCATGCCGTGGGTTTCAAGGTCAAAAAATTCGTCATCCTAAATATTAACATAATAACAGAAGGGACAAGCTCTATATCTCCCTCTTCAGCAAAGTTAGTTAGTAGATAAGACCGGGTTCAATTTGAGGTTACATGTATAGGTGAGAGATATGACACTTATAATGTTCCAACATCAAACATACCGGCCCGCTATGGGTTTATAGCGTTTTATTATGCCAGATTCAGTCATCATGTCGACTTAATTGATTTAGCTGTAATTTGTAAAAAAAATGCATTAAAACAGAGGATATTCAGTAATGTTACAAGGGTTTTGTAAAGGAAAATTTTGTCATCTCCAACAACTTGCTAATTTACCTGAAATTTGCAAAAATTGGCGAACAAGCGTAATTTGCATGGAATAAAATTGTAAGATAGCAGATTTAGTCATAACAGCACGTGCACGACATGGGAGTTTCAGATTATCTCGGATGTTTTTAACATGCAAACCGATAATATTTGATCGATAAAAATCTCAAAATGAGTTCTCTATACAAAGTGTTTTCATGTTTTAATTGTTGACATTAATTTTTTAACATTTATTTTGATAAACCACTCTTGATCATTCAAAAAAGAGGTCCAAAATCCGAATAAAATTCGTTTTACAAGATTTACAAAAAAGTTCCTTTTGTCGATTTTTTATTTCCCCAATTTAAATTATATCAACTAAATTGGAGAATTGATTTTTAGATTTTTATCGTTCATATTATTTGGTGCGTGTTTAATTCTAAGTAATTCCAGACTATCTTAGATTTTCATCGCGGACGGTTCCTTCTTGAGACAACTTGCTAATTGCTCATTTAACTGTAGTAAAAAATGCAAGGCAAAACAATGCACAAAGATACCGAGATATATAGAAATAAAATAAATAGTAATGCTCAACAATGTAATGTCCAAAATAATTTTAGAAATCGAAAAAACATCCTCATTTGACATTGACACTTTAATATTCCATGGCTGCATTGTCATTGGCCTGATAATTATAATTCAACGTCTGTTCACACCTACCTTCCTAATTGGGATTCAGATTACGAAGCTTAAAACACATTTTATGTTAAATCCCATGAATTAAGAGCATTTTTATTCTGCTACAGTACTTGAGTAGTTTAACAATCAAGTCCACGTTCGTTAAAATAGAAAATCAAAGCCTTATTGCAAACCATATCCTACTCCACAATTCATACATCATCCCATCCAAATCTTAAATAAGATTGTAATATTACAATTTGATCTAAGCATTGAAATAAAAAATTTTAATCATTCAAAAATTACAGAAATAGTTACAAAGATCAGAGTAAAAAAATATGAAATATCAAAGAATTGAAATTGACTAATTTAATTTGTTTCCAGCCAATGGTTCCCATTCCTTTCAAAACCACATTCTCGGAATAGATTCCCACCCCGAAATACATCCCCAATTTACTTAATAGCTTAAACTAGGCTGAATTATGAATAGCCCTCGACATAAACATATTTAAACGCTTAATTCGTCATCACTAAACATCTGAATTTAAATTATGCACACTAACCTAACAAGGGACTTCACCCAAAGTGAAATTCCAGAATCATCTGAATTTTTTACAGTTGAAACTACAAGTCCAATGATCATTAAAAATAAAAAAATTATCGGCCCTAATTGATTTTAAGTACGTGAAAAAAATTGAAAAACAACGGAGTCGGAAATAAACTTGGAGGAAATGACCAATAAAATATACCAAAAAATCAAGAAAAAAATTAGAAAAACGAAAATCATAATATCTTGCATACACGGTGAGGGGATTTTGAGATATCAGGGTGTAAAGATGCTGCGGCGGTGATAGTGTCGAGTTTTAACGTTTTCCGAGAAGTTTTCTTCCAAAAATCCAAAAAAGTATATTGCGTCAAGATAGGAAACACCGGATAATTAGTATTGCGTTAGACCCTGAGTATTCATGAAATTCAAATAGCCATTTACTATAGGAAAAGAAGAAAGACTTCAGTTTTCTCTTTTCTTTCTCGCTCCACACATCTGCGCCTTCAAGTCCCCCATTTTACTCTAACTTCACACCATGATATCTCCAAGTTCCCTCGCCGCCCAAGCAGAATAATATGATTTTCGGATTCCTAATTTTTTTCTTGATTTTTTGGTATATTTTATTTGTCATTTCCCCCAAGTTTATTTCCGACTCCGTTGTTTGTCAATTTTTTTCACATACTTAAAATCAATTAGGGCCGATAATTCTTTGATTTTCAATGATCATTGGACTTGTAGTTTCAACTGTAAAAAATTCAGACGATTCTGGAATTTCACTTTGGGTGAAGTCCCTTGTAAGTGCTAGAGTTAATAAATTTCCACTCTTATCGATTTGCATGATTGGCCAATTATTCTTTTCACATTTTCACTTATTTTGTAAACTGCAGTTAATATAAAAATATACGAAACCTCACCCTCTGCTCTAAGGTAAATGAAGGTGCATCTGCATAGTTGGGTTAGTATTTAGTATGGATGTAAATTATATTACAAGCAGTAGCAAGTAATAAAAATACTGCACGTGGCAGTTATGATGTTATAGATAGTTAGTTAACGTATGGTTTAATGTGTTAAAACAAATTGTAGTTAAGAATCTGATAGATAGACTCTGATAAGGGGTCCTTATATTATTCTCCTATACTTATCATATCAGCCAGACAATCTGATATCTACTATATCTCTTCCACGTTAGCTTTCGCCATAAGATTCATTCACGTTAAAGTCTGTAGTTAACAATGGTTGGAGGTTAGTTAGTTACAAACAATCGAATTTGACTTTGACATGTATTTATGTTCTCTCATAAAATAAAACATTCCCAATAAATTGTGAATGCAACTTGCAGTTAATCTAGTCAGTCTCTAACTTTTTATTACAATTTAATTGTGCTTGTGTTTACTGGATTTAGTTAAGGTTTTTTACATCGAAACTGGAAATACTAGTGTTCTTAAGTGTAAATATTCATTAAATATGGAACCAGGATCCAGGAATCACGACCGAAGGGATTCTGGCTTAAAAATAATTTTTTTTGTATATTTATCTTGGATTTTTTAACTTATTCCCTGTGAATTATGTGATACTGACTGCGATTGGACTTTGATCATTTTGATATTTTGTTGATCTTGTGATATTTTAAGACAATTACCACGTTTCCAGAAGGTTAAAGTCGTAAACTGTCATTAGCGGATAGTAAAACTGGAATCATTGTTCCAGGGAGGGTTGTTCATAAATTATGTGCGGAATGAATGAAGTCTTGCTTTTTTGAAGAATCGCATGAAATTCTGTCCATTTTTATTTTTTATTTTTTTTGAAACTGGAAATTGGCATTAAATTGGCTAATATTTACACGATTTTAATTAAGCAGTTCTTATGAACAGTCCAAATTTTAATTAGTTATCAAGTATTCCAGAGGCTTGCCAAGCCGTGTGGTTGCACATATCAAGAAAAACAATTAAAAATCAACCTGGATAATATATGAACTTGACTTGAATAGATTTTTGTGATGATACTGAAATTATGGGGGTTAATTTGGCAGTGTCTCAAGTTGGGGAGTTATTCCGAGGGAGCTTAAAAATCCATTAAAATTTGATAACTCCAACCTAAGTATTGTTCTATGAGTGGTATTATTTAGGTTGGGGACTTATTCCGGGGTAATTTCATGCAAATTTCAGACATTACAGTGCAATATGTTGATATATCAATTGATATATCAGTATCCACAGTCAAGTAAATCTGTGAATATATTTTAAGTCATTTTTCAGACAAATTAAATGATCAACCTTTGTATAACTGGTTCCCTAATTGCTGACTGATGAACAAACTGCAGTTTACTATACTTGTAGCATGTGGATTGTAATTATGCATTATATATTTAGAGTGATGTCATGCAAAGCTTGAATTAAGGTCTCCATTAATCTCTTGTTACTAGTTGAGCGCTAATGATCTTCAAGATTCCAGTAGAGGTTACTTTTAATTGCATTTTAACGGACCTTACATAAATCACGTTGTTCTAAATTGCAGAAACTTCAAAGAATCCCTTTGAGTTTATTTAAAAATTTGACACTGCTTTCCCCTCGTAAGATTTCGTTCGAAAAAGCACTCGAATTCGATAGATTATAAATTTTTAAAGCTATTTGGACACTGATTTTAATTATTATGAGATTTAATATGACAATTCTAATCCGCTTGCCGTTTAATTTCATCTAATTTGGAAATTGGGAGATTGTCAATTCTAAATTTTTTGAGACACTTTGCAAGAAATGCGTTTTGGGAGGTGGGGCTCTATTTCGGGGGGTCTATTTCAGGGTTTACGGCATATTATTTGTTTTTACCACATATTTTTCTGATATTTTATATAAACATGACATATTTTATGAACAACCCCCCACTGGATATGTAAATGATTATTTAAGGTTGTGACTGAAAAGTGAGGATGCTAGTCGTCGAGTTCGTCTCGAAGTCAGAGGAACGGTTTAATTGGCTTGTAACTTACTCGAGTAACAAAACCCAATTAGCTAATTAACATTAGTTGTAAATTGAGGTTTCTAAGATGTCGTTAAAGTTGGTTACAAAATCTCTGCTCTTTGTTGCACTAGCTTCATTGAGTTTTGCAGCAACTCCGAGGCCCGACAACAATGCTCATCATCAACTTCCAGAGAGGAAGGACAAGGCCGATGTCGACACTCTCGAATTGGTCCAAATCGTTAGTGACACATTTTTTAACGGTTAATTAATGTTTAATACTAATTGTAAGGATTGTAATTGTAATTGTAAGTGTAAGGATTAAAATTAAAATTTCATTTTGGGCTTAAAAATAATTTTTTGGGCCTTGATCCCAAAATTGGAATTCCATGAAAGAACTGAAACTGAAGCCTCTATTTTAAAATGACCTTGATTCCGAAAACAATTAAGTATTTTAATGAGCGAATTTAATTTTACAACCTATTTGAAGGGGAGATTTCAAAATTCAATGAAATGATTTCATGAATGAACATTTTTTTATTACCTTTATCGGCTCTGCTATTCCGATTTTCATTGTTAAAAACTTTTAATTACCAATTCATCTGAATCGTGTCATAATACAATCTGACAAACCTTTAAACGAGGAAATTAATACTTTTTAAAAATTCACCCTAAAATTGTATTGAAAAATTAGTCAGTTTCTGAAAATGCAACCATAAAATGCTTGTTTAGATGTGGCGTCACGGAGATCGAACCCCGATAGTCCAGTACCCCAACGACCCCCTTCAGAACGAGTCACTCTGGTATCCTTATGCAACTGGTTTCGAAGCCATTACGAAGGTAATTAACACTAAAATCATCAAAATTGCTCTCTCAATTAAGTCAGTTGGATATAATTAGCTAACTGTTATGGTAGTTAAATAATTCATGTAAAAAACTGTGACTTTTTTTAGAGGGGTCGACAGATGCATTTTGATTTCGGGAAATATCTTCGACAACGCTACGACGGGTTCCTGAGCGACGTTTACAGCCCTAAGGAGATATTCGTCCAAAGTTCGGATGCGGATCGCGCGATCATGAGCGCGCTGTCGAATATGGCGGGCCTTTGGCCCCCGACCCCAAAGGACCCCAAGAGCCAATGGAACCCTGAACTTCCATGGCAAGCAATTCCAGTCCATACTGTCCCCAAGAAATTAGATAATGTAATTAAAATTTAAAACTAGTTCAAAAATCATGAATTTTAACTACAATAGCTAATTAAGTATAATCTTAATTATTTTTGAAAATTATTTAGTTCATCAACTTCGGAGCCGACTGCCCCCGATTCAAGGAACTGAAGGAAGAATCCATTACGACTACTGCATTTGCCAAGTCAATTAACGAGGAGCCTGAGAATGCTAAGCTCTGTAAATACGTGATGGAACACTCGGGGATTAAGGAATGCGATTTCGAAGCTATTAGCGATGTTTGGGACACTTTGAGAATTCAGGTTAGAAAATATTATGAAAATCGATTTTTTAATTTTTATTCCTGGTATTTCAGGTCAGGAATTTGGAAGGGTGGGGAGTTATTTCGGGGGCTTATTTCGTTATTTGGGGGTAACTAGCCATTTTGATGGATTTTAATCAGGGTTAAAATCTTAAAAAATTGTTTTTTTTTTATTTCAGAAATTGTACAACATGACGCTGCCCTCGTGGGTGACCCCAGAAGTGTACGATCACATGGCCCGTCTTGCCCCTCTGTTCTTCGACTCCCGTGTCATCGTGCACAATGAGGAGGCGAAGCGAGTGAAGGCTGGACCCCTCCTCAACATCCTCGTCAAGAACATGGACGTTCGTCGAAATTCCCCAACTCTGACCCCCACCGAGAAGTCGAAACACACCAAGTCGAAGATGTACGTTTTGTCGGGACACGATTCGACGAGTTCAATCGCTCTTGGAGCCATCGGAGCTTTCGACACCCAGTTCCCAGCCTATGCCAGTGCAGCCATTTTCGAAATGCACAAGGGAAGCCCGGATCAAGGAGATGGAAACGTGGATGACCATTTCGTCAGGGTAATTTATAATAATCGATTGCATTTGGGGCTCTTATCAGAAGTAGAAGAAAAAAATTAAGAAACCGTAGTAATGCCCGTAGTACAAGGGTGAAACTATTTAACAAAAACCCCCAATATCATTTAACTTCGTTGTCTAACACGTTGAAGATGTTTTAGAAAAGAATCCTAAGTTGCCCCAACCATAGAGTAACATCGTATAAATCATTGAGTCAGACGGACTGACAGACGCGGACCGTGCGTGTAAAGAACTTGTACACTTTTTTTATTGAACTGGACTTTATGTAAATGTAACTGACTATAATTACAAGGATTTAGGGAATTTAACTAACGATTAGGCAATTAAATTAGGACTTTTGGGGCATAGGAACACAAAAGACGCAAGTTAAACACATGAGCACCCAAAACTAACTTGCATATATTTTAACCTCAAAGTCACAAAAACCCCACTTGCCCCGCAAAACTAACTTATTACAATACTTGAACTTTAAAATTTAAGTTAAATCTTAACTAAAATAAACCGATGTAACGGGTGTAACCAAGTGTTGAAAACATCAGGTTTCGCACTCTGGTGTCAGTGGGATTGGTCCCGTATACGTCAATGGTGTTCTATTACTCATGAGAATCGTTTAAACCCAATATCTCAATTTAATCCAAAAGCCCGGGTTTAGCACCCTGCCCTGATGCCAGTGGTCCCGAATGCGACAATCATGTTCTATTCCACATGGGATTAATTAAAAACTCAAATCTCAATTTCCCCCTAAAATGTTGTTTTAGTATTGCATCATGTGTAGATGATAGACATAGAGTTTACTGTAAACTACCTAAGCGGCAGTTTCAGAATATGTCATCGTTTTCTACTCATTTAATGGCTTTTGTGGGGGGTTTAATTGATGGGGGAAAGGGGGTGTGACCGATTTGACCCAAGTTGAAACTTAGCCTCACTCTTGACCCAAGGAGCAAGTGTACAAAACTTGGTGATCCTAGGTCAAGCCGTTCGCCAGCTATCGCACCGACAGACGGACGGACAGACGGACGGACAGACGGACTGGCCATTCGCATAAAGTGTTTTCAACACTTAATAACTAAAAGGAAAACAACAATTGACAAGAAAATGTTACGATTATTGCAAAATAACCGAATTTTGATTGCAATTGCATACTAACTAGAATGATCTAATAGATATGTCTCAAGTGGGGTAGGAAATGGAGAGGAAATTGAAAGTATTGTCCCATTATGCATTATATTATGCTATTAATAGTATTCTCTGCCTCTCTCAAGTTCAAGTCTCATTTTCCTCTGTTTCCAAACATTCAAAACCATGCTCCTTTCCTACCAACTTTTCAGAAGTCCATTTTCAGCCAAAATCCAGTAGTCTTGTCTCATACTTGCATATGAAATGTACAGACACCTTCAAGACAAGGTTCAACACTGGTTTTCGGCTTTCAAAAGTCATGCTAAGACTAGAGTATAGGACATTGAGCTTGAAAGTTGATGCTATACCTGATAAATAACAAATACAAAATACAATCATCGAATTCAGTTATAATTCTCCCTTTAATTTTAATCCATTCTTTTCTTTCCTTACAATCCAACATTTTTCTATATTTAAGTGGGATCTGTAAGTGGTGTGAAAAAATCAGAAAGAAAATTAGATTTTCAACAATGAAAATCCTTTTTTATAATGCTGGGGGAGGGTGGAGAAAATGAGATTGGAAGTTGTAGGGAATAGAGCTTGGTGGTATGAGGCGGTGGGGATCCTTTTTAACCTCTTGCCTACGAGAAGGAGCGAGAAAAGTGGAGCTCATGTCCCTCTCCGAGAAGCCGCTTCTCGCAGTGGCCTCCAAGAGGTTAAAAAGGATCCCCACCGCCTCATACCACCAATCTCTATTCACTACAACTTCCAATCTCATTTTCTCCAACCTCCCCCAGCATTATAAAAAAGGATTTTCATTGTTGAAAATCTAATTTTCTTTCTGATTTTTTCACACCACTCATGATTAGATCCGCTGGTGGAAAAAACTTTTTGTTCCCGGTAATCTGAAAAAATTTTCCGATTTCAAAAACTTGATTTTGACCGTATTTAAGGGGAAAAATGAGAAAAAATTGACAATTTCGATGGAAAACGGGAAATTTTCTAAAAAAGGGGTTCAATTTTTCTGATTTCCCGATTTCCTGAAAAATTTTCCGGCAACTTAGTTGCCGAGTTTTTTCCACCAGCGATTAGATCCCAATTCCTAGTTCCATTGTTAGTAGAATAATACTCACTTCAATAATAGACAAGTATTAATTAAATCTTCCAATGAACCACAATTTTACATAAAAACTTAAGATATAGGTCCTTTTACGTTTTACGTCATCGGGTCATCAATGATGTTCTAGTACACATGGGAATCGTTTAAAACCCATATCTCAATTCCCCAAAAAGCCCGGGTTGGGCACCCTGGTGTCAGTGGTCCCGTATACGTATATTGGTCATTCGCATAAAGTGTTTTCAACACTTAATAACCACTTCAAATTCATATTTAATTACACAAAATTGGCAGGTCTTCTTCCGTAACGACACCTCAGTGCCTCCATTCGAGCTGGAAGTTCCAAACTGCGGTTATCCCTGCAAACTGGACAAATTCAAGGACTTATTTTCGAACATCATCGTGAAGGACGATGCATCCTGGCAATCCGCCTGCAAAACCGGTGGCAGTTCCATCAAATCCCATGTAATTTCAACAATCGAATCTGCTAAGGCCAAACTCGCAACTTTTTAAATCCTGAATTTAACCAAAAGACAAAAAAATATCTTACAGCTTTTCGACAATTAAATGTCCCATTCCATGTTTTTTCGCAATTTACCTGGAGTATGGAGTATCTGCTGAATAAAAAATTACCAAAATTCATCAACAGAATTCCTGCATGTGTCACAATCTAACCTGTTAATCTAGCTTCAAAATATTTGTAATTACATAAGCTTCAATAACAACTTTGTCTTGTCTCGCAACTTGTAATCCAAATAAAAACTTTGGTCACTATATCAAGCAAATTGTATTCCTTATTTTTAATCATTTTGTAGGCCGTGTCAGTGTCATCATCCATTTCCCATTACTGGACATTCTTGTCAATTGCCGTAGGCCTTGTCGTCAGTTCTGCTCACAAGGGAACATTCTCAGATGTAAAATCCCGATATTTTTTTAACCTCTCTCATTCGAAAGAGGGTGTAAAATAATTAAACTTTAACATTGGAACTATCGGTGAATAAAATCGTTTTAACATAGAAAAGTCGATGGGAAGGTCAAGAAGCGGTCGCTATTTCGGGATTCCTACGGTAAATCCCCGTTTAAATTTTGTGAAATGGCTGGTTCAGTGTAATACTAATTTGGGGGTTCCTCCAATGTTAACTCCCTATCTCGTTCGCGACTTTTCAGGGAAAAGTGGCGAAAAGTGGAAAAGTCGACTTTCTCCTCTTTCTCCCCTTCTCGCGTGTGCTAATTTTTAACCCTATTCGCACGGTCCTTGACCTTCCCACCAACTTTACTATGTTAAAACGATTTTATTCACCGATAGTTCCAATGTTAAAGTTTCATTATTTTACACCCTCTTTCGAATAAGACAGGTTAAAAAAATATCGGGATTTTACATCTGGAAATGTTCCCTTGTCAGATCTGAACCTCATCAGTGTTCTGAATCTTCTACACAGCCAAACGATAAAAACCCATCAAAGTTCATTTCAAATGGCCAGCAACGAAAGCAATATATTTTCTTATTTAATAAATGTCTAGAATTCAATAAATATCTAATTGTAAGTTAAGGGAATTCACACAATTTTTATTAACAATAGTGCATATAACGAGTCGAATTGGTAAGAATTCTGTAGAAAAAAACAAAATGAAAAACGTTTATACTATTTATAGTAGATCCAGTAAAATTTATTGCGTATAAAAATTTATATCGACACCTACATATATCATGTTGTTAAACTCATTAACAAAAGCATTTAGTCCATAGTTACAATGTTGCAAAGAGTAAGAGGTTAATCTTATTTTTACTGATCAGGATTAGATTCTTGGCTCTTGTTATTGCGAAGGGACTGCCCAGCTCCTTCAAAAGCAGCGAATGACTTTTGGTCTTGAGGTCCCGCTGCCTTGCGATGCAACTTCCGGTTGAAATGCAAACTTCCGAATTCCCAATCAAAATCAGGGAGACCTCGTCTATGCTGTTTTGGCTGATTGTCATCGACACCAGTTTCAGCAGTCTTACCATCTAACCTATGGACGGAAATCGTTCAAAAAAAATTAGAAATTGTGACGAGATTTTGGAAATCATTTAAAAAATCCAATTCTTATACCGGCTCCCTGCGCCTTCGAATGGAATGAACCCGTTGACTGGAACGTTTGCAAGTGCAAGGGGATCTTCTTCTGTGTCCATTTCATCGTTCCGGGTTGGAGAGACGTATCCAATCGGTTCACTAAAGTCCACCTGGATTAAGATATGTCATCATGAACAAAACATGAAAAGTATAGTCCCTCTGCTCGTTGACTCGCCGGGTAAAACTCGTTTCGTCTATGTATAGCATATACAGGGTGTCCCGTTTAAAACTTTGCCCTTTTGCTGGAACCAAGCACCACACTTACCCGAAACGAGTTTTTTCCCGGCGAGTCAAAGAGCACAGGGACTTTAATATCTGAGAGTATAATGAACAGTTACTAACGCTCATGTCACACTCGATAATGTTAACCGCATCTGCAGGCTTGGTGTCCAAAATCTTGAGCTCGTACAATCGTCCATTGTAATGAATGGCTATAATCTCACCCTTGGTGATACAAGCGAAGTTCCGGAGCACGTTCTCCAGCAAAGCCTTAGGATTAGTGATGTCCAGGAAGTCCACACTCTGCGGCTGAAACAAGGCGAAGGTTGCAATCGGTATTTTGACGCTTTCCACCGAAATCGTATCCCCTTCGTTTGCTCCGATATTGTGCATCATCTGAAAGCATTTAAAAAATTATTTTTAACGTAGTTAACTTTAAATGCTTAACTGGTTACATTTAAAAATCCATGTACCCAAAATGGCATGAAGCATTTCCCTTCATCCGCAATGAACTCAAGAACTCCGCAATGGGTCAATTTTCCGCTCTGAATATGCGTCGCTTTGAAGAGCATGGGGTCGATTAGCTGAACACGGGTTGAAGTCAATCGATCCAGGGCCGATGGAGGAAGTATAACTAGAAATAGAATAGACAAAAAACTTCAACAGACGGACAGACAGACAAGGTGTTTCCATAAAGGGGTTTAAAATGCATTTAAATACAAGGCATTTACTTTTTCCACCATTCTCGAGCTCAGGACGAGCATGTGGGAGCATGGCAATGGAGTAGACCTTTAAATTACTGGAAAATGTGCCCCGGGGTACAGCCCCAGCGCTGCTGTACATCGGGAGGGGCAGAACGCTGTTCCAGAACTGACTTGACGTTCCGACGAGACTGGAAACGGCTGGAGGTGGCGTCCTTCCGGTTCCAAATGTCATGTACCTGGTTCGGGGACCGCTTCTTGGAGGTGCCACTACTTCCGGTTCCATTGGAACCAACGGCAGCATGTACTCTTCGTCATCCGAATCGTCCATAATTACGTCCACCTCATCTTCCTGTGAGTTATCTTGACTCGAATCCATGGTGGGATTTTTTTTAGAAATCTTCGAGTTTATTTCGATACCGACCTAGAAAAGTAGATTAGAAATTTATAATAGGAAAGCGTTATAGGTATGCTTTGATACAGATTAAATTGGTGACTGAGTAATATCAACCTTTAAATTTTGAAGTTATGTGTTATAGAAGATTTTGATCTCTTGCTCAAAAAAGACGAAGAACAAGATTTGTTCGAATTTGAACAGTTAGAATCAAGGCAACTAAAAGACAAGTTTCCCTAACAGGTAGCCTGACTTGGAGAGATTTTGAAAAAAATATTCATATTTTCAATTTTGAATTCATCGCCTTCCTGCCGTCCCTGGCAACGAATTTCATGCTTTACTTTTACTACTGGAGGACAAGTGTCCTCCAGTTTTGAAAAAAGATGTTTATTTTTCAAAAATCCTTCAAGTCGGGCTACCTGTTAGGGAAACTAGTCTTTTAGTTGCCTTGGTTAGAATTGCCGATGTAGTAAATCCAAGTTGCCTTGATAACGCCAGATTGCTTGATAACAAGCGGTTAGAAAAAAAAAACTCTACCGTTCTTTGTTTTTAGCAAGCTTCAAAAGGCGTGTTCATAAAATGTGTAGCTAAAATTGCAAAATTGAAGGCTTTCAACATTTCAACGATTTTATTTTAATTTTCAAACAAGAATTTAACATTGAATATTTAATTTTGATTAGGTTTTATTTTTTGGAATACGTACCAGAGAGATTGCAATATTTGTTTAGTTTGATTGATGTAAAAAAAATGTACTTTGGAGTAAAAAATGCTAAAAATATTAAAAAACCAGTCACAATTTCGTCTGTAAATCTAGCTTCCTAAGTATTTGTATGAATAAATTCAAGAAATACAATTCAAAGGAATGTAGATTTTTTTAACTAATAATATTTTATGATGTCTGTATGATATAATTGAGCAAGATTCAGCTGCACGGGTTTCCTGTTTTTAGAATAAAAGATAAATCTGAGAAATAACTGGAACCTATAGATAGATGCGTCATCAACATTTTTCTTTTTGCAATTGGGTTTGCATTTAAAGAGGACATTATAATTATATATTTAACTGACTTGGGTTGACAAAATTTAATTAATGAGCGAATAATGCCAGCTCTGCGTCATGGTCAGCTAGAGGAATCCCTCTGTCTCAATCCATAACCTTGTTGTTTTCCAAATGATGTAGCTATAATTATGTTGTATCTATAACCCAAAGGGTTTTGCAATAAATAGTAATAAAATCCAAAGTTCCTGCTTCCATCCTCGATATTCTAGATTTATTCAAAGGGACAGAAATATAATTCACATTTATTTTGTTTTATTCAAATTCTATAAAAACACTTAATTCCAAAAAAATCGGAAAATTTCCATCGTTTAACGACAGACCTAATCCAGGATATTTAAACTGTTTAATGCCACAAAATTAAGGATTTGTAAATAAATAGCCAGTTTGTCAATATGGAAATACAAAAACTATTGGTCTTAATTGCCCTCTTTTCAAATAACTTGACTGATAAGGCTGGTAAGATTTAAAGTTATATTTATTTAAATTATAAACTTATAGTTTAAAAAAACAGTAAAAATCTACAACTAAATATTAATATAGAAGGAAATCTCAGATTGTCAGGACAAACTTCTACCGACGGTCTCGAAGACGTCTACAAGTACAAAACTATGCCTGAGAACCTACAAAATCAAGAATATTCACGTGGGGTCAAAACCGGGGTCAAAAACGCTAAGGCACTTCATCAGAACGATAACTTTGTCGCCGACGGCGTTTTCCCCGCTCCGAAAATCCACATCGCTACATTCGCAGAGTCCGTCAACTCCTTTCACGCAAAAATCGCGCGTCTCGCGCCAACCCCCCGAAGCAAGGTCATCATAAGCCTAATTGTGGTTATCTCGCTCTTTTGCACAGTTGTCCTCCTTTGGCTACCTCTCCGTTCATTATTTAGGCAATTTGGTCATTTATCATTAGGATGGAATAAATTTCGCCGAGGAGGAACAGCGATTAATCCTATTGTTAATTCGGATTCTGATATTTCTGAAGACAATCCGACAATGACAATTAGTAGCTTAAGTTTTAATACTAGTGATCCACCGGGATCGGACGTTAGTTTAAGTGCAATTAGCATCACTATGCCAAGTAGTAGAAGGATCACTAATACTGTTGAAGATTCAAGATTTGTGGCAGATGACCCCCCTTCGTATGACAGTCTATACCCGAGGGGGTTTGGACCCAAGCCGTGCGCTACGTTTGAAAGACGCGCAAAACGCGCCCCGCGCCGCAGTACGTCTGAACCGCCCTTGATCAACATGGATACGCCGGACTTGTACTTACAAAATTATGACGGGATTGTCGTTTCTATAAGTTGACAGGCGGTCTTTGATTTAAAAGTTATGAATCTACCGTAAATATTTAAATAAATCCCCCCTCTAAATAATTTCCCTTGTTTTCTAGTGTACCCGATATACAGGGTGCTCCAACTTTGCAACCTTAAAAATAACATGGAACACCTTGTGGTTTTTAATGTTTAGCTGCTGATTTTCGTGATATACCTAGAGCGGAATTGTGATATTTATTTTTGTTTATTTATATACCGTTAAGTTAACTAGGGTTTGTTTGTACGGGTGAAGGTTGTAAAACACTCGATTTCCAAAAAAGCATAACAGATTTTTGATCAGTTGTCGAACTTTTAATTGTAAGTATTAAATAAGTATAAAGTTGTTTATAAATCTTATAACAGACGATATTCTTGGCAATAAATACAATTTTTGAAGTTGCAATAAATTTTGTCGTGGCGACATCGTATTTTTTTTAGCATATTTTATTATCTTTACGAAATGGTATAAAAATCAAGAGGGACGTTATTTTAATTGTAACTCCTGTAATTAAAATATTGACTAAATAAACCACTACAGCTATATTATCGTGGTAACTTGCATTGCATTTTGTATGTATATGTTATTGAGTATATTTGGTTAGTTGATAAACAGTATTTAATTTGCTTGACCCTGACTCTACGGCTAGACCCTGTGACGCCTTACTATTTAATATCAGTTTTAACAACATTAGTCTCGTAATTACAATTTAATACAGATAATTAGTTCAGTTCTTGAAGAGATATTCTCCAATCTCATCACAACCTCCACGTCCATCTGAATTCAAGACGTTCAAGTCCGTTTTTAAAGAGCGGAAATGGTCTCTGGTAACTAAATCCATCGTCGTTGAAAGGGAAACCTACAAGAATAAGAATGTTTCGAATTATTTTAATTTGCTTAGACAATTTTAAATTTTAAATATGCAGTAATTATGATTTAAATAAGTCAATTAAAGGAAACCTTATCGAAAAAAGAGTAGATCACTTGAAACGCCGTGACTTTCGAAGGCTCGCGAAAAACTCGTCGATTCCCATGTATCAGTCGTATCGATGAGTTTTCGGCGGAAGGGCAACCCTTCCCGTAAATGCAGTGATCCGGACGGTAATTGAAGGCACAGGGCAAAACCATCAAACTCTCTGCAATAATTAGTCATCAAATTCGGAATATTAAATATTGACCGTAAAAACTGAAATAAGTCCCCATCCGGTATAACCACATCTATATCTTCTATAATTTTAAATTTTAACCTAGTATTTTTTTTAATTAATTAAACTCTCCTAGCATAGTAGGGGACTTATTTCGGGAATTTTTACATACAAGTTTAAAAACTGCTATAAACTGTGATAATTAGTGGCATTATAATAATTACCTGGATAATAATGGAAAATAATGTTAATAATATCTTGGTCCCCAAACACCAGTTCCCGTTTATACTCCTTGTAATACTTGATTGCTTTTTGTTCCCAGTAGAAGTCCCGAAGTCTTGTGAGATTCATTAGCATCACACCCGAGTTAACACCTGAAATTAATAATTAAAATTAATTATCAGCGATCGTAATATGACCCGGTTAATGAATATCCGTGATGGATAATTATTTCATTGTCAATAGATAGATATAGTAAGTTTTTCATGGGATTTTTAAATTCGAACCTAGAGGAGGATAATAAGGATGTCGTGCAAATCGGTTGTACCAACCGACGGAATGGCTCTCGTGTTCCGGTGAAAGTGCCGTATGTTGACTTGAATTCATCTTTGAAAAATATGACCAGATTTCACGCAAATCTTCCAGAATCAGCACATCCGTGTCGAGATAAATCAACTCGCCGATGTGAGGAAGGGCTGACTACAAATTAAGCACATGAATTTCGTCGATATGAGAAACTTAATTCTGGCAGGGGGTGACATTTTCATAATTTCCAAGATTTTTCATGAAAAATCCATGTCATTTGATCGTTTATATAACAAGACAATGCAATATTTCTGTCCAATTTTTAGAAGATATCTCTAGAACCATTTAAAGCTATGAAAAGCTGGTTGCAGATTTGATCTCTTTGTTGAATTGAAAAACATAGTAAACATCATATTTTATATCAACGTGTTAAACACCTCAAAATGAGATAACTCCGAGAAAAAACCCTATTTTTACCCGGTTTTCGGGGATTATCTCGAAAACGCTTCTATGACTAGTGGGTTTTTACTGCAGGTTCGGAGTCTAGGCAAAATTTTCAATAAAATGGTATATAATATGTCGGGTTTGGAAAAATTAACCCGAATATATGTCATTTTAGTAGATGTACAGGGCGTTTACGCGTAATGTAACGGTATTTAAAATTAATTTTCTCAAAAACTACTGGACCGATTTTTAAAAAGTTTGGTGATTGAACCTGGTTAGATTCCACCTTTTTGCGTATTTTTCCTTAACAACGGCCGTTGCTAAGAACAGAAGGGATACCCCCTCCCCATGTTAAAATCATGACATTTTACAAAACCCGCATGGGTATTTCAGCCTGTGAGTCGTAATTTTTTTTACCCCCACCGATATTTCTTCTTGTTATCTGGCTAAATTTTAAATCAAACTTTAAAAAAATCGGTCCAGTAGTTTTTGAGAAAATTAATTTTAAATACCGTTACATTACGCGTAAACGCCCTGTATATTAAATCCTAAAAATACCGTATTTACTAAAAAAAAATCGCCCGGAATAACCGGACCTGTTCTTTAAATGTTAAACTGTTGTATCCTGCTGGCCTAAAAACCTTAGAAATTAAGGCGTTGCATCAATAACTCCCCAAGGGACTTATTTTAATAAATACGGTAATACTCACAAATTGGGCTATTATTTAGGGTGGGGACTTATTTAGTTGCATAATGAAGCTCTAACTCACGGGAAAAAATAATCGCTGAGTAGCACAAGGTCTGAATAAGTTCATCCATTCTTTCGCATCTTCCTTGGGTGGAAATATCAGAGGATGGATTTCGTATCGAAAGTTGAGACCTCCAGGGATATTCCTCTTTACATCGCTTAACTACGTTGAGGAAAAATTATTTAATTAAACATCTTTAACTAATTAAATAAAATGGTTGTGTACAGTTAAATATAATTATAAATCCGTGTACTTTAATATCGAATGGGAAGAGTGACTCATCATCAGCGAAGACGATGACTTCAAGGGATTCCAGGCTAAACCTCAACGCTGAGATAATTGCAGATTTTATTAAAGTTAACGTCTCATCCCTACGATCCTCCCCACATGAAACCACACCCACTCGCACAAACTTGATATTCCTGAAAATAAATAAAAAATTGATGGGTTTTAAAAATCATAAGAAATTCATACATCAAAATAAACCGTACTTACTTAAATAAATAATTTCAAATCTTAAAAAATCGAAGATTCATTTAAAATAATTAATCGCACCCTAATCTTCCAATAATTTCAAACCTGACATCAATAATTTATGTTAATGGGGCTGTAGTTTAAAGTTTAAGGCTAGGACGCAAAAACGCTCACTCCTGACCTTCGGGCTTTATTTCTCCCACAATTAAAACCACAGCCCTATAACTCTAGATGCAACTGACTTTAAAATTAAAATCATACTTAATTATAATTAAAAAACGACCAACTCATACTTGAAATCAGTCTTTGTGGCTTGGAAACCGGATATGTCCGGTTGAGTATGGAAACCCGTGGTCCTATGATCCTTGACATTTCTTATGAAGGTTGGGTAAGTGTCGGTTATCTTGGTCAGATAATTGGCGGTCCAGGGAAGGGTCAGAATCCAGAGGCTTATCACAACCAGGAAATACTTGAGGAACTTTTGCATTTTTCGACGGCATTTGGAAACGTTGTGGTTACTAAATTACTAATGTGGTAACTGGTTTTATCTTATGATTTGGAACAAATTATAATATGGTAACTCTTTTGGGAATTGCCTGTCTTTCAATATCTCGAGGTGCAATGAAATTATGGGTATATTTATATATTTAATCAATTAATCGATATCGGGTAGTTTTTCATGTTTCTTGGAAAGATCAATATCAGCTCTCTAAACCCTAAACCTCTGTGTCTAGTATAAATAGTCGAGATTAGACTCAATGAAATAAAATATCACATTATTGCAATAAAATGCACGCGTAAATCATGAAATAACAGAAATTAGATAAAAGACCCGTCGTAATATCAATTTAAAATAGCTAAATATTTTTTTTTTTTTACATTTCAGAACTAAAGCCTCTGCTTTTAATGGGAAATATGTAGCCAAGTTGAGCCAAACAAACCGGTATTGTGGTTGGAATTCTGGCTCTGTATCTACATGATATCTTGTTTTGGAATGGTTTAAATTGACATTAACAATTAATTTAATTGATATATATACAAAACAATGTATTTTTATTTATGTCTGGCTGGAATGAAGGGTAATACTGGGTGAAAGAATGTCCATAGGATATGGTGTTAAATAGAAGAGTGCATGTGTTTTTGAAGTGATCTATTCTATATATCATGTACATATATAGAGATGTAATAAGGGAAAGGGTTGATTGGACTTTTCGGTCGGACGGACAGACAGACAGGGTATGAGATAATACATAGACAGAGGGACATACACCCACACTTGAATCAACAACCCTTTTTTACAAGCATTCCAATTCACATCCATAACATAACGTATTTATTCAATGCTCTAAAGTCAATAATGTAAAGTCATCAAAATGTACCTAAAATAACTATAAAAAGTAACTAAAATCACCATGTAATTTATGAAAAGTAAAATATAAATGGACAATTTTTATACTTATAGAATATTATATGTTGACCCTGTTGACAGGCTCTAATTTTACTGCGTTCTTGACTAGTGTCATCAAATGAAATGTCGTTTATAATGTATTCATAATGGAATGCTTATAGAATGCGTTTTTACTGGGGCTTTGCCTAAATATATAGTGGGAGATAATGGGCTTCTAAAACTACAAGTCACAATTGCGTTTGAATCTCCATTGGCATTAATAATGTGCTTTTTGCGATTATGATATGATTCATAAAACTTTTCGAAGGTCTAGTCCTTACAGTCCTTACTAAACTGCCAAATATAATTTAAGGCTCGAAAGTACGGGTTTTATGTTGATTGAATATGAGTTTATTTTTTGAATTTATTATTATTCATGTTTTGCATCTCCAGCATTTTCATGCAATTAACTGCGGTTTTTAAAAGGAATGAACTTTTCCATAGGTTTTGGAAAAACGACTTTTCCATACATTTTCATAAGGTGGGGACTTATTTGGGTGTATATATATACCTTTATCTGAATGTTTCCTCATGAAAAATACCTTTTACAGACCCTTTCATGTGGTGGGGACTTATTTGGGGGTAAGGAACGTTCCCAAACCCTTTAATAGGATGGGGACTTATTCGGGAGTATGCCTTTAAATGTATCTGAATGCCTTCCTTGTGGAAATTGACTTTTCTAAACCCTAGGATAGGGTGGGGACTTATTTCGGTGGTATTTTTTTCAGATCCCGGGGTAGTATGAGATATCCTCATAAATTTTTCAGCGCCAAACTCCATAATTTGAAATTCCAACGAGTTTTTTGTGACCTGTCGATTCAACGGTTCCGACCGATTTCAAAAATAAACCTGTACATAAATCCAAATTTGTAAATAAATCCCAAATAGTCAGAGTTCTCATCAAAGGTCAAAGGTCGAGCTGGTGAGTAAATGGGGTCATTGAAGGTTCTGGTGTCGGGAGACGTGGACGGTAAGTTCTCGACCTTGTTCCAGCGGGTGAATTTGGTGAACGAGAAAGCTGGGCCCTTCCACCTCCTCCTTGTGACGGGGAACTTCTTCGGGCCGGAATACGAACCCGGGGTGACGATACCCCCCGCCCCCATCCCCACCTACATCCTCGGCCCCACACAAACCCAGCAGCTCCCGTACTTCTTCAACCTCAACGGCTGTGAAATCGCTGAAAATATCACGTATCTCGGTAACTTTTCAATTACTTTAATCGAAAATCTTGATTTCCTTGTTTTTCTGGATATTTAACCTCTGTCTGACACTTTAAAACGCGTTTCAGGACGCCAAGGGGTGTACAATGAGGCCTCCGGGTTAAAAATCGCGTATTTGAGCGGGATTCAGCACAATGGCCCTTCCAGCTCCAAGAAGGACTTTCAGTTCAATTACGAGGATGTCAAGAGTTTGCAGGTTCGGCTGGAAAACGAAAGCGGTTTTAAGGGAGTTGATATCCTCCTGACGACGCAGTGGCCTGCTGGGATAGAGAACTGTGCCACTATTAAACCGGTAAATATTGATTTAAGATGCACATTACATTTATGGAATGACAAACCGTCTAATAATCAGGGTCGTTATTCGTTAACAGGGAGAAGAAATCAGTCAGCCTTCGAATTTAGTCGCATCCCTATCCCACCGGCTTAAACCTCGCTACCACTTTGCTGGTTTAGAAGGCCAGAATTATGAACGAGTGCCGTACCGTAATCACGAAGTCCTCGCAGAAGCGGCTCAACATCCCTCCAGATTCATCTCGCTAGCAAAAGTTGGGAACCCTGCGAAACGGAAGTGGATCTATGCCTTTAATATCACACCAATGAAGCACATAAGTCGAGAAGAACTACTGCAAGAACCCACGAATATTACACCGAATCCTTTCACCGGGTCTGTAATACTACAACAAGCTCGAATGCAGGACCCATCGGAGCATCAAAATATGGCTGTTCCTGGAAATCAATTTTTTTATGACCAAAGTTACACTGGGGAAAGGGGACGTGGGCGAGGGGGCAGGGGCGGTAGGGGCAAAAGAAATTACCCGAATGATGGTGGACAGGGTGGTCAGCACCAGAAACGACAACATCAAGGCCCTCCGAGTGCTTGTTGGTTTTGCCTTGCTAGTCCTGAGGTGGAGAAGCATTTGGTTATCAGTATTGGCGAAGCTGTAAGTTTTTAATACTATCTCGAAAAGCAATTTGGATCATTTCCAACCTTCGAACAACAACTTTTAGGAGACAACCTTTTAGTTTTTAGACTTTTTTCAGGAGGCGCAGGCGACAAAAAGTCAACGTTTAGGTTTAGGCCATAGAATTGAAGTTGTCTGTTGTCGCCTCTAGAAAAAGTCCGGAAAAGGTTGCCTACTAAAAGTCGCTTCTAGGAAGGCAGCTTACTAACCCAATTTAAATGACTCCAACCATACATATAATTTTACTGTTTTGTCTTTTTTGACACTTACAACTTACAGGCCTACATAACAATTGCAAAAGGAGGCCTCAACGAAGATCACTTACTAATCCTTCCAATTGGCCATTTCCAAAATCTAATTGAGTGCCCTCCCGAAGTTGTTGAAGAAATTGAAAAATTCAAAGGAACGCTGAGACGCTATTTCGATTCAATTGGGAAAGCCGTGGTCTTTTATGAGAGGAATTTCAAAAGTCCTCACCTACAGGTACAAGCCGTTCCGATTCCAAAAGCAGTCGCCGTAGGCCTAAAAATTACTTGTTTGGTAAGTCGGATTTTTATTTACGACATTAGACCATTTCATCTTCTAAATCCAACTTAGAATCAAAGTTGATTATAAATTCCTGTATTTGTATATATACCTATTACCGTTTACCGTAAATGTTAAGTTTAACATTGGTATTTGTAATTAATGCAATCATGACCACAATTACAGGACTATGCAGAAAGTGAAGGGATAGAATTACAAGATTTTCCAGCAAATGCAGAACTATTCCAAATGACCCGTGCTGGATTTCCGTACTTTTATATGGAACTTCCGGATGGGACCAAGTTATTTGCGTCAATTAAGAAGAACTTTCCAATTCAATTTGGACGTGAACTGCTTGCGAGTGAACCGATCCTTAATTGTCCCGATAAAGTGGACTGGAAGGAGTGTAAAATGACCAAAGAGGAGGAAATCAGTTGCACTCAACGGATTAGAAATTCATACAAGTCTTTCGATTTCACATTAGAATAGCATCTATAGTTAGTCCCTTTTAAGGCCCCAAGTTCAGCTTCTGTACTTCTGTATTTTATTGATAGCTCCAGTTTAAATTTTATATAAGTTTATATTGCTCTAATTAATATATATATGTATATTTAAATTCAGTATCTACTATTTTTATGAAGTAGTGTTTTTGCAAAACACTTTAAATTATGGTTCCTGCTGTCTTGCCTGTCTTTGCTGTTTTGAAGAGTCGTGAAGATGCATTTGTACTTGACATGGAACGGAGAGGTACTAAAATAAATGTGAATCTGACAGCCAGACACAAGTCCTAAACTTGTATAAAATTGATTCATTTGGTATTTAAATTTACTCATAAAGACTGAAGGCATTTACTGTTTGGCAATCAATCGACAGTTATTCCGAGAAAACTTATTTCATTGAACACTTTTCCAGCCAGGGAATATCTAATCCGTTCGGACGTGCTAGAAAAAACGCGACAGTATATGCTATTGCTCACGAAAAGTGAAGACAATGAGTTATATAACCGAAGCAACAGTACAATCTATATTTTATTAATTGCCCATTTAACAGTCGTAGCTCAAGATAACGATAACGATGGGTTATAATTATGAGCTCGAACTTGACAGGGTTTAACTACTTACGAATATTTAGTTACATTTAACATTTATCATTCGATCCCATTTTATGAATTTAAAGCTATTTCAAATTTATTAACTTTCATTCAGTTATAATTTACAAAATAGGTAATCGTAACCGTTACTCATTCTGTTGTCGGTATGTAGTACATATAGATGTATAATCTACTTGTATATGCTAATTATAGCGTAGAATTAAACTACAGATTCATGAAGTTCTGGTCAACATTTTTGGCCTATAAATGAATTTCACTGGAAAAGGGTCCTGGACATGAAATTTTCAAGGTCTTACTTGAATAGTATATTCAACTCAACTTGATACTTCAATGCTAAATTTCCAAAACACCAATTTCCAATTAAAAATCCACCGATTCAAACTCGTTTGCTAAACAGAATAGAAAAAAACAAGCTTTGATTAATAAAGCACTCTCAGTCCTCTCTTCTATCTCTCATCATTTTTAAACCTTAACTATTCTAATTTCTGATATTTCAAAGGAACAGGCGAAAGGGTGGTAGAAGTCAGAAGTAATTACGTAGCAGGTTGTGGTTCTTTTTTAGCAACTTTTCCCTTGACCTCTTCAGGCTCTTCATCTTCTTTCGCGTCTTCCAAAGGTTCGGCTGCTTTAGATTTGATATCCTCATTATTAGCTGCAGCTTCAGCTTCATCAATGTCAGCTGCTGCTTCTTCATGGGTCACCTCTGTGGGAGTTGGATTTGAGCTCCTACGAGCCTCTAGGGCTTGTTCCTCGTTTACATCAAGATCAACCACATTTTCATCCTCAATTGGTACTGAAACAGGTACAGCCACAGGTTCAACCTTAGAAATTTTGGCATCGGATAAATTTTTAGGAGTTTTATGCGAACTTTTAGGATGTGGGATCTCATTTTCTTGATTATCTTCTTTGACTGGAGATGTAGGACTTGAAATTGTTGGAGCTGTGCTATTGATAACTGACTGAAATTCTTTATCCGGTGTAGGTTGTTCGCTACTACTGTCTTGTTCTAGAGGAGACTTGTTACTATTGTAATTATTTGTTGAGGACCTCTCCATGTCGTCAGCTTCCGCATTCGGATTTCCTAGAGGATTCTTTGAGCTCCCGATGGACTGGTCACTACTCGCAAATTGGACATTAGGATTTTGCATTTGCTTGTATTGTTGCTGAAGCGAGGCTTGGAATGGTTTCCGTGTTTTTTCACCCTTTCGCCATAAAATTATTTCTTGTTGTTTGAAATATCGCCGATCCTCTTCATCGACTAGGACCAGATTCAACTGAAACAAAAGTTATGTCATATATAGATTTATCAAAATCCAGCAAATAGTTCACACTTCACACTGCGAATAGGTTTAAATAAAGTCTATTTACATAGTATCTAACGGAGAACTTCTTATTAATGTCTTTCATGGTTGGAGTAAGGTCATAGCCGGCAAGAAACACTCGAATAGGAATGCTTTCCCCTCGAACAGGAGCTCCGTCCATTATTTCATATTTTGCAATGGTTTCATTTTCATTAAACGTGTTTGGCCCTAAAATAAATATTAACAGCTCAATGAAATCGTTATCACAGGTTAGTATTTATATTGTTAATTAAACAGAAAATTGTATCTCAAAGGACTTTACCCGATCCTGTAGTTTCTCTCTTAATAATGGCGATTTCCATGTGCTTAATTTTAATTCGGACGAGAAGGAAATAAATTTTGCCCACGATAACATCCTTCAAATGATACTTGGACTTGTTGTACTCGAATTCTATATGAAGGCAGTCTTCGATCCCAACCTCCATTTTGATGCTGCTGTTCATCTCGGGATAAGCTGATAAGGTGTGGACAATCATATCTTTCTCCTTGATGATGTCTGATAGTCTTCGAACAATTGTCACTCGGAGGAAGTACCGGAGTTTAACATTTGACCCCGTGTAAGATTCATAGGGCTTCTCAACATTGACAAACTCGAAGTTGTAGGTCGTGTGTTGGAAAAGGTCACCCGGGCGAGCGAGCTCTTTAACCAATGAAAGAAAGTCGTGATGATTTCCACGGTCATAGTACAATTCTATCTGACCGATTAGCTCAATCTTTATCCCATAGTGATCAAGTCTCGATCCAGGTTTTCTTAATTGGATATTCACCTGTAAATTCACAAAGATTGTCTCTGACATTATGTGTAAGAATGGAAATCGGACTAGCTTTGCGTAAAGTAGAGTAAAAACAAGAACAGGGCAAACTTCCATTAGTTCCATTCTTCCATTCCATATATACCTACCTTTCCTGACACTGATTCACCGTCATAATAAAGGAGATGCCTCTCCTTTTTCCCATCTTCTGTTTTAATTTCAGCCGTTTTTCTTGTTTCTTGTCCATCCAGCACTATGTCCACCTCTGCACTTGGACCGAATCCGAAAAAATTCTAAATTGAAAGTAGATAATACCTAATTCATGTTATTCATTTTAAATGGAATATAAAATAATAAATATGAACCATACCATTTTGAAACCGTCAACGTAAAATTGCGACTAAGATAACACTTAGAATTGGGACCAAGGAAGGATGAAAATGAAAGTAAAAATAACTCCTTTCTAGTTCGTCTCCTGACTGTCCTGACTATCAGTCAGTTAATCAAATATAGTCCTGGATCAAGGAATGGATGAATGATGATGATTGAGATTCTGGCCTCTTGAGATTAAACAATATCTGCGATTTCAGCTGTTTCCAAATGAATGATCTTTTCGATTTATTTTAATCCCATTTATTTATAATCCTCTTAGCGGTGATGCTAGACATTGATATCCTGCTCTGAGCTGATGAGAACCGTCTATGTTATTGTGACCTATTGAAAAATATTTAAGACGTAAGCATTATAAATTAATATATGTAAATTCCGCAACCACATTAACTATCAACTCACAACTATAAATAAAGTTGAAAGTAATTATAAATTGAATAAATTAAATTTTAAAAGTTGAAAGTGCAGTGTAACCGTAATGTAACATTTTTACGGTAAAATGTAAAACATAAAAAGTTAGAAAAAGATATTAATAATTGCAAATTGAGAGCCGCAGACAGAAGAGCAAAGAGAAAAAGTCAAGTCGCAAGTCGCAACTTCTACTAACTTCTTATGAGAGCTATTTTTTTTCTCTAACTGCTCGACCGAAGCTGTGAGCTGACGAGAGTGACAGATGTAAAACTTGAAGGGGGAGTTAAAGTTTGTAATTGTGTAACTGTGAACTGTTGACTGTGGAATGGAATGAATACAGAATGAAAAGTGAATACAGACAACAGAACACAGAATAACAAATACAAAATAATAATATGAAATACAAATCACAAATTCAAAATTACAAAGAAAACCTTAAAATTTCATTGCACATTTGAAAGCCTGTATGTAAGTAGCTGGGCAGGGACGCAGGGAATGAAGACTAGTAAGTAGGAGTGTTAAAGTAAGTTGGTTAATAAATAAATTAAAGTTAATTACCCTTTTAATTGTGGTAGGTGGTTTTTTTGTGTGTCCGGTGTTGGGAGGTCCATCAATATGATAAGAAACGTCCAAGTGGGAACAGTCATCGAGAAGGAATGAGTTTAAAGGGAAGGCGCCAACCTTCAAATTCACTGACGCCGATATTATTATTGCCGGCCATCCACCCACTCCACGTTCGTTCCCTGTGCCCTGCAAATGCAAATCACAAATTAATTTTACCAATTCATTTTAAATTAATTGATTATTGTGTATTGATTCGTGATTGCATCGTGCGTGGATTGAAAATTGAAGGTCGTCCATCAGTTTAATCAGTTACTTACCTTTAAACTCAAATTCACAACAGCAAACAGTCAAAACTGTTAAAAAAAGTAAGCAAATTTCGTCCTCTCCTCCATCCTCAGTCCAGTCAACCCAAAAGTTGGGTTGAGCCCGGTTGACCCAACCCTCTATTATATTATCCAATTCTATGCTCAGACCTCACAATCAGAGTCTTTCACACTCACACACATCCACCAACATCACACATACGCTCTGGAGTTTAACATTGTAGGTATAGGGAATCCCGTGCTCTCTGCTCTCCTCTCTCGCACACACACCTCACGGAGTTCAGAGTTTGGAACATGGTGGGTATAGGGAATCCCGTCCTCTGCTCTCTCTCACACACACCTCACGGAGTTTAACATGGTGGGTATAGGGAATCCCGTCCTCTGCTCTCTCTCACACACACCTCACGGAGTTTAACATGGTGGGTATAGGGAATCCCGTCCTCTCCTCTCTCTCACACACACCTCACGGCACACGGCACACGGAGTTTAATATGGTGGGTATATATATATAGGGAATCCCGTCCTCTGCTCTCTCTCACACACACCTCACGGAGTTTAACATGGTAGGTATAGGGAATCCCGTCCTCTCTGCTCTCTCACACACCTCACGGAGTTTAACACTGTGGGTATAGGTGTATATAGGCAATAGGGAATTCCCCCTGAAGCGATACTTTGCACTATGTACGTTCTGCAAGGTGACGGGAGGCGCGAGGCCACCATGGTTTTTTAACACTTCACAGTTGCAGCATTGGATTTGGCCTAGTCTGTCTTCATAACTTGAATCTGAAGAAATGCCAATGAATTCATTTTAATATTTAATATCTGTATTATTTATAATTTATATTTTATTATTTTATTTATACTCATTTTATAGATTTGAGACTGGAGATTTGTGATACTGAAGTAGGACAAGATGCAGCAGAATCCACCAACTATGGATGTCCGACCTAACCACACCATTTACATTAATAACCTCAATGAAAAAATCAAGAAAGAGGGTATTTTTGAATTATAGGCTTATCATTATTTTGTATTTATAACGCCAATTCCAATTTAATTGACGCTATTTAAGTAGAGATTCAGATTGAATACATAATATATCGATGATGATAAAAATCCTTGCTCTCCTAGCTACTCTTTTTCCTTCAGGTGAAGAGTGGCAGTGACTGAACAAAACGGCCCCCTTTGGTTGCCCAGCGTGGCAACGAAAGGGCTGAGATTACTTTTAATACCAATCAACATTACAAGCTTTTAATGTTTTAATAAGTTTGTATAAAATAATTATTTGTGATTTTCTTACCTCGATATACAGAATTAAAGAAATCCCTGTATGCGATCTTCTCACAGTTTGGGTCCATCGCTGACATCGTTGCTCTCAAGACCCTGCGCCTTCGAGGTCAAGCATGGGTCATCTTCAAGGAGATTAATAGCGCTACTAATGCTATGCGTTCTATGCAAGGGTTCCCATTTTATGATAAGCCCATGGTTAGTTTAACCAAATCTTAAATTGCTTTTGCCTACAATCGTACAATCATTGTGCTAAGCTAAATGTTTAGTTGAAAATAGTAGGTACCTACCTGTTATTATTATATGCCTCAAAATTAAATGAATGTGCTCGTGTTTAATTTTTTTTAGAGAATAAACTATGCTAAGACAGACTCTGACTCCATAGCAAAGATGAAAGGTACTTTCCAAGAAAGACCCAAACGATCTAAAGAAGAGAAGAAAAGGAGTAAGAAGGCGAAGGATGCTAAAGTAAGATTTTTTGTACTTTGAAGGTTCTGTCGATATTTTTATTATAGTGCTCCATAATCTTAATCGTTTGACTTTAGAAAGCGACAGCGGGACAACCAGCGCCGGCTAATACAATGTTGGGAGGTTTTGGAATGCCTGTCCCAGGAAACAGTAAGTATTTGTTATTTATTTCTGGAATTGAATTTAGTTTAAATACAATAAAATCTTGATTAATGACTGTTAAATCTTAAAAAAAAAAATTCTAGTGATGAATCCAATGCTTAGCGGTCCAATTGGAGAACAGCCTCCTAACCAGATTCTTTTCTTAACCAATTTGCCCGAGGAAACAACAGAAATGATGCTCCAGATGTTGTTTAACCAGTATGTTTTGCTCGTTTCTTGTTACGTTGAAATTAAGAAACAACAAAAATCTTTATAATGTTTGATAAATTATAGGTTCCCGGGTTTCAAAGAGGTACGTCTGGTCCCAGGTCGACACGACATTGCATTTGTTGAGTTCGAGAACGAGATCCAGTCATCGACGGCGAAGGATGCCCTGAATGGATTCAAGTTGACTCCAACAAGTGCAATGAAGATCACATTTGCCAAGAAATAATTTGGGATGATGACCGTCAGAACTCGTCTTCAACGCCACTGAAGAAGTCCTGACCTGATTGACTTTGACTGGTAGTTATAGAGCATTAAAAGTATTTAATTTAATTAAAAATTCGGGAATTCACCCGTTCAGATGATTTTTCATCTTCATCAAGTAACAACTTATTTGTATCCTATTTGATAATTGTACCAGATAAGTTTGTTTTTTGTGAATTGTAACTTAGATCCAGTTAAACTGGACTAAAATAGTTTACTGTTTTTATTACGAGGTCGAGAAGGGCATGGAGCATTGCACGGTTCTTCTCGCCTCAAAAAGAAGTATCGTTAATAAATCTGGATAAAGCTCCATCCAGTCAAGTCAGCGAACTGAATCAGTATTTTGATGTTGATGTTACTAAACGAAATGTGACAGAGATTGATCGCAATGATTATTATACAATTTCCACGTGATATTAAATCTTCATGAAATGAAATTAGAAGGTAAAGGGTTAATGCATATTTCCGATGATTTCTCTAGGTCATTTCGTACTCTATTTCTGCATACACTCTCGTTATGCATCGCCAAAATTCATAATCATGTATCTGGCCATCCATAGCTTATTCGACTATTGATTGCTTATTTGGAGAATAACCAATGTTTTCTAACGCTTTTCGTCTTTAGAATTTTGCGTTTATCTTCGGGCTAATTTAATTTTTAACCACTTCGCAACTTATCTTTCTTTTTCTATGTTTTCATTTACAGATCCTAAGCGAAGTATTTTTTGTCACCGATCGAGAAGCCCATCCCAATAGAGGAAAAAATGTCTTGAGCGGAATAGGGAAAAGGAAAGATTGAATGAAGTACACCGAGATGCAGAGAGATTCTCCTCCCGTTTATTTTTGGCATCTTCATCCAACATAGCAGATTCAGAAGAATTTCAGGACCCGAAGATCTGAAATGAAAAATGAAGTTTTAAATTCCTGGAAATTTTAAAAATTTCCGAACTGAAAATGAAATGGGAAAAATGCCCGAGTGGGAATGTAAAATGTAAATGTTGACCAGGATTGAGAAGGAGGTGGGACACCTATTTAAAAGAAGAGAGGTGTTAAGTGGTTAAGTGGATGATTTCCAGCTCCTGAAAAAGCTTTTAGAACCGGAGCAGACATTTCCTTGCCGATTGTACTCGGCTCTTGTATGTAAATTAGTAGTGTGGGATATTAGATATTTAGATAGTGTCATATAGTGCCATTGCTCATGTTATTTTTGTTTTTAAAGATAGATCATAGGCCCATTTCATGTTCTAAAAGTTAATATAGTATGATCGGTGTGGTGGGAGAAGGTGGTATATAGTGATTGAGTTAGTTGGGCTGGTGATCCTGAGGAAGGCGAATTTTGTTGATATTTCTGTATGGTTCATTTATGTGGTTTGGATGGATAGTTGTGTTATTAAGTAAATAGATGGTTGAAGTTTGGATAGTTAGAGTGTGGGCTTCATTTAATTGATGAGGGATTTTGTGTCAGGAATTTGGTCATTCTGCGAATTCTGTCACTCCACACTCATTATCAGACTCATCAGCAACCTCAATGACTGACCACTCACTCACTCCAACCCTTTTGATTCAATTAATTTACCAGTAATTTGACGTTTTTTTAAACAGGGTTTAAAAAGTTCGAGTTTTTTCTTCTTATTTTCGAGTCAAAGATCATTTAAAGTTCAAAAGTTCAGTTGTTTTACGAAAAAGAAATCGGTTCCATTGATGGATTAATATTAAAGGTAATTTGGAAAGGTTAAATGGATATTTTTTCTGGAAGTGTTATAAAAATTTCGTGTTGTATAATTCGAATTGGTATTTGAGATATTTTCAATGAAGGATTAAATTAAAAGGATAAACGTGGTCGATCTTAATTAAATTAATTTTATTTAAGAGTTTGTCAGTTACGGTTATAAAAGATCCTTAAATATTGACACGGCAAATACAATTGGTTTGTATTCAAAAACATGTTAAACTGTTTAACAGTGCTTCGATTAATTTATCTATGAAATTTTTAAACCTGATTATGGACTAATTAATGGTAATTCTGTTCTGTCAATTTACAGATAAGTTTCGGGATTGTTCCATTTCCAGCAAAGTTCAAAGAATAAACCTCGTGGTTCCTATTGAAAAAATCAGTAAAAGTATTCCAAAAAAGTGTGATCCTCATCGATCGTACTGCAAATACATGTGGATTTGGCTCCTGACCCCGTGACTCGTGACCTGCCTTAATTTATCCGTTCTAGACTCGGAGGAACTGGAAATAATTACAGTTTAAGGATATAATTGCCAAAAAAAGATTTCAAAATGCCTGTGTTCCATACCAAAACGATTGAAAGTATTTTGGAGCCAGTGGCCCAACAGGTAATTTTTTATAAAATAACTAGTTTATATAGTTTTCGAAACAAAGTTTTGCTACACCTTCTAACTTAAAACCTTGACCACTACGAAATGCAATTTAATTGATTTTAGAAACTGTTCCTGGATATTGTAGAATATACGCCTTAATAAGAAGAGAAATTACGAATTTCTAAAGTAATTGTTCCCCAACGGTTTTATAGAGAAAACAACAGTGAACAGGGTATTTAGATTTGATTTAATTTTGTTGTAAAAATGAAAATTATATCGACTATCGATAACTTATGACTTAACTATCGCAACGCAAATCTGAATAGTTGACAATTTGACACGCTTTCGAATGCGTCAGAAAGCGAATCTCAATCAATTTTACATGGTTCTAAATAGTTGATGATCGTATCCTTTTAATCCTTGGAAATTTTAATCTGTTAAATGTGATTTAAAGTGAGGATTTATGCTTAATCTGTCATTGGGTAAAGTGGATTTGATAATCCCTTGGAATTTGATTCCTCTTTATCGTTCTATCATCTCTCTATATTCCTATATGAAAATTTTTGTTTTTCTGTCCTTTGATTAAATTCAGGAATTCAGTGCTACAGATTCTGTTTACATTTTATAGTTTCATTCTAATTAGTTGAAGTCATTCCATGTTTTTTTTTCATCTGAGTGTGTGGGTGTCATATTGGCTTTCCTCTTGGCTGACAAATCAGTCAAGAAATAATGTAGGCACTCAACCAACTACAACTTCTGATCTTCCATTTCCAAATGTATTGTAAAGGGCGGCTCTCGATGTACAATGACGATATTAATATTTCCAAGTTTCCATTACAAATAAAAATGACATTAATTTTAGTAAATAAGTGAGATTTCGGTGAAAATCGTGAAGCGGACGATTTTCAATTTTTTTTCAATTTTTCTCGGTATGCAGATCAGCAGATGAATTGCTATTTTTAAACAATGGTATTCCTGTTTTAGCGAAATTGACGGCAATTAATTAATTTTTTGAAATGGTCCATGATTTTGTTTAAAATGCCACCATGCATGCAGTCACTTTGTAAGGGACCTGTAAAGAGATAGACCTTTTATGCATATACTGTCGTTAATTAAAATTAAAAGGATATTTGATGCTCATTATACTTCCTAAACGCTCAGAAAATCTTAAGTAATTAATCGTAAATACACGAGGAGTATATAATAATGCAATTTACGTATATCATTTCCGTTTAATGTTCTAGAATCGGAGAGTTTAGAGTTCCTATTTGTCCGGGTAGGAGATTCTAGAAAAAGCCGAGAGTTTACATTTCAAGTATTGAGTTTAGAAGCTATTTTAAGATCCGCTCTCATCTCTTCTAATATACCATTTCCACTTCCGTACTGCATTTTTTATCCACCTCTACAACTGACAAACCCATTTCCTCTACATCCGAAATCCAACCTTTTTCAACGATTTGTGATTTGCCTTCGAACTTCTTACATGAAGACCCTATTAACCGCGTATATGCATAAGCGGAGTTATCTTGATGATGAGGCATATTATGGACTTATGGAGATAGATAGGATGGATGAGAGTTTGTTGTAAATGTAAATTGGAACCTGATGGATGGGAAGCCACCAATCAAAACTAAGGTTTTTGGGAGAATATCTACAGATTGTACATGTACAGATCCAGAGGTGGATTTTATGGTCATATTTTCAGACTTTTTTGTCAATCTAGTTTTAAAGTAAGGAAAATGTTATCGTCTTTATGAACTACATTTCTACGAAGCAGAAACGAGACTTTGGCATGCTTTTTGTCATTTTTTAGAGTACGGAAGTTGGTTATCTCTCTTACTCATAAGTAAAGCCATTAAATTGAACCTTTAATATTTGTATTATAGATAACGAGAATGTAGAATTTATGAAAAGACCTTGATTCTTAAGCCTTTATAGTTTCACATAAAATCAATTTTTATTAGAAGGATACTTAGACGAAGGTCAATGGGGGTTTTAAAATTGATGATCCAATCTAGACAAATAAGCCTAAAATCTCTTATTCCAATTTACTTGTTTTAAAAATATTTTACGAACAACCCTTCTTTAAAAAATAGTTAAACACAAGGAAAGTTGTCCAGCAAGACTAAGAAATGATTACATACATAGATACATATCATCTGCAAAATACAGCACTTGAATACGAGTGTAAGTGATGGCGTAGAAGTAGATTTACAAACTAAAATTGAACTTTATGATGACTTTAAACCCCTGTTAATTTTTTGCAGCGTTTTGTTTGACTCATCAGTTTTGTAGGCGTTAAGAAAACAGTATTGAATGCCAAAGCAATACAACTAAAGTAAATCCTCACACTTTAGATGCTTAAATGTTTAAAATTAGATTACTGGGAGCATAATATGATCGATGAAGTCAGGCAGGTACAACCGCCACGTCAGATCTCATCGATGATGGACACGATGATATTGTCATTTCAGATTAGTGGTCGATGTTAGCAATTTATGGCACCGGTTTGTCAAATCTCATCGATGTTAGGGAATATGGAGCATCGACATTTCGAAATTTGGTCGACTCGACACTGATATGAATATGGATTTTTAATATTGTATTATTCAATTAGTTAATTATTCATACACGCTTATGAATGTTGCCGATGCTTTGGTGTCATTGATTTGCAGCGACTGGGTTGACATAAGACCTAAATTGCCTCCTACACATTAGCATTAAAAACTACACGCCTAATTTTTTTTATAATACAAAACCAGATTTGGTCAATTGGAATGTGCCAGTATATTATATGGCTTTATTTTGTAATCGGTTTTTATTGAGATAACTAAAGTAGCTGCGTTTGGTATTGTTCAATCGTAAATGCTATAAGTTAGACTTTAACTTAAACTGTTTATATGCTTCTGATTACTGTCGAAATTTCATGCTTGCATCTGGAGGTTTCGTTATAATATACCATTGAAGAACATATTATGTTCTTAAATGGTTTAAGGAATCAGTAGCTTCGCTGTGTTGAGTTGATGTTGAAACACAGTTCTTCAAATAAATGGATAACCTAGAATTATCAGTTTGATGTACCTAACAAATTCGCTAATTGTTAATTGTCATTTCAGGTTTCAAGGCTAGTGATTCTGCACGAAGAAGCGGAAGATGGTAACGCAATGCCAGACCTGGAGAAGCCAGTCTTCGTCGTTTCCAGAGCCGTTCAAAATTTAGTTAAAGTTGGTCGGGAAACGATTCAAAGTTCGGACGATGCAATTCTCCGTCAAGATATGCCTGCGGCCTTATTGCGCGTGGAAAGCGCTTCAAAATTGCTAGAAGAAGCTTCCGGGCTGCTCAAATTAGACCCGTTCTCTCAACCCGCGAGGAAGAAACTGATCGAAGGATCTCGAGGGATTTTACAGGGAACCTCATCACTTCTTCTATGTTTTGACGAGTCGGAAGTTCGAAAAATCATCCGGGAATGTAAACGAGTTCTGGACTATTTGGCTGTCGCAGAAGTCGTCGACTCCTTAGAGGATTTGGTTCGATTTGTAAAGGATCTGAGTCCTTGTCTTAGCAAGGTCCGTTTCAAAATGTTTTCAAACATTTTATTTGCTCTTGAAACAATTGTTCTGTTCCTAGTTATATCGTATACACTGCCTCTCATACGATTAATGAATCAGAACAGTCTCTATCTATTTTATGTGGTTCGATAGGATGTAATTCAGGAGTAGGAGATTTAAATTTTAATCTGTCTTTTTTCTTTGTTTTTTTGGCAATTGTCCCATTTGGGGTTCAGGTATCGAGGGAAGTTGATGGTCGTCAGAAGGAGTTGACACACCAAGTTCATCGGGATATCTTGATTCGGTGCTTAGAGGAAGTCAAAACCCTCACGCCTATTTTGATATGTAGCATGAAGATTTACATACAGATTCACTCACAAGGTAAAACCCAGTTCATGTCTTCTAGTCTTTGTTTCTAAACCGCTCCAGTCTCCTGAATCTGAATATTCTCAAAGAACTTTATCAGTATTTTGGCTATAAATTAGTCCGATTTTGAGGCCAAAACAAAAAATCTAACTGGATTTGATCCAAAATCTGGTATACTATGAATCCTGCTGATAGTTTGTGACAATTTTTATTTGGTTGTAAATATTTTAATCATCTATTTTACAGGGGGTAAAGGTGCTGACGAAGCGGGGATGAACCGAGATTACTTAGCGCAACGAATGACGGATGAGCTCAACGAGATCATTCGAGTTCTCCAGTTAACAACTTATGACGAAGATGAATGGGATGCGGACAACCTAACGGGGATGAAACGGGCATTGCAAGTTATTGATAGCAAATTGCAGGCTTCTCATGATTGGTTGAGGGTAATTTTATTCCACTAATTACAATTTGCATATGACGATGAGGAGTTTACGCTACTTTTATCTTATTTCAGGATCCACGAGCCCTCCGAGGCGGAGTGGGGGAGAAATCTGTCCGTGGGATTTTGGACGCTGCCATGAAAGTGTCCGACCGTTGCTTGCCTCAAGATCGCGACCCGATACGAAAAATGTGTGGGGATGTCAATTCCATGACGGATGGCCTCTGCGAACTCCGTCAAGCCGGTCAAGGAGACTCGCCTCAAGCTGAATCTCTAGCTAGAGGGATTGAGCAAAAACTTTCAGAACTTAACGGACTTGTCCTCAGAGCCGTGACTAACGCTGAAAGGTCAGGAATCCTTCAACCTGCCCATACTGTTACCGGGAGATTGGAACAAGCCCGAAGATGGTTGGCCAATCCAAGTGCAGATGACAGGGGTCTGGGTCAAAGAGCGATCTCTCTGATTGTTGACGAAGCCCGAAAAGTTGCGGATGGTCTTCCTGGAGTACAAAAGTCGGAGCTTCTGAACTTAAGCGACGAAGTGGATAGTTTATTACACCAATTGGGTGAACTTTGTAGAAGAGGAGATGGAAATTCACCTCAAGCCCAGGCTATTGCAGGACAACTTGTACAGAAATTAGCAGAATTAAAGAACAAGATTCAGACCGCTGTTATTAACAGAGTTGTTGAGGACTTTGTGGACACTGTAACACCATTGAGACAATTTACAGAAGCGGTTATTGTACCCGAAGGAACTCCAGGCCGAGATCAGAATTTTGTTGAGAAAGCAGGTGCACTTCAAGGGTTTTCGAGCAGAGCGGCGAAGACAGCAAGAATGGTTGCGGCTGGCGGTTGTGGGGATAATAAAAAGTTGGCTGAGTCTTTACTTTTTGGAGCTTCACAGGTATGTATGTCGTCGTATTTATTTATAGTTGGAATAATATTTAATTTATCAAAATGTCGATTAGTTTAACAATCGATTGTATCATGATTTTTTTTGTTTCCCAACAGGTTGAAAGCTTAACTCCTCAATTGATAAACGCTGGTCGTATCCGAATGGCTTACCCAGATAACCAAGCTGCAAATGAGCATTTTGAAAACCTGAAAGCACAGTATGCAGACAGTATTGGAAAAGTTCGGACCCTCTGTGACGAAGCCATTGATTCTAGCCATTTTATTCAGCAATCTGGTAAGGATTTTTGAAATAACGTGCTTGTAATTGTCATACATTGATTTGCATTGTTTTAAAACTCGGACCTTTTAAAACTTAAACCAGAGGATGCAATTAAGAAGCATACAGTCCTATGCGAGGATGGAATTCGTGCCAGGCACCCTCCAAAAATGGTTGATAACACGAGTTGCATAGCTAGACTCGCGAATCGTGTTTTAATGGTTGCTCGTCAAGAAGCTGACAACTCTGAGGATCCTATTTTCATTCGAAGCGTCTCGAATGCCGCTGATCAACTCCAATCCAGTATGACTTCCGTTTTAAATGTTTGAAACGTCATTGACAGCAAACACATCTATTCTGTGATTAATTAGTGTGTTTTTACTTTTTAGCTGTGCCTCCCATGGTTCATGCTGCCAAAGGTGTAGCAATTAACATTGCCGATCACTCAGCGGCTTCAAAGTGGCGTGACATTAACAATGACGTAAGAAATCATCTACCTATCTATTTGAAAGCATATGTAATAGTTTAAAGACTAGAACCCGAATTGTATCTGATGTTCGGTGGTTATTCCAAATGTCCCGATATTTTTTTTTTACTGGAGTTTTGAACCTACAGAAAATTAGAGAGAAAAGTGTACAACATATGTCGGAATTGAAAAAATTGATTAATTTGAGCCAAGTTGAACTAGTTGTAGTGTATGTTAAATATTTCGATGTTTCTTCACAGCTAATCACAGCAGTAGGTCAAGTTCGAAAAGCTGTAACAGTGTCTCCAAATCATGGACTACCGGAAGTGCCTCCCCCACCAGACATGAGCTCTCTCTACTTGAACGGTATGCATTGCTTGACTAATCTTGAATTATTAAGTCTTACTTATAATATTTATGCAATTGTGTTTAAATTTAAGATCGAGCCCCACCGGCCAGACCCCCACCTCCAAGTGGTGAAATCCCGCCCCCTAGACCACCCCCACCGGCAGAGACCGATGATGAAGATGACCTATTCATGCATAGTCCTCAGCCTAATCAACCTATTATGGTATGTTTTACATCTGACTATTTCGTACAGTTTATGATTCTAACTGCTTAAAACGGAACGATAATGCAATGGCTCTATGATATCTTTGTTTAGATGGCTGCCCACGGTCTCCACCAAGAAGTTCGTCAGTGGTCGAGTAAAGACAACGAAATCGTGGCAGCGGCTAAACGAATGGCTCTGTTAATGGCCCGTCTCAGTAAATTGGTTCGAGGAGAAGGGGGCTCCAAGAAGGACTTGATCGCTTGTGCCAAAGAAATCGCCGAGGCTTCCGAAGAAGTCACCCGCCTTGCCAAAGAACTTGCCAGAGATTGCACCGACAAAAGAATGAGAACTGTAAGCCAGTCTTTGAGTTTTTATTGTAGATTGTAGATCCATAACGAACTGGAACTCATAAAATGAATTCCGTGTCGAAACTAATGTTACGGATACCTCGATTAATTTCCATGCTAAATGCTATTTTCGTATGCTTTTCAGAATCTACTTCAAGTTTGCGAAAGGATTCCAACAATAGGAACTCAGCTGAAGATTCTATCGACGGTAAAAGCGACAATGTTGGGTGCACAGGGTAAGACTAGCATTTTTATTTTTATTGATGCTTATTCAAAATTCAAGTTAAAATAATTATTTATCTTGTTATTTGATCTCTATACAATGAATTTCTATGTTATACATTGAATCGTCTCAAAAAGTCCTCGGAATAAGGAATAATTATTCTATTGTGTATTTTCATTACTTCAAAAAAGTCGATTGACTAATATGAAACCCTCTCTGTTTTCTATAAATTATTGACAGACACAATCCCGAGGCGAATTGACGCTGAAATTATAGGGGGTAAACCATCCTACTATACATTTTATCATCATTAAAAACGGAATTAAAAGAGTTTAATTAATTGATTACCTAACTGAAGTAATTTGCTGCCCGATCTGATCTTCAATATCCTTTTCTATCATGTTAAATTGTGGATGACCATGCACTCCCTTGCACTACTTTTACAGTGATTTTAAGCATGTGGCATGGGCTAATTGACCTTTGATCTTGATCTGTAGATTTAACTAGTTTACTTATAGTAATTGACATGCACTTTTAAATAATCTAACTTTGGGGTTTTATGTAGTTATTTTTCTTATTTTTGGCTGTAAATTTAACAATGCAATTTACCAGGATGGCTTCCTTTGATCCTTTATATAGTAGTCTTTAATTGATTGAAGATTTAAATTAATTTAAATGCACTTTGCATTTGCACATTGCACTGCCCTATCGGACAGCAATTCTTTTATACGAATTGGTAATTCCCAAAACAAAAATTGAAGTTAACCTTTTACAATGGTAGATATTTTTGCTGGGATTTAATAATTTTGAAATGGAATGGATATGGATTCCATCGAGTGGCTGGATGGTTTCCCTTGTGTATCGTAATTCGTGAAACCGTAATCTGTTGAACTTAATAATAATTATTCCTCAAGTGTTTTGTAGTTCGTATCGTTAATTAGTAGTTCGGCATTTCGTTTAATTAAAAGTGGGCTCAAGAGGTTGTTCATATTTTGTAGTGGGTTGAAAGACCTGTCCTTTCGTTTAAAGTAATCCCCTAAAATAACGGTTTCAGTTATAAATAACAAATGTACAATTAGATTGAATATAAACATACCACCCAAAATAAGTCCCCACCCCACCATTTTATGTTAAAAAACGTCATATCAAGCCAAGCTATGATTTTGTCATTTATGAACAACCACTTGGATAGTTATATTGAAAAAACTGATAATATCATAAAGGAATGAAGTACACGTTTGAAATGATTGGCTAATTGTAATTAAAATGTGGTTGGTATTTAAATGATTTCATGCTGCTCTCTTCTTCTACTTTGTCTGTGATAATTGTGTATAGGAAAATTGATTGGCCGAAGTGAGTTCTTTTTTAGAATCCTGAAACTCTCAATGTTTTCTGCTCAATCTTAAATTGGCAATTAAAAGTGCTTATTGTATATTCGTATATCGATATGATTTAGACTGATTTTGTTTGCAAAATTGTGGAGTATATTTAAAAGAATAGTCATAATATTTCATTTAAGTTATAATACTTCTGGAGGTATTTGGAGTCAAGCGAGTGTTGAAATTATAAAGTAAAGTGAGACACTTTGATGTTTTAGTGAGTTAAATTCTAACTGTTTAACATAAAAAACTGAGGTTTGATAAGATTGATTTGATTTAGGGACGGCGTTCCTTTAAATCAATACCAATAGTACATATGTCATTCTTTAAACTCAAAATTCTTTCGTTTATCAGGGCTCGAAATTGAATTGATTGAAATACATATTCAAAACAATTAATGTCGTTTGATTCCAAATGCCTATCCAAATCTCTCATTTGTACAGTAGTAGTTTTTGCATGGATTTCTAATCATTTCTGCTGTAAAAATAATTCCACTTTTAACTTAATCCACAGACTAATTGCAATGATTAATAATGGTACCTTAATATGTCCGATAATCCGATAGTAATGTTTCGTTGTCTTATTCAGGTACGGAAGAAGATCGGGAAGCGACGGAGATGTTGGTGGGAAACGCACAGAATTTAATGCAGTCGGTAAAGGAGACGGTTCGCGCTGCGGAGGCGGCGTCCATCAAAATGCGTACCGACGCCGGGGTTCGAATGCGATGGGTCCGAAAACAGCCTTGGTATCAGTACTAACTGCCAAACATCTACTCAAAACAGCCAACCCTGTCATTAATTATTTAAAACAAAATTATGGCGAAATTCTGATTACAAATCATAAATTAATTTCATTTGGATTTCCTGTTAACCACAAATCCCAGAATGGGGATCGTTTTAAAACGCAACTGGTAGAGAAGGCTATAGGGTATGTTGTAGGGCCTTCTCGTAGTTATTAAGCTGAAACATCGTGGGGCTTGTCATTTCTTAATAGTTTATTAGTTCTTAAGAAAATATTGACATAAATTGTCAATTCCTATTGAAATTCAGCCAATTTATGCTTTCGTCTTGTGGGATGAAAATTAACTCTATGTACAAATGTACTTGATTCTGTAATTAACGGAAGGAAACTATTATAAACGCTATTGTATTCTGCCATTAGAGCTTACCTAAAAATAGAATTGATTAATAATGAATGCTGCATAAAAATGTTCTAAATGAAACCAGGAATTATAAGTCTTGAAATATGCAAAGAACCCTGTGCCTTGTGGGAAATCTAAACTGGAGTATTATTACAATTACGAAGGAAGTTAGGTTAAATGATCGCTAGTGAAAATTATAATTTTACTTCAAAAATAAGAATTATGTAATATCTAATTTAATGTTTGACAAGTGTCAAGAGCCAAAATGGTCTTTAAATAGTGACACGGATATTTATAATTGTGTTCGAAAACTATAAAAATATTGTCCCTGTTTTAGTAATTTGGTAAACCTGTAATTTATTAACTAATTTCATATTTCCACACCCAGTTACTAACCTTAATCGAATTTATGGACTTAAGTTGTAAATTGTTTTGAAAGGTGCTCTTTTTACTTAATTGTTGACTTACTATAATGATATGAGAAGTAATTAACAAGTTTATGTCAGAATATGGGTAGAAATTCTAGCCTGCTCCTAGAAAAGAGTGCCATTTCTTAAAGTCGAACCAGTTTCTTAATAATTAATTAGCTAATTATAATGTTACAAAGAGGGATTAGTACTGCATCGTAGGGCAGTTTAATATTTATTCTGAGTTGTCGTTGCAGAGATTTGGATTGTATCCGGTTTAACAGTATTGTGAACTTTATTATGGAATAAATTATTGCCAAGTATTGATTTGATTGGATCTTTCTACGCTTGAAATTTAACCCTCATTATCTGAAAGTGAAATTGTAATTCAAATCCAGAAATATTTATTTATCTCAGTCAACCGGAAGTAAAAGAGTTTTTCAAGACATTTTAATAAAGTACGGAAGAACGTTTCTGGGAGCAGGATAATTTCGCAACCAAATCGGTCCTGTAACATTAATATTTGTAACTCCAGATAACCAAGTCCCGGTCGGAAGATAAATATCCCGTGCGATCGCGGTCTCCATTACAACTGGGGCGACCAGTATCCTATCCCCCAACATGAATGCTGTACGACAATTAAGAACAATAATTAGTTAGAATGTTAACACGATGCATATGTTTTAGTTGTCAATTAGTGCAATTAAATTTAAAGGACCTTGATCGATTTCGAAAGTCTCAGGGTCAGTAGGGTCAACCCACCACATGGGGCGGTTGATGGGGCTACCATTCTCCACGGCTTGGTTTGCAGCCGCTAATATGTCATCGTGATATTTCTCTCGGAGACTCAGCATTTCCTTAACTATTTCGATCGTCTGGAAAGGGCACAAACGTTAATTAACCCTTTGAATCAGTCTTCAATTTTTAAATAAAATCTAAACTGAAGGTAGGAGGTTAATTGATTTTTATAAAATGGTAATATACTGGTCAATTGAATCTAGAAATGCTCTAGAGTATTATTGTATGCAGGTAATTCCTGAAATAAGTCCCCATCCCCGCAAAAATTCTAATTAAAGTAAATTGACTATCCGCCCGCCCGAGAATTCCTGACATATCTCTGATTAACTCCTTTACTTCATTACTGTCTTAAAATAGATAATAATAATTTGTTACCTCCAAATCATAGTGCTCATCCCATGGAAATATGCTGAGTTGCATAGCCGGCATGAAAACATTTAGCTGAACCCATCGAAGGTAAAGGTCTTTAGAGGGGAATGGATTTGATGGTGGTCCACTGCCTCCGATCATATCCGGTAAGATAAATGGATAGCCTAAAATACCGAATAAGAGGACTGTGGGGATAACGGACTTCAAACCCGCGTCATGTCTCCAATGACTGTCCCTGTCCATTATACGGACAAAAATGGGATGTTCCTGTAAAAAAATAAAAATAACGTCAATGACGATTGCAATAAGGTCCCCTCGGAATAATTCAGGATAAATTTCGAGTGAAACTGCACCCCGGTATAACTGCCCCCAAAATAACTCTTATTTCAGAAGGTCAGGAATAATTACACCCGGGGGGCTTAAATCGGGATTTACGGTTATCCATCATCAATTCTAGGCTACGATGTTGCTGAAAGTTCTGGAAAAAATTGGACAACTTGTTGCCTGACACTTTTGACCTGTCACCTTTGTCATTTCACCGTCGTTCGTATTACACATGACGATTTTATGACTGTTCGATATAAACGAAACTGCAAACTTCATAAACGTACCTGTGAAAGTCGACCAACTCGAGTTTCAATAAGTCCCCCCAACGGGGCGATTGCCTCAACGTACTTGGTAGAGTAGGAATTGGGGGTTAATTCTTGGTCCCCTTCCAAACTGCTGGAATAAGGTATCCAATTAACCTCTCCAGCGTCGAATTTGAAAGAATCAATCCCGAAATCGGTCCGTAGTTTTTGTAGCCGATTTCGCCACCAAGAAGCAGATCGGTCGTTCGTCACGTCAATAGCACCGGCCTTGTCCCCAGCCCACCATCCTGTTATCCCAGCTTTCCCATTCCCGTCTTTAATGAAGTAATTCTCAGTCACACCCGTTTTGAATAGTGGACATTCTAATAGAAATTAAACCTTTAAATCAGTACTTATATATTCTAGCCTCTTTTTAGTTAAACCCCAAAAACGGGGTAAAAATAGGGTTTGTAACTATCTCACCAAAGTTAATGAAGGGATGGACCCAAAGGGTAACCCTGAGGTTAAGAGCCTTAATTTCCTGAACCATGCCCTTTGGGTCTGGGAATTTTTGTGGGTCGAATTCCTCCTGTCCATAACAAGTCTCCCATTTGTCGTCAATCTCGATGTGACTGCTATTTACGAACCCATTAGCGACAACGTCCCGTGCCAGTTGGACCACAAGTTCCTGATTCACATCCGGTCCATACTGCGCCCAAGTTGACCAGAGGGGCTTTAAGAGCATTTCGGTATCCGGCAATCCAGTCGGCTTCTTATACCATTTCGAGAAGTTATCCAAGTGGACGGATTTCACATTTTCTCCAGTACAAACCGTGTATTTAAGGGTTAAGGAGTCCCTTCGACTGTATGGGTGTTGATCTGAAGAGGAATGGGTGTTTTGGAGTGATTATTGGTTAGCATTTAGTTTAGAGATAAACCCCTAAAACGGGGTAAAAATTGGGTTTTTTCTGGGGTATTAAATAAGCTAATACTAATTTTTACGATGCAAAAACCCCTAAAATCGGGTAAAATTAGTTACATGGACCGTTGTGAAATGCTGTAACAGATTTTTGTCATGTAAAATTGAAGAGTTGATATACAATTCGAAAAGTTGAAATCTGTGGTCATTTTTTATCCGAAAAATGCATATTTTTTTAAAATCCACGATTTTTCATGGAAATTTTCGAAATGCACAAGTCTTATGTTTTCAAAACGGTCGAATAGTGATTTTAAATCATTAAAAAATGAAACATTTCTGAGATCTCTTGAAAATACTTACCCTGGGAGGAGACAAAGCACAACTGCCCAGCTTCCTTCGTGTCATAACTTATGGAGAGTGGATTGTCCTCATCGACGTGTATAGCGACTCCATTCGAAAGGAGCCAGTAATTCTCGATTAAGTTTCCAAAATCATTGTATCGGGTTAGGAAATCACAAGAGACGTAAGGAGCCTCGTTTTTCTTGTCGGGGTTTATTGGCCAGAATTGGTTAAGAGACTCAGGGCCCCCGTACAAGAACTCCGAGATTGTGAAGCAGTCCTCAAGTCTTCTAGCAAAATCAGAGGTCCACACGATCCGGGCGCAGTTGCCCCCGACGTTTGAAATCGTGACATTGGCATAATCGCCGAAATATCGGCAACTCGTGTTTGGATCTTCTGGAGGTGAACAGTCTTGGATTTGGGATTCGATGACCGCAGGCAATCCCACTCCAAGACGTCCGTATAATCGGTGTTCTTGAGATAAACACCAAATTCATAATTCATCTTCATCAATAACATTTATGATGTTTATTCAATAACGTTTATGATGCTAATTATTGTTATAATTATTTTAACTCGTTATTAACAGCCGAAGGTGTTTTAAACTAGGGAAGGGATACATTTGTATTTTTCTGTTCAGGTTGCCAGAAAACAAACCTTATCCGAGCTAAAAAAAAAAATGTAAATCTACGAAATAAATCCTCATGCATAGGATTAAACATGGATCCTCAAAATTAGTCCTCATGTTGTTTATATAGACACCAAGATACATTCCCGAACTTATAAATCCTCACCGCAATAAGTCCTCATTCATACATATACTCCAAAAATAAACCCCCGGAATAAGTCCTCATGCATAGGCCTAAACATGGATCCTCAAATTTAGTCCTCAAATTGTCTATATAGACACCAAGATACATTCCCGAACTTATAAATCCTCACCGCAATAAGTCCTCATTCATACTTACGCCCCACAAATAAATCCCCGGAATAAGTCCTCATGCATACACCCAGAAATTAGGTTCAATTATATTTGGAATTCCATCAGGATAATTGAGATTTATAAACGTTTACCCCCGTCGTATGAGAAGTCAATCGGTAAAGCCGTAGGTGCTGGCGAAGTCTCGGTATCTTGTCGAATTTTGAATATGGAATCACCTACAACTGATCTTTGAATAAGTGACATCGCCGAAATTAATGCAAAAATTCGACTTAAAAATTCCAAACCCGACATTTTAAATGCCTTATAGTACTACTACAATCATTTATGAAGAACAATTACAAATTAAGGTTACTTTGATGGAACTTTCGACTTATTTCACTTGAAAAATCGGGTTTTAGTTTAACCCCATCCAACTGATTGCAAATCTCAAAGCTGAGTGGTTGTGGTACACAATTGACGATCAATCAAAATAAAAAACAGTGATTTTGAGTTTGACATCTCATTTGCGATTTAGCACGTTATCAGTTGTTGATACTGATTTACAAAGCTCCTGATTCTGATTCAGAGAACTTTTAATTCTAAAAACGTAAAAATTGCTTCCCAAACTGTCGAATTTTATGTGGAGTTTGTCGAAAAAATGTATAAAGATGTTTCAAAAGATTAAGAAAACAATTAAAATACAAATTTAAAACTATTTATACCCTAAAAAATCAAGGATTTCTGAGATCATTTCGATTATATACTGGTTTCAAGTAGGGATTCAAAATATAAATTTATTTATTATAGCCTTTAAAATACTGATGCATTAAATGTCTGTATAAATGTTTGTTCATAGATAAAATAATAGTATCTGATATGCATGTAACAAAATTATAAATCCGACTGTATGGGAACAATAATAGCACTATAACAGTCCCTTAAATATTCTTGATTAAACCTGAACGGTTTTAGGAATTAATACATTGAGATTAGTCTTACATTAATTAACTTTAATTTAAAAACTACCTTACACAATTTTACTTGGATTTGGGCTTTTATTAACATTGGCATGACTCATCATCGTCGTGGGGCATAATACTAACTTCGGAACCTCATGCTTATGATCTACAATCGAACCGGTATTTATCGACCTCGCGATCGCCTTATGCAACACCGTTTCCCTGTTTTCCGATCCCGCGGTCGCTAACTGTCCATTTAAATTTAAGCCATCATTATCTTGATGATTATTGTTAATTTCGGGGTCATAACTCTGGAAATCGGGGGCAAGGGCGGAAGTGGCCGAGGTCCTCAACTGGGACAAGTACTTGTCGTTCTTGACCACTTCGGGTGAGTAGTGCTTGGTCCGAATTGCCCCGTCCGATTTCTGGTAAGTGATGAATACCTCGGGAGCCGGCTCTTCTGTGGGTCCGACCACCTCGACGTCCGTCGTGATCTGGGGCTCCTTGAGGAGGATGTACACGACGGTCTTCTTCTTGGGGGGCAGGTACACCTTCTGATGACGCTGGATCCGGAGCATGGGACCTTCGATGAATTTCACGTCTTGGTTACGATTCGCACCGTCTTCGAGTAAGGCGGACCGGATCACGTCTTCGTCACCGGCCTTGTGGACCAGGAACCGGACCTGAGAATTTATGTTACAGTTACAAGGTATTAGAGAGTGAAGTTCGCATGCGTGTGTCTTGAACTCTTACATAAGTTGTAGTCCGATTTTCGAAGCGTATGGAATTTTTGAAACATATATAGGTGATTTTGAGGGACATCTAAAGATCCCGATTTTTTTAATCTTTAAAGAATCTGATTTTTACGTTATTTAATGAGCCTTGAAAACTGGAAAAATTGGAAATTAAAAAAATCGATTCTTTGAAAAACAACTCATTCTGATCGAAAAACTCGAGCTTTTCTAAAATAGGACTACAATTCGCTGTTTTAGGAACTGTTGAAAAGCCCATTTGTATGATTTTTAGTGTCGACAGTGTCGAAATTAACTGTTTTCGCTTTTATAGTCAATATTACTTCTAGATCCAGTTTTTATAATAAAAAATCAAGCTCTTCTGAGAGTTCACTCTCCGATACCCTACACTTAATCAATCTCGATGCAGAAACTCTTATTGACACATTTATTTGAAATCGAAGCCCTGGGATTTTAGATGGAGATTTTCTGGGAGTTGAGATCAACTATTAATTGATCACCCAATAATTCTACAACTAATTACGTAGCTTCAAAAAATGGAGTTATTTATGGACCTGAGTGTCATCGACGTTCGTCGTCAAGTTCTCTTCAACGTTCTGAGGCCAGATTATCGTCTGACTGTCCGTAGCCGTTGAGTCGGGGTAATAGACCTTGTTTTGATTGATCGGTTGGGATTGTTGAGATGGGCCTTGCAGGAATGGCTGGATTGTAGTTGTTATTGTTGTTGTTTTTGCTGTAGGGTGTTCATATACAGGGCCGAAGGGTTTAGGTGTTGTTATGTCAGTCAGTTCGGGACTTGAAGGAAGTAATTGTTGTTGTTGTTTTTGTTGTGGTTGTTGTTTTTGTTGTTGTGGTGGTGGTGGTGGTTGTTGTTGTGACTGTTGTGGTGGACCGTATCGCGCACTTGGGAACGTTTTTTTGTCCGTTAGGGAGAATTTAGTGTATTTTGGGGGCGTTGGGAGATCTTGGGGCTTATTTTGAGACTGGTCAACTTGACCGGAAAAAATTTGACCTTGCCCCTGTTGACCTGAAGGGATTTGACCTTGACCCGACTGTGAGTATTTATTCTCGACACTTGGGGTCGGACTGGGTTGTTGGTAATTTGTTTGTGGAGACTGAGGGGCTTGGACCACCGGCGGAAGTGGGAGATAGGAATTGGATTGATGGCTAGAACTACCTGTCCCGAATACAGGCCCTGGGATTGGGAATGCTATATGTGCTTTCCGGGGGGCTTGATTTTGTTGTTGTTGATTATTTTGTTTTTGTTGTTGTTGCGGGGAGGGTTGTCGGAAGAAGGGGAACAGGCTCCTGAATTCCCTCCCGGGTTCGTAGGGCTCGTAGGAATATAATTCGTCCACTAAATCCGCTTTGGAAATGGACCAGTCTGGCTCTCCGACGGATACGATTGCACCGGAAACGAAGTATGACGATGACTTCTGATGGACTGGTGACATCAGGACAATTAGGAACATTAGAGGCAGAAGCACTGTCCTCTTTAAGGAAAATTTTCTCAGAAGTCTAGTCTTTTGCATCTGAAACAAATTCAGTTAATTTAACATTTATCTTTAACTCAGGTACTTAATTGGTAAGAAGATTTTTGTATATATGGGTTGACATGTTCAATAAAACGGGACAAATCTGCAGTTCCCGAAACAAATATCTCTCCTAAATACATCCCCACCCTTGGGAGGGTTTTAAAATACTAGGAGAGTTATTTTGGAATTTACGGCTCGTTTTTTTAAAGATCCGAAAGCACTTAATTAGTGTCTCTAGAATACTCTAGATAACTAGATACATACTCTTTAAAACACTCACACCCAAATAAATCCCCACCTTCTAAATATAAAAAATGTTGCTCAAAATGAACTCCCAAAATACTACCCCACCCCTCTGAAGGGATTGAAATTAATTTTCCAATATTCATTTCGAATTTTTTTTTGAATCTGTAACAAATTTTAATAAAGTAAAATCGAACCGTATAACTATGTTGAGTATCCATCTTTCCTTCTTGAGTAAATATCTATTCCTTAATACTGCACACACACTAAATCCCCAATACTGTCACAGATTATTATAGAACCAATGTGCAATTTTTTAATGAAATCTTGACCAATTGCAAAACTTTAGATACACTCTTAACTACATGATGTCCTTAGTCTATGATAATTCCACAGCTTTATTTCCTTAATTCTGTTAATTAAACAAGTTTTAAGTATAACTCAATCGAGTAGAAATGGTTCCAAAATTTTAATTCGCCAGTTGAGGTGTTAGAACATTGACACCTTGTCACTTACACGAACACGTTCAAAACTATCACCTTTAATCAGTCAAATCAATCTCTACCCTCAGGACTTGCATATACTTATAAGTTATAAGTACTGAAGTCGAGGTGTCAGTCTCATTTCAACCGGATGAAATGCTGACCGTATAATTAACTAATTAGTCAACTCCAATTAAAATTCCCAACTCGGTGACGAGGGTTTGGAAATCCCTTGTTCACCTAACCAACCCCAACGTTTCAGAAGATCTGAAACAAACTCACATCCGTAACTCTAAATAAAATAAAAATATTCGCAATTCGCAATTCGCAAAAATTATACCTGCACTTTTGCCACTAATTCCTACGAAAAACAAGCCTCTTATCTCAAGGACAAGTATTATCCCTCACATAAACCCAATTTCGAAATATCCACTGTCGCTTTCCATGCAAATTCTTGTTGCAAAAACCTTGAAACCGGAATAAATGAATATTCGCAATGCTCAAGTCACGAGTTCGAGTCCTGGTTGCTTCATCGACAAATAAAACCTCACTAACAACTAAACCGCGTCCTCTCCGGACTTACTAATTATCATTAACCAAACAAGATGAGTCAAAATTAACTTTATATCAAGTAATGCAGAGGCAGAGTCACGCTTATTAACGAACTAACTGGGGAAATGTAACACTCTTTAAGACTAATTTAACACGTTCAGCCACCTTAACTACGGACTATTTCCTCAGTTAAGTTTCAGGTATATTTCGATTCGATGACTAGTCACTAAACTAACTCAATTAACAATGTTTGGAAATGGCAAGAGGGTTGGAGTCCTCAAAATTGTTCTTAAAGTTGGGAGATCCCTAAAAAAAATCAAAGTTGCTAATGATGAGTTTTCTCAAAAGGATTGGGATAATAATGACGATAATTATAATTTATAATATCTGCCCCACCTGCCCCTACATACAGTGTGTGAATCTAGTCTGTTTGGTTAGTGTAGTATGTAGTATGTGCTTATTTGGCAGTGCTAGTTTTTGCAGCTTTTCAAGTTATAAATATTTGATGGTACTTTAACTTGTATTTAAAAGTCGTTAAAACCGTAAAATGAATGCCTTGTTGAGTATAGGTTTACAGAAATCTGCTCAAGTTGCTTCCTTATGCTATTTCAAATTGTAAATCCTAAATTGTAATCCTCCGTCTGAAGATCTCTTTGTATCCTTTGATCCTCGTCTTTAGGAATATTGTATGTTATTATTGAAGAGAGGAGAAATGACTCTGTCAAAATCGAACATGTTAGCGTTCTCTCCCAGGAATTAGTTAGTACCCCAGACCCGGCGGGGCTATTCATGGGGGGCATTTAATGAGACTGAGGGCTAACTTGGGGGTAGTTGGGTTAGGGCGCGGTATGTCGGGGCAATAGTTAGGGGCTGGGGCGAGGGAAGGGTTAAGATGGCTTGTGAACGGCCCTTGGGGAAATGTAGGATTACTTCTTACTTCGTGCTGATTATATTATCATGTATCGTGTGTATTGTCTATTGTCCATTATTAGCGTTTTTGCAGTTAGTAGTTAGGTTAGTACCTCTGTTTGACGTGGAATGGACTTGCAGTTGGTGTAAGGCAGGGGTCTAAAGGGTTTTGAACGTCTTGGAATTATAGGAAGTTTATTTAGGAATTTTATAGGCGCAGTTGCACAAGGGTAGGCTATGGATCGGTGTAATTGCTGCTAAAGTTAACTTGAAATAACTCCCAATTTTTATAAACTCGTCTTTACAATCGTGAAATACTCTAATTGATTAGATTAAGGTTTATTGGGGACTTATTCCGGGATTTTAGTAATCGGATGAAACGAGAGCAAACTCTCTTCCATAATAAGTCCCCACCCGAAATAAATCCCCCTAAATATTCGCTCGTAATGCTTAAATTATTCTGCCATAATCATAATACTCTTAATCTCGGTATAAGACCCCCCACCGGAATAACTCGCCCTCTACCTCCATTGTTAATGTTAAAGGGAGCCATTCTGTTTCATGATCCGATTCGACGTAGAACACGGTGTGCGAGTCCATTGTGGGACTTTCGTCAGGTAGGTCGTCGTCGTAGGTACACAGTTGAGTAGGTGGTATATGGTAAACCGATTTGTGAATTAGTAGAATGCAAATCGTTGTTCAAAGTTTAGTTAGGAATTAGGAGGTGGAAGTGGTACTCGTCAGTATCTATTCCTATATGCAGTTGAATTGGAACTCTGTTAGAGACGGATATGCAGTTTTAATAACAAGTACAAGTAGGTGGACTTATTAAAAAAAATCCCTTGTCGGAGACGAGGAAACTGACAGGAGGATATCATCTCGGCCCATTGTCTCATTCTACCTCAAGATCCATTCATTATGTTCATCTCCTGCCGATTTAAATTAAATCACCCTTGTTCAGTCAGGCTTGCATTTTAAAAGCTGTCGATGCTACTACAACTACAGTCCGTTTGAAAAACATCCGCTTAAGCGAGATGGAGAGAAAGGCTGAGAAAAAATGTCAGGTTTTAAATGTTTCTTATATGTAGTAAAGCTCTTGATTTTTTGACAACGTGAAACTGAAATAAACCGATGTAACGGGCGTAACCAAGTGTTGAAAACGTCACCATAATTAAACCGAATTTTAATGTCCCCCAAAAGGCCGGGTTTTGCACCCTGGTGTTAGTGGGAGTAGTCCTGTGTACGTCAAAGATGTTCTATTACTCATGGAAATCGTTTAAACCCCATTCCTCAATTTCCCCAAAAAGCCCGGGTTTTGCACCCTGGTGTCAGTGGGAGTGGTCCTGTATACGTCAAAGATGTTCCATTACTCATGGAAATCGTTTAAACCCCATATCTCAATTTCCCCAAAAAGCCCGAGTTTCGCACTCTGAAATGTAGTTTCAGGGTGTTATCATGTGTAGATGATTGACATATAGAGTTTACTGTAAACTACCTAAGCGGCAGTTTTAAATTGATTAAGAGCTTTGAACTGTTTTAATGGGCAGGTTTAAAATGAGAGTAAGAGCTTCGAACTGATTCAATGGTTTGTTTTTGGGGTTTAATTGATGGGGGTCAGGGGGTGCGACCGATTTGACCCAAGTTCGAACTTAGCCTGTGTTAGGACCCAAGGAATAAGTGTACAAAATTTGGTGACCGTAGGTCAAGGCGTTCTCCAGTTATCGCTCGGACAGACGGACGGACAGACGGACAGACGGACAGACGGACAGACGGACGGACAGACGGACTTGTCGTTCGCATAAAGTGTTTTCAACACTTAATAATTATCCCTGGGCAGTTTTAAATTAGCATCCCATAACTTAAGGAGTAAGCCAGTTTAGCATTAAAGCGGGGGTACTTATTCCGGGGGGGGCCTTATTTAAGTAAAAACGGTACCTTTTAAATAAGTTATAATAGGTTTATGATGAATTTGGATCATAGTCAGGAATAACTGATGCATACGGAAATTTCTAGGCTGAAAATCGTTGAAAAATCTGCGATTTCCACAGACTTCAGTTGCATTACTAGAAAATTAAATGTTTCAAAAGTTGTAATTTTGCTGATTTTCTTAAGTGATGAACCCTTATTGGATCGAACAGGATGCAGTTTTGTGAAGTCCATCGTTAAGAATTTAGGATATAATTTTAGGAGTCAGAGTTTGATGCATCATCCCTCAACCCTGTCACTAATAATTTGGGAAATGGATCCAAAGGGAGAAGATTATTTTTAGCCCCACGATCAAGTCAATCTTCATCAATCTCTGGCACATCTTCTCTGCTAATTCAATTCCACAATCTGTCTCTCGGAAGAATAGGACAATATGGTCATAGACACATCTTACAATCAGAGAATATTATAACCTGTCCCACATCGGGTATCTTATTTCAACATCTTATTTCAGCTGTTCATAAGCGTCAGTTCTAAATGACATCAAAGCTGCAACTCCCAATAGGCCAGGAATTTATTTTTAAGCTACAGTTGCGGTTGTTTAGTTGAGGGACATTTGCAGTTTTGCATTTACAGTTTTCGTACATTTCATCTCAGGATCGAACTCGAGTTTACTCGTATTTTCCCTAAATTGTAAGCTCATTGGGTCCTAGAACTAAATCATCGGCACTATATTTTTTTATTCTAATGCAGATTTCGTAGTACATTTTTAGCTCAAAATATTTTGGACATTCTGACATTTCTTTAGTAATTTCCTGGATTTTTAGCTACTTTGATTGGTTTTTAAGCTTATAATGTCCTTTATTTTGCATTTTTCAGCTTCTAAGTTCTGGAGATCTAAACCTCATGATTACGATATAATTTAGTGCATTTTGCTCTTCTTTATTAGCCATCGAATAAAAACTACTTTAACGAGCTGTTTACGGACAACCCTTTGACCAAAGATAATAAAAGGGGACATGGTAAGAAAAACAGTCCAAAAGTCCATCTAAGGAAGGAGACGAATTGGTGACATTTTTCGAGTCATAAATTAGCGATTATTTCACAGTTCCCTGCCCCCAGCTCCTTACCAATTTAATTTTAGATTCGCAAAGAATAAAATAATAATCCTCAATTAAATTTAAATTCTCATTCAATTTCCTAATCCATGACTGCACTCCGCTGCATTTCTAACCACCATTTAAGGACTTAAAATTGTGACACTAAAGTTACGTGACATCTTCACAATTAATCTTCAGAAGAGGATTATTATTATTATTATTAAATTATTATTATTATTATTATTATTATTATTATCGGAGATTATAATTTAGTAATGAAAATAAATCTTATTCAAAATTTAAATTGATGAGTTAAAAGAGGAGGAATCAGACGTCTATTATTTTTGATGACTTATTAATTACCTACGAAAATAAATGTCACTTGCCATTTCAACATCCATTCTTAGGAATTACGCGGACCGTTTAAGTAACAAGTGCTCTACGCTTTGGAGATGAATAGAACGATTAGAGACAATTGGCTTTTGGAAAAATAATAATAATCATCATAAACCTTGCAAATTCATAATATATTGCTTTTGAATTTCGATAATCTGTCCCTTTTCATGAATAAATTACGTAAGGATTATAAGTGGTGGTGCTTAAAAATCGATTAGGGCTTCTGATCTGAAGTTGATGTGGCTCAACAGATTTTAAGACTCATCTTCGGATTTTGCAATAGTCCCTAAAAATCAATGCAAATTTTCTCATGATTTTTGCTGCTCAAGAAGCTATAGTTCAAACGTAAAATGTAATAGAAAATGTTACTTTAATTGAAGTTTAGGAAAAAAATTAGCTTTCTAAAACCTTTCTTCAGAGTCAGTTTCAAACTGTCAAAGTTAAAAAAAAATGAATTTTCTATAAAAACAAAACATGCATATAATTGCAAAGGAGTTACTAATTGGCTTTATCTAATTAGTAATTAAGATAAAACCCGGAGGGAATTAAATATCTCAGAAATTAGCTTTGTACGCTTTCATTTGTTAAAGAGCATTCAATTAGCAGCTAATTATCTCAACTACTTAATTAAATTACACTGGCAAGTAGGAACATTTTCATCATCGATATTTTTTGCAGTTTGAAGTTTTAATTAGTTTTATTGTGAAATAAAATAAATTGTGGATTTCAATAGATATGGCTTGGTAAAAGTTTGAAGAATTTCCAATAACAAGAGATGTACTACCTTTGATTGGGGTATATCTCACTCTCTTGTCGGCTTGGATGAATGTTGAATGTTGATCAGATTTTGATGAAATCTTCATTAAATTTCCTAAAAATCTATATGATTAAGTCCCTGTGCTCTTTGACTCACCGGGTAAAACGAGTTTGGAAAATATGCATATTATACTAAACGAGTTTTATACGGCCAGTCAAATATCAAATAGCATTATTTTCAAAACGATTTAATGTATATTTATATGTAATGTACGCTTCAATAAATCTGATTTTTACTCAGTTTTAGGGATAAATGTTTTTAAAACGGTATGGAATTATATTGATTCGGTTACAGTTTCACTTTCATACAAAAAGGTGTATGGAGATAAATACAATAAGCACATTAAACATTTCATCGTTAAAAACACCGAAAACCCGATATTCGGGAAGCGAGTTTTGAAATATGGGATTGTGAGCTAAAATTAAATTCAATTTTTGCCAGACATACCGAAATAAGTCCTCATCAGCATGAACACTTCATTACAAGTCCCCATGAAGACTTGCTGAGATATTAAAATTCTTAAGTTTTAATTGCTGTTAAATTGTCAAATTATAGTCAATTTCACATGTTGTTGACCAGGGCTTTTGGCAGGTTGGGTTCAGGTAACCCGTAGGGGTCTTTGAAATTTGAATTATGAATTATGAGGGGTTCTTGATGGTGATTGTTGAGAGTGATGGTGGCATTGTTTGTCCATTATTTGCACACAATCAACAATGCACAGGGGGGATTAATCAGAATTGATTAACTATTGACGAATAGGCTGATCAGATTAAGGATGTTTAGCATTATTCCTTGCCTATAATTTGCATTTTCTTTAAGCGATTACCTCGTTAAGTATAAGTCATAAGTGGAAAAGGAGAAATCGCTATTTTTTCCAGAGATGTTTAAAGATTTTTTTGGGGATTGGAATCGATTTTAATTTTCAAGTCAATATATCTGAATCCTAGCCATTTTTCAAAGAAGTAATTATTCATCGTATCATCATCAATACCTCTGTTTTTTTTAAATGCAAAGACGTTTTTTATCTTCAAATGCATAGTTTGTTAAGAGAAGGTTTACAGTTCCAAATTCACATAACAAGCTGTACATCGTTCGTAGTTAAGTTAATATAATATTCAAATATATGGCCGTCTCGACAGAATTTAATTCAAACCTCGAAATACCCATTCACATTGATGAGTTCAAGCCTAATTCAGACAGAATCGTATAACTGACCCACGTCGACCAGTTTAAAAGGATTAGATTTCGATACATCACTAAACCAAACCTATACGTATTAAAAACAACCCACCTATTGTAAACAGTCAAAAATATCGACGAATTCAGATACAATTTAGTTCTTTAAAATAAGTTCTGTTGTAAATTGTCGACAAGCAGGTTATTATCGACAATGAAATTGAAAGCAGTGTAGATTACCCTAAAATACTTATTCCCGTCGATGAGGTTTTGAACCAACTGCTTTACTATCTTCAACATCCTTCATGTTAAATTATGGGACGTCGTGTCGACAGATCGTCGTCGTCAATACTCGAACTCGTCGACATTATGTTGAATATATATAGGATGTAAGATTTAATGGTCAGCTCGCGTCATTATTGGCATTTCACACGTCCAACCTCTAGAAGCTGCTAAACTCATCTGTCATAAAAGAAATATTGGAGGCTGAATCAGGACATTACAAGTCCAAAAGGTATAACATTTTTATGATCAGAACTGACAAGGGAAGTTTTTCAGTTGTAATAAGAGAATTAGTTGAAAATTTATAGCTAAAAATCTGATTGTGAGTCTTTAGAGTTATAAGATGACACACAAAAATCGAAAAATTAGAAGATGGCCTGTTATTGTAGGCTCTCCTAACTGATTTCAAAAGCAAATTTTTACTTTTTATTTAAATGTTTATGTTTTCTTAAAACCAACTCTAGCATTGAAAAACTTCGGAAATCGAACAAATACTCGTTGTTTTATCAATTTAGAACAGCTCATAATTTGCATGATCTTCCAAACATGGCCAACATCAATTCCAGCCTCTAATTTTTCAATTTTTAGGACTTGTAGATTGAACCATTTAAGTTTCAAGCACTTCCCTTATGAGTCGCGATAAAAAAACTGTGTAAAGATATAAAAGTGTAAAAATAGGTTTGTCTCCTAATTCGCATTGAGTTGTTAATTAGTGGTTCGTGTGCCGCAGACATGAAGATCATTGACACACTTCTTACGTTCTTACGTTCATCTTTCACATTTTTAGCTCCTTTAATCATTCCGCTTTTGTCGTCCCTTTCATTGAGCTATTGAGCAGCTTCTTCATCCTTAAACTTAAGAGTCATGTTATCAGAGGATGAATCAAGACAAGTCACATATTTATTCAGACTTGGAATATGGAATCCCATCTTCAATAATCTTATCTTTAGAGTCAGCAACTTCAAAAGCCTTTAAAAGCATTTGCAAAGAGACAAAGATCAAGAAGATGTTGATTTTTGGAGTTGAATTCACTCGCAAGATGCATATTTGCCCGTTTATGGAATTTGTCCTCGTCTCAGAAGTGTTTTTATATTTCTCAGGAGAAGATGCTCTCGAGATTCGGTCCTCGTTTCCGGTTTTTATAAGCTATAGAGAACCTTGCAAAATTACTAGAGATTTTATTGAAATCACCTGAAACAAAAACAGTTTTCTCAAGTAATTACAGCTTTGAAGAGTCCTCAGTTTGGAACTATCGTAAAAATAGACATTTATGACTGACATATGTCGTGATGATAATTGTCACCCAGGATAGCTGTAAAAACCCCATAAATAACGCCACGTCAAAACGATGGTTGGGGCAAGGTGATACCGATACCGAAAACACTTTGAGACAGCCGTTATAGGATTAAATTTTGGTAGCATCACGCCCTGTTTGATTTTTGAAATGTAACTTTCACAGAATTAAAATTTCCCTAAGCAAACATTAAAGATCAATTAATATTTAAAACAAATGGGATGCATAATTTATGGCTGGTCCCTTGACAAGGGTTGAAGCCTTCAAGAGACAAATAATTTGCTAGTGAAATGAGCAATTAGCACGAAACTGAAATCATAATTGAGAATAAGCACTTAAAAAGTGAGTAGTCTCAAGTAATTAATGTTCTGTTATAATCACACTCCCAGACTATCACCGTCCTTTTCTATAAGTAAAGATGGTTAAGGAGTTAAGAGAGGAGATTAAAATCGTAAAATATTAAAATTATTTAAGATAATAAATATGTGATTATGTTCATTGTCTCTGCCACCCGTGTTTCTACATTTAAATTTTAAATGTCACATTAAAAATGTGCGAAAGGAAGAGTAAATATTTACTTTCCGAGGCCCAGGAATTGGCACAAATCATCCTTTGCGTTTTACTACCGGATTTCGCTTACTTGTCTAAACAAATAATTCAGGACCACCCACAATGCTTGCTTAATTAGTATTGTACTATTATAATAATTAAACAATTGTTGTTGTTTAAAGTAAAAAGTCTTCAATGCGTTAATTTCAGAACTTTTACGTGGATTTCGATGCGTTTTCATGTTTTGGATAAAAAAACTTGAAAGTCAACTTTTTTTTAAATTGTTACATAAATTCGTACATGGATTTTAATGAGCTTTCAGGTGACTGTTCAGAAATACAGGAAATATCTCTCAAAATTCCAGTTTCTTTATCTAATTGGAATTGTAACCGCCTATAAAACGTCCTAAAAGAGGAGTGGATACCCTAAAATTCTTTAAATAAATCCCCACCCTCAGAAAAAATCGATTCTATTCCGTTAAAAAATGAGGTTTTAGAAAGACGGCTCATCATTCACTTATCTTATAATGAAGAAAACGTTCCACCATAATAATTCCCCATCCGAAATAAATCTTGATAATTAAAGAATAAAAATATAAAAATAAAGATTATACACCATTGTGCACCATTCATCCAGTTTAGAACTAATATATTTACTTTTTGATAGGAACTCAGGTTTGTAAATTACTATCGAGAACACAAAAAAGAGTCGAGTTGGCTTTTACTTAATCTTAATCTTAATCTTAATAACGGAAATATCAACTGTTTTTCCTCTAACACAAGAAACCCAATCAAAGGGACATTTTGCATTGCCATTGGTCATGGATTATCGACTTATCGATTGAAAATTGCAGCTATTGTTTAATTTGCAAAAATGTCGCAAGTCTCTTGTCGACAATTCAATTGCAATTCGCAAGTGTCGAAATAATTAAAATTGACATTGGCAAGTGTGTTTTAAGGCGTCTTTACGGGATTACATGTGTGTCATCCGGTAGAAGAGTAGCTCAAGGTTGTCCGTGTTTGAGCCTTTAGCTTCAGTATTTGCACATTGTCACTAACTAATCAATTATGACAAACTGTCAACAATACTCCTATTGTTGGAATTAATAGTATGAATGCCAAAAGACTTGGTCAAGAATTATGCAAATATTAACTGATTGCAACAATGCAGTTCTCATTACTCTTTCCCGAAAAATTAAATGTTCTTTTTGTGTTTGCAAATATTCTAGCAATATTTACGACAAAAAATAACATTCTTCCTGGGTGCAAATTGTAAATCCCCTTGTTAATTAAATAAAATTAATTTGTTATAACTTGAAGTTTGTTCATAATGTAGATTTTTCTCAGAGCACTGAAATTTACAATTTAACCCTTGAATTCGTATTTAAAAACCGTAGAAATTGATTAAATAAACCTCATCTGCTTTTATACAATTTTATTGTCCACTTCGACTTTATTACAAATTAATTTTTTCAGTGTTAGTAACAATACGGCTTTAACAAAAGCGTATTTATCTCGTGCCCCCTGTGTTTTACGACATTAGTAAAACCATAAATTTAATTTACCATTTTTAACAGTAGTATAATTTACAAGCAAAAATTTGAATTCAAAAGGCCACCGCGATAATCATAATTTTAAAGTCTAAAAACATCAACAATTAACTGCATTTATTTCAGGAAGGACGGACGAGCGACTCGGCCCATTAATTGTATAAATATTTAATGTCTTTCTTTTAAGACTGTTTTTTACCGATAACCATGCAGTCACTATTAAAATCGTGCTTTTAGGGTTGTCCATAACATACCCGATTTCTATAAATAAACACCCTGAGCTTCTATTTTTTAAACCATTGAAATGATGGATGGGGATGCATTTCGGGATGGGCTACTTATTGCAGAGAATTGATCTTTCACATTGTTAAGATGGCAATATTTTCAAAAAAACTCATTAAACCTCGGTTTATACTTATGACTTTTAGAGGTAAAATTCATTCAGAACCTTCTAGGGTGGGGATCTATTTCGGGGGCCTATATAGGTACTCTCTGGTCAAATTCGACATTTTGTGTCAAGATATACATATATAGAACTAAAATCAAAATACTGAAAACAATTCTTGTGTTTTTAAAGCCATAAGCCGTAGTTTATGAACAGTCCAGGTACTTGAATTTAAAAATATTTATGAAAAGCTTGTTATTGTAATGCCGACTGGCCTTAAAGGACGAGAGAAAGGATGTGATTTTTAAACAAAATAAACCGTCCAACGTTATAGTAATGTATCGTAGATGTGACGTTTTTATAACGCTTTATGCACATCGAAACTGTTCTTTAACATGTTAAACGTGAAAACTGTGTTTTGAAATGTTCAAAATATATAAATTATTGAAAATCTCAAAGTGCCCCAATCATAGAGTAAAGTTACATACGTTTTTTGAAAGCACTTGTTCATAGCTTTCGAATGACGTATCACACATACATGTTTGTAATTTGACCTCTTTGACCCCTCCCCACCGGTAAGAGGGTGACTCCACCCCCATATCATATACATCATTGAATAGCCCTTGACTGTAGCTTTCCATCGGTGTATCACACATGGGGGGTTGCTATTTGAAAAAATGTTGACCTTTGACATTTCCCCCCTTGACCTTTGACCAACATGGCCCCCGAATGAACTTGACCTCCGTTTAAATGTCCTCAATAAGTTCCCGAAAGAAAAATTTCAAAATATTGAGCCGTTCGCCCGTAATCGTGCTCACGGACGGACAGACAGACGGACAGACGGACAGACGGACAGACAGACAGACGGACAGACGGACAGACGGACACCAGCTCATTCGCATAATGTATCTACGATACATAATAAATGAAGTAAAAAATGAGTTTTGAATTGGTGGAGATGAGATAAAGGTTGTTATTTTAATTGTTGTTGAAAGGACAAAGATGATTATTATAAACGAGAATCAACAAAGGACAGTATTATCCTAGTCTCATTATGCTTCGAATCATAATGTCTTTAGATTTACAATATTACAATAGCATCTTCAACCCTTAATAATTTATTGTTGAGGACACCATCTATTTTTCTATCTGATAGAAACTAGCATTTTGACTGAATCTGCTCCAATGTATTATTTTAACGAATACGAATTCCATTTCGGATGGTGGTTACGCGACAATTTGGCCTCGGACAAATGTCCATTGGTATTTGTAACTTGACTTTTAAGATCATCTTCGATTATTATATTTTGAAAATTTGGCTGAATAAAATGTAAGATTAGCAATCGATGTCTAGTAAAATTCGGCAAAGATGACCAAGTGATCAAGATCAGATAGGATAGTAGTGTGAACCCCAAAATCGGGTAATTTTGTTTTTATGGTCAGAAGTATTTTAACTACCGGCTTAGAATTGGACTTTTGAAAAATTTCAAATATTTAAAATCGGAGACTTAAACAAGGCTTCAAGGCAATAGTTAAAAAATCCTCAGCTCGATTTTACATTTTACCGTAATCAATCGAAAAATTGGGATATTTGACCATTTCGGGGAGAAAAACGGAAATTTTGATAAGAAGGTGCCCATTTTTCTGATTTCCCAAATATTCGACAGAGTTGCAATTTCTCTAATTTCATCCCACTCTGAGTCTTGATTAATCAGATTAAAATCCATCAGAGTCAATCCGTCCAAAGTAACACTGATAACCTCCTGATCAGTTTCTGATGTTACTTATGAACAGACCGTAAAAAATATTTCGTCATTTCTGTCATTAAGAATTCAGTTAACTTTCTCCCTTGAAAGATTTTAAATGAAAAAGGGTTGATGTCATCTCAGAGATTCTAGCGTTTGATTCTACTCATCTCCAAAACGGAAAAAAATATTTTTCTACACGGAATTATGACTGGGATTTTTTTATTATCCCCTTTTGAAGTTGAAGATGTACGGATTTTTATGTCCTATTTATGGCCTCCTCTTCATCTCCATATCCCAGTTAATCGTTAATGTCATCATCTCGTCTTATCTAAAAAATATTAAACAATTCAGAAACTGTTATATTACCACATCAAGCATTGTTACAAACAGGGGTTCTTTTTCTATCATTGACTTAAGATCTCCTGTATTATTGGTGTCGGTATCGTTCAGTATGAGAAGATACTATTTATAATATTTTTAATTTAAATAAAATAACTATTGTAGTTAGTGTCCAGTGAGCCTACTACTTCTGGATCTGGATTAAAAAAACTGGATTTTTTAAAATCCAGATCCCATATTTTCTTGAAAAAAAACTCTTTGATTAATTCAAACTCGAAGTTTTTAAAAATCGGACAAATACCGTTTTATGACATTCTAAAAAATTCAATTTGCATAATTTCATATATTAATTATAGTCAACATCAATTTATGCAGCTATTTTGTCAATTTTTGTCGCTCATCACTTGTAGATTCGGTCTTAAATTTAATGATAAACGTTTCAAGCAATTCCCTTGTTACACGCTAAAAAAAACGTCCCTTGTATATTTCGTAGGTGGAGGAGGGCTATATTTAAAGAATTACGGTATTTAACTTGCTAAACTGGCACTGACCCCATTTTAACCCCTCTGAAACCGACGATCCTAAATATGGGCCCATTAACATTCATCTTTTGTGTTTGTATGAATTTGCATTTTGGACGGAGGAAATCCCCAGTAAAAGAGATGTATGGATCCATAATGAATTTAGCATGAAGATTCTGTTTTTACGACTCGGATATGGTTGGATATTATTAAATTATTATTGTTATTCAACAGTACAAAAACAGAGGATAAGAAAACGCATCTTCGTGAAGATGATTGTTTTTATTGTTAAAGGAGAGGACGTGTATTTTTTACGAACTTAAAATAAGGAGAAGGGAAAGTGGCAACATTTGCGTAACTTTTAATGTAATTATCCATTCACAGTTAAAACACACGTGTAAACTACTAAATACCGACTCTCCTTCGAATCCTTTAGGAAAAAAATAGTTAATTTCGAGCTTTTTTTAATTTTTCCTCTTTAACCGCAGTTTATGGCTACAACTCCCTGAACAAAGCATTTTAAATGCCTCTAAAGTCTATGGAAATAAAATGAGCAGATAAATCATCGAAATTAATTGTTGGTCACAAAATTGGAAATTGATATCAATCAATCGATTTTTGATTGACTTCTTTAAACTTTAATTTTTATTTGAACTAAATGGATCTAATTGTGGTCCATTTCAGTCTCTTTTTCGAACAATCTAATATAATTAATGAAAATTAACAACAAAACATAATGACGATTAATCTTTGTTTATTTGCATGACGCCTTTGGGGCATTAAAAATGTTCTATATAGCGTTAATTAATCATTATTAACATCTAGAGTTTATACTGATCAGAGGCAGTCCAAAAGGATGTCCCATGATTTATGATGTTTTGATTCATTAATTACAAATTAAGTATAAATGCCACAGTTCAAGACGATATAGTATTACGTAAAGACTCATTAACAATTACACAATTTGTAATTAGTTTAATCTGTAGCTTACAGATATATATTATATAAGGGTGGCATGAAGATTGAAGGGGGTTTGACCTAAAAATAATGGCACACAGATTTGTATAGTCATAGTCATATATAAGTGGTTCTATTTTTAGATCGGAAAAAAATCTTCTAGTAGAGGCTTTACAATCTGATAGATAGGTATAAATAATTTCGTATTAAGATTTACAATATTATATCATTAAATATATGTATAGAAAGTGAAGGTGTGTTTCTGTGTCATTTGTTTGTGCGTGTGTGTGTTACTTATGTACGTTAGTGCATGGACAATGTTAATTCAATGGATCATTTGCGTATTTCAGTAAATAAAATACGGATTTATAACAGCTTATGAACGGCCCTTAATTAACAGCGAATATGTTCTAAATATATGTTTGAAATTAAAAGTATTCAAAGGCTACATGTATATGAAGAGTATATGGGGACTTAATTAGAGGAGGGAGATATTTTAGTATTAAATACTTACTGGATTATTTGGCTTATGAAACAATGGTTAGGTAACAAGAGAAGAATAACAACTACAGATATCTTTAAATCACATATAGAAATGTTTTTAATCGTTAAATAGTAATGACTTTCCATACACAACGGGTTCTACAAAAAATATGAAACATTTGAAGAAAATCTGTCTTAAAAAATCACGGAGAATTTCCAAAAATTTCGGGGGGTTGTATGTTACCTGTAATTAAACTACCAAGCCTCTCAGCTCAGCAATCAATTACTCCTTGTGCCTTCAAAAACAATATTAGTTTCGGACTTGTTGTTGTTGTTGTTGTTGTTGTGGGACCAAAACAACCTGCTGCTGTCCATATGGCTTGGAGAATTGTTTGGTCACTTGCCTCTGGCTACGGCCTCCTTGGAGAGGAGGGAGGATAGGGCCAGTAAGGGGACTGTAAGCCTGTAATTTTTAATTTTCCGATTAGATTTTTTGAATTTTTTTTATCGATTTTTGTAATTTTTAATGAACTTAGGACGAACCTTATCATTAGGGAAATGGACGACGGTCTTCTGGACGGGCTCGTACTGCAAGTTGACCTTGGGGTTGGATCCAACGCTTGGAACGTCTTCAACCTGGGCATCGTAAGACTGCTCTGGTCGTTTAAGCAAGACATTGATCTGAGATCCCTGGTCGGGTCCGACCTTGAATCCGGCCTTGATAAGCTCCTGGATCTTGTAGTTAGGGATTTCGATGTCGACGACTTGTTGCTGACCCCCAGCACCGGTCAACCAGAGGATGTGTTCGCTCCTAAGGGAAATAGCGTCTTGGTTTACCCCTTCGCACACGAACTTGAATTTTCCCGGGGAAACTTCCTGGCGTTGGCATTCTACGTTAAGGTTTCCACCCTGTTGTCCACCGCCGCCACCGCCACCTAGCGAGGTTAAGAAATATTGTTAAAGCTTTGCTCAATGATTGGGGAGATGTGAGATTCCTATTTGAATGGACTTCCACGTGTCGGACAACGACCTTCGTCGTTTATATAATTGTTTTGCATTGTAAGGGATTGTTACACAAATTAAAAAAAAATGCCAACCTCCTCCGAAAGATCCAAAGGTTTGTTGCTGGTTGGATGGCCGGGAAGCGAAGGCATCGGAACCAAAGGAAGCTGCGGAACCCTGTAATTCAGGCTGTCCCGCCGTAGAACCCCCGCAACAACCGCCGGAAGAGGATGCGCTAGATGAACCGTAAGGGGCGGAAGGGCGCGACGTTTGGCCACCGCCTCCGTAGCCCCCCTGGGGAAGGGCGGAGGTCAGGAGGAGTCCATTGACCACGAGGAATACTACTGCCTATAGTGGAGAATAGAAGTTTTTTGAGCATTATTTCGGAATTATTTAGGAAATCTCGGGGACAGTTAGACGAATTTTGCAGGGCTCGAAGATGGGGAGTTATTTCGGGGATATGTACCATTTTGAAGGAATGCAAATGCCTGAAAAATAGGTAGAAAAGTACTGAAATCACCCGGGCAAACTGAAGAGATAACCCCGAATTTTGTGAGTTTGAAGGTGGGGACTTATTTCGGGGGAGGGTCCTAATAACTTTAATATCCGAACTATGGGCCTTTAAACCAAAGGGTGTTTTAAAAACTACCAATCCTTACACAAAACCTAAAATCAAACCGAAACTTTCGATTTCACTCGAAACTGCGGACTTACCTCGGTGTATTTCATGATTTCCACTTCTAATCAAAGTCCGAAAATCCTCGATTATTATTTAGGGTCAATTAAATAGTCTGGAAGTTGTTGGACTGTTGGGATTCGGCTGTTGACTGTGATTTAGTTGAGAGGATCGTTTCCCTTATAAAGGGACAAGGGATTAAACTAGGTTCCGAAAGTGTTGGTGGTGGTTCAAACGATCTTTGTGTCAGTAGGTTTGAGGTGGTGTAATCTCGTCCTTCGGAATAGCAATCTCTCCAACAAGCTCTTATATCATCATCCCTACACATCATTTATGCTCTTCATGCCAAAATGTACCCCTCTCTACACATTTCAAATCTTCTCTTAAAACTACAAATAAGTACCTTAGTAGAACTTAGAACCTTAAGAGAAAAAAAACGAGGAGTATAAGCCAGGACTTGGAAGTCTATAAGTGTCATTCATAATCATATTCCCCGTTGTAATTATAAATAGTATAAAATACAGAGATTTTTTATAATCATTAAAAGTTAGGCGCGGAGGGACTAACTAACTGCAAAGCTAATAAACTGCCGTATGTCTAATGGGTACTAAACCCTGTTGTATAATTGTGATATATGATTGAGAGGTAGTTTTCACTCTCTAATAACATATTAGTTCTATGTTTCTTAATAAAGTCAAAGCTTTTTAAGTCTTGATTAATTGTTAATGATCAGAATCCACATTCCCTTTCCTCTTGTTTAATATTTAATAAAACGCACAAGGTGTGTATTGATGTATCGTAGATAGGTAGAACTTTTTTTTGAAAATGCTAAATACTAAACGTTAGCTTAAAATGTTAGAAACACGTCGAATATTGAAAATCTTAAGGTGCCCCAACCATAAAGCAAAATTACACATGCCATTAAAAGTATTCTATCATTCCTATATTTAATTTAACCAATTTGATACCAGGTCAGGGGGTGACCGGACCCCACTTCCCATATATTATCCACCATTCGATAGCCCTTGATAATATCTTTCATATGCGAAGGTACTAATTGAAAGCAAGTTGACCTTTGACCTTAACCCATCGACCTTTGACCTCGATAGACCTCGAACGGCTCGAACTAACTTGGCTTCTGTCTGAACGTTCTAAATGAGTTTCCCAATCATAAAAAAATTGTTGAGCCGTTTACTAGTGTTGGACGCTCCAGACAGACAGACAGACGGACTGGGCTGGACGGACGGACACTAATCTTAAGTCACTCGCATAATGCATCTACGATACACAATAAAAGGGAAGATTAAGGGACGACGGCCACTTCATCAATAATAACATATTTTCAATAAGCTTCATCTTCTTTCATGTCCAACCTTCAGCCATTCTTTTTCATTACATTTCGTCTTCTAAAGCTCCTTCTGTTTTCCAATTTGAAGGACTGTTTACAAACTCTTTTTTGAAGCAGATTAATTGGATCTTAATTACTCAATGGATTATGAAATCTGTTTTTCAAACGCCCCAGGGGGCCTTGTTTAGGGACCATTGAGGTACACACGAGCTGATTTTATTGAGGATTGCGGATTCATGGGCGTCAAGAAGGACAGAAGCATATGATTTTTTTGCAAAAATAATGATGCATTTTGGCGATAAACAACCCAGCGACATTTAATTAGTCTGGCTGTTCCAGCAATCTTACTTCTGAAATTAATGTTAATAAAGCTAAATTCTAAAATTGATATTGCTAAAATATAGCTTTTTGAGACATTTTTTCTCTAATTCTGATTTATGTCTCAATTCCAATGGGTGGGGATTTGGGAATGTGGAATCTAATTAATTTAACGGTCATAGGTCATAATATGACCATATTCAAGTCATTATAACGAAATATTTATAAGAACTGTAGTTTTCTAAAAATAGTACCCTCAACCCGATCGGGTAAAACTCGAATTCGACTGATATTTGATGATTTACGAACGATCCTTTAAAAGCGTTCTTTCTTTTATCTTTACGAGAAATATCACAAGATCTGTCCCTAATTATTTAATTGTTCTAAAGGTGCATAAAACTCACAGATTGCTCATCCACTCCAACATATCTAAATCCCATCAATCCTGTCATCTCAAGACATCAGAAAGAGTTACGCCGTCGTCGGTCTCAATCTCAAATTCTCAAGTATCAATTAATTATTAATTATGCCATTTCAAATTTCAAATCATGTCATGTCAGGCTATAAAATCTCAAAATCCTCCATGTCGTAACACTTGCAGTATTTAAAAAAAATGGCTAGAGAGATGCAGCAAGAAGCATTGACACATTGACACTTTTAGGATTTGACAGGATGACATGAAGACAAGGAAGAGGTGGACAATTTGGCCGTTCTTTGTAAATTGAAGAGGGTTTTGAGCCCTTTGTCTATATACCGTGGAAATTAAACTTGTGTGTTGTGGGACCATGTTAATCAGATATGCATATTATCGTAATAAGTTATATGCACAGGATAATTTGAATGTACTTATTTAACGGAATGTCATAATCCGAAAGGGAATTGAAGAAAAGAAGGAAGAAACTTTAATCACTTTCTAATGTGCAAACACAACTAATTATTTAATTGTATTTTAATTTATGATTTCGTATTCCTCTTCAGTGAGGAGCCTTTTATTCATAACAGGTAAGACAAGGGACGGTCTGTGTTAAGTCTGATGAGGTCTGTTCGTAAATTGATTCAGTGGCAGTGGTATATGAAATGGTACTAAATACTGCCATTGCTCATGGGATTTGATGTGAATTCATGTAGTTTTATGTGAATTCGTGTATTTTGATGTGCTCTACCGGGGATTCATTTGAATTCATGTTTTTTTATGTGAATTCGTGTATTTTGATGTGTTGTACCGGCAATTCATGTGAATTCATGTATTTTTATGTGAATTCGTGTATTTTGATGTGTTGTAATGGGGATTCATGTGAATTCATGTTTTTTTATGTGAATTCGTGTATTTTGATGTGTTGTACCGGCAATTCATGTGAATTCATGTATTTTTATGTGAATTCGTGTATTTTGATGTGTTGTAATGGGGATTCATGTGAATTCATGTTTTTTTTATGTGAATTCGTGTATTTTGATGTGTTGTACCGGCAGTTCATGTGAATTCATGTATTTTGAAGTGCATTCGCGTATTTTGATGTGATTTACTTGTCTTTGATGTGTTGTACCGGAGGATTTACATGACTTCATGTGTTTAGGAACGGTTTTATGAATTCACATTAGTTCATATGTAAGTCCCAAAAACCGTGATTCCTTCGAATTTTGAGGTTAATCCTGTAAATTGATATAACTCTTTTAATTTTGATTGTAATTATTGAGCAGTTCTAAGACATTTGATGCTCATGCATTCTGTAACTTGATTCCCTCTAAAAACCCATATCTTTATGACTTATGAACAGTCCAAATCGGATTGAAATTCGGTTGTCTCTCAATCTTCAAAGACATTGTTCATAGATCTTCTATCTCCATTCAATTTCCTCAAAACCACAAACCACCTACAGGATTAATAAAGTAAAGGTTGGAGGAAAGATTTGTAAAGCCATTAGAGTAAGTGCTTGGAAGTACGACTGCATTTAAATTTAAATAATTTAAATTTAATTCACTTTCACCCCCTAATGTGTACGATACGATACATCATACATCATAGCCAAGAGGAGTACAAATAAGCCTTGTGTCTTCAAATGCATTGTTCTCCTACTTATGAATAGTGTTGCCATTTTAGGAGATTTAAAATTTAAACTGCAGTCTAGAGATACGTCTACGGAGTTTAATAACTCTTCTTCCTCTCATCTCAATTTGACCCGATTTAAACTTAAAATTAGCAACCTGATTAAATACACAATTACATTCCATGTCCAACAATTTCACCTGCACGCAGCCAGACTACAGACAAGGTTTTGCTTTATGAATATTTATGAAATTTTAAACCAAAAGCCTTATATTTTTGTTCGCTCTCCAGTATATGAAAATCATGCAATACGATATACGAAACCTTAATATAATATTACATGTATATTATTTATAGAAGCATAATATTTATTGTAATATAAATATAACCACTTTTACTCTAAATTCTCCAGGTCGAGCTTATATACGGCTTAATAAATTGTTATCGTTTGAATTCGTTTAAGCTACTTAACACTTTGATAGAAGAATTTTTTTTTTAAATGTTGCATGCACCGAGATTTTAAATGACAACACTGAAATATGTTATATCGCAAGGCGTGTGGCGTCGGTGTGGGTCCTTATATTAGTTTGTCAATGACACCGAAAGGGAAAAAGGCACTGCTGAAAACCTTCTTTTTCAAGGAACTGAGTTGAAATTCTCCGATCTGTAACACATTTAAAAATCACTTAAGTAGAGGGTAAAGGACCACTATGGGGACAAATATGAATAAATTAAAATAAGCCCCTCCCCCCTGCCCCAGCGCTTGCCCCTCCAGTACTCCCCCTTCCCAGCGCTTGACTCCTCCCCCCTCCCCCATGCCCCCGCAGTTTTCATTTTGACATTGTGCATTACCTCCTAGCGAATGTCAAAGGTCAAACTCTAAATGTCCAGATCTTTGGCTTCTCGTAGAAGTCTAGATGCATTTAAATGTGAAGTTGGATTGTTGCCTATGTTGTAACTCATAAAATGCATAAAGATATCAGAATAATATTTAACGCAAAATAAAAGAGGGGAAACCCTAACCCTGTTGAAAGCTGCTGTTCTTTCTGGACATATTGTAGTGTGAAATAAGATGAAGATACCAAAATGAAAATTAAACAAATAAATCTTAGCATTCTTTTAAATAAAAAACCACCCCTCGGAATTTATTGAAAGGCAAATTAAACAATGTGGAGAAAGTAAAGGGTGAGAGCCACAGCTGAGTTTGTTTAGCTAAACAAAGCTTTCAAGGGACAGGGTTTCCATGTCCTTCATCTCTACGGTAGAAGGGATCTGGGGTTGCTCTCCATATCCCTGCCATAATGCCCTCGCATTTTGCCCCAATCCACTTATTTTAGATCTGCACCGAAAGATTAGGGCAACTATGGATATAATTGCCACTGTCAACGCCAGCCCTGAACACATGAATAATAAATTTTAAAATTATTTTTCAATGTACACAGTACAGATTAGAAAATGCAATAATTTTTCTTACCGATTATAATGGACGACCAATCTAGTCCCACGGTAGTAATTTGTTTTAGTTGTGGACAAAACTCTTGATCTCCGGATTCAAAAATTGAATCAAATTCCCCAGTAACATTGCCGTTTGAGCACAATGTACTTTCGTTTATGAAGGTAAAAAACCGACACATTTCAAGGGTTTCAATACAATCCCGACAGTCCGAATCTCGGGAACACATGATGGAATATTTTCACACTTATATTTCTCAGGGAGATTTACACAATTTGACTCCAGACAGATTAAGAGGATAAAATAAATAAAAATGCCATAAAATCTTCATGCGTGAGCTCATGCTGGAATTAAAAATAAATACCCTGAGACCATAAAATCTCAAGTTACAAATCCCCGTTGAGGGATCTATGAATACAGAATAATCTTTTGACTAATTCCGAGGAGTCAGCAACTTGGTCTCTTTTCTTCTTCAATTACGATGAGCCACAAAATAGGGTGCGTAGAATCCCTTTAAACGGACACTGGCCTATTTACTTTTGCTTTCTTTTTCTTGCATGCGTAAGTACTAATATATGCATATATTAGCGCATACGTTGAAAGTTATGCAAATCAGGAATGAATTTATGGGCTCGGGATTAGATTTTATTATCTTAATCTTTTAAAATCACCAAAATTTAAAATAAAAATCGTCATATTAAGGCACTAATCATCTTTAGCAATACGTTCTGACACATTCCTCGCCACTTCGAACCGAGTTTTAATTGCTTCGGTGTAATGACTTGTTTACCTAGGATCTTAGTACTGAGCATTTTTTGTTTAAACGTGGGAAAGAAGGTAGAGTCAGCAGATGAGAACGGGTATAAAATCGGTACCGAGTCCGATTTTAAAGTCATTCTTTTCTGAGTTGCTCAGAGTTCTAAACCGATTTTAAAATGCCTCTCTGCCGTTCCAGTTTCAATCTCAAAAATAAGAGTATCCAGTCCCTTTTACTTCCTGCTTCAACTCGACAGCCGAGAACCAGTTTCAAGATCTTCAATTTTACAAGCTTTATTAAGCTTACCGGAGAATTTTTCCCCATTTTTGGAAAAACAAATAACACTGAAAACGACCACGTTCCCATTTTGAAGTTTGAAACTATTGAAGACCAAGTCTACTTGTGTGTAAGGAGATTCTACCACAGCTCAAAAACATACAGCCCTTCGTATTGGTACTTTTTGCTGCCTGAGCTGAACTATTGCCAGTGCAGTTCCAATCCAGACCTTCCTGCAATAATAGCCAATTTGAACGAGAACACAGAACGGGAAGAAGAAGAAGGATATTCATCGGATACCAGTTCCAATACGCTTCCAGTCCCGAGGGGAGAGGAATAAGGCAGCCCTTTACTTTCAATTTAAAATTCCCTGAGACATGTCTGAGAAAATGAATCCCTACAAAGAATTGGCGCAGATTGTTGATCGGCATCTCCGCGACAACTCAGAGTGGAACCAAGTTTTTGACGAAATTTTAGAGATGGCCGAAAAGAAATTAGAATCAAAAATACGACAAGTTCAAGAAAACAACAACAATTTTGTCCACGAACTTCAGGAAAAGGAAGAAAAAATCCGACGGTTGCAGAACCTTAACGTCAGCCTTGTAAAGCAAAGCCAGATTACTTCTAGAATGCATGCCCAGAGCATTCAGAAGTACAAAACAGAAATCCGGAACCTTGGTGGAAATGTCAAGAAAGTAACGGAAACTCTGAAAGAAGTAATTCTGCAGCAAATGGCAAATATTCATCGAATGAATGGACGTGCACAACCTCAGCCTTTTAAATGCCGACTTCAGGCGTTTTCGGCTCTGAATAATAACAATAATTCATCTGTTGTGGGACCTTCAACACAATTTCCCTTCGCATTCAGTGCCTTGAATTCTCCAGCTGATTCTGTTACCAGTGAGGATCAAGAACAGGACGATAGATCCAGTAAGGCCATCCGCTACTACAACCTTCCATTTACTACCCAGGAAGAAGACGAGGAGTACAACTCGGAAGTGGACTCATCTGACGATTCGTAATTTTGCATTTTTTAAATTTTTATTTAGAGTTTTTTACAACAATTCTAGCAAGGTTTTAAATTCAAACTTCAATTTTAATCAATATTATTCAAATGAAAACTGCATATTTTTCAAAGTCTCAGATTTAAAATCCAGACTCAGTTACTCAGCAGTGTTTAAAATACTTAAAAGCTCAATGTAGAATATAGTGGAATCATAAAAGCCAAAAACATTTGAGTAGATTTACTTTTAAAATTTACCGTAGATGTAAGATCAGAACAGGACATTCCACAAACGACTTTAAAAATATAAATTAATAAGTCTAATACAAATATCATGTCAAATCAACAAAAAAGTTAGGATTTAAAATTCAGACCAAGCAGTATTTCAGAAACTTAAAAATCTCAAATAATAATGTAGAATATAGTGAATGGATAAAAGCCAAAAAAATGAGTGGGTTTACTTTTAAAGTGGCTATACTGTAGATGTAAAATGAGAACTGAGACTTTGCCACAAAAATATAATTTAGTAAGTGTTAAATTAATGTCTTAAGCTAAACAAGCCCATTATTTATTATGAAATACGGTAGGAGATTCTTAAAATGTTACAAATACTAAGACTTTTTTTAAAGAGCTAAATGTAAAATCCGTAGGGTTTTAAACACTATTTTGCTCAGGAATAATGTAGAATTAAGGTATTCAAAACTCTAAAAAGTTAATAAATGTTCACTATATTTTAGTAGCACTAGTTTGTATAACGTAAAAAATTACATGTCTAGATTTAGCCATTTAGCCTTATTCATTCAATTCGTGAACCTGTTTTACAAAATATAATTTAGAATACAATTATCTGTTAAGAACGTGAACAACACCGAACAACAACACAGACTCAATAAAAAATGATTAAACTGTATTTGTAATAGAATAAGCCGAGTTGCCTTAATGTTTCAATAAATAACATCTGAAAATAATATCTGTAGCTGTTTACAATTTGCATTGATTTTCCTAACGCTCATCCGTAAAGATTATTCATTCCAGCGTATCTGAGTCAGTAAAGGAGGTAGCCAGTAACAAGCATCCAGTCCTGATCAAGATTTTGAAAAATAAATAATATAAAACCACATTGGAAATAGTTAGAGTCGATATATTTTTATAAGTCTCAAAATTTCACTTTTAAAATGACATTTAGGGAAAAGTTTAAAATTGGCATGATTCTAGCAGGAATTTTCATAATTAGGCATGTGGCAACTGAAGATTTAGCGTGTTCTGGAAAAGTCAACTGCTTGGATTGTATTAGTCACTCTCACTGTGTTTTTGTGGCCATTTCAAAAGAAAAATTCGCGTGCATCCCTGCTGAAAATCTATTATTTGTTAAGCCAATCCGGACTTTTACTTCTAGACAACGATGTGCCTTACTACGGAACTTTACCTTTCAATCTGGTAAATAAATTTTTTTATTTTCTAATTATGATCTAAAAAGTTCAATTTCACAACCATTTATTTATACGACGTTGCTATATTATTTAAATTAGCAACTTATATTTATACTTATACTTATATTTATTTAAATTTTAGATGCAAATAAAATCGCAGTTGTCAAAAGTTCTAATCCTTCCGACTCTGTCCGTAATTATCCAACACCGGGTCCGATTAGCAATCTCTCTACTCTTTTAACAACTGCTGCTACCACGTATCCAAGAGGTCACGAATATATAATATCGTTGAATATAAAGTTGAGTATAAAGTGTCCATCCTAATTCAATAATTTTGTGATTTTAATTGTTATTTTTAGCCACGTCTGTCCTTATGAATACAACCTCTCCTCCAATTGTATCCAATCTCTTCTCTCGCCCAGTTGCCACAAATCTAAAAGGTGACTTAAATAACTAAACATGATTATTTATAATAACGCACAGTGAAACGGGTTTCCTATTTCAAGAAATTTCAAATTCTACTTATGAAACTTAGTCCAGTCTGACCCCAATAATGCAGCCTTGGGGCCAACTTTATCCAGTCTCCTCTCAACTACCGCTGCCCCACATCTAAAAGGTTACTTAAATAAGTAAATATAATCTATTACCTTATAGTACAAAATCAAACGGTTTTCCTATTTAAAGAAGTTTACAATTAGAATTCTGTAATTTTTAGCCACATTTGTCAGTAGCATTACAACCTATCCTCCAACTTTATCGGTTCTCCTTTCACCTATCGCTGCCACGCATCTAAAAGGTGACTTTAATAACTAAACATAATCATTTATAATAAGGCACAAAGTAAAACGGATTCCTATTTCAAGAAATTTCAAATTCTACTTATGAAATTTTTAGTCCAGTCTGTCCCCGTTAATACAGCCTTGGGGCCAAATTCTTCCACTATCTCCTCGTATAATACTGCAACTACCACTCTAAAAGGTGACGTATTATTTATATTAAGTTTTCGTAAAAGAAAGTCAGGCTTTTGGCCTAATTCAATTATTTATAAATTCCTAGGTGAAGTCTCGGGAATGCCCATGCATGCACATTCCCATCCGCATAATCCCTCTCGTCATGGTCATAATCATAGTGGTCAAACTAATTCTTCTCGAAGCCTTTTGGACAACGAAAAAGAACTTGGAATTCCAGTCCCGACAACAAAACTTATAACAGAATCCCAACTCATATTTGGATCAATTCGGATCGTAGTCAAGCCATACATTTGCCCTAAAAACGTAAAATATCTTTATTTTATGGTTTTTAAAAACATTGGATGAAAAATAGGTGAATCCTCCTGTAATATAATATTTTAAATAGGGTTACAAGGAAAGCAAAATCGAAAGAACTGCTCGGAGCCTCTGCAGATCCATTGTCTTAGTCGACAAGTTGGAAAAATCGAAATCGTATTCAGACAGAGCACTCGAAGCTTGGAATGTTCTCAATCCGATGCAGCCAGAAATGGCTAAATGCGAATATCTCGTGTGGCAGAAACAGAATTGCAAAATTTAATTTTTAGTTTTTATTTGAATTTTGTTGAATGAACATATTTGGTATTATACTTAATACTGTCATAAGTTACATACTAATATGTATACATCTTCTCTTTAATAGCCATATTTCAAATAGTTATTTACAATAATAAGGAAATGTTAATTTAATTTACATTTCGAAACATGAATTATTTTAATTAAATTGAATTAAGCCTTTATGATTTTTATTTTTATTTTAACCAAGAGATTTTGAAAAATTTTATTTTGTGTAATATTAGTCTGGTGTGACTTGGGCAATTTTGGATTCCTCAAATTGATCGATCTCCACAAGATAGGTGTTTAGAAGGGCCAGAAACTCCTTGGCATATCCAATAGCGAGGCTCATGCTCGGGCCAGCCCATTTATAAGCCTGTGTCACCTTTCGTGGCGACCAAAATCGTATAAAATAGGTCCCATTTTTGTCTCGGTACTGACGTAACTGCAAAGAATTTGAGTCAAGCTTTTCAGTGAATTCAGGACTCCAGAACATCTCATGGTTGAGGTGGTCATCACATGTGGCGTTGGCTGATTCCGCAAGACGTGGGACTAACTTTCGAAAATGAGTATTTTCGATTTCCCAAATAAGTAGTGACATTTTTTCAATCAATTGTGGCAGTTCAAATGCCGAGACGGATAGGAAGGTGTTATCCACCGTTGAGTCTTGTCCAATGAAATTCTTTTTCATGAAAAATACAAAAAATTGGTTTTTCTCTGGAACCCAATACTTCCGGACATAAATGTTGTATCCAATTTTCACCGAATCTGGATTTTCGAAAAACGAGTTACTCCTTTCAACTGGGAGATTTTCATCTTGTATTTCGTCAAAGGTTCGTGTCGTACGTCGACTTTTTTTGGCTGGTTTTCGAATAGAAAACTCTGGTTCAATTTTTCCAAATCCTGCTTCAATATCTGCAAGCTCTTGGAACACACGTTGCTCATGCTCTGACAGGTTATAGTTGAGGGCCGACTGAAGGAAATCTGCCGAGGATGAGGATGATCCTCCAGGACTGAAATGGGGCTGATCCTTCTGCATTCTAATCCGGAGTGAGTCTGAAAACGCAACCGAATTTAATCTCCCTTTTATACCCTGCTTGACTTTGGTGATTTGAAAATTTTCAGTTGATTGGGCGAGCTAGATTACAAACGTTTCAAACGTTTGAACCCTTGTCCACAATAACTACATTTTTTTTCAACAAAAACGACAATGAATCTAGTGAAACCTAGGGTGAAATTCTTTCCCACCGATAGAAGTTTCTCACAGAGATTAAGTTTAAACGTTCATATCGGCTTCCATGGACGTTTTTGGAATATTCCACTAACCCTAGTTCCCCTAACCGTGGGAAACTGACGTGTCACAAGTTCACACCGACCGATCTGTGGGAACCGGTACGTTTTCGGTTTCCCAAGCACAACAGTTTTTAATTCACACTCCGAGTTGCTTCTAACTTTTTATAATCTCCCCTTTTTCCGAGTATAAAACGGCCGTCAATTTCAAAACAGATATCAGTTCCAGTTGGAAGTTTGAAGAGATCTTAGCTACCTCTACGACTCTCAATCCTTTTGGAGTTTTGAATCATGGCAGAACTTGACTTGGGTGAGCGACTCATGGACACTTCCCATGATTGGAAGCTAGACAGCAGCGATTTCTGCAGTCGTTCAATAAGGGAGTATCAGAGTTTTGTGGAAAAAACTAAGTCCAAAGGCTGGTACCGAAGAACTTCTAACCCCGCTGAATGGTTTCCGTTGACCAAAAGCCAAGGAAAAGCCATGGCTATCTTCGAAGACTTCTTAAAAAGGACAAAGTCTGAAGCAGAGGAGACGCCACTTAAGCTGTTGGTTCTCGGAATGGCTGGATCGGGGAAATCATTATTGATTTCTAAAATGAAGCGTCGGCTGGAGGAGCAAAACCGAAAGCATTACGTAGCTGCCCCGACCGGAGTGGCTAGTAATTCTATCGGAGGAACAACATTACATTCGCTGTTTTCAATTCCATTTTATAAAAATATGGATTGGGAATCTCTGCACAGGGACACTAAACCATCTACGACTGTTTCTAACAGACTTTGTGATGTCAGTGTAATTCTGGCAGATGAAGTAAGTATGGCAGGCGGAGCGTTTTTACAGTATATCAACCTTCAACTTCAGACCATTCGTGGAAATAAAAAGGACTTCGGAGGGGTGTCGGTGGTATTCTTTTCGGACAACACACAGCTGTCCCCAGTTTGTGACGTTTCTCTTCATCGTTGCAGAGACAACGTGACTTCTGAATTTGCAGCTAAAGGTATTGATCTTTACAAATCTTTCAAGCCCATTATTATGAAAGAGAACATTCGGCAGGAAAATGACACAGAGTTCCAGCATCTGCTCTTTAATATTCGAAGAAAGCGAGTAAGTGAAAAAGACCTGCAACTGCTACGGTCTCGAATGGAATGCAATTTGGATCCGGAAGAATTGGCAGAGTTCGAAGATAGCATTAAAGTGTTTCCGAGAAACAGCATGGTCCACGCTTTCAACAAAAGAAGACTGATTCAGCTTAATATTCCAATATTAAAAATCGTACCCAAACAAACTCCCAAGAAGCCCTCTGTAGTGCAGACTGAACCTCTATACGTTGGCAAATCTGTTCGAGTTATGCTAACTCGAAATCTGGACATTGGCAAAGGATTAGTTAATGGTAGCTTAGGCGAAATTCAAGGGATTTTATATGAACCAAAAAAGAAACCTGGACGGGATCTTCCAGCAGTTATAATGGTGAAATTCGACCATGACGATGTTGGACCAACTGTCGAGAACCATTGCATTCCAATTGGCCCAATTACCGAATACTTTTTGGATAGATTTACTGGAAAGTCCTTCAAGATAGAATCCTTTCCTCTGGTTACCTGTTACTCAACCAGCATTCACAAAATACAAGGACAAACTTGCGATAAAATTTGCGTTTATCTTGATAAGAAAGAGTACTTTGAAAATATGACGTATACCGCTCTTAGCAGGGTCAGAAACCTCAAGTCGTTAGTGATAATTGATCCCGAGCTTTCTATTGAAAGATTTCAAAATTTCTCATTTTTTAGAGGTTTCACTGATCAGAAACGTGAATTTCACAGATTGGGGATTTACGATGAAGTGATGGGAAAAAACTACGACGATGACACGCCAGAAGAGGGGGAGATTATTGATAATGACCGAAAGCACGTTCGAAATCTGGGAAGTTTCTATGAAAATAGCCCTCCAACTTCAGAACTAACCATCGATGAAAGAATTGACGATAATCTAAACGTCGTGGAAGGATTTAGAAGAACTTGGATTGAGAGTCTCAAAAAATCTCGACTAACTAATCCCCAGCAGGTTACAACTGAAATTGAGATTAATTCAACAACGCCAGTTTTACCGAAATTCGGATGCAAAGATGATTTATATAATATGGATACAGGAATAAACCAGAACATAAAACCTGCTGCTGAGACCTTTGACACTGTCACTTTTCATTCCGAAGCGTTCGACTAGGGATTAAATTATGCTGCAGATTGTATATACTTATCATCTTTAGATTGCAATGAGTGGAAACAGATGTTCATTCCGCAGACCAAAGATCGAGGTGTATAAAGTCCCTAACAGAACAAGGTTGCAGCCCATGGGGAGAAAGTTCATCTGTACCTATAAATATTGTACAGACGTATTTTATACTTTAAGATCATACGATATTCATCAGGAACTTCGTCACTCGTGTCGACATTGTGGTAAATGTTATGAGAATTTAAAAGACCACAAGTGTGATCAAATAGGAGGGTCAATACAACAAAACTTTAGCCTTCTTCCTGATGATTTTGAATCGGGTATGTTTGAATTGGTACAGTCATTACATCGTGGCACAATACTTGTTTTCATTACAAAATTTAAAGACTTATTATTAGGCTCTTTCAGCGAAGTATTCGAATATGTTTATAGAGATTTAGAGTTTATAATTAAACAACTAATAATACATTATAGAGGCATCAAGATATCTATCACAATAAACACATTGCTAGAGGATCTTAAAGGCGAAGTTACGAAATTAAGGAGCTTTATTTCTCCATTCTCAACCTTTACTCACTCCGAGTTCATCGTCGGAAACCTACTAACGTGCGCAAATTATTTAATAATAAGTTTAAATTTATACGCAGAAGGTGGAAGTGGGTTTAGGTTAGCTAAGATAAACTATTTCGAAGTTCGATGTGGACAGTATTTGCCAATTGTACCTAGAGGACACATAAAAACTCCAGTCGATCTTAGTCGAGGGAGCATAATAAATATTAAAACTAAAGATAACTGTTTCGCCTTATCCATACTTTCAGCTTTATACAGACACAGAATTAAAATCCCAACCAATTATAGGAATAAACACACTCGAGCAAAGTCTATTAAGCGAATTTATGAGAATCCAAGAAGTTATGATGCCTTACTTAAAACAGTAATTAATAAGCAAGAAATTGATTTTGATGGGTTTCTTGGTCCCGTAAGATTAGATGAGATTGAGATTTTTGAACTAAAAAACGAAATCACAGTTTCAGTATTCAAAAACGAAGCCAAGAACCTTATTCCAGTTAGATTACCTAAACAGAAATTTAAAAAAAATGTCGAACTTTTACTTTTGGAAGACTCAACTACTAACAATACTGAACAGTTGTTATCACCGTCTTATCATTTTGCCGTAATTGTAAATATCAATCGGTTTCTAAACCGCAAAAACTTTCATAAAAGACGATTCTGTAAATTCTGTTTAAGGCCCTTTGTCACTTCGCTTGAAGATCATGAAAAATATTGCCAGGTATTTTCGGAGAAAAAGACTACGTTCGGATCCGAGCGTTTTTATAGATTCAAGAACCTCTCTGCTGTACAAGATGTCGCATTCAAAATATTTTTTAGTTTTCAGTATTTCAAGCCTAAATCGGACAATATAACACCTCCAAACTTGCACTCCTGTTCAAGATTATCAATGACTTTAAAATGTGCTGGGTTTTGTGTAGTTGTTGTTAACCCTAACTTAGAAATTGAGTACATGAAAATTTATGATGGGAAAGACCCCTTGGATTTTTTTTAAGTATTATTTTCAAACTGTCACAGTGTATAAAAAAGAAGATTGATTCATTTATTATCCCTCTTAAGCCAACTAAAGAGGACTATAAGCGATATTACAACAGCAAACTTTGTGAACTCTGCGGACTAGAATACACTCAAAAGAGATTACGTTGTTTTCAACATGACCATCTTGTTACCGTCACCAGCACCGATTCTAAGAAAATTCCTGGAACCCCCGGCAGTCTGCCAATTTGGTGTTCAAAATGTAATCTTGCAGCAAGGCTAAAACACATGGTATGCATTTCACACAATTTTTCTAAAATCGATAGCCACTTAATACTTAAAGCCCTGAAACCAGATCTTGTTAAGAAGGCTAGAGTTATCAGTAAGAATTCAGAGCAGATTCTGTCCTTCTCCCTCAATAACTGCAGATTCATAGATAGTAGCTTGTTTCTGGATTCAAGTATTGAGAAACTTACGGATCGACTTCGTGACTCAACAAAAGCTTTGAGTCTTTCCCAGAGCTTTCCAATATTAACTAATGGATTTATTCATGAACAAAATAATTTAAACCTCTTGGTCAAAGGATTACCATTTCCATCCGAATTTCTCGAAGATGAAGACTCGTACAAACTAAATGGACTTCCACCACAACATAAATTTTTTGATTCCATAAATCAGACCGACGTTACTGACCAAGAATTTATCCACGCACAAACCCTTTACGACGCATTTAACTGCACAAATTTTGGAGACTATGCACAACTATATCTAAAAGCAAACACTTTGCTGCTATGTGATGTCTTTATGACATTTATTTCGTTTTCTTTGAAGCATTTTGGACTCAGTCCCGCCCATAGCACAAGCCTTCCTGGATTCTCTTACGACGTTTGCTTTTTCCACCTCAAGGACAAATTCGAGTACATAATCGACGAATCAATAATTAAATTCCTCACCGATAGTGTGCGAGGAGGTCCTAGTTTCTCTGTCACCCGATTTGCTCGTAGCAATACTGAAAGACTAGGCAATTTTAATGGAATTCCTTCGGAAAGAAAAGAAATCTTATTCTGTGACCTGAATTCACTTTACTGCCACTGTCTTTCACAATACCAAGGCATATCAAACTACGAATGGATGACCACTGAGGAACTTTCTGAAATAAGTTTCGAAAACATTGAGGAAGACACTGGAACCGGTTACATTTTTCAAGTAAGCTTAAAGTACTTGCCTGAGTTTCATGATAGAGACTCTCCGTTACCGTTGGCCATTTCTAAGCGAAAAATAAACTTACAAGAACTTTCCGTGGAGCAGCAAAATTTGTATAAATCTCTTCAAGATAATATATCCAACCCATTTGCTTCGGAGAAGTTGTCTTTGGATCTTTTTGATAAGCCATACTATACAGTATATTACAAGACTTTGAAATATTACATACAGAATGGCCTAGTTGTTGTCAATAGACATAAAGGTTTAAAATTTAAGGAATTGCCATTCTATCGCGAATTTTTGGAGAAGCTATTCGAATTAAGACGGCAGGCAAAATCTGAGGGAGATCTTATCGGGGAGGCTTTAATCAAGTCAATGTTAGTAAGTCTTTGGGGTAAATTATTAACAAACACAAGCTCGTACACCGATATAAAAGTTTGTCTTTCCAGGGCTGAGGCATTGTCTTTGATTGCGCAGCCGACTTTTCAGGACTATTATTCAATAACTGAAGATGTTACATTATTTCAAATGGGTCGAAGAACGGCAAGATACCAATATCCGTTACTCAGCGGCTGGATCACTTTAGATTTGGCTAAAATGAAGCTGTACGAAGGATGGAACATGCTACGGAACACGTTTGAAAATGCCAAGCTTATCCTTGGAGACACAGACAGCCTCTTAGCAATATGCGACGACCCAAATCGTGAATTCATTAAAAAACTAAAATCGCTGTCAAAATTCTTCGACTTCTCTACTTTACCAAAAGATCATGAATTGTTCGACTCTACTAGGCAATCATTGCCTGGACTATGGAAAATATGCAGCCTTGATATTCTAGAAGTCATCAGTGTTAGACCAAGGAATTATTCTGTTTTGCTGCTCTGTGAGCACTGTAAACTCCCAACGTCTGAAAAATGCATTAGTTGTCAAAAGTATACCAAAGGGAAAGGTGTTCCTCGTTCAATCCTGAACAGACTCTCTCACGAGTACTATGTTAAGCTTCTTCAAAATGATGGAGTTGAATATATCGAATCAAAATCGCTTCGATCGTTCAAACATGATCTGGGAGTTTATCATTCAAAAAAGATCGGATTTCACGCTTTAAACCCATCTAGATTTCTTCAACAAAATAAAATTGACTCTACCGCGTTGGGTCACTTTCGTCTAAATCCAATTAACATTCCAATTGAAAACTGACTTATGATGGAAAAACCCAAGGACGAGTTCAACTGTAAACTTCGGTTTCCAATGAGCATGGTAGTCGCCGGAGCTTCATTTTCAGGAAAAAGCTTTTTCGTGTTGGATCTGATAAGGAACCGAGACGTTGTATTCCAAGAGAAGGTGTTAAAAGTAGTTTATGTGTACTCACATTTTCAAGACATTTTTACAGAATTTGACAACGATAAAGACGTTATATTTTTGTCGGATCAACAAGAAATCGAGACTCATCTAAAACCTGGAGTTCTGTTGATTTATGATGACCAAATGCTGTCATTCGAAAGGAACTCAAAATCAAATTTTGAAATTACAAATTGGGTAATCCGCCGCGTTCATCATGAAAAAATTGGACTCATAATTCTGCTGCAAAATCTATTCCCAAAATCGCTCAGATGCATGCTTATTAATGTAATGTATCTCGTGCTGTTCAAAAACATCAGAGATAAGCTTCATTTGAGGTATTTAGCGGCGCAGTACGCTCCCAATCGGCCCAGATATCTTCAGGCGGCGATGGAAGACGTTAGTCGGGAACCTTACAAGTACTTGTTCCTGGATTTTTCTCCGGATATGCAGGATATGTTTAGAATTCGAAATTTTATATATCCAGTAAATGATATGAAAATATACATTCCGTCCGAAGATGAGTCAAACCGTTCAAAATTGTGAGACTTTTCTAAACTCAATTGTTAGTTCTACGGCTAAACTCCGTAAAAAAAATATTAAATATTGTACTGAGACTGAATTAAAGTCTTTAGTTGAATGTATTTTTAATGTTAATAAACTAGAATTAGAAAAAAAGCAAAAAAGGTGTATCAAAAAATGTAAAGTTTTAACTTCTTACTTTAATCGGAAAAGGAAACTAAACCCAGTAGCAGTTAGAAAATATTTCCAGGTTCACCACAAATTGTTAGCTTTACTTTTATCTTGCGTTCTATTTAAATTAATTCAAGAAGCTTTGATTTGTGTTTTTGACAGTAAATAAGTTAAGTAGACATTGGTATGGCATCAGTGCTTCGGGTGATTCCTTCGTTTTTATACGACCAATTAGTAGTTGACGGATCGTTAGATGCTGCTTTATCTAAATACAATTTAGTTGCAAAAGTTCCAGAGAACAAAGACGAAAGAAATGCGGCCCCAACTTCAAAAGAGACTACTGCGTCGTTCGGTGAACTTCTGAAAGACGAAGGAATCGTTGAATCCGACTTGGTCAAGAAAAAATCCTCCGGATTAAGAATTCCAGTAGAAAACCAGACTGGAGGTTCTGCATCTCAAATAAAATGGATCACTTTCGAAAGCCGGTTTTCATGGACTAAATAATGGACCCCGGAACCTTAATCACAAAAGACTATACACGACCTCGATCGTCAGGAAGTTATTCAGGTTTGTCCGGATTTATAAAGAATCGAAAATATCGTGATAAGCGGTTTGTGGAACAGACTCTTTCAGATTTAGAATCGTTTAGTCTCCACAAACCAATTCGTAAGAACTTTCCAAGAAGAAGGGTGGTTGTTAGCTTCATGGACCTTGTTCACACCGCAGATCTCATTGATTACCAGAAGTATCGTTTTAAAAACAGAGGATACCGATATATTTTAGTAGTGGTGTGTGTTTTTTCAAAGTTTCTATGGACAAAACCCCTTAAGAAAAAGGATGGTCCCAGTGTAAGAAAAGCTTTTGAAGAATTATTCAAAGAATCTCCGGAAAGAATTCCATCTTCCATTTGGTTTGATCAGGGCCGTGAGGCTTTTAATAAACATGTAAAATCATTATTGCAAGAGCATTCTGTGAAACTCTACCACACACATAGTAAGCTTAAGGCAATGATTAGCGAAATAAAGATTAGACAAATCAAAACGAAGTTGGAACGATATTTTACGGACACAAAGAAGAATGTTTGGATAGATGTATTGCCCCAGATTACAGAAAATATTAACAACAGTTACAATAGATCGATACGCATGCAACCAAACCAAGTTTCAAAACTCAATGAGTCTGATGTATGGCATTTTCTTTACGACGATCTTGTAAGATCGAAGCCTATAAAGCCAAAATTCTCAAAAGATGATATCGTCCGTATATCAGTAAATAAACTTCAATTTTCTAAAGGATATCAGGCCAATTATGGAAAGGAGTTGTTCCGAGTAAAAGAAGTACGTATCACTCCAGGAGCTCCTACATATAAGCTCGAAGATATGAAAGGTGATCCAGTTCAATCGAGTTTTTACAACGAAGAACTTGTACGTGTTCCAGATCCCGGACAAAATAAATAACCTTTCGCTATAAATGAAATGGACTTTGCATTTGAAAATCCAGGTAGAAGCAGAGATTTTTTTGTCACTTTGGTGAGTAATCCCAGTAAAGAATCGGTCATTGAAAACACCTCTAGCTCATTTACTAATTGTCTCTGTTCCCCAATCACATTTGGTGATGAGATTGTTGATGTTGGTCTTTCCGAGTTATGGTTCACAGACTCCTATGAAAGATCAGACGAAACTCCAAAAACACTAACTCCCGACAAACCCAAGGAACCCCGTAAAACGTTTTTTAAAGCCGATTTATCAGATAACAAAATAACAATTTTTACTCGAACTATTGCAGACTGGTTTATCCGTAAGGATAACACAACAAGCGCTTTGATATTTGTGACGCTAATTAATATCAAGTTGAAGGAAATTGGAGCTCCTATCAGCGTTCATAGTTACACACCTGATGGGGTGGATTTCTTTACACGAATCGAGTATAAAGATCTCAATCGCAAAGATCGCATTTTGGAAATAGATGCGGTAACTGCAGCAATATTAGGCTTCAAGACCTTATCATTTAAACCAGGAAAGTATCAATCTGAACATCCTATGTCCGATGAAGCGTTTCATGCTCTGAAACAAAACGAACCTGTCAGTTTTAGACTGGTACTGTGGACGAAAACAAAAGCTGAAATTCAAGAACCTGAGTCGTATGATTTCAATTCCTTGATTGACGAAATAAGTACGGCTTTTGAAACAAAAGAATTGCCAGTCAAGCTATTTGCTAATCGCGATAATATCATTCTACACGTATTAATTGAAGATTCAAACATAAAATTTCAGCTTCCTTCACAAATCAGTACGATTCTCGGTCTAAATTCAAATTTTGTTTTCGAAAAAGATTCTGAATCCTTTTTTTTACCTTATAACTTGCCGTCGAATACTAAAGATATAGATTCAGTAGCACCGACAAAAATAGAAATTGGAAAACGGCATCAAGTCTACATTCTAACAAACATAATTGAAGACCAGTTGTTTGCATCGCAGTATCTGCCTATTTTACGATTTGTATCCAGACCAGCATCAATAAATAAAGAGCTTCACACTAAATTCTCTCCAGTTTACTTTCTACCTCTGAAGGTGTCAAAGCTCACCCAGATTAAAATCGATTTGGTCGACGAGGATCTTAAACCTATACCACACAATCGAACCCCAACTACAGTTGTTCTGCAATTTCGACCAAGAAACTAATGCGTAAAGTAATTTGTCGTAAACGTGTTTGTTCGCTCGATAAACCACCCCAAGTTGGACTCGGATTAAAACTCGTCAAAATGGGAAAGACAGGAAGCAGTGGTCTGTTTGTTGAAGGACTCGATTATTTGATTCCATTAACTGCTGTCCAACGTGGCGTTCAGCGTAAGCGGGCTATAAAACAAACTGGAAAAGGCAAGAAGAGACGCAGTCCAAAACAGTCTTCTGACGCAGCTAAACCAGCTCCACCCAGACGCTGTTCAAAACGAAAGACAAAGGCAAAGGCTCCCAAAAAGAAGTCCAAGGCAAAGAAATCAACAAAGGGAAAGAAAAAATCCAGCAACTAAGATGGATTCAGAAATTTTTGAGGGTTCTTCTCCTTCGGTTCGTGCGGCACTTGACTTATTCACACTTCCTCCAAGTGATGTTTCCGTTCTTAATTCTGACTACACGATGTTCTATCCTCTTAGTAACTTTCGAGATAATATGATTCCTTTGCAGTTCACAATAAACTCCTCTACAACCCATCATATTGATTTGAATTCATCATTTCTCTATTTAAAATTAAGAATTGTGAAAGCCGATGGTGAAAACTTGACTTCTGCAGACGTCGTTGGCCCATCCGAGAACTTCTTTGCGAGCCTATTTAGTGATGTCGAAGTCCTCATGAATGGTGTCCAAGTATCCAGATCTACCGGATTCTATTCATACAGACACCACATTGTCGATCTATTATCATTTGGCTCAGGGGCCAAAGCTTCAAATCTGAGCGTTCAATTATTTACTCCAGACACCGTTCCAGATTCATTTGGAACCGAAAACAAAGGTTTTATTGCCAGAAAAGCATTTGCCAACCTCAGTGCTTCGTTTGAGGTTTTGGGAAGGATATCGGAAAGTATTTTCCAGCAAAATAGGTTTATTCCTCCAAACGTGGAGATCAAACTTTCCTTACGACGAAACTCACCAGAGTTTGCATTAGTTGGAGCTGATACAAAGACAGTCCCATTTCCTTACAAGATAGCTTACGATGAAGTGGCATTCTACTGCAAACGCCATTTAGTAAATCCATTTATCGTCGCCCAGCACCAGAAGCTGTTGTCATCCGGCAAGCGCTTTCAGTTTCCTATGAGGACACATGAAGTCAAGACCTTCGTAGTAGCTAAGGACGCTCAGTCTGTTATTTCGGAAACAATATTTAGTGGAAATCTTCCCGAGTTCTTGGTTGTGACATTTGTAAATGCAAAAGCTTTGATGGGTTCTATTGCTCATAGTTGCTTTAATCTCCAACACTTTAATCTTCAATCTGCAATTCTGTCGGTGGATGGAGATTCTTCTATATACAGAAATCTAACCTTTGACACCAGCAAAAAATTAGGGCTATTAGGTTACAATACTTTGTTTACGGCTCTGCCACATTTAGATACAGGCAACGATATAACACGCGATCAATTTTTCAATGGTAAATTCGTTTTGGTATTTGATTTAATGCCAGCAAATGGTGGAAATCGATTCCAAATTAAGAAGCAAGGTCAAATTAAATTGGAGCTACAGTTCCGGAACCCAGTTACTGACGTTATTAATTGTATTTGCGTCGCGCAATTTCAGAGTTTGCTCCAACTTGATTTACATAGAAACGTATTCACAGACACTGTAGTAAACTTTTAAATGGATTCAACAACCCTGAAATGCTGTCTTTTAAAATTAAAAAAATCAAAAAAAGTCAAGAGCTTTTTCGTAATTGCAGCCGATGAAATGGACCAATTACGATTTGATAATCTTCCGGCAGCAATTATTCAAAACACGGACAAGGCAGACATGCCAGGGCAACATTGGATTAGCTATCTAATCTATCTTCGATGTAAAAAGATTCGTGTAGAATATATGGATAGTTACGGTACATATGACCCAACTGCTTATGGAATTCATTTTCCCTTAAAGATTAATTTAAGATCAACAAAAATTGTACAGCCGGACAACGCGTCTACCTGTGGCTTATTTTGTTTATACATGTTGTTTAACAGAAGTTTAGGTTTTACTTTTAAATGTATACTTTCACGGTTTGGAAACAACTTGCAGAAAAATGATCAAGAAGTTATAAAATTCTACAAAAATTTGAATAAGATTAGGCGTGTTGGATCTAGTAAAGGTCAAACTTGTTGTACAAGATTAGCTAGTAGGTTTTAGTTAGTTTGTTCTCGGTTTTGTAAATATTAGAATAAATACGTAAGTTGCGGACTAGAAATACTTTAGTTTTATTTCATCACTCAGATCAAACAGATCTCTGATATTCACTGCTTCAAGATGAATCGTTTAACTCTTGCGATTATGACTACAGTTTTTGTGGCATCATATGCTCGTAATTTCACCATCATTGAACAGCTTTGCCGAAACTGCACTGATGGAACAGGAAATGGATTTTACAAACTTGTTTGGAAACTTAGGGACCCAGCTCAGTACGTCTGTCAGTCAGAACCTTCTCACCCATTCCAAAATGAAGTTCTGGGAGAACGGATTTGCAAACCAATTGACTGTTTGGGAATTGAAGATCGTTTACTTGTAAGATCAATTCAACCATTTGATCAGTGTAATGAAAGTGTATGCATTTGCTCAAATACTTATCACACTGTTCAGATTTTTAAAGATATCATGGATATTATTCTCATAATTTGTATAATTACGATATTTTTCGACCGTGGAGGCTGGCAGAAAATGATTCAAATGATTAGAAAACGAAAAACAGTTCCACAAGAAATTATTAGCGAATACTGCAGCGCAACTTTAGAAAATAATCGGTCATTCGGTCCAAATCCTTACCCAGATGGGGGGTATGACGAAACTGATTCAAATTCATTGTACGGAACTCCTTCCGAATCTTTGGATGGGTTCCATGATTCTCATAAGTCTAATGTAAAACGTTGAGTAATATTTAGGGTGTACATATTTGTTAATAGTTTTTATTTGTGTTGTTTCTTTTTTTAATTTTGGAATTGTAAATACCAATTAAGATTTTAATTGTATATACCTTTATTTTTTGTTTGGAGACTAGCTCCTCCCGTCACCTCTCACCAAAAAACTCAAGAAATCACCAGAAACGAGAGGCCGGCGGGACTCACTTGGAACTGCATTTTTGTATTTTTGAAACCAAAAATGCAATTCCCAGTGAACCCAACCGGCTGTTATTGCAACAATTCAACTAATCTCTTCAAAACTGCATCTAGACTTGTACGAGAACCCAAAGGTCTGAATATTTAGGGTTTGACCTTTGACATTCCCTAGGAGGTAATGCACAATGTCAAAATGAAAACTGCGGGGGGCATGGGGGAGGTGTGGAGGAGGCAAGCGCTGGGGGCAAGGGGAGCGGCCTAGGGGCAAGCGCTGGGGCAGGGGGGAGGGGCTTATTTTAATTTATTCATATTTGTCCCCATAGTGGTCCTTTACCCTCTACTCACTTAATTAGTTCGAATAAAATCAGAACGAAAAGGAAATCGTCCTGGATTTAAATTTAAAAAATAAACCGTTGCAAACGCACATCGTAAAAGGGTGAAACCTCAAGAACAACACGTCAAAAATGTTTAACGTCGTTGCCTTACACGTTAGAGACATTTTATTGAAGAATCTCACGTTTCCCCAACCATAGAGTGAAATTCTATACATCGTTTAAGAGCACTTGACAGTAGCTTTCCAACCATGTATTACATATGTGAAGTTGTAATTTCAAAAAATGATGACCTTTGACCGCACCCCCATGACCTTTGACCTACATGACCCACGAACGAACTCAACCTCCGCAGGAAGGTCATAAATGGGTTTCCGAAAAAAGAATTTCGAAATATTTAACCGTTCGAGAGTTAGAGCACGAACGGACGGACGGACGGACGGACAGACGGACGGACGGACAGACGGACGGACGGTCAGAGTAAAGCCATTAAAGGGTTTCACCCTTTAATAAGGGTCCTATTATGTACATATGTATAAGGGTCGATTTACTGACCTTGAATTCCATTTCCAGGGCAGACACGAGCTTATCTTTGAATGCATGAGCCGGGTGCCAGGAATCTAACTTGACCCCCGGAATGGTCCTCTCGATCTTTATGAAAAGATAGGAACTCCCTTCGATAACCACGCTCCGTAAATCTACAAAAACCAGTGGTGGTTTTTGAATTTTAAGAACAATGATTTGAATACCTATCGCTAATTTTAACGCAAGCGATGATCTTACTTTGGAAGCTGGATAGGAGCCTTCGGACGGCGTCCTCACACTCCGGCACGTGCATCCACAAACTGTCCGTTTTGATCCAGAGCCTCCGAAGTCCGATTAAATTCTTGAGTTCATGAAGGACTTGGATGATGAAGAAAGGCTCATTTTCCTGCAGCCCAATTGTGAGTGACTGAAGATTGGGATACGATCGGACAATATCTTTAACTTCGGACATGAGTCGGAAACAGCATGGTATTCCAAGTGACATGAGTTCAGGATTTAGAATCGGAACAAAACCCGGTTCCTTCCGCTTGATGGACATCATATTTGGTAAAAACTTGAATGCCTGGGAGCCTGGCCGGTCGTCCATGTCGCAGTGACGAAGGTGAGGAAATCGGGACAAGGGGTCCAGCTCATAAAATGACCAAACTCGAAGACATTGGTTCACAAAGACGGTCAAACGGGGCATGAGGGGTATCATGTCCTCAAAAATATAAATCCCAGAAATATCGGCAGTCGCCGGACCCAGAATCAACTCCTCCAGAGAATGGCTTACGTTCTCTAAAACGGTCCGCAGGGCCAACATAGCTGCGGGGTCATATCCCTCCTCGTCGGTGGTTACGGTCTGGTAGGGACCAAGTCCCAGGACCCGGAGACCCGTGAACTTCAATGTCGAGAGTTGAACAAGAATTTGGACGGTGATTTTGTGGAGATGGAAGTCCAAAACCTGGAGCCGAGTCAAGGGTTCACTACAGTTTTGCAGGAGGAACTGGATCCCTTCGGTCCCCTGTATAAGTCCGCCCTTGATTGTGAGGGCATCGAGGCTGGGTGCCAGTATCAGAACGAAGTGGGCAATTATCCCGATCCGGTGGGGGTCCACATTGGCTTGGAAATACTCATTTGAGCTCAGGGATAGGCTCGTCAAGCCGGAGAAATGACCGCTTTTGCTGGGTTTGAGGTCCAGATTTGGAATTGCATCTGCGGCATTAAGTCGAGGGCATGGGAGTTGGAGTTCCTTTAAGGAAGGACACCATTCCAGGAGCAGAGTCTCGATGTCCTGCAAACTCATAGTTTGGGCATCGAAATAACTGCTGTTACGCAGAGTTAAAGTGCGGAACGTCTGCCCGTATTTCGCCATCCAGTCTCGGAATAGAGGCGAATTCAACAGGTTCAGGGAGTGGATGTCGACGTTCAGAAATCCCGTTGGGGTCACATTTGTCGGATCGAGGGGAAAGGCGGAAGTCAGGCTATTAACCAATATGTCCTGATTTTTATTCTTGGTCTGGATATGGAGTTTCGAGGTTTTGAGGTATTCTGGCAGGATGAACTGCTCCCACTTTTGGCACACGGCCCGACCGGATTTCAGGCTGGGGAAGTCCATGAACTTTACCACGTTCTTCAGAATCTGAAGTTATTGTTATTAAGGAGCTTTAATTTGTATTGTAAAAATAGATCTAGCATGATTAGAGGTCAAATCTTCACCAGTAGATATAAAGCATTAGTATGAAGTGTATGAACCCGAAGAAACGAACCTGATCGATCAAAAGCGGAGGGAGTCTTTTCACATTTTCTACGACTTGTGGCTCGGAAACGGAGGGATCCGGTCCGTTCATCTCCAGCTTATGGCTTCTTAACTTCATGTTTTTTCTGGAACTTAATTTTTGACGTATCGTTTTTTTTTTCAAAACCAAGATTTGCAAAAGAGGTCGAAGTCGAAATACAAGCAAGGCCAGGTAAAGTTGAACTTTATTTCTATCTGCCTTGAAATACAAGTACGGGGATCAATTTTGTTGTAGAATGAAGTCAAGATGCCTTGACGACGCTGATCTCAATTTCGGACCGCAGCGTTGTTGGTGAACTTCGGAACACCGCCGTTCCAGCGCCCACAAGCAATCTTACTCAATTCACGCACCTTGTTCAATAACCACCTCTTTGCAAATCTTGGCTTTGACAATACGAAGGCTTACGTTGAAGATGTCAGATCCAAATCCCTCAGTTTCTGAGCAAATAGTCGGCGAGAAGGTGGAATTTAAACCCCATCCGCTTCTGATCGACCAGGTTTGTTTCTTCAAATCCTTACCCACGCATTGCATTTACCAATCGCTTGTGAAATTATCAATATTGACATCTAAGCATACAAGATTCATTGTCACAATATAATGCATTGGATATCTTCAGATTATGCAGACAGTGGCAAAGCGTTTGGACTTTTGCAGCCTAAAATCCGGTCGGTCCGTCTGCCAAAAGTGGGAGCAGTTCATCCTGCCAGAATTCCTCAAAACGACGACACTTCATCTCCGACCAACTGTTTTAAATCTGGATACATATGCAAATATAATAACTTCCGTCTTCCCCCTCGATCCGAAAAACGTGACCCCAACGGGATTTCAGAACATCCAAATCCGCTCCGTGCAGTTGTTAAATATACCGACGTTCCGCAACTGGATGGCAGAATACGGACACACCTTCCTCAGTTTAACTGTAGGGGACAGTTGTGTTTTCGATTTCGAAAGTATCAGCTTGAAGGACATCGAGACTCTGCTCCTGGATTGGTGTCCAGCCTTAAAGGAACTCCAACTTGCATCCCCTCGGCTCAATTCCGCCGATGCAGTTCCAAATCTGGACCTCAAACCAACGGAAACGGGCAAACATTCCAGTTTGACAAGCTTATCCCTCGCCTCACAAACCTATTTAAGTTTAACTAACGACGCGCACGAGGCGGGGATAATTGCCCGCTACGTTATGCAGTTAGCACCAAGCCTCGGGGTCCTCGCCATGAACGGTGGTTTCGAACCGAAGACGCTAGGAATCCAGTTTCTTCTGCAAAACAGTATTGAGCCCTTGACTCGTCTCCGGACAATGGACTTGCACCTCGAGCAACTCACCGTCCCCAATCTTGTGGCACTGTCGGGAGTGAAGTTCATGGGTCTACAGGTCCTGGGACTCGGTCCCTACCAAACCGTAACCACCGAAGAGGGACCTGACCCAGTGGCTATGTTGGCCCTAAGGACCGTGTTAGAGAATGTGAGCCATTCTCTGGAAGAGTTGATTCTGGGTGAACCGATGCATGTCCCGATTGCTCGGATTTTTATTTTTGAGGAAATGATCCCCCTCATGCCCCGTTTGACCGTCTTTGTGATCCAATGTATTCGAGTTTGGGCATTCCAGGATGTGAACCCCTTGTCCCTATTTCCTCACCTTCGTCACTTCGACATGGACGACGGGCTAGGCTCCCTCGAAAGTATGATGTCTTTACCAAATTGGATGTCCATAAAGCCGGAGGAACCGATTCTAAATCCTGAACTCATGTCACTTGGAATACCATGTTGTTTCCGATTCATACAAGAAGTTAAAGATATTGTGCGATCTTATCCCAATCTTCAGTCACTCACGATGGGCCTACAGGTACATCCTTTGTTCATCCTCCAAGTCCTTCAGGAACTGACCAATTTGCACGGACTTCGGCGGCTTTGGATCAAGACGGAATGTCTGTGGATGCACAAGCGTGAGGACGCGGTCCGAAATGCTCTCTCCAACTTACAACGTAACATGATTCGTCAAAATTATCCTCCTAAATGATACTCTTAAAATGCCTAAACATCGCTGCTTTTGTAGAATTGAGGAGCGTGGTTATCGAAGGGACTACCTATCTATTTATGAAAATCGAAAGGACCATTCCGGGGGTCAAGCTTGGTTCCTGGTATCCGGCTTATGCATTCAAAGGTCATCTCGTGCCTGTTCTCTTAGCGGAATTCAAGGTCAGTTGCGGTTGCACATAGGACTTGAAAGACCCTATTTTTACCATCTTTAAGCGCAAGAATAAGAAAATTAGACCATTTCAGGGAAAACCAAGAGATTTGTTAAAAATGCTCCCATTTTTCTGATTTCCGGAAAAATTTCCCTGCAACGTATTTGGGGGATTGCCGATTTTTTTTTGTGTTTGAAACCTCAGTGCTTTCCTTAATTCGGTCGTTTGTAGCCAAACAGGGTTTTTATTCCAACTTATTAAAGAGGTGAAACCTCTTTATTAAAAACGTTTTGTGTCCGTCCGTCCGTCCGTCCGTCCGTCCGTCCGTCCGTCCGTCCGTCCGTCCGTCCGTCCGTCCGTCCGCATGCCCGACGATAACTCGCGAACGGTTTAACTTTTTCGAATTTTTCTTTCGGATATATGCTTCTACTATGCATACGCAGGGGGAGTTCGAAGTTGGGCGAAATCGACCACACCCCCTGGGTTTTGCCCATCTACCCCAATACTAAAAAAACCACCACCGTGTATACACTACATAGTACTAAATGCACCTATAGATTATATGCTATATATGCTTCCTGTCATATTAAAAATATAAAAATATACATATATCGTGTACAAATGTACCCATATATGGGATCACCCCGACTCACCCCGGGGCGCGCCCCGGGGCGCAATTTGGGGCGAATTGAGATTCCAACGCTATTATGTAGCCAAGTACTGGGGAAGCTAATATACGTATACGAGATCACCCCTACTCACCCCGGGGCGCGCCCCGGGGCGCAATTTGGGGCGAATTGAGATTCCAACGCTATATTGTAGCCAAGTACTGGGGAAGCTTATATACGTATACGAGATCACCCCTACTCACCCCGGGGCGCGCCCCGGGGCTCAATTTAGGGCGAATTGAGATTCCAACGCTATATTGTAGCCAAGTACTGGGGAAGCCTATATACGTATACGAGATCACCCCTACTCACCCCGGGGCACCCCCCGGGGCGCAGTTTAGGGCAAATTGAGATTCCAACGTTATTATGTAGCCAAGTACTGGGGAAGCTAATATACGTATACGAGATCACCCCTACTCACCCCGGGGCGCAATTTGGGGCGAATTGAGATTCCAACGCTATATTGTAGCCAAGTACTGGGGAAGCTAATATACGTATACGCGATCACCCCTACTCACCCCGGGGCGCGCCCCGGGGCGCAATTTGGGGCGAATTGAGATTCCAACGCTATATTGTATCCAAGTACTGGGGAAGCTTATATACGTATATGAGATCACAACGGGGCGCACCTCGTGGCGCAATTTAGGGCGAATTGAGATTCCAGCGCTATATTGTAGCCAAGTACTGGGGAAGCCTATATACGTATACGAGATCACCCCTACTCACCCCGGGGCGCGCCCCGGGGCGCAATTTGGGGCGAATTGAGATTCCAACGCTATATTGTAGCCAAGTACTGGGGAAGCTTATATACGTATACGAGATCACCCCTACTCACCCCGGGGCGCGCCCCGGGGCGCAATTTGGGGCGAATTGAGATTCCAACGCTATATTGTAGCCAAGTACTGGGGAAGCTTATATACGTATACGAGATCACCCCTACTCACCCCGGGGCGCAATTTGGGGCGAATTGAGATTCCAGCGCTATATTGTAGCCAAGTACTGGGGAAGCCTATATACGTATACGAGATCACCCCTACTCACCCCGGGGCGCAATTTGGGGCGAATTGAGATTCCAACGCTATATTGTAGCCAAGTACTGGGGAAGCTAATATACGTATACGAGATCACCCCTACTCACCCCGGGGCGCGCCCCGGGGCGCAATTTGGGGCGAATTGAGATTCCAACGCTATATTGTAGCCAAGAACTGGGGAAGCTTATATACGTATACGAGATCACCCCTACTCACCCCGGGGCGCGCCCCGGGGCGCAATTTGGGGCGAATTGAGATTCCAACGCTATATTGTAGCCAAGTACTGGGGAAGCTTATATACGTATACTAGATCACCCCTACTCACCCCGGGGCGCAATTTGGGGCGAATTGAGATTCCAACGCTATATTGTAGCCAAGTACTGGGGAAGCTAATATACGTATACGCGATCACCCCTACTCACCCCGGGGCGCGCCCCGGGGCGCAATTTGGGGCGAATTGAGATTCCAACGCTATATTGTATCCAAGTACTGGGGAAGCTTATATACGTATATGAGATCACAACGGGGCGCACCTCGTGGCGCAATTTAGGGCGAATTGAGATTCCAGCGCTATATTGTAGCCAAGTACTGGGGAAGCCTATATACGTATACGAGATCACCCCTACTCACCCCGGGGCGCGCCCCGGGGCGCAATTTGGGGCGAATTGAGATTCCAACGCTATATTGTAGCCAAGTACTGGGGAAGCTAATATACGTATACGAGATCACCCCTACTCACCCCGGGGCACGCCCCGGGGCGCAATTTGGGGCGAATTGAGATTCCAACGCTATTATGTAGCCAAGTACTGGGGAAGCTAATATACGTATACGAGATCACCCCTACTCACCCCGGGGCGCGCCCCGGGGCGCAATTTGGGGCGAATTGAGATTCCAACGCTATATTGTAGCCAAGTACTGGGGAAGCTAATATACGTATACGAGATTATCCCTACTCACCCCGGGGCGCGCCCCGGGGCGCAATTTGGGGCGAATTGAGATTCCAACGCTATATTGTACCCAAGTACTGGGGAAGCTTATATACGTATATGAGATCACAACGGGGCACACCTCGTGGCGCAATTTAGGGCGAATTGAGATTCCAGCGCTATATTGTAGCCAAGTACTGGGGAAGCTAATATACGTATACGAGATCACCCCTACTCACCCCGGGGCGCGCCCCGGGGCGCAATTTGGGGCGAATTGAGATTCCAACGCTATATTGTAGCCAAGTACTGGGGAAGCTTATATACGTATACTAGATCACCCCTACTCACCCCGGGGCGCGCCCCGGGGCGCAATTTAGGGCGAATTGAGATTCCAACGCTATATTGTACCCAAGTACTGGGGAAGCTTATATACGTATATGAGATCACAACGGGGCACACCTCGTGGCGCAATTTAGGGCGAATTGAGATTCCAGCGCTATATTGTAGCCAAGTACTAGGGAAGCCTATATACGTATACGAGATTACCCCTACTCACCCCGGGGCGCAATTTGGGGCGAATTGAGATTCCAACGCTATATTGTAGCCAAGTACTGTGGAAGCTTATATACGTATACGCGATCACCCCTACTCAACCCGGGGCACAATTTTGGGCGAATTGAGATTCCACCGCTATATTGTAGCCATGCACCGTGGAAGCTTATATACGTATACGAGATCACCCCTACTCACCCCGGGGCGCGCCCCGAGGCAAAATTTTGGGCGAATTGAGATTCAACCGCTATAATATAGCCAAGTACTGTGGAAGCTTGTACACGTCCCTCCCTCACCCCAAGGCGCGATTCGGGGCGAATTGAGATTCCAACTCTATATTGTACAACTGAAAGCTAACGTGTACAACTTGACTTTAACGGGTACAACTTAAATTTAACGTGTACAACTTGAAGTTAACGTGTACGCCTTGAATTGAACGTGTAGAACTTGAAGTTAACGTATGCAAAGTAAACAAGTTAACGTGTACAAAGTTAACAAGTTAACGTTTGCAAAGTTAATAAGTTAACGTGTACAAAGTTAACAAGTTAACGTGTACAAAGTTGTACAACGTGTACAAAGTTAACGTGTACAACGTGAAGTTAAAGTTGGTGTAAATGTTAAGTGTTTCGGATGGGTTTCACCTCTTTGCTTATGTGCGTTTGCAACGGTTTATTAATAATCGATATGCTATACAAATGTAGTAATTAATAAATTACAGATCGGAGAATTTCAACTTCGCTACTTGAAGGCCAAAGTTAAGGAAACTGCGATGTTGCCCTTCTGCTGTATGATTTAATGACAACTAAACCAAGGACTAACGCATTACCGACGTCACCCGTTCTGTAATCTACTATTGTATTTAACAAAGATTTCGAAAATATACACTACAACAGGTGACAGGGGGATTGCTTTGCTGTAAACGAACAATGAACGCAGATATAAACTCAATAATCTTGTGAATTTTCTGAAATAAAAATGATGGCCTTGCAATTTAAATACTTAAGTATAATCTTACAATGGAACTGTTTTACGTGCAAATATTTCAAACCTCATTTTCATCACAATTCGTTGAAATTGAGTGGAGAAATCCCAATTTTCAATAAAATGAAATACCCTTCAAAATTTTTGCTACTAAATCTAGAATTGGAACAAAAAATCGATTTAAAATGCTTGGATTCCAACTGTTAAAACCGAAAAACTTACTATGGACACTATTTGGGTGTCAAACGAGTTAAGGGCTGTAATCTTGCAAATATACTAATTCGACCATGCTGAATAGGAAAATCATAATTTTAGCTCTGTCAATTGAGGTTTAGTTGGTCAAAAGTAGGTGGGAAGGTCATTTTTAAAGCGGATGGGTTCTTTTCACATTTTCTACGACTTGTGGCTCGGAAACGGAGGGATCCGGGTCGGACATCTTCAACTTATAAGATTTGCAAAAGAGGTCGAAATACAAGCAAGGCAGGTAAAGTTGAGATTTATTTCTATCTGCCTTGAAATACAAGTACGTGGATCGATTTTGCTGTAGAATGAACTCAAGATGCCTTGACGACGCTGATCTCAATTTCGGACCGCAGCGTTGTTGGTGAATTTCGGAACATCGCCGTTCCAGCGCCCGCAAGTAATCTTACTCAATTCACGCACCTTGTTCAATAACGACCTCTTTACAAATCTTGGCTTGGACAATACGAAGGCTAACGTTGAAGATGTCAGATCCAAATCCCCCAGTTTCTGAGCAGATCGTCGGCGAGAAGGTGGAATTTAAACCCCATCCGCTTCTGATCGACCAGGTTTGTTTCTTCGAATCCTTGCCCACGCATTGCATTTACCAATCGCTTGTGAAATGATCAATATTGATTCTTATACATACAAGATTCATTGTCACAATATGATACATTGGATGCTGATAAAATCTACTTCAGATTCTGCAGACAGTGGCAAAGCGATTGGACTTTTGCAGCCTGAAATCCGGTCGGGCCGTCTGCCAAAAGTGGGAGCAGTTCATCCTGCCAGAATTCCTCAAAACCACGACACTTCATCTCCGATCCATTGTTCTAGATCTGGATGAATTTGAAAATACAATAACTTCCGTCTTCCCCCTCGATCCGAAAAATGTGACCCCAACAGGATTCCACAATATTGAAATCCGCTACGTGACGTTGTTTAATTCCCCGACGTTCCGCAACTGGATGGCAGAATACGGACACACCTTCCTCACTTTAACTCTAGGGAACAGTCGTGTTTTCGATTTCGAAAGTATCAGCTTGAAGGACATCCAGACTCTGCTCCTGGATTGGTGTCCAGCCTTAAAGGAACTCCAACTTCCATGCCCTCGACTCAATTCCGCCGATGCAGTTCCAAATCTGGACCTCAAACCAATGGAAACGGGCAAATATTCCAGTTTGATAAGCTTATCCCTCGCCTCAGAAGCCTATTACGGTTTACCTAACGACGCGCAGGAGGCGGGGATAATTGCCCGCTACGTTCTGCAGTTAGCACCAAGCCTTGAGGTCCTCGCAATGAACGGCGGTTACACACCAAAGACAGTAGGAATCCAGTTCCTTCTGCAACCCAGTATTGAGCCCTTGACTCGTCTCCGAACAATGGACTTGCACCTCGAGCTACTCACCCTCGCCAATCTTGTGTCCCTGTCGAGAGTGAAGTTCACGGGTCTCCGGGTCCTGGGACTCGGTCCCTACGAAACCGTAACCACCGAAGATGGACATGACCCCGGAGCTATGTTGGCCCTGAGGACCGTTTTAGAGAATGTGAGCCATTCTTTGGAAGAGTTGATTCTGGGCTCACCGAAGTATGTCCATACTGATCGGATTCTTATTTTTGAGGAAATGATACCCCTCATGCCCCGTTTGACCGTCTTTGTGAACCAATGTTTTCGAGTTTGGGCATTCCAGGAAGTGAACCCCTTGTCGGCCTTGTCCCGATTTCCTCACCTTCGTCACTGCGACATGGACGACGGGATAAACTTCTACCCATTCATCTTTTTATTAAATTGGATGTCCATAAAGCCGGAGGAACCGGGTTTTGTTCCGATTCTAAATCCTGAACTCCTGTCACTTTCAATACCAGTCCGTTTCCGACTCATACCCGAAGTTAAAGAAATTGTCCGATCTTTTCCCAATCTTCAGTCACTCACAATTGGCCTAGGGGAAGAGCCTTTGTTCATCCTCCAAGCCCTTCATGAACTGACCAATTTACATGGACTTCGGAGGCTCTGGATCAAGACGAAATGTCCCTGGATGCACAAGCATGAGGACGCGGTCCGAAATGCTCTCTCCAACTTACAACGTAACATGAATCGTCAAAATTATCCTCCTAAATTAATTAATTCTTAAAATGCTTAAACATCGTTGCTTTTGCAGAATTGAGGAGCGTGGTTATCGAAGGGCCTACCTATCTGTTTATGAAAATCGAAAGAACCATTCCGGGGGTCAAGCTTGGTTCCTGGTATCCGGCTCATGCTTTCAAAGATCATCTCATGTCTGTCCTCAAAACGGAATTCAAGGTCAGTAGCGCTTGGAAATAGGACTTGAAAATCCGTATTTTTACCATCTTTAAGCGAAACAATAGGAAAATTAGACCATTTCAGGGAAAGTCAAAGAGATTTATTAAAAATGCTCTCATTTTTTTCTGATTCTCTGAAACATTCATCGTATCGGATTGCCGTTTTTTTTTGTGTTTGAAACCTCAGTGCTTTCCTAACTTCCGTCGTTTGTATCCAAATAACGTTTTTATTCCAACTTATTACTAATTGACATGCTATATAAATGTAGTAATTAATAAATTACAGATCGGAGAATTTCAGCTTCGCTACTTGAAGGAGAAAGTTGAGGAGGCTACGATGTTGCCCTTCTGCATGATTTAATGACAACTAAACCAAGGACTAACGCCCTACCGACTTCACCCGTTCTAAAATCTACTATTGGATTTAACAAACATTTCGAAAATATACACTACAACAGATGACAGCAGATAATGAACGCCTATATCAACTCAATAATCTTGTGAATTTTCTGAAATAAAAATGATGGCCTTGCAATAAATACTTGTTTTACGTGTAAATATTCAAAACCTCATGTAGCCAACTCCCCAACATCATTTTTTTTAACGCAACACTTTTGCGAAGCATTTTTGGACTTTTATTTAGTTTCAGGTTTAACGAAATTAATGTTCTTTGAAAAATGATTCAGTTTGATCTTGTTTTTTGTTGGGTTTTCATGTTTCATATGTGGACTTATTTAGGAGTGTAGCTCATAAAATCATAAGTTCCATTAGAACCCGGCATATGAACCAGTCATACCTGTTCAGTAGCTAAAACTGGAGTACATAATGTGCCCCGAAATTCGGAGGAAGCTCTAGTCTTTGTCCAGTATTCAAAGGGAACAGAGTGCCCGACTTTACTCTACATTATATTATTCTTGTCCGTGTCCGTGTATTGAAAAAATTAGCCGGTTCTAGACTAGTTTTAATAGTTGACCAATAGTTTAATAATTAACTAATCAACCTCAACCAGTTTATAAGGACTTGTAAAATGAGCTGGCTTTTGTACAGGATTGAGATTTTTCGGATGAACCGACATGAATCTATAAAAACATAAAAACCCATATGGAGTCAGTGTAAAGAACGGGTTTCGAATTTCGATTTTAATTGAAGTTCGTAATTTCTGTTTAAAAATGCCGTCTTCGAAAGGGTTGCATCCGAGTAGGTCGTTCAAGTTGAAGGATCCGGTATTTAACAGACATCACCGGGCACCACCAATTCATTCCTTACTTAATTCCTCAGGTGAGTTAATTACAGATAAACAATGGCGTAGAACTGCTTATCTTTTTAAGTCCCCACCCCGAAATATATCCCCAGTCATTAGGATACGATAAGCTACCTTCGAAACAGACAACTCCAACGAACAGGATAATCTAATTCTGTTACAAACGTCTGAAAAATCAATTTAATTGAAATTTTTAACAAAAACTAAGATTTGTAATTGTACAGAATAATGTTTGGAGATATGAATTTCCTGGAAATAAAATGTATTTTCAAGAATAGGGTCAGAAACAAGTCATCCTTAAAACACCAGGAATAGGAATAGTAATCCCACCCCGAAATACAGCCCCATATTTTGAGATTTAGGGAATTAAATGGCTTGTAACTTTGACCCTAAATAGGGATTTTGACCCTTCGGGGCTGTCGATTTGGGTAAATTATTGGTGTGCCAATCCTTAGTTCCCAACTCCATTTGTATGAATGAAAATATTGAAAGCGTAACTGGAATCAATCAGTCATTGAGACAGGTGAATAATACGTCGGGTCGCTTTCTCGATTCATTCACATCTCAATTAGAGGAATGACGAGAACGAATCAAAATGGACCGTTCATAACCCGAGGGACCCATACTCCTAAATTTTATGCCTGAAAATGACTTAAATGCTAACTTGTCTTTGAAAGTGTTTTTTAACTTTTTATAAAATGGTAATCATCTTGGATTTAATAATAATGCCACGTCTTGTTCAAAATAAGTCCCCAGGGGTGCTTATTCTTGCAAGCCTCTTTCTTGTATTTATTTCGGTGTGTATTTATTAACCAACCCCGATGGTTCTAAATATTCTAAAATACTAAAGATTTTGTAACCCCAAGTTAGAGCTTTTCGTCTGAGGTAAATATGTACGCTGTGAACCAACCGTTGGTAAGGAATTGTCCATATTTATTTCAGAGATGATTGATTCATTTAGGATCAGTTTTTCAGGGTCAGATTCAATCAAGATAATAGCTGTCAAATCCGATGTTACCACGCATATTTGTAAGGTTACAACAACCCACCTCAGGTCAGAATAAACGTATCGAGAGAATGCATGGCTTCAAAAAACATTTCCATTGCATAACCAGAATTAAGTAAAAGTAACAGTATTTGATTGACCCTGTACTTGTCGACTTTTCCGATGGTTTAAAAAAATGAGTCCTCCCGAAATAAGTCCCCAATGTAGCAGTTAAGGATATTATATTCTCTGCATATCATGATTAAATGAATAAGGCTTCTAAACGGTGACCACGAACCATTGGGCAGGGACTCAAAACATATTGGAAAAGTGGATGATTTTGCAAAAATACTAAAAACAACTCATTGGATGCCTCTAAATAACTCCCCATTTCCTTAGTTTTAAAACAGAGTCCCCCAGGGTACTTAAATAGGTATTTAGAGTAATCCTCGACAATCAAATCGAAACTGATCGACATGGGAATTGATTGTACCTACTATTTCAGGTGACAGTACGGGTGGAAGTAGCGAAGCTTCATCAATCGACGACAGTTCCTATTCCTCATCGACGGGGTTCGTAGACGAAGTATTAGGTCGAAAGTTGTCGAAATCTTGGATCCCTCCTCAAACGGATCGACCGAAACGTCGACAATCTCTCTCTTCAATTTCTTCCCTCTCCGATGTCGAAAATAATTCAGAGTCGGAGGAGGGTCAGGTCAAGGGTCAAAGGTCAAACTTGACCAAGAATGGCCCTCTCGCTTCCAGCAATAACAGTTTGGAATGTTGTTCAATAAGCCCATACGAGGTGGTCCTAAAGGCGATGGAAAGTGATCCGAAATGGAGGTCGGAACGAAATCAGGGTCGCATGGTCGGCATGTACAAAATTTGTGGCGAAATCGGGTCTGGAAATTTCGCGAAAGTCAGGCTTGGGATTCATCAACTTACAAGAGGTTAGTTTCGAACGTAATTTTAAACCTTTAATTTTAAGTTACTAAAACAGAGTACATAAATTCCTCTAATTGTAATTTAAAGTCACTCGGCTCAGAATACAAATTGCACTTTTGTGGTCAATTCTACAGGTCTTAAAAGCAGTAAAAATCGAAAAATTAGCTGCCTTAATTGATGAGTTTTAAAGCTCAAAAATTGACTAACAATTTGCACGCAATTAGAAACATCGAAATCTTATGACAAATGAAATGCACCAAAAAATGGAAAAATATATATTCGACCTAATTTCCACGGTTTTTTTAACACAGAACTACTTAAATTCCTTTAGCATTTATTAATTTATCAATTGACGCAAATCTAGTTAATTGGTTTGATAGACAAGGTGAAAGGAAAAGGAGTTCAAGGCATCCATTCACAGTTCTAGAATCAAAGTTACATAAATAGATTCGAGGTTTAATATTAGCAAAAATAAATTTCTACAATTTATTACAATAGCACCCTTTCCTCCTTTAATCAACGGAAAGATTCGATTAGGATCAGGAAAGTTTAGGAAAACAAGTCCGCTATTATAAGACTCTTTCCACAAGCTATAAAAACAATTCAACTTTTAAAGCGAATCGAGATATCAAATCATTCGTGTAATGCTATGTCGTAGGTCAAAATAACGAAAACATTCATCAGGGTCAGGAATAGCCTTTAAACTTGATAATGACAGCGGTTTTAAATCAAGATAAGTGAAATTATTCTTGAGAGTTTCCACAAATAAGCAACTTTTGGCATGGGTAAACTCTCAATTCAATTAAACACTTTGAAACTTAAGTTTAGAAGTTATGAGAGCTAAAAAATGAGCATTAAGTCAAAAAATGCGTTTCAATGACTTTCTTCAGATTTTTTTGACTAGTTAAAAAGTCCTTCTGCTAGTTGACTCACCGGGTAAAAGCTCGTTTCGTCAATATGCATAGCAAAATATATAGAGAGGACGAAATGACTTTTACCCGGCGAGTCAAGAAGCACCGGGACTATAAGTTACTGAAATAAACCCGTAGAACAACTAACATCAACATAATCCAGAAGCTTATTCCGACGGTTTGATTACAGTTCCAATGGAAACTTATGGACGATCCCTGTAATATACGGGGTGCTCCGGAGTCAATTGTGTAACAGTAAATCTGTGGCTTGAGCTTTAAAGCCCTGCATACAAGGATCTAAAAAACTGTACAAGTAGAGTATTACATGAGCTTAAGAACCTGCCTCTTTCCATGAAAAAGCCCGTTCGTCATTTATTTTAATGGTCCGTCCAATCGGGGTCAATTCTCATGGATGAATGGACTATATACCTATATACTTGTCAGAGACTACAGCCCATACCTATTTCATATATCCAGGAAACGGGGTCTATCACAATGCAATTTAAATGCTAACTACAAAAGTAAAAGCCCGCACGGGTATTTCTATATCTTATTGTCCTAAGGTGTAGTGTACAGAGTACAAAGCCAATGTTCCCATCAAAGTGCCATTTCGCGTGTTCGTTTTGCAAAAATTTGCACTAATCCAACAAACTCTCAAAGCCCTTTCATGTTTACTTAATTTACGAACGCTTTCAACCAAAAATTCATTTATTTTTCAATTTCTCAGCGTCCTAACGAAATATTAATTTCCAGCGTTAAAAAAATAGGGTTTTTACGGGATTTTGATTGAAACTAATTGGTTTAAAAATGTGTCTCTATTATTACTGAAAATAAACAAGAGTTTATTGCCGTAAAACTCAGGATAAGTACGATTAAAGCTAAAATGTACCGTTTCCCTGTAATAAGTGCTAAAACTTTGGAATTTGAGAGTTATATTCTAATTTAATTGAGATTTTAATTAAACACGGATTTTAATCAGCTAATCCAAACTATCTGCACATAATTATTACAATTTACTAATCTTAAGATAAGAAAAAGATAATAGTTTATTAGCAAATTTAATAGGCCACATGTGACACGTATCCCTTGGTCCGACCTGTTCCAAACACAATTTAAATTACTAGTAAATTAGCAATTAAACAGAAGCAGAAATCGACAGTGTGAAAAGCCGTGTTAGTCCTAATAATAACCAACTCGAGAGCTGACTCTTAATTACTACTGCTAATTACTCTTGATGCATTGTATTAATGTAATACATATAAGGAACTATGTAGTAAAAATATTACTAGATTATATATCATAGACATAGTATACACAACAGAATTTAATGAGGTTCGGGAACGTTGACATGAGCCTGATTTATGAATGGGGATTGTGTTGCGATTGCTTGTAACCTGAAGCCCCATGCTGTGACACTCTTGTCCTCAATCAAAGCACTTTAATTCAAGTACGGTTACAAAGGAGAGGTTAATTAATTGTAATTAAGGTCTGGAATTTGAGAAATCTGAGAAATAGTTGATATTTTTTAAATTTTAGTTGTGGTTTATAAAATATACATTTCTAATTAACCTACATGATCGTAATTATATATTTCACGTCTAAATCCAGGGTTGGCAGCTTATTTTGAGTTTTAAAATCTGTGTTATTCCAGGCTAATAATATTAAAGTGTAAAAATACTAGAATAATATATGCAATCAATATTTAATTCCCCATGCTACTTTACGGGTAGTTCTGTATATAGGATAGTCGTTTTTACCGAAAAACCCTCTAAATAATTCCCCACTTCTTCCAACTCCCGAAATAAACCGTTTTTCTTTAGGATTTCAAACTAATCGATCCGACTATGCAATAAAAAAATCAGAGTTCTTTAATTTCTTACTGTATCCTTCCTCAGCCAATGCTAATTGCCAATACTGCATCGAGTTATATAAGTCGAGTTGTAATTATTTGCCTAAAATAAATTCGGGAAAAAATATCCGTTAATAGTTTTATCGAGGACAGGGATCTCGGGTTTCCTTCTTCTTTAATTAGCCCCAACACGTAACCCCCGTCGACCAAATCCCCTCTTACTGTACAGCAATACACGCTATTAAACTCAAGAACAATAAAAATAAACCGTTGCAAACGCATGGCAGCAAGGGGTGAAATGACACGAAACAAGATTTGAAAAGCGTTACGGGTGTTTTATGTAAGAATCTCATATTTCCCCAATCATAAAGTAAAATCATATACATTGTCGAATAGCACATATTCTTTCAGATAAAAACCTGGCCTCCTTTTGATGGTCATAAATGGTTTCCTAAAAATAATATCAAACTTGTCAACCGTTCCAGCGTTAGCACATAACGGATAGACAGACAGACAGACAGACAAACAGAGTCTTCCCTGTAAAGGGTTTTCCCTTAATAAACGAAATGTTCTCATATGGTGATGTAATTCCTTACATAATATCCGAGTTATATAAAATTCCCCTAAATACGTCAGACCAGTTCCTAATTTTGCCTTTGCAAAACACGAGGAATGTACCTTTAAATCGGGTAGAATTCCAACCGGGGTAAATGTCGGGGTCGGCCATAAAAGGTGTATCTCCCGGATTTAGAGATAATCCCCGTCACTACTACTGGCCAATGTTATTTATATGCAATAGGGATAATACTATTAAGAGTGAAAGCATTTCATGCTAAACCCTATGCAACTTTCCCAGGATTAAATATACAGACGGCCAAGAAATGGTTTCAAGGAAACTGGCATTTATCGAAGGAAACCTTGCATGCAGATTAGAGGCCTGTGGATTTGCATAAGAAACCGAACTGATTTCGCATGTTGTTTTTTTTCTTAAAATTCGCAATATTCTGTTACTAAATCCGGCAGTGTTTCGTAACTCAACTTGTTATGTGAAATATTATAAAGGGAACGGTATTTAATTTAATATTAGGTTCTAGGTGAATTGGCAATGAGCATGTCGAGTCGAGGCTGAATTAAATTGTCGCCCACACTATGTATCATATCAGATATGATAATTGATTAATACTAGGATTCGCCCCTCCAGGGTTTTTATTTCAGTTCCGGGTTTGAAAAATGTACAATATTTCTGAAATTAGCTTCCCTATTCGAAATATTGAAACTATGAAATTGGCAGAAGAACAAAACTGATAATATTTGAATCTAAGCGACAGGTTTAAAAATCCAATCAAGTTAAAATTTAATTAATTTAAACCAAATGATGAAAAAATTGCGGCTTTGATGAAATTAAAGCAAATTATGTGTTACTAAAAAAATCCCGATAAAAAGCTGACAAAACTGCAAATATACAGTTCAATTTTTCTCGTCTTATCGAATGTAAAGAGATTTAAATTCGACCTGAAAAACACCTTCTCCCGAAATAACACCCCATATCAAGAGGGTTTTAAATTTTTTAAATAACTCCCCAGGGTCTTTTATAGAGTAAATACGCTTGTCTATTTTTAGAAATTTGGATATTGGATATTGCGACTTAAGTTTCCAAAAATACGTCTAATTCATGTCAATTCACTACTATTAATAACTATATTTGAGACGGTGGATTTTTTATTCATTTAATCTTTGATATCTAACAAACCTTCCCTAATTTGTTTTGAATACAGTAGCTACTTTTCTTAATTCGCAAGTAGTCAAAGGAAGTTAGCTAAGAATTTTTGAGTTTCTTTTGTGACATGTCAACATGCCATTGCATTTAGAAGTAAATCTTTGCGGGGAAATAGCCGCCACCCCCGCAATCACAAATCACAACAAAAGAACTGTTTTTGCGGAGGATTTCCCGGAACCTTTCCTTGTAATAATAGTAATAAATTTGCAAATTCGGAATAAATCCCAAACCACCCACTCACATTACCCAACATCTTCGCATTTAAAGTCCACCCGATTAAATATGTCAGTTTCAGATTGTTGTTCCGGGTACTTTAACATAAATGTTAGCAAAACAGTCATGGCAAACCAAACTATAGAAATTGGTGCCTTCTGGATTTTTTTTGTCGAAAATAATTTCAAAATAATTATCCCATTCCTGATCCCCGGAAAGCCCCTTTTTATGAAATTTTTGTGATTTGATTTTTAAAAATTTAAAAACAGATCTTGACTTTTGTTGTGAATAACCAGTCTATAAACAAACCCAAGCTTAGAACCATGGGCACTTATTTAAAGATGTATCCCATGGGCACTTATTTAAAGATGTATCCCATGGGCACTTATTTAAAGATGTATCCCCCTAAAAGCTCAATTTATACCCTAATAAATTACAGTCTTTGCAAAAGAATACATCTTCATTAAATCTTTAACATCTTTCCTATAACAAATGAACATTCAAATCTGTAAAGGCATCTAAAAAACGCTGATTTGTATTTAAATGTTAAGATCTTGGCCCAAATCCGTCATTTTGGCACGGAAATAAATCCTTCAGACAGCCCTTTCACAATCCTGTCCTGATCTCCGTGATTGTATTTTACTATTCCTAACTTACAGTTAAAAGATCGTAAATGACGGCGTAATTAAAATCAGGGGAAGGATACGGTTGAAGCAAAGCTTTTCTTATAGGAATTGTTTTTTGACGTTTGGATGCTTGAGTATTTCTTTGCGTGATTTACGAGCTCGAGCTTCGAGGTCCGAGTCAAAGGAATTGCTAACTTCCGCTTTAATATCAGAAATGAGCTTTTTCTTGAGGTCAGTCAGTCTGACTCATTTTATTAGAATTTAGAAGCACGTGTTCTAAGTCATCACTACTCCTTTAATTTTAATATATAGGCCTTTTAAGACCTATTATGAAGGGTAAATGTAGGATTTATAATTAACTATAAGATTTAACATTATTAATTAGGTGCTTCGTGTCTTGGAAATTCGGATTATGAACATTAAAATCTCATAAATCATCGGAGAGTATTTTGCACACACGTGTGATGTTATTGGTGCGGGTGAGCCCTGAGCCCTGCAAATGCAGAGCACGGAGAAGTGTTATAGGTTATATTTATGTTTAATACAAAACATGTAAATTTTGGTAAATATATGTCAGGAAGACAAGCAATTGTTTTTTTTAAATGAAGGGTCATTGAGATTAAACATCAAGAGTTGCAGGTTTAAACCGCGTTTGAAGGGTTTATTTAGAGCTTTTTCCCCCTTGGGATTTAATTCGGGAAATTATTTAGGTAAATATATCCTACGTTCCGGTATTCGAGTGAAAGTTTAACCCCAGCTCGTGGTTTTTTATGAAATTTTACCATGGGGAGTTGATTCGGTAGAGAATCTCAGGATTTTAGTTTTGTTCCCGAATACCTGGGAAAATTAATGAGCTTATTGCCTTAGCTAAATGGACTTTCGACGTTTCAGCTTTTACTGCTCCTTTTCTCAATATCCATTAATACGAATAAGAATAGGAATAATAGGAATAATAAGAATGCACTACACATAAAATGACTTAAATGTGACTATACTTTTATTTGTTTACTCCGATAAAATAGAGAGGAAGAAGGATATCTGAAGCAATGAATGAAATAGGATATTGAAATTGCCGAATCCGTCACAATCTTTGAAAATAAAAGTTATTTAAAAGGCTTTCACTACAGCAGATTGAGTCATTTATTACCAGGAATTGGGACCAAAGTCCGTGAAAGTTATAATAGTCCCACGCGTTTGGGTAACATTGCCTAATTCACTTCAGTACCTGGTGTATGACTGGTTAATAATTCTTTACCTAGAACCTAGAAAAATCATGCTTAACGTGGTTATTTTTTCAATTTCAATGACTTGATACGATGACTAAGCGAATTCATACGCTTGTAAATCGCTTAAAAATAAAAATCTCGTCGATGTCGATTAGTTCTTAACCTCTTTAGACAGCACTCAAAAACGGTTTGATATGAACCTTACTTGTCCATATGAATAAAATTACAAATTACTAAATATGAATTAAACCCCTCAGTTCCTACTAACTCTGGCATGGTAATTGGCTTCAAAAGCTAGACCTCTAAATGTTAGGATCGTTCAGAATTCTTTAGTTTTTAGACTTATTCTATATAAATCCCCCTCTAATTTGTTGTTATTGTTATTGTTTTGTTGTTTAGAGAAAGTAGCAGTAAAGATAATAGACAAGAGCCGGGTGGAACCGAAACTGGAGAAGATGTTGTCCCGTGAGATTTCGTGTATGGAGAGCCTCTACCATCCCAACATTGTCCGCCTCTACGAAGTGATTGAGGGGCCTGGGAAACTGTACCTCATCTCCGAATGGGCCCCCGCCGGTGACCTCTACTCAAAGGTCACTCTCCGGGGCAGACTGACCGAAACGGAGGCAAAGCCAATCTTCAAGCAAATACTATCTGCCCTTACTTTCATGGTAATTCGGAATTTAATGCTAATTGCGGTTATAGAGGTTACTGCTTTATCCTAGGACTTTACAATTGCCCCAACGAAACCTCGTCGTAGGATGGAAAGGGTGGGGACTTATTACGGGGAGACCAGATTTTGCATTGACCCTTGACCCTTGTATTATTTTTTAAGCTCGTAGACTAAGTTTGTAGACTGGCAGAAGAGGTTAGAAGTTCCAGGACTAATATCCAACTTCTAATCTTAAAATAGCGATTTGAGGGTTGTGTTAAAATTTTCTTTGTTCTAAACCACCGATTTAATTAACTTGTTACTATTATGGATCTTATCTACAATAGAATTATGTGATATAATCAATATTTGACTTTTTTTTTGTGTTTTTGTATTATTGCAGCATTCGAACGGGATAATTCATCGGGACTTGAAGGCAGAGAACATTTTCTTTTCAACTGGGATACATTGCAAGGTAATTCCATTAAAAAATACCGATACATTCGGAGAAGAGTTCTTAAAGGTTAGTTAGATATTCGAATAATAATTCCATCAAAAGGGTAGGAAACAGCCGGATTTTGTCAAGTTTGGCATATATGTCATGTCCTGACCTTCACAATGTCGAGACGAGACTGTCGAGGGTCAAACTAGAGTTTGTAATAATTTGTAGTGCTGCTTAAAAATTAAAATCCGAAGCTGCTTTTGTGGTAGTTCCTAGATCGTTTGTGAGTTGGAATTGTCGTTCTGAAGAACCCAGGTCGGTTGGAACGACATTCACATTTATTTTTCATGTCAAATGACCGGTCGTCCTTGAACCTACAGTTTCAGAGTTTACTATCAGTTTGTACTAAGAATTAGTATGATTTGCACTAATGATGCTTAATCAATATGTAGCTCTCGTATCATTTATCTTGTCCCCACCGGAACTCTTGAATTTTTTAAAATGTCGTGATGGCAAAAAAAGCCGATACGTCAATTCGGGTTTCTCAATCCCATGCATTCTGCTTACTTTCAATCAGATAAGAATTTTTGTGGAATTTTGGACGCAATACAGTACACAATTCATGGCATAAGGAATATTATAGCTGAAGCTTAGAAATAGAACGCTATCACTTCAAATTCGAATGAGATAGTAACTTTTTAGTTAGTTTTTAGTTATTGGTTTCTGTTCGAAGTTATGTGTGGATGACTAAGAATTTATCGAGTTGTAGCAAGACGAAGACGGTGGGTTCATACGTTTAAGTACGGGATAATTTGATGACGGCACAGTGAACTATGAGCTATTTGACTCTATAGTTCTGTGTTCAGTTTCCAAAACAATTTAAAGACCTTGTTTTTGTAGTATTTACCACATGCTCAGAGGTACTTGGCCCTTATGTCCAATTGGTAAAGAGACGATAGGGTTTCATTTTAACGCACGAGTCTTATGGCGGATAGCTAGGAACGGTCCAGAAATATTTAATGCTTTTCCAATAAAATCCTCTAAATTATAACCGCGTATACGAGTTAACCAAGAGACCTATCTAACGGACGGCACTTTGCTAAAGTGCATCGACATTTTTTCCCATGTAATTCTGTATTCCTATGTCCACGAAGTATTTCAAGTAAGTGCATTCAGTTAAATATTTAACCTCGAGTGGAAACGCCAAGCGTTCTGTCTACAATCTTATAACCCGTTGTCTTATAAGAACACAGAGGTTAATACTTATAAGATAAGGTTTTATCTTCGATTAATTACAATTTACAATTCAACTTGAAAAGCCCTTGAATGAAACTTTGAAATCCAAGGATAAGAAAAGTTATGGAATTTCGGAAATGTGGTCTCATTGGCAAACATGATGAAATATTTGCATAAGTGATGAACATAAGATCAAAGAAATGACAATGTCAGCAAAAAATGTCAAGGGAAAAGTGTCGAGTGGTTTACCAATGATAAACAAGCACTTTGTCAATGTTTACCCGACTCCTTTTACTTGAACAAAAGATTTTTTTGCAAATGCGCCACAATACAATTTATTTTTAGAAGGGTTGACAATAAGGGATGGGGAATTATTTTGGCGGTGCAGTTATTCCGGTGGTTTCAGATGAATGGAATAGAAACTTAGAAAAAACGGATGACCAAATCACATATTCACAATATATGTGTTCATCGAAACCAAGTCAAGAAACCTGGATTGGGGAATAAAATCGAACTCGAAACATGAAGCCCAAAATTTCAATCCTAAAAATCCGATTTTTCGAAAAAAAGTGCAAGGAAAATTAAAGGATATTTACCCTGTCGGGAGTAACAGTAAAAAACAATATCGGACTTTGATAAATTATTTATCACTCGGCGAAAGTGTGTCAAGATAAATAGTACATTATTGCAGACATGGTTTGTAGACACTCGGTATTTGCCTTTCATAAACCACCGGCTTGAATATTAGAATGCAGGCATATAGCTAAATTTTTGCACTATATTGGCAATCTCTTGAAGCATTGGCAAGTGCAAATAATCGAGAGGATTCTAGAAATTCTGAAACCTCGATTGTAGTTTAGTTTATATATATTAGAGAGAGACGGTAGTGAGTAAGGTTCTACACCCGACTGTGTCGGAAATGGCAATAAGGACATGGACAAGCTAGTAATTACCCCATACTTTCTCCAGCAACTATTTCCCTTCATTTTATCAAATTCCAATACCTATAATATCTCGTACAATACACTGATGCAGATAAAAGGTTGACGATCCTGCAAATTCATAAAGTACGAACAATAGACTTGCAGAACATGTTTATCCTCTTTAATATCTCAATGGCCAAATAATCAAAATAGGGTGGGTATCTTTTTATTAAAATTTAAAAGAAAGAGATTTGCATGTCCCTTGTTGGTTCAATTCCAAACAGCCTAAACCCCGATATAAGTCCCCATTGAAAAAAAAAAAAAAAATAGGTCCCCGGAATAACCCCCCCCCCTTAATATGGTTAACCGCGTTAAGGTCAAGGTTTCACGAATGCTACATAACTGAATAAAGATTTTTACCCGTATTTCAGTATGAAAATGTTATGCACGGACATTTTGCTACAGTGTTAGTCATCTTCAGTAATTTTATTGTAATGGTCGTGGCGGCTGAGGTGTAAAATTCTACGAGTTTTTGGCAAATTACCGAGTAGAGCTGCATGCCTAGGGAAATTGGTTCTGTAAATTATTGATTGCTTTTATCCCCACATCCACACTGAATTCATACCTGAAGGATTGATTTTGGGAATTAGGGACAGTTTTTAAATTATTTATCTCTTCGTTTCGGCGTGTTTCTAGTTTGTAGATCGAATAGATTCCGAGTCCCTAGAGAATGTCGTTAATAATTCGGAATGCGGTCTGCTTATTCTAGTTTCCCCAGAATTCGATTACAATTGGATCTAGCTATCGTAATGTTAGATTCCCTACGGCGTGGAATTATAAATTTTGAAAATTTTTCGGAGTTTGTATGTTTTTAATCAACACGTCTGAATGTAAGAAAAGGTTCGTAAATCGTAAGGGAGGAATTGAGTGGATGTCCCAAAGTACAGAGCTATTATGACATTTCTTTCGAGAACCTGAATTAATCATTTGAAATGAGACTGTCACTTTGTCTTCTCAATTATTCAACACTTTCTCTTTTTTCTCTACCACTGCCAGTTTGATTGATTCGGAGAATTGTTTAGATTGGCGAATTGATGGGATGATTGACACTTTTATATTGACCAGACTGTCAGTAGGAAATTCATAAATAAATGTTACTCATAATCTTCCCGTTGGATTTGGATATTAAAAGCAACGAGATTCAGAACGTCATCAAGTACAAGATATATTATAAAGACAGTAAGCAAATATATTTCGACTGTTCTAAAAATATCCTTAAAAACACATTTCCTCAGACCCATATTTTAGTGTCAGAAAGACACCCAAGAGTCACAGGGTTCTAAATAAGTCCCCCCCGGGGGAATTATTTCTGTAAATACGGTTTTTGTCAAAACTGGCTGAAACAATACAACATTCATAATGTTCATATTATTTCTGTGATTTTGCCTTTGGTGTTTGGTATTTGGCTTTTCTGAGTTGATTTTATTTCGGGACATTCGGAATCAGAGCAACTGAAACCACAACACGAAAGTTTAACACAAAATAATTATAATAACGGTAGGGCTAGAAAACTTTGATTTCCTTCGAAATACTTGGGTAATTTCGATATGTAATATGCATATGTGCCTAAATGGGAGTGTTTTAAGGTTTTGTTAAAATCAGAACCCCACCGTATTATTACAGACATTTCCACCTCGGATAGAACATAGTTAAAGTGGGGCAAAGGGCGTTGTTCGGATCTGACTATTAAAAATAGCTGAGAGTTTGGAAAGAGAGACTTGAAAGAAGGACGAGTTCCGTCCCCCTTTCCACGAAACGGTGGTGGTGGAGGAAGGGCTTTCATTCTGTCGTTATCCGATTCACTACTGACTGATTACACTCATTATTTACCTCTCTCTATTATTAATATTATTTACTGTTTAGAATATTCCAGGATGGCGGAAATTCATTTGCAAACATTGAGAAAGGTCTGTTCATTAAATGTACCGTTTGTATATTATGCCAATGACTTGGCGTCCGTCTGTCCGTCCGTAGGATGCGAGCGGAGTAACTTTTCCAATTTCGATCAGGGGCCGTGTAGGTCAAAGGTCAACATTTCCATACACATCGATGCATGCTTATTGTCAACGGTGCATTCTATTTGGAGGTGGTGTCACAAAATAACCTAAGGGGCGAGGTTAAAATGATTAATACAAAGATAAAACATCTCTTATTGAGAAAGATCAAGAGATTTTGAAACAGGGGTGTCTTTATTTCGATCGGTGATTAAATCTCAACAAAACCTTATCCAATTCATATCATAAGACTCGAATTCTGAAAGATCGACTAGGAACACACGGTTGGACAAATAACGTTTCCAAGTTTATGTGGAATATTTAAAGGAGAAAGCATTTTTATGATGGAACGATTGCCTTTTTGTTGTAATTCTGTCAGATTGGACAGAATGTCATTAGGGATCATGCATAATCAACAAATGCAGGGTTATGTTCCAATGATTAAAACCGTGGACATAAAGACCCATATATTGCCCTAGTACATTCAAATTTCAAGTTATATTATGTCGACACGCACTCTACGGGACCGCTCGTAAAAAATAATTGCACAACTAATGACCACAAAAACCCATCGAAATCTTCAGATATATGTATAAGGTTCGGTTCGGATGTCTAGCATCATATCATCAAAAAATAAAAACAAGACCAAAATGTGAAGAGAGCAGAATATCAACCTGTCTAAAATATTTTCCCGTATTTCTCATAGTATGTCTGTTTTTTAACAGTTCAAACCCTTTGAAGGGGTGGGCGTTTATTTCGGGAGGAATATATTTCTCCCAAAAGGAATCACTAACCCATTTTTGGTCGAAAATTATTTTGTTTTTAAAGATTATAAAGGTTGACTAAAGTTTTCTCGGGTGGGCTTCTATTTCGGTGAAAGTGGATATATTTGATAATGATGGGAATGTATTAAAAGATTTGCTTTGATATACAGGGTGTCCTGGGTGTCTATATATATACAAATACAAGTCCGAGAACCTTTGGTAAAGACACCCCGTGCAACACAGCCATATATATTTTAGTATCTTACGTCCAGATAACCAACTGAACCGTGACCCCCAACTACACCTTTCATTTAGGGATGGGGACTTATTTAGATTTTTACGATTCTTGTTCAAGAACGTAGGAATTGGGAATTCATTTTTAGGGATGAATATGTTTTACGATAATTACAATACTGAATACCGTAATAGGCAACCGTTGAGCCATTTTGCTAGGTTAGGTTTTGCTGATGAATTGCTGTTTCGGCAGTAAGATTTTTATGATTATTACAATCCTTTTCTTTGTTTCAATCCAATGTAATGGATTTATACAGGAAATTACAGGATTGATTGTTTTTAATTAATCCGATCGGGTTTTACCTTTGTAGGTCGGAGATTTTGGCTTCGCAACGACTGCAAACAAGGGACAAATGCTCAGCACATTTTGTGGTTCACCTCCTTATGGTATGTTTCATTTCCGGTTATGGACTCTTGAATATCGGATTATACCTCATTAGCCTTTGCAATTAATCTTAGAGATGTTTATTGATTAATTAATTTTATTATACTATAAGTACATAATTTGTAATTACAATTCTAGCTGCTCCTGAACTCTTCCGCGATGAAAGTTACGATGGTGGACCTGTCGATATCTGGGCTTTGGGAGTCCTCCTTTACTTCATGATTGAAGGGACGCTCCCGTTCGTAGGCTCCTCTATACCTTCTCTAAAAAGGGCTATTTTAGAAGGTAAATATGCTTTACAATTCCTAATTAAATGGCCTATTTATATATAATATACAGGGTGTTTCACGGTCCAGTAGTTTTTAAGAAATTTAATTCTAAAGACCCGAACCTTGCGAGGAAACACCCTATATATATCACGGATATCCGACATGATCCGATATCCGGTCAATTCTAATCATCGATTTGGCCGTAGATACGAAATTTTAAAAATTATTTTGTTCTAAAAAGAGCTCGATTTTGAGACCTTTACAGTCGGGTGTTTTTTGACACGAACTTTTCGTCACTATCTGTTGTCCGGCTTGAAATTTATCATCGATATTCCACAGCATGTCAAAATGACCAGTATTAACGAGTATTAAATTACAATTTCAGGTCAATACCAACTGTCCCCAAACGTGACCCCCGATTGCACTGACCTCATCTCAGGGATCCTTCAACAACGACCCTTCGCCCGCCTCACAATCTCCCGGATAATTCGGCACCCCTGGCTCCAGCAGTTCCAACTGTCCTTGACCTCAAGGTCAACTCCGATGGAGCGCACAGTTTCCTCGGATCAGCAGGATTCAGGCCACGAACCACTAAGGAAGGTCAGTTCAACCGCCTCCTCTTCCTTCGACGAGGACATTGTCCATCCCAAACAACAGCGTCAGCACGAACTCCTCTGTCGACAAGACACGACGGCCATCCTCCTCCCAGCCACCAAGAACCGAGCTTTAAGTAAATCCATTCCGACCCGAGAGCAACTCCTCTATGGACTCCTGTCACCTCCGGAATTGAAGGCACTGGAGGTTTTGAAAGAAATCGGGGTCAGTGACAGTGTCATCGAAGCCCATCGGTCGAGAGGGGTCAAAAGTCATGTGATTGGAACTTATCGGATCATCCTTCACAAGATTCAGGAAGGGAGGGGGGTGGATGTTAAGCAGTTTCACTTCGTTTCAGCTGTTGTCTCCTCCTCTTCGTTGGGGACTGAGAATGCCCCTCTGGGGCTCAAGGTCCCTTCGTCGAGTGGGAGTGGCCGGAGCATGGGGCCCATGGGCATTAAGAAGGGTGGATTTAGAAATCCGGTTCCTATTAGAAAGCAGGTTGCTGTTAGGGCTTATGACGATGCACTTGTTAATCAGTCTTCGACTTGTTCTATTTTGTAGAGTTCCGAGAAATTATGTCCGATTACTTCCAACCCGGAATGGAATTGGATAGTTTTAAAAATCATTTGTAAATGTATATGTTTTTTGATTTGTCGGGAAGTATTTGTCATAGTCATGTTGACAATTTTTACTTGAGTAATTTCTGACAATCAACTTAGAAAAATTACATGAATTGTTTCATCTTTCTTCCAAGTTTGCATTACATTGTATTAACGATAAGCCTAGTTATTTTTAGTCCTCAGCCGATGTACCTCGAAACGGAATAGACTTATAGACTGATTGTGATTATTATTACGGGAGGCAAAGAGATGGATTATAAATATAAGAATAAATAAACCAACCAACCAGTATGCCTAACATAACGAGCAAATTGATTGATGTTACTAATTGCCATGCTTATTGAAGATTACACATCAGAGGTATTAGTTTACAGCATAATTTCGAATGCATATTTAATTTTTGACAACGTGCCAAAGACTTCATTCAATATAAACTAATTCAATCAACACGAGATAATCCATGCGTATATATATATAGTGTAAGTGTATTAATGTATTAAACTCGCTTTCAACGTTTTACGTTTACATTGATATGATATTCAGTTAGATCTAAAGAAAATTTACGATTATCAATATCATAATAAATATTATATATTTATATATTATATTATTATATATTAAATATTATATTTAAGGAATTCAAAAATCTCCAGGATTTGTCACCATAAATAAGACATCTTCGTCTGTTTGCCTTCTTGCACCAATTGACCAGTTAACTTGCCTTCTGCCTTCTGAGTAATTGCCTGCTTGCCGATTAATCGTAACATACGATTCGTAATTATGAACACGAAATCTAATTATAAATAACTTTTAAAAAAATTAACAAAGACATAAATTTGTATAAAGCTCTAGTAGGTAATATTTTTGCAACGTTGTAACATAAATATTTTCCGAATTTGGAACACAAAATTGCTTTTCGTGTCTGCAAGTTTCTGCTTTCCTCCGTTACATAATTACAAGTACAATGTACTGTTGTAAACCAGTTTAATAAAGCCTTTAAAATTAAAATCTAATAAATTAAACCGGCTTAAACCTTTAGTCTTGCTGACGCTCGCTACACCGCTTCAGTTTAAACCTAGAGTTTTAAGTTTTTATAGAGATTTAAAGAGCTTCATACGCACTTGTATCCACAGATTCTAATTGACTACCCGGTTCACCTGAAAGAAAGTCTTCCAAATCTGGTGTGTGGTGTTTATGATGGTCCTTCTTTTTCTTGTGTTTAGATTTCTTATGCTTATCTTTCTTTGAAGATTTTTTCTCCTTGGAATCTCCACTTGATTCCCCTTTCTCTCCTTCTTGAACAAAGACTTGGAATCCTAATTTTGAAGCCGAACTGACGCTGCTAGAAGTCCCTGTGGGCTTTCTAAAAATATTTAGAGGTTCTGGTTCTTCGAATCCTTTCCTTTCTTCCTCGTCAGAGCTAGAGGTATCCAACTTGACAGCAGGCACAATTTTGTTTGAGGATATTTTAGCAATGCTTTTTGCAAATTCACTATCCTCTTCGATGTCTTCTTCTACCGCTGCCACCATTGGATTTCCATCCCGACCACCAACACCATCTTCGTCACTTGAGTCGTCAAAGTTCAAAGTGTTCTTTGGCTGCATTGGCTGTGGCTGTCCAGAACCGTTTATCCCGTCATCAAGGAATGAAATGATTTTATGAATATCGTCATCAGGTACAAAGTCTTCTACTCCTCCGGATGAGGATTTGTGACTTCCCGTTGGGTTTGAATTGGTATTTGGTCTACCAACCTTTCCACCACCAACTCCTCTTGCATTGCCTTGAGTAAGCTCGGCTGTAGCACCATTTGGTCTGACTTCTGTACCCGACCGATCAGTTGTGATTGATGACGATTGAATCTGAAGTCGAGAAGCACTGTCTAATGGCTTATTCGTAGTCGGATCTGATTTAATAGCAAGTCTTGCAGCCACGGCAGCCGCGTCGGAGGTTTTGTCTTCTCGTAATGCTTTAGCACTCGCTACAGCTTGTGCCTCAGCTAAGGATAACTTTTGTGGAGCTAAAGCGTCCGCTACTTGTCTTCGTTTTTGAGACAGTCCGTCGATAAACCTAAATACATGTACAAAAGCATTTTACTTTTCGATGCCGATAATCAAATATTTTTTAATTTTATTCCAACTTACAAATCGTAGTTCGCATCATCTCCTTCCGCATAATATTCCAACTCTTGTATTGTTATTTCCGTTTCTTGCCGATTGACTTCTAGTTGTTTTAGTAATGCCTCTTTTTGCAGGTGGAGGTATGGAAGGTTAAAAAACTTATGGATATATTTTAGCCCAAATCCGTTTCTCATACTACTTTCCGTGTATCTAATCTCAGCCGTATCTCTACAAGGACACAATCAATTAATTTGCGTATGTGCAGTACCTGTTTTCATAGATTTTGATTTTTGTAAATACTACAAGAATTTGTAAGCTTGGTTGACATACCGTTCTAATCCTTCGATGAAGTAAGTCACAGTATCGGAAGCAACAGCTCTGTTATTTACAATAAATTGATCATCAATATCAATTGTCAATGTACATTCAATTCAACTGTACCTTGGACTATGGATTTAAAATGTTACAAATATGGGCCGGAATTCCCAGCGCCTACTATAACATGTGTAGGATAGGTGAGTGTGTGAGAGGAGTGGACAGGCTCGGATTTCCCAGTGCCTAACTATAACATGTGTAGGATAGGTGTGCGTGTGAGAGTGTAGCTGACGGATGGCACGGAATTCCTCCTACCTACTAACCTACTATAACATGTGTAGGATAGGTGTGCGTGTGAGGGTGTAGTCGACGGGTGGCCCTGAATTTGAAATATACATACCTATGGTGTCCCATATCTCGACGATTCCCCATAATGAGAATAGGAATGTGGTCTGGAACGTTTTCGATCTCCCTTTTTACGTAATCAAAGGTCCTAGTTAAAAAACAATAAAAGTAATTAATAGGCTAGGTATTGCTTATTTGTATGTAACTGGATTAATAACGTATTTCCATATTTCCTGCAACAAAGATTTTTCAAATTGAAATTAAAATAGACATATGGCCTTTTTAGGGAACATTAATACAAAACAACACCTTCAGGCGGTGTAAGCACCCCTCACCATAATTTCGTAATATCAAAAACCAGAATAACTCCGTTAGTATTCTTGTAGACGTCAATGGTATTGGCATCCAGTGCAAAGTCATGGTCCCCATTCTCCTGACCCCCGGCCGAGTTCTCAAGCTTGAGTTTGTCGGTGGGAAGCCGTTTCTTCTTGTTCGCCACGTCGACAATGTCCCAAATCTCTACTTTGACAATGTCGTCGCTCGTCTTGTAGTTCCACGTGATGTTTGCGACTTGAATCTCTTCTGTGGCTGTGTACTCTTCCAGAAATGGGAGGCCTTGCAGTCTCCGAAACAGTTGAGTTTTCCCAACATTTCTGTCACCTTTTAGGATGATCTTCACTGTTGAAATTAAACGAAATTACAAGCATTTATTATTGTTTGTTCATTGTTATAGAAGTTCGATAAATTGTTAGTTTTATATTGCGTTACGGAACTGTTATAGTGGACTCCTTTCCCGAACTTCTTCTGCAGAGAGACGGACATTGTGGTTAGGCCGGGTGGGGGTGCACCATTTGGACCGTCTCCTCCTCCGACGCTCCCACTTCGACCTACAAAAATTACAAATCAGGAAAAAAAGAAATGTCATCAATTTCCACGCTGCTGAATGCAAATATTTAGGAAACCGTAAAAGTACAAATTATGTCCCTCCAATCACACCTTACCTGTCAACTTCTTAAATGCATTAAACATTTTCAAACCGTGACCTTTCTTAATTGACTCTAAATATCAAATCCACATCGAATCGAAATGGCACGGAACTGTTTGAACGTAATTTCTGAAGGAATCTGCTCTCTGCTGGACGGGTCAAAGTGCAAAGGTAAGGAATTCTCAGCCCATAGCCTCCTTCACTTTAAGCCGATTTCAGAAACTTTCCAAAGCTCGGGAACATAAAATCTAAACGCTCCATATTTTTGTTGACTTTTTTATTTATTGACTTACGGAATCAAAACATTGACCTTTAAAGGTCCTTTTGAAATTCCCGCTGGAGATTACGGCACCGTCGCTCCTATTAGTCTCTCCTTTACTCAAGTGCATACGAACTTTTCGTCTTTGTTGCCTTACCGTTACAGTCAAAGTCAATTCACAATTAATTAATACTCTTTTAATTACCAATATACGATAGAAAAACTATGGAATATCAATTTAGTAATATATTCAAGACCTTGAGTTGTTCGTAATCCTGTTGTTCCACAAAAAAACAACCGCTCGTCCACTCCACATCATAAAAAATGCCAGATTAACACAATATGTGCAACAAGCCAAGTCATGCTTCTCCAGATAATCCCAAGGAATTAAAAACGGAGATAGAGTTTTATGGAAGACTACAAAACAAGGAACAACTGGGCAGATTACTTCATATGTATGGAAAGATTATGATAATGATAACGATAAACAACATTCGTGACGGTTGTTAACAAAAATATCGATTTCAGCTTTTAGCATACAGTGACCGCATCGATTTTTACGGTTGACACTGACGGTAAATAACAAAATACAAAAGTTTCGCAACAGTTTTGATTTGCAAAAGGTAGTCAATTGAGTTTTTACATTTATTTGAAGTCCTTCACTCGGAATTTAACGATTCCCCACCGGTTGGTTTAAGTATATTTTATAGTAACAGGGTGTACTTATAATTAGGACATAGATTATAACACAAATACAGTTAGGTAATCATATATAAATAAGGATATCGCATGTAACAACCATTCAATTCACTAAATTGTAATTTAACTCGTAAATAAGAAAACATTCAATTGTTGGAGCAACATAGCTTCCTAAAAATTCCAAATAAATTTAAATCTATAATTCACCTTTGAATATTTTAATTTTTATTCGAATAGTGAATATGTTCTCATAAATTTGAGTTCTTGTGATTATAGCACCTCGTCTTAAAGTTGGGGACGACAAGATACCCAAAAAATAGCACTAACAGCAGATAGGTTGCTTCATATTCTCCTTCTTTCATTTAATCCTAACCGTAGTGCACACTTGTAATGTAAACCCCCTCCGCAATGGTCGTCGCATAGAAAAATTAATTTAAGGTTTTTAATTTAATCCCAAACTAAAGCTCCAGCCCTTATACACTTTAATCTATAATCTATTAATCGTTGATCTTTCTACTGAAATTCCATCATCAGCATTAACTTACTTTCGTAACTGTAAATAAATTACTTATACCAAAGAAGCTTAAATCATTTATAATATAAATGATAAATATCATAATCTCTCTGAATGAAACAATAAATATTGGAGTATTTTAAGCGTAAGGATAACTCTGACTACATTTTCATACAAATGACAAATGCCGATATTACTCGATACATGCACATATTATTTTATATGGATTTAACATATTAAATCATGTCCACATATTTTCGTTTTTAAATCCTCAATTATAATATCTTTGACACAATATATTAATATTAGAGGCACAGATTTCATATCTTCAACTATTCAACTTCATTGACAAATCCGTATTATTCAACTGTGTAAACAACAACACAGGATTATTATTTTAATTACAACTGAACTCTTATATTCCGATTCCATGTCACGGCTAGATCAGAAAAGAAACTTTTTGAACCCAATTGACACGTTACAATCAAATTAAAACCTAAATACCATACATGCTGAAATATGCCCCAAATAAGTTATTGTTTCAACGTAGTTTCGCATTGAAAGGAACTTAACTCAGCAGTTACGGTAAATTCAATTTAAAATCTCCTAATTTTGCGAAGACGTAGAGTGCACATACATGGCACATATCTAATGGCCATCACGTCTTCATTTACGTTCACTAGGTATTAATTAATTACAGTTAACATTGTTTAGGAACAAGGAAGCACTCTAAATAAAGCCATCTTAGAAATTGTCTGCAGAAGTCTTTAAAGCCATAATTTAACTCTTCCAACTATGTAAATGTAACAATTACTTGTCAATATCCATTCTCTATTATTCTATAAATATCAAGATTTTTGGTTACAATGCCACAACACGGACACAACACACAACATATAGCACGGATAACATATTGCTCAGATTATACAGAATCTAGAGACGGTTACACATAATCTATAAATACACTCGAAGGGGCTCAAAACTTTTTTCTAAACAAATAATATTGATTTGCAAAAGCAGACAGCTACAGGTCAGACAGATAAAGACCTCTGTCAAATTACCATCGTTCATTGCGTTACTCTCAGATTCATTATTTTACACATGGTGACCAAATGTACTCAGAAATCTGCTAAGCTTGTATGTTGAGTCTTGGTCAAAATGTATCGATTTTCACTATTTGGGTGGACAAGTTACACATCTGTTGATTTTATAGGCGACCGATTAGTTTTTTAGTTTGTATGACGGATCCATCGATATAACTTCAACAACAAAAAAGTCTAGTGTTAGGTAACTAATTTTTCAAGGTCAAGACAAGGATATATTCCTCGGAACAACCGAACAACATACATATCGAACTGAAAATATCGACAATAATTACAAACAGAAAATAATCATAACTAAATCGCAAGTTACTTTAAATCGACCAAGTCCGATTCCGAGTCATCCGTTGTGTCTTCACCTAGTTCTTTTACAATTGTTCGAAGATTTCTGCTTCTACGTTCATTTTCATGCACTTCAGCAACTTCCTGTTCTTCATCAATTGATTCGTTCATGATTCCAGGGAAAGGATATCTCCGACTTGGTGGTGGGGCTTTGGGAGTTTCTCCAGGTGAATTTGTTAATTCTCCTTCTCTAGAACTGGACTGGGTTGGACTAGCTTCTTTTTCAGTCTCTTCTCCTGAATCTCCAAGTATTTTAGCAACAACTTGATAAAACTAGGCGGAAAATAAAAACTGGTTAATATTCAAAACTTCAAATACGGGAATATTCAACATCCTATATAGTATATAGGTATACAAATGCTGAGAGGTTTCTACCTCGTCGTATGGAAGATCAAAGAAAACCTCTTGAAGAAATCTTCGTACTGGAAGTCTTAGGTTATAACGACTCATCAGGGCACACAGCTCATTGTATAGGCACAAGTCTTGAAATGCACGTGGAAATTTCTGTTTCAGTCTGAAAATAAAGTTACGATTATAAAACATAAAATTCGGACTTTTTCGGAAAAAATATATTTTTAAATGCCATACCTAAGAAGGCCTTGCTCATTGGCTTTGGTACCAACACAACTAATGAGATTCGAAGCGAGACGAAGGACCTCTTTCCTAATGAGAGTTTTTCCTTCCACACTATTAGAAACTATCCGCTTGGTCTCCGTAACTTCAATACTTCCCGTACTGACTAACGAGCCTATAGAGACTACGGAATGCTTAATCAACTCCTCAGTCTTATCATCTGTCAAGCACACTGTCTCCAAACCCAAAGTTTCAAGATCGCACGGTCCTTCAATTGTTTCATCTGTATACTTTAGCCTGTAGCAGCCCATGCAATTTGAAATCGAATGGAATTCAAACGAGTCTCCTAATCCCAGCGGTTTGGTTTCTCTGTCCTTGGAATCGTCTACAAAGAGATATGGTACATTTAAAACTCTAATTTGACTACATATAACAAAGCTAATTCTAATTGTTTGTACATATTCTCACCTTGAGTTGAAGTCATCCTAACATGAAGAGGAATTGAAGAGTCTGTCAAAAAGATTGCTTGAAAATCTTGTGGGACACACAGGCCCATGAAACAGGGTCCCTTAGTTTCTGATTCCGGTCGAATACGAAATGATGGAGTTGACAAAGATGTCATAGACGAGTTAACTCTCATCAGTTTAGATTCACCGAAAAGATCTCCAGGCGAGAGGATAAAGTGACGATCCAAGCTTCCTGTCTTCTGCTCACGAAGTGCTGTCCTTCGTCCCCCAAATGAACTTGGATAAATATCTGAGTCTGATACAATCGGCATTCTAATGATCGGTTTCCGAATTTTGATACTACGATAGGCTAAGTGACTTGGTGATCCAAAGCTAGACTTCCCAAATGGTTCCGTCATAGTCAATCGGCTTGAATCTAAAAATAGAATCATTTTCATTTTCTTAATAAAATCAATCTCAGTAACCAAAAAAATAAAATGCGTATAAAACGTTCACCTCTTGAAGGCGGACTTTGCTGATCCGTAAGATTAAAATTATGAGAAGTAGAATAAACTGTAGTTGCAATAGAAGCAGAACTAGGAATCGGACTCAAAGTTTGAACGTGTTCCGCACTAGGTTGATTTCCTAATCGAGTTCCGGTAACAGATGAGGAGTCACAAGAACTAACTCCACTTGTTGTTGAGTCGCTGACACTATCCGATCGACTTTTCCTCCATCTCCAACTCCCGGTACTTCCACTTCTTCCAGTAGTTCCTGCTCCACTATAAGAACTTCCAGGTGCACTACCACTCAAAATTGATCCACCTCCTTTTAAAAACGACGTAACTCTTCCCCTTAACATAGCTCCACTTCCACCCAACAAAGATGATCCTGACGAATTAGTTCTTAACCGAGTCATTGGCTTTACCGCAGAATAATCGACTCCGTCTTCGCCGTAATGTTGTCGTTGTTGTTGGTCCTCACTATTGTTACTACAGTTTTGCTCCGTAGAAGCGAATCCCAAAGTCTGAGAATCACTCTGACTTCGATGATGAGCATGCGATAGTATTCGTGATGAACCAGCATCAGGAACGGAAGTTGAATTTGATTGAGCTGCCTCTTCTTCTTCAAGACCAAAATTTGGAGATTCTTTCATTTCCAATGGAGGATTGATGTTGATATCTTCCTCCATCATGAAGAATTCAGCATCTTCTTCAATGAGAAGATTGCTACAAGTGTCCGCAATGGATGCCTTTTCTTCGTCATCCTCTTCCAAATCATCTGGAAGAAGTAACTCTTTCTCGCGTTTTATCATCTGTCTGGTTTCATTAAAATATTCAGATGTCCACATGGTGTAGCTTTCATGATGATTTCGAGGCATGGCAAACCAACCGTATTTCCTCAAAAGTTCAGCTCCTGGCTGGGTTACACAAATTAGACAAAGACAGTGGAATATTGTGTGACGAACGGACAGTATAGGACACATTCTTCCAAGGTTAACCATACTCTCAAGGGCATGAGAATCTTCAATTATCTGTACTGCATCTACAGACGTTGCGAAGTGAGCCAATGCCCATAAAGCTGCCTTTAGTTCTCGAGTCTCATCAGGTGTGTTGCATTTCTTAGCGTTAACCATCTGAATCAAACAAGAGCCATCGATGAACATTTCAGCAATTACATCAAACAATAATACAGGCAGGTATATGCTGGTACATGTAATACATATTTAAACACAGCAAAAGATTGTAGACTATTGGAACGGTTAGCGTAAAGAAAAAAGTTAGCAAATAAGCAGTAGGGTTAAATGTCTGCTGATTATTTCAAAATTCAATAAATCTTTAGAGTTAGTTGTAAAATCTAATCTATCCACCTCAATCAAAGCATCAATATCTCCTGTGTCCAAAAGTAATTCCAACCCATCCGCATGCTGCGATAATTGACCATAAAGATGTGGGGGCACGTAAATGTCCACAAACTTGCACTGTTCTTGATTTCGACTCGCTCGTTCAGGGTATTTCCCATCCTCTCCTCGACGAAGCGTTGAAACCGAGTCCCTGACCAAAACTTCTACCAACTCCACGTATCTAACACAAATTAAAATGTCATTAATAGATTCAACAAAACGACATTGTGATAATTTAATTTATTACATTTTTTGTATTTTAAAACCTTTTATTAAAACTGGTCTTCCACTTATGAATTTCATTTTTGAGAAAGTTAGCTTCAAGCAGGAACTTGAATCCTGACGGAAGAGAGAGAAAGCAAACAAGGAGCAAGAGACCTCGATCACCCAAGTGACTTAACGTTGGTCTCAGTGCAATCAGAGACTCTAAAAACATCTGCAAATATTTTTACTTTTATAAGTTCTTGTAAGTTGAGTTTAGTTGTTATTAATTTATAAAATATAATTATAATGTAGAACTACTTTGTCGTGAATGGCTTCCTCCAAAATAGCTAATGCAGTAAGAGAAATCGTTCGATCTTTGTCCTCCAATTGATTCACTAACAACTCTATTCCCCATTTGCTGAAACCGGGTAACTTTGCTCGGACTAGAACGCGCAGAAATTGGGATGCATAAAGACGAGAGCCATCAAATGGACAAGTAAGCGCAGTAACTAAGATCCGTCTATAAAGTACAACCAAGAATAGTGGCAACAACATAATATATTGATCTTTTTACAATCTATTTAATTTTTTTTATTAAAAATTATTAAAAAAAAAAAAAATTTAATACTCACTTGCAGTACTCTTCACGATAGCATAAACTCGAAACAATCAGTTTGATGTAGCAGTCATGATGGACTTCTAAGATCAGATCTAAAAATCGTCTCAAGATTTCGCTCCTTTCCAAAACCTTATAGCCCTTCACACTGTGAGTGAGTTTACCAATGAATAGGAAATATGTTTGTGACAGGGTGGTTTCCAATTTATTTGGACTCAAAAAACAAGCATAGGGATTCTGAGACTGACGAATAATTTCATCCAAATTAGCTGCGATGTCAACCAACAGTTCTTCCAGTAAAGTTGTCCCGCTGAAGTTCTTTAAAAATACAGGCATGCACATTATTAAAAACAAATTCTAAAACCATTTTTATGACCTACTTTTAATAAAGGAATGCATAAAGAGACATACTTCTACACCCTCAGCAAGAAACTGAACTAATGCACATCCAACTTTGGCATAAAGCCTTGACTGCCCTTTTCCCAGTTCAATTCTCGCAAACAAATTATTCGATGGCTTGAAAAAATCCACGAGTCGTTTGAGAAAGCTTCTCCAGGAAGAATCTTCGACTCGTCTTAAGGAACCCGGAGCCCACTACGAAAATTAAATAATGTAGGTATCTATAAACATTCTTTGTAAGTAACTAAAATGCAAGGGAATAGGGTACACAGTTATAGTAATGTTGGAATCTGATTTACACAAGACCTTATAACATTCTTCTTTCCTTAACGAACCTTAATAAGCGTAAGAATTGTTTGCCATTGCCAAGTTGTCGAGTCTTTGGAATTCAGTACTCCAGTGTCTTTAAGTAGTTTCAGGGGGTTTCCTTCCATGTCTGTCTTCAATAACTGTGTATTGAAAACATTAAACATATACCAAAATAGTAGTTACTAAATGAAACTGAAATAGGTACTTAAAAATTACGTTAAAATAGAAATATGGCCTCACCCTGTTAAGTTGAACTTGGCCTAACCGGTCCATAAATTTCCCATGTCTTTTGGAAACATATCCTGCATACTGTAGCTGAGCCTGAAGAAAAACTGAATTAGGAGATGTCGGGCGAGATTTTATTTTCTGAAGAGAGCTCAAAACGCTGATAGCTTCCATAGCTCGTTGCTGACGAGACTGAGGTGTAACTGATGATGCAAAGGATGAATTATGATGAGTTCGTTTGTGTTGATGAGGAGGTGATGGGACGGACGGAGCACCCGTAGAGTATCGAATTAACGTAGGAATACACTGACTAGGATCAAAACAGTCCAGAGGAATAAACCGGTCGACTGAAATATAGGAAACTCAAATTAATTTCCCATATATTTTGTTGTGAAATTATCGTTATATTAAACTTATTTCTACATATGCTCAGCTGTGCAATTTCTAACCAGGGTTGATACATAAATGAAGTACAAATCAAGTTATAAAATCATACCTAGACTCAGCAGTTCACCCAACAGAACCGTGCCACGAACGCTGATAAATGTATCTCCTGTGACTATTACCTCTACTAAAGCTTCGAGTAGTCCTCTCTGAATGAAACTGAACACAATCAGAGCCATATGATTGGCCGTTATATTCGGTCTAGAATATTAAAAATAGCATTTTATCATCAGTTATCAGTTATCACCTCTTTATATCCAGTAAACTGTGAAGAGAAACAATCTAACATACGTGGAAACTGCAAGATGTGGAAGAACAGATAAAGCTTCTTGCACGATAAATCCCTCTTGAAGTCTCCAGGAATCCTGTGGCGATGAAGGATCCACGGCTGACAATGCTACGGTCACCTCATCCGACCAGGTTGGAAATTTAACTCCAACAATCTCGCATATTAAATCTAAAATTGTTCTCTACAAAACAAAACCATATCATCATGTTAGGAAATTACGCAGAAAGTTAAGTGCAACAAGAAAATAAGATCTTACTCTTATCTCAAGTTGTTCGATGTATAAAGCGTCAATTAATGCTTGCAGTCCTGAGTTTAGACTTTGACAAAAGTGAGCAATCCCACTCCAGCTTCGTAATACTGTTCCTATCGCCGTTTTGGCACATTGATAACCTACTTCTCGCTCGTCTCTGAAACGCAATTTAATAAAGTAATATAATTACTCGTTTTTGTCTGATTGCTGGTTCTGTCGATCATCAATGTCTCAGAACTTCCATATTTATCAATTTATATTATTATAACGTACATGTCTGTCGGTTCATGGCCACTATATTTGAAATGAACATCGGTAAATGGAGCAACAAGTGACTGAAGATTGACACCGGCAGCATCCCGGGTTTCGGGAACGTTGAGTAAATGCAAAAGACTTCCTATCATGGCTTCCAAAACCATGGGAGAAGTGCATCCAAAGATATTGTGCAACAGAACACGAACCCCACCACATTCGATAAATTGCATTGGATTTAGTAAGGCTAAAATATCATGAAATTTTTCATTAATTATACATTAGCGGAAAAGTTCAAATTGGACAAATCAGGCAATCAGATTAAAATTTCTAATACATAATGTTGCATACCTAGTTGACACAGCAGAGATAAGCTTCCCCTATAAAGTTTATCATGTTCAGCTAGGCCATCGAATCCGATGGCAACTAATGCCCTGGTTATGGCAGGAGGAAAATGGGCAGCCCCGTTAGGAATGGCAAGGATTCGTTGACAGAGTCTCGTCGCTTGCATTCTTTCTCCAGAGTTGTTGAGCACGATGTCCATGGAACGGACCACGAGATATGGAATCTGAGAGGAATTCATTGCCACCAAGTCATCTTCCGTAACTACAATATAACGCAGGACGCGAAGAGCTGCCATTCGAATCACAGTTGACTCGTATACTAAACACACTCGCAAGCTGAAAAAAATCAAGTCATCAAAAACTCTCTCTCCTTTTTAATTGGTTTAATTGTTGTAAAGATTGTCTTACCACAAGCATATATCTTCAACACTAAACCCCAAGTTTCTTGGGGTACTTCCACCAGCTTGAGTCTTGACTTTTTGTAAATATTTAACGAATACATTGAGATAAGCGAGACGTCGCCCTTTGCTGACACCCTCCTTCTTGGAAACATTTCTAAGGATATCTCCCACTACTGATCTTGCATCTGAAATATATAATAAGAAATATAAGAAGTGTGTAACTTTTTCTCTATTGTGTATGGCGTATTGTTTGAACTCCCTCACCAAGTTTGAAGTCTAAAGTAATCTCATCGCTACTGTCTCGTCGTCTGGGCACTGAAATAAATGTAATGCATCATTTGTAATTGTAATCCACATAATTTATCAAGGTTTAGCACATAATATTACAAATGACTATGATCGTATTGCTTAAAACACTGTGAAATGTGACTACTACATACTAGACCGACTGGATAGGAGACTTACTTCGGTTAGCACGACCATGTCCGGTCATGCCCAACATTGTTTGCTCTGAATGACAAATGACAACAGCAATGACGAGCTCATCCCCTCTCTGTTACTCTTCTTCTTCTGGAAGGAAATGTGACCTTCAACCTCTGCACTGTATTCTAATGAATCAGGTTCAAGCCCAAAGGTGAGCTTTTGATCTTGCGTCTTGGGGGATTGAAATCCACTCTAAACTCTAATACACAATCACAACTACAACTTTGTAGTTTGTAGTTCTGGTGTGTATTGTGATTATTGTGAATGGTGAAGTGGACGTGGTTCACCGTTGACTGTTGACACTTATTTCACCTTTTCCTTTATATCATATTCAATATCAAATATTGCATATGTTGAGTATTGTTACCGTACAACCGTATCCAATCCAGTCACAAAATACGCTTGACCTTTGGCATTAAATTAATAAGTTTCTACCCAAAGAGGGCCAGGCCAAAGTAAGGGCACATGTAACAGGGTAAAGGGTTGTTGAGAGTCAACAGTGAGTGTGTAGTGATACTGCACTGTGGCATGTGGACATTCAACATTCATTGCAATTCACAATGTGAAATGCAATTTTTTTGACAGGGCACAGGGCACAGGGTTTGCCAAAGTTTGGGGTCAGCTCAGGAGTCAGGACACACGACGGACAACGGAACGGAAGAGCAAAGAGTCACAAGTGTGAATTAATTTACCGTTCCTTTGCTTTCCGAAATCCTAGAGCAGCAATTAAAAGTCTGAGTTCTTCTGAAACTGAATTCTTGCTTTGTGCTTGTTTTCGTACACAGCCTCCACCACAACATTTTTGATTTTTCAAAACTCTTTCACTCCTCAATGAGGAGTCCTCATTTCCAAGATCAAAGATCAAGAATAAGAAGGGGTACCGGAAGCTGGGAGAGGAGGGATGGTTTCATGTTCCAAGTAACCATCCGGATGAGCAACTCCAAACTCCTTCGGAAACATAAACATTCAATTTTTGCAAAGTCAAAAGTGCCAATTTTTAATTCCCGATTTTAGGAAGGCATGAATTTCGAATCCCGCGGCCTCTGAGACAACAGACACAATACAGTTCAGATCGACTAAATCCTGCCCTCTCACACCCACTAACTTTGAATTCTAATGAAAGTTTTAGATTTTGAAGTTCCGGAGAAAGAGCAAAGACGGCATATGCGAATTTTTTCAATATTTTCGGAATATTCTTCGAATTCCAAGAGGAATTAAGTTTCCAGAAACGTAAGGATTATTGGCAACTTTTACGGAAACACGGGATTGGTTGAGATGTGGACCTCGGAGCTTCAAGTGGTGATCCTGGCTGCGGGAGGAGGTTCCCGGATGACGAATTTAGTCGGAACGACGGTTCCCAAATGCCTGATTCCAGTCGCTGGGAATCCCCTCATTTTTTACCCCATGAAGTCCTTGGTTTTGAGCGGTTTTGCTGGAAGGGGTTAGTTGTTTGAATCTATAGTACAGTCAAGTTGATCATATTTTACATTCGTTTAGTGTGTATTGCATACATTTTTTGAACGATGTTTTGTCTAACAGAGGTTTTGGTCATCACGCAAGAGAAGAATGACATCCGAAAGGCGGTGGAAATGATTGCAGAGAAGGCTGGCCTGCTTAACGTCGAAACCTTTACTGTTGACGAAGAGTCTGAGGACTTTGGAACGGCAGAATCTCTTCGATTGGCTCTAAAGGCAAATAAAATTACAGTAAGTTTGAAGTTCAAGTTCAGTAAGTACAATTAAGTTAACATATACAGAATATCCACCGGACTGATTCATTTTTCACACTGTACACTGTGCTTTAACCATGTCACATGTATACGGTATAAATTCCGGCGAACATCAAACATCAACATCCTGAGTTGTCAGTTGTTTTGTTAGCTGATTAATAAAAGTAATCGCCATCGCAGGTTTAAAACGACGCCTGTAAGGTGTCGGCAGATTTTTTAAACATGTACAGTACCTCCACTGTAACTTCAGTACATAATTTTAATAATATATAAATTAATTGAATAATTAAATTATAGCATTGAAATGGAAGTTCTTACGGTGAAATTGATAGTAATTCAATTTCGATAACTTGACTACAACCGGGATTGTTTGTTCCATAGAAAGATGTATTGATCATATCCTGTGACCTTATCGGGGAACTGCCAATCAAGAAGCTCCTGCAAATGCATGGCTTGAAAGAATCAGCCTTCACTGCCCTCTTCATGAAAAACGTCCCTCCTCCCATAACCAATCTTCCAGGCCCACGGGACAAAATTAAACAGGGTTAGTAAATAAACATTGAAAAAGTTGTTATCGATTTATCGGAAATTGACTCACCGTACTAGCGCAGTATAGTTATATTGTTATATGTAGACGGGGTAGTATAGAAGTTTACGGTTAATTAAATATAATTTGTTTTAGAACGGGATATTGTTGGCGTAAAAACATCTACCAATGAACTTGTATTCATGGCTTCTGAAGCGGATTTGGATGACGAACTTACCCTCCCTGTCAACACACTTAAACAGTTTCCACATTTCAAGATCATGACATGGCTGACGGACTCACATATTTATATTTTAAAGAAGAAAATCATTAATAGGCTTTTCGATGCCCTTCCCGACAATCGGCAAGAATCCGTTACATATTCCAATACAAATATTTAGTAGATTATTAATTCAGAATTCATTAACTGACAGATTTGAAATCGGTTTCAGAAAACACTTGAGCATTAAAGGGGAATTCCTCCCATGGATTATTCAAAAAGAACTTGAAGAGAGCAAGAAGTTAGAGAAACTTTCTCTATATTGTTTACTAGATACAGAAAGAGAATGTATTAGGGTCAACTCAATTCAAAACTATGCAATCGCTTCACAGTCTGTAAGTTTTCTCGAGAGTGGATTTGATTTGAAATTTTAAAACTGAAGATTTTTTATCCTTTAATATTTAGACGGTCTGGTTGAAGAAAGTATTTAAGGACTGTATAACAAGGAGTCAGGAGACTAAGATTGCTAAAGGATCTAGACTTGTTTCAGTATCGTTAGGAGACCATTGTAATGTCAGCGAAAAATGCAAATTGACCAATGTCATTGGAATGGACCATATAAAAATTGAATCCAATTGTGAAATACAAAACTCGATAATATCATCGAATGCAATAATTGGGGCCAATTGTACAATAAGAGATTGCCTCATTGGGCCAAAATATCATGCCGCACCTGGAGGTAGGTTATTCATCTTTAGCTTATTACTACTGTTTAAGTTTATAACCGTATATACTAAGGCCTTAACTCTAGGGCCTTGGTATGGTACTAAAATATAGGTAATTACAATTTTGCAGCTCGTCATGTAAACGAACATTTGAGAGTTGTAGATGAAACTTTCTTTGAAGCCTAAATTCCGTGGACCATAACATTTGATTCGCCTTACTAATATTTGAATCAGCCCGTGCCAGAATGAGTTTTTTGAAATCGTGTAAATATTTTGAATAGAAATATATTTGACTAGGAGTTGGTTTAAAATGAACAATTATTCAGTCATCTGTGTTTAAAGTTAGGCATACTCCTTGTAAGATCCAGTGACTATTGTGATCTAAGGTTCGGAGATCTGCCTCACAAACTAATCCTACACCCATAGCATTTCGTCGCTGTGAAGTTGTGTAGACCGGACATTTGTACGTGTTCTACAAATAAAATCGATCGAATCAACAAACCGCAGGATCAATTTATACAGGAAATATTAAAGATAACAACTTACCTGTAGTTTTAGTTTATTAGCTTCAATAGGGATGACGGTCATTATGGGAAGTTCTTCGACTAGAATTTTAGGTCGTGATTTACTTAAAGCTCCCTTTTCTAAGTCCCAGGAGGCTCCTTCCAGATACAATCCACTTACATAGCAGCCCTTCATGCATAAACGTTAGCATTTAAAATACTAAACCAGCTTTGATAGGGGTTTGAGTTTTTTTGAGTCGAGGCAAGGGGCATATTGATTTTACCTGAGTTGGTCGATCAGCTACTTTAGAGACGTCAGTCATATTAGTGACTTGAGTATAAAGGGTTGATTTATCCAATGGCCAGTTGTACCTCCTACAAGTTGCTTGAACCAATGCAGTCAAATAGGATTCTGGGATTTGGAGACCAGATAACCACATCACTCTTGGCTCTGTGATATTAATCTTAAAAGTACACCAACAAATGACAGAATTAGGTAATATTCATATGGGGTTCAATAGATAAATGAACATTAAAGTTATTTAGTCTTAAAAGTGTTGTACACATACCCATTGTTCATACTGAGTAAATCTCTTGTTAAAGTGTGTAATCCAACCTCCCAGAGGTTTTCTAGTGGCAGGAGCCAGCTTGAGCCATGTTTCCGGTATTTGTCCATTGTATAAACAATTAGCGACGTTATCTAAAATTGAGTCCATCCCCACTTCACCGGCAATGGCTCTTCTTAAAGTTGTTAAGCTTCTTTTCATTCGTTCTATTAAGAAGTTAAATCTCTCGACCTCTTGAAGGAGAACTACAGTCGTCGGAGTTGGTGTAAGTCCGTATTTCTTCCTCAAAATGTCCATCTCGTATAGCGGAGGAAGCTTTTTTAAAATGTCATGAGCAATTCCGTCGATAAACTTGTCTTTGGTAAATGCATCTCCGGCTGAAACTATACGAGAGAGAAACAAATGCTTGAAGCTTGAGAGTCTCTTTCTCTCTTTAAGCCATGAAACTAAACATGTCGAAGTCGAAAGGAGCAATAAATTAATTACTAGAGATTTCGTTACAGACCTGTTTGAGGCTGCAAGTCAATCAAGTGATACCACATGTTTTTAACGGCTTCAGTGTAGTACCCTATTTCAGCGTTTCCATGAAGTCCAAATACCATTGGGCTGTTTTCAAGAGGGAGTTCATCGATGGATTCTGAATATTAATGTTCATATTAATTAGCAATATACCTATTTAATTGACACCATAAATTATAAAAAGGGTGTTTCCGAGAATCATGTCTAGTCCTACCGATATAATTTTCTCTTCCACCATCTTCAGGAATTACATAATCTACAACCGCGTCATGATAGAAATGGAACGGTTGAAACTCGTCGAAAAGGAAATCTCCCATATACTCGTCCATATAAGTTTTCACAACTCGTCGATCAAAGTCATCGATCACGCGACCACCATACATAACCTAATAGACACAAAAGAGTCCAAAGTTAGCTGAGGTGTAGGAAGCTTTTGGTTTAGTGATTTCTTACATACCTCTCCAATCAAATATTTAAGACTTCCCCATGGAATCCTCTCGTCTTTGTTTTCAATAGCCTTGTTCAAATACGTCTCCAAAACTTGAAAACTGACTGTGAAATCACTTTCATTGAAGTCATAAGCAATATTGAACCCAATCTTTCCGTACTTACGCCGCTCCTAAACATAAGACGTGCCCAAAAATTGAAAATTAAATAATTTAACACATTAAACACTTTGAAACTGTGTGTTAAAATCAACATACTTGAACAACAGCGTGGAAGAACGCAAGGACATAAACCAATGATTTAAAGACTGGATGTTTACAATCTTCAATGAACTGCGAGTTCATTCTGAAAAACGTAGACCGTAGATTTAATTTGAGACCATTCGGAGGTTCCGTAACAACTTTAAGTGACTTCTGAAGAATTCCAATAGGAAAATCGGGAGTAGGATCCGTTGTCATCCAAAGCCGGAATTCTGGATGAGGTTTCCCCTACACACAATACAAGATTGCCTTTATTTATTTTAAATACTCTTAAACAGGTCAACAACAATGGGAATTCAGTTTTGAATACAAACCATCCGTTCTAGCATTTTTTCGAACTCTCGAACAAATCGGATAAGAAGGTGGCAGTTTTGAAGCATTAACCAGTACCCCTTTTCAGTGCATATTTCTAGTAGCTCTGCAGCAGCCTGTCAACATAAACACAATCATTCATACGTCTCTTTTAAAATAATCATTTATTACGATAAGATGACTCATTTTAATACCGTTTCCTGTCCTTGTCCAAGGGAAATGAACTTGATATGATCTGGTTCAATGCCACACCTATCCCCGAGTTTCATGATATCGTTTCCAGGATCAGACCCAGGACTCAGAATGAAAACGACTGGAGTATATACTGTAGTTTGCTCGTAAATGGCATCGAAACTAATTTAAAAAATTAGAATGTTAAGAATACATATCGCCTTCTAATTACGCCACTCTCACTCAAAATCAAGTTAAGTTTAGTCCAACTCGCAAGAAATACAAACCTGACGACAGGAGGAGTAACATATCGTTCGTCCATCACTTCTGAAACGTAATTTACAACTCCTCTATAAACTCTATCAATTCGGAAACACCGGAGAAGCATGAGGCAATTAAAGTTTGACATGTTCTCTTCATAGGGATCAGGATATGGAATTGATTCCGGTGTGTCGCTTTCGAACCACTGTAAATTATATTAGCAAAATAAGAATGAAAAATCATTCAAATATTACTGAAGTGATTGTGGAAGAAAGCTTACGGTTTTCCAGATTTCGGTATTGCTGGAGAGCTCACTGGTTAATTTCTCAAAAGGATCAGGGAATTCGGATTCAAGCTTGACGATATCTTCCCATGACTGAAATGATACCATTTACAATTGAACATTTAATGAATTTTTTCTGTAGCGTGGTCAAGCCATCCACAAGCTTTATCAAAACTATTTTCTATACAAGGAATTGTGTCTAACCTTATCAGGCAGCCAAGCTGAATATGGATTTGCGCGGTCAGACTTATCCACCGAGACATTTCCCTTGATAAAAAACTCCAACTCTTTTTGTAACAAATTTCCTTCACTTTCTTCTAATTTAACAGCCATTTGGAAGGAGAAGAGAAGTTTGTGTTTCTCAAATATCCCTGTACAGCCATAATCGTACACATTGACGGTGAGACAATTAATGATGTTCTTGAGCCGCTTCTTTAGCACTGGATCGGGAATGGACTTCTTAAGTGAGAAGGTAAAAACACCTTGATAAGCCGAGAGGGAATATTGATACATATTATTCACAGCCGACATGTCGGACAAAACGAAAAAGAGGATAGCTCCTCGAGTAGCAACTGGTCGATATCCATCTCGAAGTCGCTCAATGTCCAAAGCAGTCTTTGCTCCAAGGGCTAGCTTTTCCGATACTTCGTCAGCCTTCTTTTTAGTTTCGTCTACAGCATTGACAAGATCTATATTATCAACCATGCTCCCTTGAGACTGACTCAACTCTCTGAGCAACGTATCTTCCAAGTCCTTCAACAGTTTCTTATTTATACTCGTCTCCTTGATGATAGCGTTTCTTTGCTCTTCTAAATCCGGCCTTTCCTGAGCTACAACAAGCCCAAGAAGTTGACCTTCTAGCCCTTGCACAGTGACCGTGTAGTTGATTACCATTGCTCTTGCGAAGACGGCAGGGCTGAATTTTGGGTTGGAGAGTTTAGAATTTAAATAAAGACGGAACCCAGGATCGTAGTCAACTTCCTTGTCACCAACGACTATGTACTGTCGACCATGGTCACTTTTGATATTCTTTTCTAATACGTTGTCTATCACAGGATCAATATATTCTTCGACATCTTCGAAGAGTACAGGGTAACCGTATTTAATCCCCAGTTCCAACTGCCGAAGGAAGTCGGGATCGTTGAAGGTCACGAGTTTCAAATTGTTGTTTTCTTCTCGCTTTCGGATCCAGAGGGAAGCCTGCTGTTGTGGATCGATACACAAGGGAAATCGGGTAGACTTCATTGTAAGGATTCCGTTCTGAATCGAGAGTTCGTCATTAGGAAGGCCTTCAGATGACCATCGGGCGATTTCGACGTCGTCGGTTAGGATGTTTTCTATTCTGAATCGAGGATTCCGAGGCAAGACCATTTCATCTACATGACTGATCCAGTCTTCGTATACCATTGTCTTTCGAAACTCCCAACTGAAGGCTCCCGTGTAGCTTAGAAAGGCGGCGGAAATCAGGCAGTCTCCTAAAAGCCATTTCTTGTTTTTCTTTAGTTCCACGAGATCTTTTTCCCATCGTTCGTTTTCAGAACTTAGACCTGATGCAACAATTGGTTAGTTAAACAAATTTCATGAGGCCCGGAAATAATTATAAAGTACTAATGAAAAGATAATGGTTACTTGCCTGTGATAAGCCTATCAGCGTTGCTCAGCCTCAGCATAAGCAAATTGTACTCATCCTCTAAAACTTGCTTGTCCACCATAGCCTCGGCATACTTTTTCTGTAGAGAATCCAACTCGTCTTCTAATTTCTGGACCCGGGCATTTGTCTTATCCAGCTCATTCTTAGCTTTGGTATAAACTGACACCAACTTCGCCACGGCGTCTCTCTTAGGTTTAATTTCAAAATTGACCACACAGAATCCCATCACTGCTACTACAAACTTCAACAATCCGGCACCAGCTCTAGACACTTTTTGAAGACCTTCGACCGTCATCTTCATTGTTTTGTTAGCATTGTCTAGCATATCTTGAACTTTCTTGTGTTGGGAAATACTGATGCTATCTGCGTCAAGCTCCATCAGAGATTTTAAGAAGTTCTGTTCAGCCATCATTCCTCTTGCCGCTTTCCAACCAGTTTCCTTGATTCCTTTAAGTCCCATGACGCATTCACAAACGACCTTTAAAACAATTTAATTCCACTAACATTTTGAGTGCCTGTTTCCGAACTTAACCACTTGATTGGTTTAAGAAGATATACAAGAGGTGTAAGCATGTAATAGTTATATTATATTATTATTATTCAAACCTGCACAGCCTTTGGGGGTGTTGAAAAGGAGCGGATTTCAATAATATCATTTTTGTCCAGTTCCTGCAAAGCTAGTCGTGCTGCTTCCAGAGCGGGCATCGCTTCAGCTAGAACTGACTCTGCTTCGGTTTTTTCCCTTTGAATGATCCGACTTTGAACTTCAATTTCTTTGCCTTTAACAATAGCATTGGCTTTCTTCTCAGTTGCTTCGGCAGTACGTAAGACGATTTCTTGAAGGAGTATTTCACAAGCTCGAGTCTTCTCATCCATTATCTTCTTTGATCGTACTAACTTTTTATTTAAAGCTTCTATTTCTACTTTGGCATCCGCAATTTTCTTAATTCCATCGGCAAGGCGTTTACATTGAGCTGTTATGTAGTTCAGCTTATCTCTAAATAACACAACGTACGTTTGTTGGTAATCCAGGAAATGTTTTGGCGATACGTAGTTACTTCGTCTCAGTTTTTGAACGAAGTCGATGCTGTATTGCTGGACGGAAGAATGGACGTGGACGACGTGTTTTACAATACCCTTTTTGAATTTAGATGGAATTACAGGGTTCTGAAATTTCAAAATATTGAGCATTTAGAATAATTGAACACGTCAATAATAATTCAAAATATGTAATAGTAATATTGATCTCTGACCTGAGAAAAGAAAACAGTTGCTACAGCATAAAGAGCTTGTTTAGGCCAAGCTTGGAACCAATCGATGTAAGTATTATTTACTAGTCCTGGGAAGCTCCTGCATCTAGTTCTTAAAGAATCGCCCGTTGGACTCATTGCTAAAACAATGTGCAAATTATTGATACACTTTTGGATAAAATACTGCCAGATCATTTCTTTCGTAATGGCTCCAGCATTCTTCTTAGCCTCCTCTCGCAGTGCACCCAATATATTATCTCGCTCTTCATCTGTATAAAGAGCTGGGACGATTCCTGTGGTTAACATATTGTTGATCAACTCGAGGAAACCTTCTTCAGCAATTTGAGTGTCTCCAAACAAGAACGTAGTGGCTTTGTTTAAAATTCCCAAGTCGTTGTACAACTTCTTGAGGTCTTCTCGGAAATGATACTCTCCATAACCCCGATTCAAGGCGATTTCAAATAGCTTGTATCCTGCCGTATGAGTAGCTAATTTCGAGAGACTCTGACGCCCGCTTCCTCCAACGCCTAATAACAAACACGGATTAATTGCCAACTACCTAGATTGTACAAAATGAATTTCAAATTTTCAAAGCTACGAAACGATTCGTACCAACTAATAGACAATGCCCTTTATCCATCCGAATCGCTCTGTGAATTCGAGTTAAATGTTCTAAAGCGTCGTCAAAGAGTACGAGTTGCATTTTGGAGTTATTTTCATTGTAATCTTCCATTAATTCCTGGAATAATGCCTTCGCTGCTTCGTAGTCAAGTACATCTTCATAAATTCTCGGTGCATCTTCGTCCAATGCTGTTCGGTAATCTCCAAACAACAAAGGATTTTTAAGCGCAAAATCGGCTTGAATTTCGAATCGATCTTCAATTATTTCTTCGATAAACTCATTCACCAGACGAATGTCCTATAACGAATTGGAAATAAACAAAAATTAGAACGGCAAACGGCGGTGAAAGTCGAACAGCAAAATTGCTCCGTTTTTTTTATCGCAAACGGCGCAGAGCAGATCAACCTACCTTTTTAGAAATAAGACGGTCGCAGAAAACACGCCTAAAATTTCAAAATAAAAATAATTAACAGTTTGCACAGTAAATTAATGCCAAGTGGTTTAATCACATTTAACCACCCTACAACTTGTAGAATTGTTGTATTTCTAAATTCGAAATGGAAAACTAACGTGCACTCGTTTCTCCAAACTCGAACCATCTGTCGATGAATCTGAAACCTATCTGTACTGATTTGACACAGTCCGCAAAAAACGCGAGACAAATCCCTCATATTGAAAATGTAATGAAATTTACTTGGAGTTGGAGGCAGCTCTTTAATAATCATCTGTAAACATAATTAAAATTTCCATTGCACAATTTTCCCTTTGTACAACCACTTTCTCTTTCTCTCAACGGCCATAGAAATAATAATTATCCATCAATTACCTGGAACAATTCCAAAGTGGCTTCAACAACTGGAACGACATATTCTTTAATGGCGTCAGAAAAATTGGCACAATGAGATTGCAAAATAGAACAGTAAATGTGTTCTAAAACAGCAGAAGTAGGGAAGGTCATATTGTACACGGAGAATAAAGACATAAACCGAGGGTCAACTTCGTTCCGACCCCCACCAGCTTTCCCCATTGCAGAAACATATGCTAAATTGAAGGCATTCATTTTTAAACCCGTAATTGTTGTAATAAAAGTCGAGATCAGATAACTTTTTATACGTACATATATCCTTGATAAGCTTCCAATTCAAGTCTTTGCCCCGGTCGTAAAGACCTCCTTTGTCAACCAAGAGCTTTAATAAAGCAATTGGCTGTTGTGTTCCGTACGTATCGACTTGAGGCATATTCATGTCATCAATGAAGACAAGGATTCTTTTACCCGGCGGTGGACCGTACAAATCTTTCGTTCGTTTTTCCACATTGCTTTCAATATATCTTTGTACATCCATCGATGAAGTTCTAGAAGAGAAGTTCATATTTATAACAATGTTTGTGTCTTTGTTTAAACCGTTGACGAAATTCTGAGTGGTGGCTGTTTTGGAAGTTCCAGTCTCTCCTACAAGAACGGTTGGTCGTTTCACCTGCGATAATTCCAATATAAAAGGAATGAAAAACTACGAGATATAATTTAATAATTATTATTGTAAGAAGGATTTCAGGACTATTTATAAGTACCTTGTCCATCAGTTTAAGTATCCAAGTAGTCTTCTCGGTGTCCACAGTAGGAACAAGGATCTGCGAGAACTTGAGCTGTGAATCATATTCATACGCAGGAACCAACGTTTTCCAAGGCGTCCAGTTCTTTGTTTCCTCTCGCCAAATGTACTCGTACATTTTACCATAATGCGTCGGCATTTCACCTCCCTTTGCAAAATTCCCATCTTTCTCGGCAATTTGTGGCAATCCTGACAATTCTCTCACGTAATGGTCAAACTGTTCACGACTTTCTTCAAGCAATCCAGCTCCAATTGACCAATATATTGCCAAAATGAAAAACATTTCCATGTTGGGCGTTGGGTTCGCTGGCAAAATTCCTTGAAGTGTATACGATAATTGCGTAACCTTAAGAAATCCAATCAAATAACTTCAAATAAGTTAGTTAGGCAAGTACTAATGCATTACAAGCTTATTAAAATACCATGTTGATATTAGTAAGAGGAATGATAAGCTTTAGCTTCTGTCCTTGAATATCATTCGTTATTCCTTCCAGTATAAGGCTGATCAATTTTGGTACATATTTAGTGAAGAGAGCATCGAGTTCATCTTGTTCGGAAGGGCTTCTGTGATTAACCCATTTCTGCCAAAATGGAAGATACCCCAAGTTCTTAGGGTCAACAAAAACCATTCCTGCTCTAGATACAGTAGCTGGAGAAGCGTATTGAAGATCTCCAACCTTACAACAATTGATCGCACAGTTCAGAAGAATTTCAATTGCCAATGCCAGAATGCGAAATCGTCAAATTAATAAATAATTAGGTACTTCAAATAGAAGGGCACAGTGTTTTTGAAGTCTGATCCTTTCCCCATTAGGCAGTGTGAGCAGTTTATTGTCGTCCATTACTTTAAATAAAACAAGTTTCATTCCAGTCTATGATCGAGTTTCTTAAATTGATACACACATAAGCTTTGCCTATTATAATTACCAGAGTTCATATTCTCCACCCAAAGAGCATCCACATCGCCATCAAATAAAATGTATCTTCGCTCTGACTTTTCCGTTGGTCGATTAATCTCTCTAAAAATGTTTGACAGGAGTCCATCCGTCCAATCCCTTGTAGCAGGGTTCAAGAGGCCATACAGCTCGCTCACAGTGGTCGCCTAAAAAGCATCCGGAAAGATAGCATTAAAATATCATAAAAGCTTCATGGCAGGGTGTCGCTGGATTTTTACCTTGGGATTGACCACATAAAGCTTCGTCACAAGTCCCATTTTTGTCTGTGCCTTGCAAAGTCCATTAATGACAACTGTTTTTCCACCCCCGCTGGGTCCTACTACCATCGTTGTGTGCCTTGTCATCATGGTCTCATACAGTTGAATAACCTTGTCAACTTGGTCTGGTACAACGATGTAACCCTCCTCTTGGAAAACAGCTTCGACAGCGTCATTATATTGCGGGTATCGTACCCTGGGACAATCAAGTCCGGGGAATAAGTCTTGAATCAATCCCAAGAAGAGAGGCACATCTTCGAATACAAACTTTGGTAAGTTCATATCCCTAAGAGCTCTCATCAAAACAAGTTCCTCGTCTAAATCCGGTGCGTTCCTCTTTAATTCTCCAGCCATTACCAATACAGATTTCAAGGCTCGAAGGCCAAAGTCATAATGGTGTTGTTTTGATAATTGGCCACGAGCAAGTTTGTACAACACGGTCATCTTTTTTGCCAGGACTTTAGCTTGAAGAAATCCCTCCGAGAATAACATGATCAGACAAATCATCTCCAAATCCGGAACAATGCAAACAACTGGACGGAAGAGGGCTTTTACCGATTCCGGCAGTTCAGTACGACCTGTCTCAAATCTTGTATTTTAGATAAGGTTTACAAAAATATTTTTGTAATGCCTACTAAACAAATCTTAAAATCGTAAGTACCTGCATATCCAGGATTCATTGTTATGAAGATACCGACTTTCGAATCTAATTTAATTTCTTGTCCGTCAAACTATACATACAAATTGGGTTGTCAATTAAAATTTTCACGATTTATGTAGTTTAGATTAGAGAGCTCATATGGGTTGGACTTTGATATTATACCTTAAAAGTAGTAAGTTTGGTCATCAAAGCATTTCGTATCGTTTGAATTTGCGTTGAAATAACTGATAAAACAGAAATGTCGATTCTGTTAAATTCGTCGAAACAGCCCCAGGCTCCACACTGGCAAAGACCAGAAAAAATGGTTCCAACAGCTTTGTAATCCATATTCTCGCCACAATTTGTAACGACACATAATAAACCCATGGCTTTGGCTAAATCTTTTGTGGTCTCCGTTTTACCTGAAATTAGATTATGTCAAGCTCACAAAGCTCTTGATATTTTAAAGCAATAGCAAGTCAAATTATTAAACTGTCTATACCCGTTCCAGCGGGGCCTGAAATTACAACAACAAATGCGATTAAGGATTTAAATATTTGAGTAAATGTCATCATATCAATCAGGGTTAAAGCAAGTTTTACCAGCGGGGGCACCTCCCAAATAAAGAGCTAAAGCTTGGGTAATGGTCAAATATATCCTGTCGGTGAGGGGTGTAATTACAAGTCTCCCATTGAGTCCCATGTATTCATAGCCGTATTGGAACGACCCACTGCACTGCTTCACTTGAAGACCATCCAGGAACTTGACCCAGTAAAATCTCAACTGACTTTCCCATTCGAATTCACGTTCGTCCATAATGCTGGAAATTCAAATCATATAAATACAAAAATAATTAAACAATAAACCTTGTTAGGAACTGCAATCATGATGTTATTATCTGTTCTCACCTATCCCTAACAAACGTTTCAATAATATCTCTAGCGTGGACATCAATGATTAAGCAGGTGTTAATTTTCTTGCGGTCGTTCGATGACAAATCTGTAACAAATATTCAATCTCATGGCTGAATATTTTATATTATGGCATCTTAGTAGTATTTTTAAATTGAAAGTCAAATTACCCATTCGAACTGCCACAACAAGGTCGTCTAATTGCTTATTTAGAAATTCCAAATATTCCTTCATTGCACGTTTCTCTCCCTATGAGACATTTGGATTAAAAAAATTCAGTTTGTTTATATTCAAAAGTTTCCTACTCAATGTAAAGAAAGTACACTTACTAGTTTAACCCTTTGAAAAACATCTTCGATTTCGGCAGTCCACCAAACTTGGTTGGCCGCAAGGACAACCATCCCTTGATATTCCATTATCCATTCAACGCGAGGTTTAAGCATTTTCCCGTAGTAAAAGATTGATTTTTTCGTAATGAATTTATTCGTATTTCGCATCTCCACCACCACATCGTTCATCCATTCCTCAACACGACCTTTGCAAACAACCGCTTGTCTGAAGTCCATGGCTTCTTTCTCACTAGAAATCATTCCTTGCACTTGGATTTCTCCTTCGCCGACGTCGACCAGTTTAAGTGCAGCTACATTATCGAACATCTTGGCAAACAATACAACATTTACATTACATTTCTGATATTCTGGCTGTTATTTTTTGACGAAAGCTTTCACACCTTGATCATATGTTCTTGGACGCAAACAGGCACTCCTGTTCCCAAAATTGAGAGAAGTTCATCATCTGAGATGAAATAAAATCTGGGGAAAGCATTCCTCTTGGTTTCCAAATAATCATTCAAGGATTTCTGACAACGGTCCAGTCCAGCAATCAGTGTGTTGAGGTCGTTTATTCGATTAGGAAAATGACAGAAGGATTTAACATTCGGCCTTTTTAAAGCGTCGGCCATGATCTATATAAGCAAGGATCATAATTTAAACATCCAGACTTTTTCTTTCGATCATGGAGGGTATGAAATACATATAGGTATATAACTTACACCACGAACAGATTTATCGATAGCATCAAACCTCTTTGCCTCATCGGCTAATTGTGTTCTGATGTCAACTCCAGAAAATATTCCTTCGAGATACATCCATTTACGCTGGGTTACAATCCATGCATCCATTACTTCACTTATTGTTGATAATGACTTTTCCAATACGGTAACAACTGGAAGCATATTATAATACTGATAATTAATTTTTATCCGCTTAATATGAAATACCTACCTATATAAAGCCCAAAAAAGATAATTTACCGTTATAGAATGGCCCAACAAATCTTGATCCACTAATTCCTTGAAGAGTGACCATATTATCATCTAAAAGTTGCATCATCTCTTCCATTGGTCCTACAATCCATCCTCTGTCTTCATCATTCTTGATATATTTAATAATGTTCAGCTTATAGGCATCCCAAGTCTCCGTCAGTTCTTTGACACATTTCTCAATGTAAAGTTCCTTAATGGCAGTCGCAATAATATCAGCAATGGTCTCTGAATACTGATGAAGTTCCATGGCAAATAGTTTTCCTAATGTGAAGCGGTCCGGAGCCATTTCAAAGTGAACCCCTGAAATAATCAAACATTGTATTAATACAGAGTTCTCAGCTTCGCTCCATTCCGTTCTTTTGTGAACGAATTTTGTCTTGTACTTCTATTTTTCTCAACAGATACCCTGGGGATTCTAAATTTCCAAACTTTCTAAGTTGGTTTGGTGAGACTTATATTTACTGGTGGAAATTAGAAAATTACGGCAAATTAAGCGTACCCGTTTTATTCATTAGCATAGTCCAATGCCTCGTTCTGAGCGCTTCGTGTTTCAAGTCAACAAAGAGTGGAACGCTTCTCTTGAACTCTTTCATCTTCTCTTCAACGTTCTTCGCAACTTCACTTGCTCGAATATGCTTTGGAAGAGTCTTAAAGCGCCGAATGTATTCATCAATCCCTTCCACCAATGCCTGGGGGTTCAGGTTAACCCAAAGAGTTTGAGACCAAGTGGATCTAGCGTTTTTCTGTTCCACATAAAGTCCATATAGAATGTCCATCATTTCAAGATCTTTGGCGACATCGAACAGTTCAGGATACATGGTAAAGTCTAAACCAAACAACTTTTCGGAATTAGCCATGTCCGACTTTTTAGCTTCCATTGTCTTGTACTCGTCATGATATTCCTTAACAAACACAAATATTATATTTATAACTCTATAAATTATAGCTACACAATACATAATTGGGTTAAAAACACGAACAGAAAGGGTATTAATTTGACAAAAACGTACATCTAAAAGTTCAAGTCCTTTTTCCAAGTCAGCTCCAACAGTACCAGGACCAGAAGCGAAGTAACGTTTGACAAATTCGAGGACCTGCTTTCGAAACTTATCTCTTTCGTCAATCGTAAGGTTCTTGAGTCGAAGTTTTACGGGTTCCATTCGTTTGCTAACTACCTTGATCTCATGAAGCCACAACATTTGCCATCTTTTCCAAACCTCCTCCAAAAGATCGGTCTCTTCGTCAGAAGTCTGTAAATAAATTGTATATGATAATTGAATAAATAGTACATATATGAAATTTCGATTTTATTTTAAGAATGTAATTTCTAACATCAATGTGATAAGCTTTGAGAACAGAGTAACGTTTGAGTAGGTCTCGGTAACGGGCTTCCATATCAATCGTCGAGGCCTGGATTGACTGCATTGTTAGGAAGACCTTTTTCAATTCCTCCACAGATCTTGGAAGTATGTGTAAATCCGTTTCGAAATCCTAAAGGAATATTACTGTATATTAGTATTCATTGTAACCTGTCTCTGGAAAAAAATATGTATTGCAATCTCAAATACAAAATATTTATTACAGAGACGAGTCGATAAAATTCACTGTTAAGTTCTTTTGTGCTTGCTGTCAAGAACTCCCCAAGTTTGACAACCCAGTCGCGGGCATGCCGACTTATTGCTAACTGGAGTGGCCGTACGTTTAATCTGTGATTGATTAGAATGAATTAGTGCGTGTTTAAAATGAACTTGATAGCTAAGTTTGTAGGTAGATAACTTTATAAAAAACAATCTAACCGAACACATCCTTCAACTCGGTAAGCAGGCAAATCCGCTAGTCGACTGATGATCGAAGTGTAAAACGACATTTTGTCATCATATGCAGAAACAGGTGGATTTTTTGCTGCAAAAGATTCCGATGTTTTGTCCTTATTGTAAAGCCACAGGTTTTTGAACTCACGATACCTAGAATTATCATTTTAATTAACTTTCTTAAATATGCTATTAAATAGCAAGTTGGGGATATTTCCCTTACTTCTTTAAATAACTCCACAAGTTCCTTAAAATAGTTTGTAAATTCTCTTGAATTTGTAGCAATAGCTCCAGTACACGGGGTAGCCTGCCAATATCTAAATAGTAATTGTAGACAAAATGGTCTTCTTCCGATTGTTTTATAGGAGTTACTTCGACACATGATCCACGTCTCCAGCGAATAAATTTTTTTGTCCTGAATAGGAGCAAAGGAGGTACATTCATTAAGATTTGCCTAATTTGATTTAACGGGATTTTCTCAGCACTAAAGATTTTTTAATTAAATACCCTTCAACACAATCCCTAGCTCCCTGAGCAACAAGTTGAAATATCTCGTGAGCTGTTGGAATAATTCGAATTTCAGGAGCTGCCAGTACTGCTTCGATATCAAACAGAGGCTGGTCTACCGTCATGCGAAGCTCGAAGTCGTTAAGACTTCGGATTACAACTCTAACATCAAAAAAATATTAACGTATTTTTTAATCACCATCCCCCCGAAATGATAATTTTTTGGCATGACAGATAAGTTAACTTTATCTCACTTGGCCAAGTATTTGAATACACAATTTTCCCAGTAGGCGTAATAACGCCGGAAGCTCTTGTGCTTGCCGGTAGTTTTCCCATAAGTCAAATTTTCCAATTTTACGAACAAAGGGGCAAGACCTCGATACAAAAGAAGCAGCTTCTCCCAAGTCGAAGTTCGGCAACTTTCCCAATATTTGAAATAATCCTATTTTCAGATTTTCAAAATGAAAATTAGGTAATAATACATATATTATTTAAGAGCTATGGGATTTGTGGCGAGGGTTCTAAATGGGGGCACCAAATTTGGCAGGGCATTGCAATTTTGGGAAAAAGACTTTTGGAAGGACCACACCCTCACACCAAGATCTGTTATTCACTGTATATGTAACGTTTGTGGGGCTATTTAAAAATGGTCGACCTATCGGGATTCGGGTATCAGACAAAATTAAAAAAAATTCTTCAGAATATGCCAGATATCCATCATTATTTTGTAAATGTATGAGGACCGGACGTTGACGTTTAGATGAAATAGTACGTACCCAACAATCTAATATAGGCAAAGAAAACATGGATTTCTTATATGGAGGTTCTTTAAACAATCGAAGAGTTTTAATTTCCAGTATCCTAGCTCTCACATCCTTCGCGACTTGATTAACTTGACCAACGACGCTGTCAAATTGCTGAACAACCGCTATTAAATTTGCACCATAATCCGGAATTCCTAGAGAAGTCCAATTTAAACGGGAAATCCCTTGGTCATAGTTCTTCTCCAGATCCCGAATACAGCGTTCCATGAACTTGGCCTAATTAATATAATAAAATAAATTAAAATAAAATTTGCTCTGTTTCACATTAAAATAGCTTTCAACTTGTACCTCATGTGATCGAAGTCGTCTTCTTATTGCATAATAGTTATCCAAAATCTGATTCAACATTCTTGAATTATTGACCAGCGTTTCTCGGAGAAGAGAGACATTCCTTACACCCTCGCTAATTCGGTAGCCCATTTGTTCCAAATGAATGGCTTCTTGGACCATTTCCATAACTTCAGAAGGAAGGTTGACTTTTATGGCCGTTTTGTCCTTGTTTTCTTCTGCGTATGGTCCAACTTAAAAAAACAAACGAACGAGTTAAATCACGGTTAAATTGAACAAATCTGGAGGGGCAGCCGAGAATCGAGAACGATTATTAAAAAGAAGATTCCATAATGCCATTTAACACTGACACATATCTGCGCTCCGCGAACGTCAAAAAAGGCCCGTACCTCCGCTCGCGAAATAATCTTCCCCTACGATATCAAGGTACTTAAAATCCATAATATTCGATACTGGTCTGTCACATAATCAAAGAGACCTGTTAAGCTATTATACCGAAAAATATGCATCGTATATGTATTATGGGAGCGCCGGAGCCGACCCGACGTCGTCGGTCTGTCTGTTTGGTACTTCCACAATACCATTCGAAAACCGTAAAACTTCTAATTTAAAATTTAGCATTGACAATCAATTATATGACAATTATCCATACAGTTTCCACAAAGATATACATATATTCTGTGGACAGGTTGACCCACCGGAATACTGTCCAGGTGCAGGAACCGGTAAAAGTTCTAACCTTGACCACAAAATATACATCCTTTCAAACAGATACTAATTAAGTACAAATCCAACTAAATGAATCTTAAACACCTGCACCCGACATGTAATGTTATTAGCGTTTGTTATGGATTCATTTTAATTGAAATGACTTTGCTTTGGTATGATTATTTTATATCACATGTAGTTACATCACTTAACAATATTATTTATATAAATACTTGAGATCGATATTAATTTATATGCTTTTTCTTGTCTCTATGCAAGATACTCGAGTGTTATCCCCACGGATTAACATTAGAGACTTTTTGGTCTATTATATTGACCAATTACTGCCAGAATCAGCTCCCTTGGGTTTTTCGATAATTCACTGTGACGCAACCGGACTACAAACAAGGTTTTGCTTTATGAATATGAATGCTATTTTCTAAAAAAAAAGTATCAAGTTCCACGAAGATACTTCATTACATTTTCAATAAAATGGCGAAATGGTGCGGGATACGGTAGAAATAGCGCAGTATGTACTATGTAGTAATAGTTATTAAACATAATTAAAGGAATAAAGAGCCATACGTTCATCTCGTGCAGATTGTTTCAAGAAAACATTAGTTCTCAGACTGGAGGCCATTGTTTGATTGGAGACTTCACACCAATGTTGATACCATGAGTCCTCATATGCCTTCATCTCCTTGGCTAGTGTTAAATACTGGTGGCAAGCCTATATCCCAAAATCATGCAGATGAAAACCAATACCACAATATTATATTATCGCTTAAAATTTTTTCATTGATTCCATAATAATTTGCTGACCTGCTGACCCACATCCGTACCAACAACATCAGGTTGAGTTCTGAATGTCACTATAGATTTCTTAATGTAATAAAACAGCGCTCGAACCCACCAGATCCTTCCAGCAACTGGGGGATGATATTTCATTATAGGAGGATTATCCTTGTTTGCCTGCAAACACATAAAAAATATTTTCACCATGAATATTAACCACAATCAGAAATTCATAACACAACCGGATTTTGGGTGCATTAATGCCGACACCGACATGATGTCAGGACAACGTCGTGAGCGATAGGGTTGTGTTAAACGCATTGCAAACCTCATAAAATTCCTTGACGTTTCGAACTTCCAAAATATATATCATCAAAGTATCGTCAAATTTCTTCATAAGTTTTGCATGGATCCCATCCCTAGTTTCAATATACTTGAACTTCATCAACATTTTGAATGCTGCATCCGCAGATCTAAAAGTAAAATCAAGATTATGTTTACATTTTCCATTAGCGCATATAAAACTAGGAACGAAGTATTCGGTTCGTACTTTATTGTTACAAACGCCTCATCGATGAAACTTTTAGCTTCGGCTTCCAGAATTTGTACATCTTTCCTCAACTGATCCAACAAATCTGACCATTGTTTTTGATTGTTTGCGACGAAAGGATCAAATTTCATTTCGATAAATGGCTTTACAAGCAAAAACGCTTTCTTTAATGCATCTTCAATCTTCCTGGGGTCACCAACAACTGCTTTTATTTCCGGGCCAAAAAAGTTTTGGAATTCCAACAAGAGGACGGTGATTTCGGATAAATGTTGAGATATTACGACACAATAGTCCGTTTTTGGGAATAGTTTGGATCTGTCAAATTCCCATCGGGCACCTTTCCCCGATTGTTCAATTTTGTCCCGAGTCTTCATGTAACACTCTTTCCACATTTGTAATAGCATACGGACAGAATCAGCCAAATCCATAGCAATTATTGGATCCCTAAAATTGTCATTATGCATCTGTACTTCCATAAAACGGTAAAAAAAAGACAGGAGAGGTCTCACTTTCTGAACAGGTTTTTTGGATGCAGTACAGTAGTGGATCGGTCGAAAAGGAGTTTGGCGATCATCTCCAATAGTGTGCACATTCTATCGTCCTTATTGTAATGACGAGACAGCATCCACACCAACTGAAGTCCCTCCATAATATGTGGAATGGCATCACACATTTCTCGATAATTATGGGAATACGTCAGGGTCTTCAAGTGCCTTTCAATCGTTGAAAGAAAGCGACTGACGTCCCTTGCTTCTTGTAAGCTTCTCATTAATTCCTGTTGCTGGTAATCAAATCCCGGGAGAACATCGGAGTGAGCAGCATTCAGTACTTGACAAACTCGCCGAACTTCTTTTGATTGTAGTTGATCATGAATGGCACATAGCATTGAGTTACGATCCCTCCAGAAATCTAATTCCGCTAAGGGGGTGAAAGAACTGGGTTTCTGAAATTAGTAAAACCACGATTTAGCTTAAAAAATGAAAAACCCAATGACCAATGATATCGTTACGACAAAAAAGTTGAATGAATTGTACTAATTGCAGTTTACCATAGGAAGCTCCTTTTCCAAAATATTTTGAACTCTCATTTCCCATTCGGCACATGTTAGCTCCAACTGTCGAACTAAGTCTTTGTTCTTGGCTAATTGAGCAGTGTTTGGACTCTGTACATCTAGCTCTGGAATAACTGGAATTCGGATTTTGATTTCTCCTTCCATTTGAGTTATTGCACTAAACAACAAATCAGTAACTGTCATACATCATAGTCATATCTTACAAGCAGTGCAGTACGTAACTGTTCTTATTTTTAATACCGATTAAGGGACCCCAAGAATTTGTTCAGTTCAATCCCCAACTCTTCCTTAAGCTGAGACTTTTGAGAATCCCCTGAAGGCTGCATGGCGTTGTCCATTTTAGCCTGAGAAAGACGTCTGGTTGGAGGATTTAACTCACCGTCAAATATTAAAGGTCCGAATACCTACCAATTTGTAAAATGTATAAAATAAAATGATATTATTAATTTAATGAAAAAAACGCATCTACAATTACTTTGGCTAAAACGGATTGCACAGGTCGAAGTTGATATCCATGCATTGTTCCATACATCAAATGTTTGGGCATTTCTGTTTCTGCTTCTTCCATTGACCTCATTACCGGGATCGGAATTCGAGACATTCGGATCAAGTACATGGCTCGGGGATTCAACTTTCCAAAGTTTGAAGGCAAAGCAGAAGGTGCAAATTCAAAGTAGTGCCGACCGATGTCTTCCTAATTGTTTAAAAAAATTTAAGTTTCTGTCAGATAACATAGGAATAGGACACTAATATTTCGTAGCTTGCACTATTTTTACATTAACGGCTCTTACGGGCAAAGATTCCACGTCCAAATCTGTGTCTTCGTTATCCCAAGGATAACTGACGGGTTCTTCAGTACTGACTCCAGGACTGGACTCTGACCCTCCCTTTTTCTTTCCTTTCTTACCCTTTTTGCCTTTTGATCCCTTCTTCTTCCCTTTACTTCCCGAACTCCCGAAAGAACTTCCTTTGCCACCCTTCCTTTTTTCTGTTCAAATCATAATTTGTTTGGATTAGAATAAAGATTAAAATAAAGAAGGCTGAATAATTAATTGAGCTTAAAAACATTTTTAAAAACCGTTAGAAAAGAGAGGTCTTAAGTCTTACTTTTCTTTTTGGCTTTGGAATCTTTGGAGGACTTTCCAGAGCCGGAACTGCTGGCTTTAGAACCTTTCTTGCTCTTGCTCCCCTTTTTTGGACCTTTCGACCCCTTCTTCGCTCCTTTTGCCTTCTTTTTCTTCTTTTTCTTTCCCAACTTTTCGGTCTCAGTTGATTCTCCGAATGTCTCGCTCAGATCCGCATCCAAGACATTCTCTTCTTCCTCCCATTCTTCCTCCCCCGACACCTCGTCGTCTTCTACCCGCATTTTGTAGAAGAAAGCGGCTCGACGTTTGTTAGCTTTTTTTTTGCAAAAAAAAATGAGAAATCAGACCCGGATAAACTATTTTAAGACGAAATTCCTTCCATTTTCTTGTCACATTTTTACAGACCTTCCTGAAGGCTGTAGGCTGTGATATCAGTCGAGAAGAAGTTGACAATCCCGTTCTCAATGTTTTTGTTGTGGAGTATCTCGTCAAAGAGGTCTTGGTCCGGCTCATTCAGGTAGAGGCAGGTAGTTTTCTTCAGCCACGTCATTCTGAAACATCAACGGATTTTACATTGATATATGATTCCTGAGAAGTTCGAATACCGTTCAAAAACACGTAACCAATAAAGTCACCTGTAGTCTTGTCCCGTATATTCGTAAGCGGACGAAGGGTCCAATCCTCCGAGTGACATAGCGATGGGTACTGATTGTATGTGTCCTTCTTCCTCATCATCCTCACCATAGGAGTCTCCCATAAATTCGTCCATCATCTCTGTCCCATCCATTTCAAAATCCGCATCACTCTGCAGATTTTGAAGGGAGGATTTATTTTCCTCCACCGACATCTTCCTTGGTTCTTCTGATCCTGGCTGACCTCCTTGTGCCCCTGCTGCAGTTGTATTTGCAGTGCTTAGACCAGCATCCAAACCCCCACCGAGAGCAGGGGGATGAGTCGGTGTAGCTCCATCAGTACCCTCGACACTCTTCTTCCTCTCTCGGTCATCTTTCACCATGTCTGATACCAACGTCTAAAAAAGGATGTCAAAACGTTAATTCTAAACAGATATTTACAATTTACAATAACATAGAGCACTATTTTTATTTATCTTCGTTTAATAATCTTCTATCTTCTTGTCAAAGTCAAACTGGGCGACGTTTTGTTATGGACTAAGGACTGGAAATGGTTTTTATTGGAAATTGGAATCCCGCAACGAAAAAATATTGATTTAATACGGCGAGCTCACCATGACAACCTTTGAAGTTTTTGGAGCTGGATTCCAGATTACCATGTGCCATGACCAACCAGACGACTACACCACCACGGAAAACCATGATTCCATGAGCAGAGCAGGCTGGACTCGCTGGACTTGCTGGAAATGTGGAAATCAATAGAATAAAAGATTGAAAATAATTAAATCTAAAATTCAGAACGTTGAATGGTTGGACATTGGACTTACATTATTACGACTTTACGACACATGAAGGGCTTACCGGGCCACTTGTGACTTGATGAAAAGTTTTAAAGATGGAATGGAAGGGTCAAATTGATTGAAGGAGGAGGCAGGATGGCGTATGGAGTAGATACTAGAATTTATAGTCTAGAAATAAATAAAATTATTTTATGAAATTAATTCATATCTTATGGGGATATGGATTCCGCCTATCGCCGACTATGGAGCCAACCCCCCCCCCCCCACCCCAACCTCGCAGACAGAAATCCCTATACCTACAGCCTACAATGTTAAACACGGGAGTTGTGTACGTGTGAGAGAGGAGAGGACTGGATTCCCTATACTGCACCATATTAAACTCCGGGAGTTGTGTGTGTGAGAAAGGAGAGGACTGGATTCCCTATACTGCACCATATTAAACTCCGGGAGTTGTGTGTGTGAGAGAGGAGAGGACTGGATTCCCTATACTGCACCATATTAAACTCCGGGAGTTTTGTGTGTGAGAGAGGAAAGGACGGGATTCCCTATACTGCGCCATATTAAACTCCGGGAGTTGTGTGTGAGAGAGAGGAGAGGACTGGATTCCCTATACTGCGCCATATTAAACTCCGGGAGTTGTGTGTCTGAGAGAGGAGCAGACTGTGGACTGGATTCCCTATACCTACAATGTTAAACTCGGGAGTTGCGCGTTTGAGAGGAGCAGACGAGATTCCAAGATTCCATGTACCTACAACGTTAAACTCGAGAGTTTGGAGTTCATGAGATATTTATTTAATTTAATTATGTTTAACTATAACTTAATTACGTAACACTCTTACGGGGATCAGAATTTATGAACTTCTCCCCCCACCCCTCTCCTCCCCTTCTCTCCCTATTGCTATTTAAAGCTTAAATTACAGGGAGAAGGCATCGAAATAGTACAAATCCTGATCCCCGTAGGCCTGAAATTCGCAATATACACCTAATGCAACAACACCCGATAAATCTAAACATCATTTTCAGACGAGTTATGTAATTTGAGTTGTAGCTTTTTTCATCAGATTTAGAAAATTCCTTATAATTAACGAGATATTTAATTATCTTTAACTGTAACTTAATTACATTGCATTCTTACGGGGATCAGAAGTTTTGAATTTTTTTCCGCGCCTAATGATAGCAACAAGTGGGGGTCAGAGGTTATTTACCATTTCATTAGGTGGGCTTGCCTAATCTGCATTTAAATTAAATTTTTGGCGGGAAAAATTTAATTTTTTTGAAAATATTTTGAAATTTTTAAATACTAAATTTGAATTAAAACAGAACATTAATTTGGCGCTTAAAAGTAACTTAATTAATTAATTTTTAGTAATTAATGTCATACCTCGCGATCCTCTCCTTCCTGTGGTGCTCATCTGTTGGTGAACTCGTGCAACACTTTTCACTTTCACTTTCCTTAACCTAAAACTGGCTCGCGACCTCAAGCAAGCTTCATAGTATTGTTTTCCAGCCTCCCCTGCCAAACATACTTCCTTTCGTGCATCAAAATCCTGATCTGACTCTGTGACCTGACGTCGGAAAACCTATTCTACTTCATTCGTCTCGTTATTCTGATGCGGTTAGTGCATCGAAACCCAAAAATCGATCAAAATTCAAGTCCGCCAGAAGGATTTAGTCCCTAAAAACCGAATTCCTTCCTTCCTTACAACTAAAACCCAAGACACGATCCAAATATGGTTCTGAATTTCCCGTGGTTGGAAGTTTGAGCTTCTGCCCGCGTAATTTCAAATCAATTGGTTTTATTCTCCACGAGTCTGTCTATGCATTGTGGGCATTGCATATTGCATTGAATATTTTTTATTTTGAATTTTGAAACGTATCATTACACATTACAGGATTTATTAGAATGCAATGTATCGACCAATTATGTAAATCATGCTGATAGTATCAATGACCAATGATTTATTTGAACAATTTAAATATATCAATCATATAAATCATAAAATTATATACAGGGTGTCCCAGCCAAAAGTATACGACTTTGAATATTTATAACTCTTTAACTAATGCACCGATTTCAACAACCAATAGCTTAAAATGAAGACAAAGTTTCAACTTAAAAATTAAGCATAAATAACAGAAGATTCTGTACCTGATTAGCTTTGAGGAAAATTCGGTTTCAAAATTTAAAATTCAAATTTTTAAAAGATTTTTTTTTCGACGTCTGCGTATTTTTCGACAACCCAGCACCTTTGATCTTTAGTTAATTGCATTTTAACAATTTTGATTTTAAGTTCCCAAGAGTAAAATATTCGCAAAATTTTAAAAGAGAGGATATGGGAAGGGCGAGGACTTGAAGAAGTCATGTTTCTTATAATTTCATCGGAATTCATGATAAGAACCTTCTTATCGCATTTACAGAGTCTCTGCATTCCTTACCGCTTACCTGCTGCTAAATCATAGGGCTTCTATTCTTAATTTTTAAGTTGAAACCTTGTCTTCATTTTAAGCTATCGGTTTTTGAAATCGGTGCATTAGTTAAAGAGTTATAAATATTCAAAGTCGTATACTTTTGGCTGGGACACCCTGTATATATCTATCTATATACATATTTCCCTAAAAATGTGGTTCACTGACGTTCCAGCTATGCATATCTTACCGGGTCTACTTATCAAAAAACTGAAATAACCAAAAATTCGCAAAAAAAATTTAGGAGGAGGTGGCAATTTTGAAATTCTGAAATTCGATGACCTGTGACCTGGACTAACGTGACCTAACGAGAGTTTTTTCGTAAACCGGTAGTGTGAGACACCGATTTACACTGCCTTTCATCGATAAATCTTTTGGCTATGTTGGAATTCTGAAATTTTGACCCATTGACCTTGAAACGGTCAAAGTCGTCGAAATTTTGAAATTATCGTGTGACATATCGATTGACAACTTCTTTCTCCGATAAATCTTTCGGTTGCGTTGGTTTAAATAACCAATAACGAGTAGGGCAACGTTCAGAGGTGTCCGTGTCTTGACCTACGGCACGGGTGCAATCGTAAAAATTGCTGTGGCTCACACATGAAACTTTTTGTTTGAAATTAGCTGCCACTAACCGTTTATCTATATTTTGAAGGCCCGAAATCGGGCCTGCGGCTGCCTAGTACACATATAATATTATTCTTTTTCGAAAATATAAATACTCAAATTGATTATACAGTTCTACGTCTGTAATTCTGTATATCTGTATCACTCAAAAATAAATTCAATCGTGTCCTTCTCATACGAATCAAGAGATAAAGTTAGGGTCCTAAAATCTGGTCGACTCACTAAATACTATACTAACTATACGTGTATTGTGCATTCTAAACTCTTTTATGTTTTTACAGGAAAAACAATCGAGCTGTAGGAAAAGTTCTTAAGGTGGTCGAGTAAATGTAATTACCCCTCCACGAAGCTAAAGTGACCTCGATCGATAAGATTCAGGACAAACCAGGAACAAGCATAGATCTTCAAATCTATTCCTTTTCAAAAAGAAAATAAAAACACGGAATCCTCAATAATTGAGGATTCCGTGTTTTTGGATTCCGATTCTTCTATATCCGTAAAAATTCGGAAAGGATACAGAAGCCAAAAAAAATGGAAATCAAAAGTAAAGTGAATAAAAGTGTCAACTCTACTCGGCCTGAACTATATAAGAAGGGTGGGGTTGTGCCTGTGCTCATGAGTCAGTGCCAGTCAGTCAGTGTCAGTCCTGTGCCAGTCTGGTTGGTGGGTCATGAGTCATGACCCACCAACCAGACCAGCATGGACATTCTTGGAAACTGCATCAAAAGGAACTGCACTAAACCTACAAACTCCGAAATAATCAAGGATTCTAGTGTTTAAGCGTCATTCAGCCAAACTGTTAAAAACGTTCGCTCGTTCGCCGAGTTTGGCTTTTTCAATGCTGGATTTCAATTTATGAATATATGATTTTCCTAATTAAAAAGTTTTTCTCTAATTTTTTCATTCTTCGCTGTGTACTAGTGTGTACGCAAAGTATTGTTTTTATTATATTATAAATTAAGGAAATAGGGAATCTTTATCATAGTCTTAGTGTTTGTTGATTTTTGAATCGGAATATTTAATAAACCATGTTCCGTATAGATGAACGTCTATATAAAACAACTCGAGTCCAAACGGCTTGTTCTAATTCCAACAATGCACGAAACACACCTTTTGAAAACAAAATTAGTTTAATTTTAACAATAAACAACCTGAATGAAACGTTGAAACCACTTTCAGGATAGGAGAACATGTCAACTGTAATATGCACGAAATCAATCAACGCCAAGCATAATTATTGATGTTGCCGAAATCTTTAGTTTATTTAACAACAAATCACTAGATAAGAACAACTTGAACTTAATAATTTATATAAATGGGTCAATTTATATCAAATGAATTTGTTATACTACAAGCATAACAAGCAAAACAGAAAATTCAATCAAACATAAAATAATTTCGTTATACAAAGTATAACGAGTACAATACACAATACCGCAGGGCATTTTACAAGTACCACAACTTAGAATAAAGCCGTTCCTGAACTTTGTCATTTACGGCGACTCCAGTCAAATACGCCAGTTTGTGTGCATACTGGCATGGAGCGGGAACTGCAACGGTCCCTGACCAGTTGAAGTACAAGTGACACATCTTGTACGACAGTCGCTGCATTTTGTCGGCATCCATCTGTGACTCGTCGTGGACGACGTTATAGTTGGTCGGGCTGACGGTCCCTTGTCTCACATCTTGGGAAACCAGGAAGAAGTCGTATCTACAGCATTCAAAGAATTGCCACGATTAAAATCAAGATTTTATCAGAATAGAAAAGTGATCACCAAATATGAATCGAATTACCTTTCTGGGAGAGTAAAAGTACTGTCCATCACGGTTCCCACATTGAGGTTTTCATAATTTCGAGGCCCCTTCAAGAACGCACGAGAGTTAATCTTCTTAGTTACAATTATGAACGTCAACTTCGGAGCTTCAACTTCTTGTGAAGAATACGTATCTCGAATGGCAAGTTTCACTTGCTCCACTTCGTGCTCCAACACATACGACACCTGTCCCTCTCCTACGCCATCCCTGTACATGATAATCCGATCAGGAAGGAAGCCGTTGTTTCGCAGATATTCCAAGAGGCAGGCTGTAATAATAAAAAAGGGTTAAATTAAAGGAGTGTCAAGGCCGACTCGATTCTTTTACGAATGACGTTAAAATACTTACTACTCATATCCTTGCACATGTTGCTGGAGAGTTCCGACTTGTCTTTATGGAAAGAGACAACGCTGATGTAACTGGTTAATGAAGGAGAGCTGGTTGCCACAAGTCCTCCAGCGCTCTCGCCCTTTCGAGCGGAACAGTGGTAGACGTCAAAACCGAGCACCATCAGTTTCTGTTTAAACAAGAACGTTTTCAAAATATATAGCCATTTAAATATAAGAATTAATGCGCTGATCTAACCTTAAGTGGAACTTTGATTGACCATGGAATCCCTCCCAGTTTTGCAGTCACTTGAATCATGACCTTTGTGCATATAGAGTTGAGGGTCTTCGCATTCATATTTCTTGCAAGGAAGCACTGCGACGCCACTAAACAGCAAAGTATTATAATACAGTGTAAGTGTAGTCTTGCTCAGCCTTATCTTTTACAAATGTTTTAAATAATGTAGTTTTAATACCTCCCCAGGTGAGACTGCAAAAATTCTTTACGTCCGCATATCTTCGAAGTTGATTATTGGGGAGAATCACAAACACGAAATTAACAGAGTCTCCATGAGCCTTCCGGGCATCCTTCAACACGCGCTCGTCAAATCGAGCGACATTATACTCGATGCTATAAACAAAAAGTACAGTAAAGATCGAGATTAGGATCAGAAAAAGACGTAACACGTGACGGATAAAATACGAATCATCTTACATTTCCCTTGGGGGTGAAACCTGAACTCCTAATTCCTGACCCATCCTCTTCAAGTTCTGAATGAATGCCGGTACACCCCGAGCCTCGTTCGTTGGACAAAAAACTATCCAATCAAGCAAGTGCTCGGGCACAAGCACGTGTCTACCTACGAGTTAGATAAATTGGAAATTCCATTTAGAACATTACAACTTTAATATTATTCAACGGTGCTTTTTACTAACCTTTTAATCCCCTAGTCCAGTCGCCTTTATTATCGACATCAATTGGTCCTCGATCTTCTGGTCCAACGATGATGCTTTCACGTGGAAAGACTCGTGCAGTGGCTTCCAGCGCAGTGGGGTCGAAATCGACATCCCACGAGGCGAACTCTTTCTGAATGGCAGGGGTCTCCTTTAATTTGCGCATGAACTCGTCGAGTTTTGCTTTTCTCGCTCCAGGGTCCATGTGGAGATGGGTTGACAATTTTTTCATGAGATGAAAATTTTTTCTCATGTCGTCGTTTAGACCAGTTGGATTGCAAAGGGATGGGACCAGGTAGATATCCCCGGTAACTCCTTTATTCAGATCTTTTTTTTTCGCAGCGCTTACCAACATTGGTTGTGACATAAGTTCCTTAGCAATAGTAATTCCATACCGCTCCTGGTAATATTCGGCATATGTTTTGATCTGTCCGTCTTGGCACCGGAATCCCGAGGCTGGCGTCGTTTTAAAATCTATATCCGTTATCTTATATGTACGGCTATTGTAATGCGTCATTACAATAGAATCTTCTATTTCTGCCCGAACCGCCTTTTCCTATAACCACAAACATACGTGAAGTGAATTCAGAATTCAAGCTTAAATTGACCACGAGGAGGAACTCAAAAGTGGTGCATGAAGCAAGAAACATAAATATCAATGTAGCACGAATATTTAATCTTAAAACAACAAGAAAATAAATCTTACGTAATCAGTAGCTGATTGGCCGGGCTTCTGCAGACTTCTCATTACTTCGAAGACGGTGGTCGAACGGAGAACTTTATGTGTCACTTCGACACAAAGAAGAGTTCCTGCTTCGTGATTTCGAATGGCCGTCACAAACCCTGGCCAAAGCTCCAATTTGTCCTCTTTGAATTTAATTGCTGCTGCTCGGTCGTATAGATTTCGACCGAGCTCCTCCATTCCCATGATGGTCATGGCTTTCCTCATTACGATGTTATAAAATTGGAGGAACATCGAATTATCAGGGTCGACTTGACCGACAAGCCTGAGGGTGATCTCGAAGACTTGATTTCCGCTCTTCTTCATGGACTGCAAGGATAAGAGATCCTTTGCGATGATCGAGCTCTTGTATAGCATGGATCCATCGAAAATATACGGTCCCAGGTTCGGCTCATGCTGACGAAGCAACATCTTCTTGATCATGGTGTTGTCTTCCACCGGAGTAAAATCCACTCGATACTGATAGAGCGAGAATTCCGTCGTCTTGTTCATTAAATAGTAGTTCGTAGTGACTTTAATTTGCTGCCCAGTCTTTCCAAACTTGTCGAAGTTTGGGTTGATGGTTTTAACAATTCCCGATAAAACGGGTGCTGGCTTCATCACTGAACAAGGTTCCGGATGCTCATCTCCCGATCGCACGCTGGATAAGACAGAACGATTGTCATCGTCCGATCCAGACCCCATGACGCTTGGTGTGGAAATACTGACATCGCTGAATTCGCTATAGTCTCCTACAGTTGAACCAGGACCTGCAAGTTTAAAGATACAGCAAAGGCATCAGGATAACATCATTCATAATAAATTTGTTAGCAAACAAGTGTTGACTCGAATTAAACCAGCCGGTGGTACACTTACCACTCGATAGCACAGGAGAAACGCGGCCCCTGTTTGGTTCGTAGGCACCGACGCTAGCATCAGGAGCGAACTCTACTCCCGCCCTCGATGACGACTGTCGAAAAACAAAGTAAAATTCATATATTTAACCCTCACGTGCATTAACATTTTTTGGTATTAAAAAGAACTACAAATTAAAACTCACGGGAAACTCGGAGGGCGCCATAGGTCCACGTCCACGACGCGCACGTCCTCGCCCTGGCTTTGGTACTGATGTATCCATTTTCTGGTCTGTCTGATCAAGTCAAAAACGAATAGCTTCAAGCCACAATCTGCAATCCAATCTTAAAACATAAAATCAAAATTATGTAATACTTGTGACTTGGAACTTATTTTAGTACATGTACAATCAACATTCCACAACACACACCAACCAAACACCAAATAAATACCACCAATCATGAATTACATCACATACATCCATGTAACCGTTACGTAACCTGAAAGTTAAACGGTGAGCACTGCACAGACAGTGCACACCGATCGAACAAAGGAAATCAACAATGCACGACTCTTCCATTGAAATAAAAATCAAGACAGAAAAACGGAAATAAAAATAAAAAATCGCATGAAATGCAAAATGCAAAATATGAAATACACAATTGACGTGACAAAAGAAAAAAGAAATAAAAAAGTAGAAAAGAACCTTACCTCTGCAAACTCCTTCGTAGGTCGTAGACGCTTTGCTCGTAAGAAACGAAAAAGTTGTCCAAAAAATCCAAAAAAGTTGAAAGTGAAGAGAGAATCCTGAGAACGTCTGCTTCCTTCGATCGTCTGACTCGTAATGGCTGGCGTCTCTGCCCCTTTCTTCCTTTTATAGATCTCTGTCTCGGGCAGTTCACAAACAACACACCAAATTCACATTCCTGCCCACATAAACCCTAAGCCCCCTGACCTTTGACCCCCAGCAAACACCTCTCTCGTCACATATCATTTGACACTAATTTGTAAAATATACGGAATTTACACAGCTGTTTATGAACCGTCGAGAGGAGGTCTGGAAAAAGTCCAGACAGCGAATCAGAGACTGCCAGCAGAACGACGAGAAAATGTAACATCCATAAATTCCAGATAAATGCCGAGACGAAGAAATCAGGCAAAAACGGGCATTTTCCCTCCGGATTTCCTGGAAATTCAGGTCAAATCCTGACCCCCCAGAAGGGTCCCATACGGGCACTGCTTTTTCCCACCCCGATTCACCTTCCCCCGCCCCTACTCCTCGAAATACATAATAACCTCTAATTCATGCATATCCACGCTTCCGGCAGTGGGTGGGCTTGACCTCTGAACTCGGAAGCGTCGCGCTGAAAATAGCATATGTTATGGATGGTCCCGTAGACACGCTGTTTTTTGGCACGCGCTGGGGATAAAAAACTCAGCTTCTTTTTGTCAAAACGTTTTTGAGTCAGAGTTGGAGCCCGTGGGACGTGGGAGAGGGATTTCCTTTGTCTCAAACCCAACCTGCTTTTTTGGCCCATTCCTCCATTTTTTAGACACGGAAATTACATAAAAAAGTTACAATTCAATGGAAGATTATGAAATTATTATGAAATTATGAGCATGAATTTTGGTTTGAATTATAACATAAGCGTTTTATTCTTCATATTTTAGGTAATTTACAAGCATGCATCTTCCTCTCGATCTCGTACTTTGCATTTGCATCTGTTGTTCTTTCAAAGTAATTTGTATTTGAACTTTAAATTAATGATTACAGCTAATCAAGGAGCAAATCAAACTGTACTCTTACAATTAGACGCTGGATATTCCTTCACCCTAAAGATTTAAGATTTAAAAAATCTGAATATAATTTGTGTTGGAGTTTTCCCAACAACGTAAACATGGATGAGATAATTACGGTCCGTTAGTTACAACTTAATTTTAGCGTCCGAATTTGATATTTTTACAAACAATCTTTCCTCCTATAATAATATTAATTATGAAATTGATCTTGAAAAATGAGAATAATGAATTCATTAAATCCAATGGTATGAATTAGGAGCAGGGTAAACGGTTACCAAACCAAGAATTAGATCGTAAAATTCGTAAAGGTTAATTAGGCCTTCACAGTTCACACACATGTTTCTGTAAATTCATCATTGTAATAATAAAATATATGTCATGTCATTTACGCTTAAATTGGATTATTATATTATTGAGATTCCTTGGCTCAAAAATTAAAACGAATGCGTTAAATCAAAATCAGGATGTGATATAAATAACATTTTATACAAATTATGATTATGAAAGTTACCAAATGACAAATATGACAATCAAGCATTTCTAAGAGAATAGTAACTACAGTCGACCTGTTTAATAGTTAGTGCGAATGGTGCGAATATACAATCTGTTTATTGTATCATACACATAGAATTGTATAGTATAATAGTCATACATGTATACCTTTATACATACATCTATCTATATGGTGCGACTTTATTGAAGGTGAAAGCACTATAAGAGCTAGGTGAAAGATATAATCTACAAAACTGCCTGAACTAATTAACTAATTGCAATTAATTCTAATGAAAGCTACAAAAGCAAAGGAAATGAAACTGATTCAGTCCTACTTTAGGATGCATAAATAAAAAGCACAAAGCATAGAAGTGCTTTTTGTGCCTAAAAAATCCCTATTTTTCATACAGCAGTAAGGAAAGATGGATAATAGGAATTAAAATGATTAAATGCGATATGTTTTGACAATCTGTTTTGATAATCATAATATTTTATTCCCTTAGCTGCGTCTTCAAAATTTAAATCAAATGAATGAGCTCGTATATTACGGTAATACCATGAAAATTGAATCCATAAAATCAACTTGGTTTTCTACGCTGGTAAAGGAAATCATGTTGATATAATTTCAGATGTATTCCTTATATTTTCATGAAATTTGAAGAAGGATTCTGACGTTTATCCACCGACAGTAAAATGAGCAATTGTGTCCTTGAGGGCTTGAAGGACCGTATCCACAACTTCAGAATTTGCATTTGGACCCAAGAACGCGATCCTCAGTACCTTACCGTAGGTGGGTCCTAATCCCAGCCCCAAGTCCATTCCGTGCCTATTGTAGATTTTAATCGTCATTTTTTTTTTTATATTTTAGAGAATAGCAGTCAAATGTTTGTTGGCTACTTACAATGGACACTATTTGGGTGTGCCAAACGAGTTAAGGGCTGTAATTTTGCAAATACACTAATTCAACCATGCTGATTACGAAAATCATAATTTTAGCTCTGCCAATTGAGGTCTAGTAGGTCAAAAGTAGGTCTGAAGGTCAAAAAACAGGCGTGAGTTTGGAGTTTCCTATAGTATTTCCCTTTTTAGCTGAAACTGCGCGGTCCCTGACCTTCCCACCTACTTTTGACCTACTAGACCTCAATTGGCAGAGCTAAAATTATGATTTTCGTAATCAGCATGGTCAAATTAGTCAATTCGCAAAATTACAGCGCTTAACTCGTTTGGCACCTAAATAGTGTCCATAGTTAGTAGTATTGGGAACTGTTGGCTTTTTTGGGTCTCGACCTTTGTTCAATCTGAACCCCTTTAGTTCTGAGAGAACTTTCGAGTTCTATTCTAATTGTTGTAAAAACTAGAAGTAAAAGGCATTCTAGTTCTAGTACCAGTACCCAACTAGAACTACCCATCACTCGTATTTACTGAAATAATATCCCCACTCCGCTACAACTCGCACTCCTTTCCATGAGATGTTGACAATTATAAATCAATGTTTGAATATAAGGCATGTTATCCCGTAAAGTCGAATTACTTTTCTCGAATATAGGAAGCCATGTCGGAAGGGCACATTCCTGTAGGAGGATGTAGGAAAACAGTTCCGATAAGTCTGTCTTCAGGATTAGGTACATAATATTCCAAATTAAGGCCCTTAATTCCATCGTAGAACCGATTCGTAGCATTTTCATGTCTAGCCCAGGTGACCTCCAGCGTTTCTGAAGCTAGGATCTTCAACGCTTCCCTCAAACCGTAGAAGAGGAGGACTGGGAAACTGTGATGGCCAATTTGTGTCCTAGACTTGTCTATATTCCAGTAGTTCGTTTTGACCCACTCCTTCATGTCCGTTCTGGTCGTCATCGGTTTTGTCTTCCGGTTTAAGATCTTGGCCCTGTTGTCATTTTCAAAATGTGAGTTTGACTTGACGTACAACATGGGACGGGAATTGATATACGAAGTATAAAAATGTTATTAGAACAAAACTCGAGACTTAAACAGAGTCCCTGAAGAAATGTCAGGGACTAAAAAATTACGGTATTAATCAGTCGCAGCATATCCACAAAAAATCATATGCCCTATTAGACACGACGGTACAACGACACATGTGCGCAGGCATATGTCCGTGACATAAATGTGCCTAGCGACGTATGTACCTTGCCACATTTCATGTTTATGGTATAGCCCATCACCCCAAAAAACAAATCTCCCCCGGGGGGGGGGGGCTTTTTGGGGATATAACAAGTCACTTACACAGCTCGAGGACCGAAGGAAATGGGTGCGAGACCCACAGGAGCCGCAATTCCTTTGTGATTATTGCAGAACGCAGCGTCAACTTTCCACTTGTCAAAATGAAATGGAAGGATGCCCATCGTTGTCACGAGGTCCACAACTAATAAACAATCGTACCTAAAATCGAAACAAAATGACCCAATTTTTTAATTTAATTTCTTCGAGAAGTTGCAGTTTTGAAATGCCGAAATTTCTACATACTTTCGGCACAAGTCGCCAACCCCTTCGACCCTCTGATGAACTCCAGAACTCGATTCCCCGTTCACAAGATAAACAACTCTGGGTTTATGCTCTCGTATTCCGTTTTCAATTTCTTCAAGTGTAAATGTCGCTCCTAATGGCTTTTCGATGTTTTTGACGATTGCTCCTGTGACACAAGAAAAATTAAGAATTGGTTACTTTGATTTAATCCACCTTTAAACAAATCACCAGGACACAGGAGGGGACCTATTTAAAGAATACGGTAATTGTTGTCTTAGATTGAATGTTACCAAGTCGTTGTGAGGAATCGGAGATCCGTTTCCCCCACAATCCTTGAACGAGGACGAGGATGATGTCTCCAGGTTCAAGGATATTGTCAAGAACCGCATCGATGGCGATATGTCCGTGACCGGTTAGGGCCAATGTCCACTCGTTCTTTGTTTGAAATATGTATCTTAGTCCATCTTTTATGTCCTCCATCACCTTTTGTATGGAAAAATCGATTTAGTGCATAATTTGCAAAATTTCAATCAGACCTCGACCTCTGCTAATTAAATGACCGGAAATCTTGTAATATGGATACCCTATATAAGCCCCACTGTATTTTCGATCTATCCAGCCAGATCCAAAAAAAATATACCAACAAAGATTTACGGATTTAGCTGTTAGCTCTTTGCAATGGAATGGACAATTGGGACAAAATAAATTAATTACCATTGTCATTGACCATATAATAATATAGTCTATTTTAAAAAACTGTGGCATCTATTTAAAGATTTTCATTTTTTTATGAAGATAAGGCTGCTTTGAATTGACAAGATTCAACAAACCTCGAAACTAGCATTTTCAAACATTGCCATTTGGGGCAAGGCGAGGGCGTCTTGTGCATCCTGGTACGGGTTTGTTGGACCACCGCTTATCAAACTTCTTGGAAATGTGTTAATCGGAGCTTTAAGATCGCCTGGAGGACCATATTCCAAACCCCATGTCACTGCAATTCAGACCAATCAAAATACCAAAAAAATGACTTAAATCGACCGTTCAACTTTAATTAGTTTAATTACTATACGAACTAATGAAATGTGAACAATATATAACTCTTGCTGGGAGGTGTATTGGAGAGAGGAGAGGTGCAGACTTGCAGACACCCGTCTCCCTATACCTACGGTGTTAAACTCTGGAGGTATGTGTGAGAGAGGAGCAGACGGGATTCCCTATACCTACAGTGTTAAACTCAGGTCAGAAGTTGTATGTGTGAGAGAGGAGCAGACGGGATTCCCTATACCTACCGTGTTAAACTCCGGATTTGTATGTGTGAGAGAGGAGCAGACGGGATTCCCTATACTTACCGTGTTAGCTTATAAGTTGTATGTGTGAGAGAGGAGCAGACGGGATTCTCTATACCTACCGTGTTAAACTCAGGAGTTGTATGTGTGAGAGAGGTGCAGACGGAATTCCCTATACCGACAGTGTTAAACTCCGGAGTTGTATTTGTAAGTGTGAGAGAGGAGCAGACGGGATTCCCTATACCTACCGTGTTAAACTCAGGAGTAGTATGTGTGAGAGAGGAGAGGACGGAATTAGGAACTAAATATCGATGTTACAGCAATTATTATAAAAGAACAATTTCTCAGTTTCTCACCTGTACAAATCGTTACAAATAGGATAAATAGGACTGACCTCCATCTCCATGAGAGGAACATTTTCGACACGATTTCCAATCGATACTAATTTAATTGTGAAGAAGTACTGAGCAGCCAATTCTATTCACTTTCTAAATGTTCATTAACAAAAAATCGAAGTGAAATTATAATTGTCTATTATATAGCCTTTGATTTTTAAACGAAGAAGGTTAAACTTGGCAGAATATTATTTTGACTACATGAAACAATGATTATTGACTACGGCATACGGTGAGGTCAGACTGACATGTTTCTAAACATGAGTTCATTAATGAGGATTTTGTACAAGGTTTACATGAATCACAGAATGTCGATTCCTAAGGCCACGCGTAGGATCTAACGTTGGTGTATTTGCCCTGAAAATTTTAAAATGCTTACATATATCAAAATTATGGGTCGTCAATAACGCTCAGGTAGCAGAATTGCTCATAAAACATGGCGACAAACCGCTAAATAATAACACTTAATATAAAAAGAAAATAATTAAATTGTGATGCCTTGTGGGTGCAGGTACCCTTAAAAAATCGTAATAAAGGCTTTCCAATTGATCGGATGGGGTTTTTTTCTTTCGAAGTAAGTCCCTAATGATTCAAGGAATAATTCCAAATTAATAGGCTCTATTTCAGTCTGGGAGTTGGGAGATGCATTTAGAGAATTACGGTATCATTCATGGAAATTGGATGCATAAAATCAATCTGAAATGCAAGCTTTTTCTTCAGTAAAAAAAGCATGTTAATAAAATAAGATATCAGATTTATTCCTTAGAATTCTTAGAATTCGATTTTTAAGAAAGACGAAGGTTATCCACCGACAGTAAAATGAGCAATTGTGTCCTTGAGGGCAAGTAGGACCTTATCCACAACTTCCGGGTCGGCATTTGGGCCTATGAAAGCAAACCTCAGCACTTTCTCGTGTGTTGGTCCAAATCCGGTCCCCACGTCCATGCTGTGCCTATTTATTATAAAATTGTAATTATTGCAAAAAATTTTATAAGTCTACATAATAAGTCTATAGCTATTGCATAGCTCTATTGTCTCTAAGTGACAAAAAACTCTTACTAATTTCAATGAAACATTGTCATTTTTACTATTTAACTCCCTTGGGGGACTTATTTTTGTATTTAAGGCATATTATTAGCATTATCTCTCCTTAAAAATGGATGCTTTACTTTTGCAGAAAATATGAAGCCATGTCGGATGGAAGTATCCCTTTAGGTGGATGTAGGAAAACAGTTCCGATAAGTCTGTCTTCAGGATTAGGGACATAATATTCCAAATTGAGGCCCTTGAGTCCATCGTAGAACCGATTCGTAGCATTTTCATGTCTAGCCCAGGTGACCTCAAGCGTTTCTGAAGCGATGACCCTCAACGCTTCCCGCAAACCGTAGAAGAGGAGGACTGGGAAACTGTGCTGGAACGTTTGGTACCTCGACTTGTCCATATTCCAGTAGTTTGTTTGGACCCACTCCTTCATGTCCGTTCTGAAGGACTTGGGTTTTGTCTTCCGGTTTAAGATCTTGGCCCTGTTTTTGACGTTTAGATAGACATAATTAAGCTAGTGGTTGTGAATTACTATTATAGCGTTAGTACATAGTAAAGTTACTTACACAGCTCGGGGACCGAAGGTAATCGGAGCGAGTCCAACGGGACCCGCGAGCGCTTTTTGACTATTGCAGAACGCAGCGTCAACGTTCCATTTATCAAAGTGAAATGGGACGATGCCAATCGTTGACACGAAGTCCACGATTAATAAGCAATCATGTCTAAAAGAATAAATCAAAGGACATTTTAAATTAAGTACAATTCTGTTGAAAAGTCGATTTTTTTGGCTAAGAAAAATGACGAAATTCGACGGCATACTTTCGACACAAGTCGCCAGCCCCTTCGACCCTCTGATGAACTCCAGAACTGGATTCCCCGTTCACAAGATAAACAACTCTGGGTTTATGCTCTTCTATTCCCTTCTCAATTTCTTCTAATGTAAATGTCGCTCCTAATGGCTTTTCGATGTTTTTTACGATTGCTCCTGTATTAAAAACATAATGGGATGTATTGATTTGTTTTATTTTAAGTCACCTCGAAATAAATCTCCAGGAGATCTATTTAGAAAAATACGTTACTTATTGCGTTAATCAGAATGTTACCAACTTACCAAGTCGCTGAGATGAATCGGATACCAATGTGCCCCACATCCCTTGAACAAGGACGAGGATGATGTCTCCTGGTTCGAGGATATTGTCAAGAGCCGCATCCATAGCCACTTGTCCGTGACCCGTTAGGGCCAAGGTCCACTCGTTCTTCGTTTGAAAAAAGTACCTCAGCCCGTTTTTTATGTCCTCCATCACCTTTTGTATGTAAAAAGAGGTTAAAAACGTATGAAAACAGATACCCCCTTCTAAAAAGAGGACTAACAACCACAACTAAAGCGATTGCTTTTGTCCGGACTAAAAAATATAAAAACGCGATATTTTGCTTCATTACATTAGAATATTAGACAAACTTAGAACATAGTTGAAATCACATAATTCAGCAATAAGATTTATGAGATTTGACCCTTCACATTCGTTACAAGCCCCCCCCCCTGGGAATCTATTCAGGAAGATAAGACGGGATTGTTTTTAGGTGAGGGAATCACAAGAATTTACAAACCTTGAGCGTAGCATTTTCATACATTCCCATTTGGGGCAAGGCTAGTGCATCTTGGACCTTTTGTAAGGTATTTGTTTGACCACCGCTGATCAGACTTCTTGGGAAGGTTTTTATTGGAACTTTAAGTCTGTCTGGAGGACCGTATTCCAAACACGATGTTCCTACAATTCACAATTCAAACTACAAAATAAATAACAACCCAAACTGCAACTACAATTATCCCGACTCCAATTAGTAAAGACAATAGGATATGTGACATGGCTTGAAAACAAAATTGAGATTGTAAGGTATTTAGACGAAATGTGCAATGAGTTTTACCCGGCGAGTCAATTAGCAAAGGTACGTTAAATATACTTTACAGTTTCCATATAGGGACTTTAAAAATCTCAAAATCATCCAATTTATTTTAGTCAAATCTCAAAAAAGTTATCAGAATTTTGTTGAAGATCCGAGGTACTTCCCGTTAAACCCGCAAAAATTCATGGGCATCTGTTCCGTAATTTTTTTAAAGAATAATTTCTCACCCGTGCAAATCGCTAGGAAGACGATGAATCGGACTGACCTCCATGAAAGCAACATTTTCGATACGATTTCCTACGGATAAATAATTCAATTCTGAATTCTTGAAACCTAGCACCGACAAATTCTGTGAACTTTCTAAATGTTCATTAAGAAAAAAAATGAGCGAAATTGTATAGAACTTTCTCAACATAAAGTAATTTTTAAAAAATGAATGAAGGTTAAAGGTATGCATTTCTTGGCAGTAATTATATTTTAAATCCAGTAATTCATTCAAACAATTCAAGAAGCAATGTTAAATGATGTATTATGACTACATAGAACAATGGAATACAATTATTAATTGAATGATAAGTATTGCGGGTGGTGAGGCGAATTAAATTTGCAAATATGGATGCATCATAATGTCATAAATGACAATTTATTACAAGGTTGCATGGGTCAGAATATCGACGCTGTCGAAATTGAAGCATGTATTTACTTTGAGGTTTTGGTAAATGATTGACACAACGCGCCGATGTATGTCATCAACGAGCTAGTAACTAGTAATTAACTAGTTACTAGTAGTTAGCAGGTAAATTTATGATATTAATCTTACAAGGGAACATTTTCAGATGTAAAATCCTGATTTGCTTTAACCTTGTCTCATTTGAAAGAGGAAGTAAAATCATGAAACTTTAACATTGGAACGTAAGTACTTACAAATTTTCCCCTAAGGATAGAAACTATTTTTTTTTGTTGGGTTAAATTAGGTAAATCTTCCTGAAATTAATAAACTGATTTTTCGAATGACGATGGAATTGATTTTGAATTAAAGTTCGAAGTTTAGTATCACAAAAGTTGTCATATCCAAACGCTTGGATTACAATTACAGAATTAGATTTTGTTTATTCTCAACCCAAAACACTTTAAATAATTAATAATTAACTGAAAAAGACAAAATATAATTAAATTGTGATTTCATCTGGTTCTTTTGAGGCGGATTGCTTTGAGGGTCCAGAATCTCCAGAAGTGGGTGCAGGTCCAGATTCGGGTCCGGATGCTGGTGCTGAGGCAGGGGCAGATGAGGGGGCAGGGGCACTCGTCGAGTTGCCCCCAGAAGTCGCAGGGGCGGTTGCATTTGCCGAGGGCGGAGGGGCAGCTCCGGGGTTAGCATAACCGTTGAAAACTGAAAGTGGAATCATGTTGTATGAATTTGCTATTAAGAAGAGCTGTCCATAAATTACATCATCAGAAATGAATACAAACACAAGGACGTTTAATAAACAATTGACGGTAGTTTCAAGAGTTTTAGCGATATGCAATGTATAAGAAACATAAAAAAATGCTAGTATTTTGTGGACAACCCTTTAACCAATATTTCTAATTTTTGACTTACAAGCAAAGTAATTGGCAGGGGCTGTCACAACACCTAAAAATTAAGAATTTTAAATCATAAATTTGAACCATTTTAACGGTTTTTTAACAATAATTAAATACAGGAAGATGCATTTGCTTGTATCAACAACCGACCTGACACAACGCTACCAACAACTCCTTTCGTTGCTGTCCCATTGGTCCCATTTCCGCTTGACCCCAGCACTGGAATTTTAGACAGAAACACAGAATTATAAACCTACTGCAATATATAGCAAAAAAAATGCTAATTATTTCTTGTTTCTTTCAGGCACAAACCATTCATCTTTGGGGAATTTCGGAGAAAGTAGATTTTTAAGAACATCAGAATGGCAAGATATTAATCAAATTCGAGGCATCGATGTTCAAAATCTTATCGTGATCATAAAACTTTTAATTAAAATCAAATTATTCCGACTAACGAGTCATCTCATCAAAGACTCTTAAAAACAATTCTTAGAAACTGCTCAAAAATACAGATAAGTATATTTGTGTGCCCTCGATAAGGGTGGGTGGGGATTATTTCAGAGCAAAGAGTTATGAGGTATTTCGAGAATATATACATTGAAGTAGGAGGATAATACGGTGTTACCATATTGGTGTTACATTGATTAAATATTGTTAAACTAAGATATTTCAATAAATTATGGTATGGCCAAGTAAGAACATTTTTATGATGAATTTAAGTGTTTCTGTGGGACGATTAAATACTTACATGTTGAAACCGGAAGTGCGGACGTCAAAGCGGAAGTGGTGTCACCGACCGTGGAGCTAATTTGTTTGATTGGAACCGCCCCAACAACGTCTTTCACCGTTCCTCCAACCTTTGAGCCCACGCCCCCAACCGTTGACCCCAAGCCCCCCACTAATTACAAACCATTCTCATAAAAATATTTTAATTTGCAAATTATTATTGCTTATCCAATTTAATCATAGCATGTTCGTGTTGTTCCAACTCCAAGAGTTTCAGTACTCTTAAAAACAAGAGGAACAGAGTTCCCCAACCTAAAATGTAGCTTTTCGAAAAGACAATGTAAATTCTCATTAAACTAGTTCACTGTGTTTAGGAGAGGAACCTTAAGTTCATTAGGCACAAGCTTCTAAATAATATATATCAAACAAAATTAATTTCCCTTGAAGTTTTAAATTGATGGATTGGAACAATTAAGAGGACTAAAATGAATAGCTACACAAAATATAATGTGTTTTATAAATCTTCTCTTAAAACCTAAAACTTCTGTATTTGCTAGACTAGAGAAAAGCCGTTTAATTTGAAATTATCCGAACGAGCCCCATTGCGAAGATTTTAAACACGTTTTCACTTTTAATTAATTATTTAAAAATAATATATGAAGTAATTGTGATATCTTACAAGCTGAGCCGATTCCTCCGACACCACCCACTGTTTTAAAACCAAGTATAATCATTAATTTACACTTATTGGATTTTTCTTAAAGAATACCTTGCTTGTTACCCCAAAAATCGTTTAATTTTAGATTAAACTGTTAATTTATTTAATAGCCGAAAACTGAACTTACAAAGTCCACCAAGGCCTCCAAGGCCACCAAGTGCACCAAAGATATCCCCGAGATCCCCCTCTCCAAAGCCTAGCTTAAATGGACCTAACTTGAAATTGATTCTATTTAAAGTGGATACTTCAAGGGGGAGGTTAATACCTGCAAACAAAAGTCACTTTAATTAACACAATTTAGATACAAAATTCAAGTTTGGACTTAATTAGTTGTTGTAAATTATCGTGAGCTAAAATTTAATTTCTCTAATCCGCATCGTCGATTGCCCCATTTCCATCGGGCAATTCGTTTGTCACCCGAGCACGTTCCATTGTATGCCATTACCTGGTTAACCTATATAAAATTACCCCATGGGGATTTATTTGAGTGTTTTTTTAAATTATAAATGACAGACCAGCACTGAACAAGGGAGATGAGTTGACAATCGTTGGACGATGGATGAGGTCAAAAGTCAGTAAGAATAGACTTAAGACTGAGACGAGGTTGAGGTGTCGAATAATTGTCATATTCCACCAAGTCCTTATTTTTTAAACTTCACACCCTATTTATCCGCTTTTGTTTTTCTTTATAATTAATGAGGAATTTGACGGTTAACATGGCTCAGTTTCCCATTAGGATTGTTCATTGATCGGGATATTTTACAATTGATAGTTCGTCTCCTTCAGAGGCACTCTTCATCGTTTGGAGTCGGGTCATAAATTATAACGCTTTTACGATTCTCACAATAATTATACCCTCTTATATGGCATTTTTCTGGATTCAATGTCAAGGAATTTGTAATTATAAGGCTCAAAGCAACAGCCGACAAGTGTAGCCAATGTTTTATGTGAATGATGTGGGTGTCTGTATGTCCCCATTTGTGGCAACTGTTGAACGGTTTAACCCAAGGGTCACCAAATGTTGTACACGTGCTCTTCTTCGTAGTGCATACGATACTTAATTAATTGCCATGTAATACTAGAATGCGAATTAAGTTCTTGTTTGCAATACTTGGTTACATGCGTTATAATAGTTTAGTCTATTTTTGATGGTTCATATAGATTAGGTCCGAATTAACCATTTGAAACCGCAGTTTCATTTAAGAATAGGAGTCAAACTGTGAGTAAACGCACGTAGTTTATGTACGGTCATGCTTTATATTTTAATGTATTACTTTTCGCTGTTACCAAACGTAGCGTATCCATTGTGTTAAGTCCAAAGTACTGATTGTATTTTGTGTATCGATAATTTCTTTACACAGGGTTCTATAACTCGTAGGACGTATTTTAAGGGTCGTGTGTTTTAGATAACACAACTGAAATTTGCCTACTGATTTAATCCGAATTTAAATTTTTTATAAATAAAAAAGACCAGATATTAGGATACATTTTGGACATATTCAAATAATAATTCGATATACAGTCCTTCCTTGTAAATTGTATGAAATATGAATTTTATCGGTGTTAAATTTCAGAGGATTTAAAAAATGGGACACACATGATTATTGTAAATCAATGAAGATTATTCTTGTTTTTTTTTTTAGAAAACACCCTTTGTATGCTTATTTTTGGGGTTTGTTCAGTTTAATGTCATACACGATTTGATACAATTTTCTGATTAAAATTAAATAAATTAATTTAACGTTTTCTACCAAAAGCAATTGTATTGTAACTATGTAGCAGGTTTAGGTTTCATCATCGGGAATGAGATCGCTCCTGTTAACGATGAAGTAACGTCTTTGAGGGTTGAGCCCACGCCCCCAGTGACGTCACCCAGTACCCCCGTTGCGGCGTTTAGGGGCATCGCCTGCACCAGGGATCCTGCAGTTTCACCCACTGTTGACCTCACACCACCCACTGTTGACCCCAGGGCCGAGGTCACTCCCTTACCTACTGACCCCACCCCTCCCGTTAATGCACCCAATCCTCCAGCTGCAATGTTATAAGCATTTTTATAATTAGTATTTAGTGTACACTACTACCATTACAAGTTTACAAGTGTTCTGAACAAATGTGTCCGACATAAAGTTTTTTTTTTATAAACCCTAAAATCCGAGTAAATATTTTTTTCGGATTTTTAGCACTTTAATGGGGTTTAAAAATTAACTTTATAGCCAACGATTTAATTTTTTGTGAAAGCTAATCGAATTGAAGTGCACAATAGGGTAGAATTTTGAAATATACACCTGGCCAACATTTATCATGATTGCAAACGCTTTATCCTGGCTTCTCCAACTCTAAATTCATATTTAGAGTACAAGGGAACATTCTCAACTGTACTCCTCCCATATTTTTCGATTCTTTTAAATTTTGACATTATATCTAAATGTATTCAACCTAATAAATATGATATTGTAGTTAATTCAAATTATCTTACTTAGAGCCCCAAGACCAGCCGCACCATCACCAACTATACATAAAAATTAAAAAATGAAGCAACAAGTTTGTCATAATTTCATTGTGTAGGATTAAATATACATTTTGTGGAGGTTAGAAAACACGATAGATTTAAAAATATCGGATGATTAAAAAAAGATGATGATTTTTAGTCTCATTTACCAAAAATTAATTTTTTTACCATCTTTCCCGAAAAACAAACCCATCTATACCACCCCAAAATAGATCCTCATATTCATCCCGAAATAACATCCCCACCTTCACCCCGAAATAAATCCCCATCAATCTTTGAACCAATGCAACCACAAAGAGCATTTTAAAACTTTCCGAATTTGAACTTACAAATGCTAGACAATCCTTCCAAAGCACCAAGCCCGTCCCCAAATGCAAGTCCCAACGGCCCTGCCTTGATATTAAGCTTGTATAGCGTTGCCAGTTCCAACGGGATATTTAAACCTGTAAGTTTACATTTAAATCCGGTAATTAAATAGCTATTTGAGGGGCTAGAATATCAATTCTTCGTGATTATAAGTATTATAACGCAGGAACTGTTCCAAATTGTGTAATTTGTGTACCAGCACTAAATAACGGAGCGGAGTTGACGATTTGACTGGGCACCAAGAGGTTAAAGGTGAGGAAGAGGAGTCGGATATTGTGGAACTGGAAGTGACGAGGGAATGCCATGTTATTCTGCCACTATTACAAGTGGCTTTTTGCATCGGCTTCCATTTAATTCTTTGTTATTCGTTTGATGATTATTAGCCGATTTAAATGACACATTATTCTCTTAAGATAATCGTGGATAACACGTAGGAATTGAAGCCGGTTAATTTCAGCTCTGTTCTGATCAAAGCCTAAGGTTCTGATGCTCGGAGGAATTTATAGAAGGTCGCTGTATTTAAGTAGCCCATAAATTCGTAATAATGTTCCTCCTGGCCGTACATGCACAACTGTAGAACGTCAGAAAAAATTGAGCATTAATTATTCAGAAATCAGAAAATTAATTTTCAGTTTAAAATCAGATCAATTATAAGATATGGGAACACTCTCTTGGAATCAAAAATTAAATTAGGCAAAAATCAGGATATTCATTTAGTCGCTTTCGGTTTTTATTCTTAACTGCACTACATTGCTACGTCCGTTTTAAATGATTTAGACAGTCTTAGACAGGCTTTAAGGGGATCGTTAAAAGGAAAAATATGCATTGTTATTTTATTAAGCTATAAAATCTATTTGACAACATGTTTAATAGATGTAAACTTATTATTCGATGGTTTATAGGTAATTATTTGGATGATGTCTTCTATTTAATAATCAAATTCGCTTGGAGTGTCAAAGTAGTTAAAAACGTTCGGACGAGGTTTGGAGAGGGCATATAAAGACTCAGTTTCTTGAGTTAAAAATTCAGTAAATCTCAAAAGTTTTGTCTACATCCATTTGTCGTAACATTAATTAAATTGACTTCATTTGCTTTTTAAATGACAATTCAATTCAATGTAAATGACAATTCAATTCAATGTATTGGAAATACCAATAATTCACTGCACCGTTTTTGAAGTATTTAAAAAATGAACATCAATCAATATGAATGTGTTTATTGACGAATTTGGCGTGTAAAGAATATAAGCTAACGCATTTCATCCTTGTCTTCAGCCATATTTATTTTAACAACTATGAATACATATAAACATAATTTAATAATACAGCGATAAGCCATATCCACCGTACCGTGATATTGATTGAGAATTGAGGAGATTAGGGTAGAGGAGCTTAGCTTATTTATAAGTAACATATTGTAGCGATGATAAGGCTTCTAGAGTGCGGTCTCTATCATAATTATTGTTAATTATATTGTATATTTCATCTGATTTATTATATTTATGCGATTGTAAATATAAGGCAATTTAATTTGTCTACACATCTGATGAAGCCTTACAAAGTATGATCTGGGCATAAATGTATCACTTAAATATTTAGCGATTATTTAACAAAAAATTTCAAAAGTTATACTAAAAAAATGTATTCAAAACATAAAAAAAATTTCTCGCAATCATAATCATAATAACCTTCCTTATTTACAGAACCAATTAACTTAATACATAGAGTTAACTCTCGGATAATTAGTCATGATTCCATGAGTAAGGACATATATTTAAGTAAACGTTCTAGATATAATGGCTGCAAAGTTTGGACTTCCCCTCGCATACTAATAAGCATCATGAACGTCCTGGGAATCTTGTGGGTGATTTACAGGTCTTGCGGTTCCATTGTCAGTTCCTCAAATTAGAACTGACTCTAAATAGATTTTGCAACTGTTTTTCTTGTCCTAAATAAATGTAATAAATTTAAAATCTGAAAGTGGGTTATCGACTAAGGTGATGCCTAGGGCTGCCGAAGCCCCCAGTTCTGGGTCCATTGGCAGGGCCCGTCCCGACTTGTCGACTGGCCGGATGTCGACGGGAATGGATCTTCATTTCTCGGTCCAACTCGATGGCCTCGAGACGCTGATTCAGCTCAAGTTTCTGTTGCACCGCTAACTTGAGGAGCTGATTCAGCGTCTTCTTCTCCTCTTCCGCAGCGTTCAGTTGACGCTGGAGCTCGTCCACTTGACTCGAGTACTCCTCGCAGCGCGCTGCGAACATGGCTCGCAAACCTAGCAGAACAATTTCCGGTTTATAATTGACTCTCTGATTTAAACTTGGCTTAATTAACATTAACTAATTGATTAGCAATTATGGGATGTTTACTTGAAAACGTGGCCGCGTCTTCCTTCAGAAGCCTCAGTTCATTTCGGAGTTTGACCATCGTTTCGGTGACGATTGTCTTTTCGGAGTCGTATTTGGCCTTGAGGTTAGAGAGGGCCTTTTCCGCCGCCGACTTGTTCGCTTTAAGGACACTTCGAAGCGCAGCGTTTTGTTCCGTTTTCGCTTCCAGGAGAGACCTGTATTCGCTGATTTGCTTGTGTAACTCCTCCATTGACGGCGTCCCGATGCTCTCGTATCCGCTATCGACTCCAGCACCTACTGGAAATTAACAAGAATTTTTTTTTAATTGGAAAATTCGAGAAAATCATTGCTAACATTGGACTTTGGACTTCAAAGTTACCTTTGGCTTCAACTGCCACATTCCCAGCAGCTACGGCACTCAAAACGGTATCACGAAGTATTTTGACCTTTAAATAAAATCCGGGTATTTAATTATTGTGAAGATTTCGTCGAAGTCGAAATTGTCGATGAATTGTCATTGGCGATGAATTATTTTATTTTGAGAGCCTTACCTGGTCAGAAATCGTTTCAACTTGCTTAGCAAATGTAAGGTCGCCTTCCCAGTTTCCGGACGGAGATTGCGTCTTTGGTCTCAATCTTCCCAGTAAACCTTGTAAATAATTGTTCCCTTGAAAGCCCATGGATTTTGATGGCGAATTGGTCTTCCCATCTGCAATTAGTAAAAGTAAAGTTGGGTTTAACGTTTAACCTGTAGGTTAATTTACATCAATAAAACCGCAATATTTTAGCTGAAAATTATTCTTGATATATTTGAAGCCCTCGACATGTATTGAGTGGTAAACGATTTTTATTGTACATTTTTAGGTATTATCACGTCAATTGGAAACCAAACCAGACTCAAAATAACAAACCTTTATCCCGAATCTGTTCTCCATTTTTTAGAAAGTACGTTAAAGTAATAGGATGTGTAGGATGATAGTGATGGGTACTAGAACTAGAACTAGAATGCCTTTTAGTTCTATTTTTTGACGGTACTAGAACTAGAACTAGAATGCCTTTTAGTTCTATTTTTTTGACGGTACTAGAACTAGAACTAACAGAAATCAGAACTACTAAAATAACTTTAGCTAATAAGATTACTAATCGATTATATATGCTAAAGTTATACTAAGGCTGAGCAGGGTATGCGAATTGAATTTTCTAAGTTGATTAGCATTTTTAAGTAAATATCAGCCTGATTTGGAGTTTTGCAGTCAATTTTTAGATATAGATTATACTGGATGCATTTCATCTTTCCGACTGCTGGTGAAAAAACTTAGAAAAATCCCCTGCTTTATCATAAATTAATGAATTCATGAATTCAAATAAAATCATACCTTTGTTCATATGGTCCAACATGACCCGTTGGGGCGTGACGCCCTGGACATTACAAACTTTATAATAGAGATTGGCCAACTCTTCAGAGACGAGATTAAGGTCAGCTTGGGTGGCGTCGATGGTCTTATGTGCTTCCGAAGCCGAGTCGTCCATCGTCCTCATATCCATCTCCAGTTCCTCGATCTTCATTTCATAGGACAGCAGCTTCTCTTTTAAATTCGTCATTTCACCCTTGAGGGCCATTGCCACGTCCGAAATTAATGCACCGTCGGACTTCTCCATCGCTTCCAGCGCCAACTTCAGCTCACCAATCTCCTTTGCCGATATTGTGAACCAGCCTTGATAAGTTGATATCTATGTAGTTCAAAAATACAACATTACAAGTCATGAATATTGTCGTTTTTATGGACGCTTCTGTACTAGTTGACTCGCCGGGTAAATATCATTTTTTATCCAGCGAGTCAACGAGGATATGTAGTGGTTGATAATACGTAATCGAACCTTAGTTTCACCCTTGTCCGTGATCCTCTGACTAGTTTGGTCCTTAAGGGTATTGAGGGCGTCAATATGTGTGACGATGGTGGCCAAGGCGGCTTGTAGCGTGGACACTTGACTTTTGGACCGTTCAACTTGCTCCTGTATTTCCTTCAAACTTTTGGTCAACCCGTTCCTCTCTCCTTCGACACCTTCCAACTGCTTCTCCAGCTTCTTCATCTGATTCAAGTGGATTTCGCTAAAGAGGTCGACCTGCTTCTCCTGATGATGAGCACCGTCCGACGGAATACGAGACTCTTCACCGTCGCTATCACTTCCTATCGAGTCGTCGTGGATCCCACCTGAAAAGTCACACAATTTAAAAAAAATAAGACCGTTTCCTATCCTGCAAATACATTTTCGTGGTATTTATTTGTTTGAGATATTTGTCAAATGAGACAGATAAGTAATGGCGAGAGTGTATTTCGGGGTGGGGTTCTATTTCGGCGACTCTTTTTAAACCATCCTAGTGATCCTAGAGGATGGGGACTTATTTCGGGGGTAGTTTTCTTTGAAACCATCAAAATGGACTTAATCAATTCCAGAATGGAGTAGATTTTGGGGCTTCGTTTGTTTGAAACCAACAAATTGTTAAGGTCGAGTATCCATTTTGGGGGTTATTTATTAAAACCATCCAAAACTGTCTATTTCGCTCTTTTAAAATCCACTCCGAGATTTCAAACTCTCCAAAAACTCTCGTTAAGCGCTCCAAAACAGAGTGGGGACTTATTTCGGGGTTCTATAATTTAAACAAATCTCGTTTACCTCTAAGGGAGAGGGCGAGGTTGGACAGATTCATTATGGACTCGGAGTTGATTTTAGAATCGAGCTCCTTCTTGAGGGCGTAGCGGTTCTCCCGTTCGACTTGCAACGCTTCCAGCGCTTCCTCCAGCTGCTTCTCCGCGATCTTTTTCAGCGCTCCCAGTTCTTCGACTTGACGCTGCAGTTCCGCTTCAGTTTCCATCAATCGCCGGATCTCGTGTTTTGCGGCTTCAAATTCGACTTGTGATGAACGGAGTCCCGAGACTTGCTTCTGAAGCATCAGGTTCTCTTCTTCCAGTTCCGAATAATCTTTGAGAAGACGACCTTCCCTCGACTTCATCTCCTTCAGTTCTTTCTTCAGGTTACCGCGCTCCGTCGTCGTCAGTTCGCCTTCCTTCTGAAGGTCCGACGTGTCCGTAAGTAGACGGTCTCGCTCTCCTCGAAGACGATCTAACGTTGCAAAATAAAAATGCAAAATGAAAGGCATATATTCATAAAGTCCATGAGCTCGTTGACTCGCCGGATAAAACTCGTTTGGACTATACTATGCTGCTATGCATGTGAGCACAAGAACTTATAATAGAATTAGTTTCATTTTTATGTAAATAGATCCATACTTGATTATCCTCATGATTAAAAGAACTCATCGATACGAAACATTATAAAGTCCTTGTGGTTGCAGACTCGCCAGGTAAAATTCGTTTGGTCCTCTATATATTAGACGAAGCGTGTTTTACCGGGCGAGTCAACGAGCACTGGTACTATAATATGAGAGATCTATCTATCATGTAATGTTTTTAGCCAGTTCGGAATAATTCAATCTCCAAAAAATCTCTCAGTTCACGATGATATAATAATCATAATGATTATCGACTCTCTCTAAATAGTCCCCTCGAAGTCGAAACAATAACCAATTTGTTGTTTAAAAATATTTTGTCTCTTTAAAATGACGTCAGAATATCATATTCAAAAGTATCCTACCTTCAATTTAAAATGATCGAAAAATACATGTTAAAATAATTACTTATGATCGATTCCCCTGGAAATTCCCATGGCACACACGATAGCTCACTTGTAAGGCTTCCAATTATGCCAATCAGATTGACCATGGCCATGGTATTGTTTAATAAGTCGATACTTTAAAATAAAACGATGCTTTTAAATAATAAAAACTGAAAGGGAGTCAAGCCATATTTGTTGCAGAATTATAATATTGTTTTAAACAGAATGCATCGGAAAGCTTTCGTCGTACATCTTATGTAAATCGAATTATCGTATTTAATTTAAATAAGTTTCAATCTGAATTTAAGCTATTCTGCAGGTCGGCTTAGAATGTTCTTGATCTGAGTTCGATTTAAAACTAAAACAGTTATTTAAAGTACGTCTAATCTTTATCCAAATGATACAGATATTCATTAAAGCCACTTCGAGTCTATTAAAGATACGGTGTGGCTAATCTGCATGAATTTTTAATTTCCAACGATCTCATATCTTCCTCTAAACACAGGCCGATTTTAAAACTGTTTCATACGATACATCCCGTTTTTTCTGATTTTAAACCCTATGCAAACATGTCTTTAAAACTAAACCCACATCCGATAAACCCTTTATTAAACTGCTTACTTTAAAATGAGGGTCAAAAATTAAAACCGATTTTTGCGCAAAAAAACTGACCTAATTCCTGCTTAGTCAGCCGAAGTTCAGCCTCGAGGTCCGATATCTGAGAGGTTAAGGAGCACTCAAGGGCCGCATTTTCGGAGAGGAGGCTCTCCTCATGCTGAATCCCCGAAATCTCGGTGATCTTATGCGTTTCCGTCGTCTTCGAAAGCGCATCTTTGGTCAAGTCCAACTCGTTTTTCGTCACTTCGTACAACTCCTCAAGTTCCATACATCGTTCCGACAGTTTGGAATTCTCGTCAAGAAGTCCCATGCCATACTGGGCAGCCTGGACCTTCTCACTCTGAGTTTGGTCCAACTCCCGAGTCAATCGAGAGATCTCCAGCTCCAACTTGTCGACACCAGGGGATTTCGAACTCATCGAACTCATCGATGAAGAAACCCCCTCCGGTCCCGACATTTCAAAGTCTAGGTGTCACTTTTTGACACTCTTAAGATAGTACCTTAACCTCTTCGGTACGGATTTATTATTTACTCTTAGTCCGTTATTTAATCTCTCGGAATCACCTCATAATTCCTTGTTTTTCAAAATCCGTAACTCGAAAACACGTTAAATAGAACCTTAACTGTCAATACTTGCCTAAATTCTGTCTTAAATCACAACAAGAGCTAAAGTACATTATATTGTATGTCTAGCCTCTTCCGTCTCTTGGATTCCATATCATTTCCTTAGTACCATCGGATTTAAAGTTAATGTGAGCTAACCTTTAGAGACTTATTTGAAGGCTTATAATTTATAAATGAGAGGAGGATATAGGTCTAAAATCATCAAAACTGGTGTTATTTTGAAATTTCTTTTACCAGATCAGATCTGACTTAACCCTTTCGTGATGGCTCTGAAACTGTGAAGATCACGTTGAAGTTGATGAGGGTGTTGGAGGATAGGAGATGATAATATTCTATTGCCACCTCGGCTCAACTTTAAGGCCGACTGCCTCACTATTCCTCTATCCAAACCCGAAGGTAAAAAAATCGGGAGGAATTTATTGGGCTTGTTAAACCCAACCTGGTCCCATGTTAAAAAGCTAAAGGCTTGAGGTGTATGCTAGTATAGTTGGTAATAATATTTTCATGTTCATTGACCAGCCTTTTCCCGTAATAACTAAACCAATGTAGAATATGTTACGAGTATCAGGAACGAAAGGGCTAACGGGACAATGGTTGATGCTATATATAAAACATAAACCACCAATTCGAGATGCATTTCATGTTTTTTTTGCAGACAAGGTGTTTTTACCCATGAAATACATGGACGAGGCAGAGGAGAGGAAATAAACTTCCTTTTCTTGACAAATAAAAAGATGTCTTAATATTTTATGAGTATTTTGTTGAGAAATATGCCTTGGAGAACATATTTTATCATTTTATGCTATGAATATTCAGAGATTTTGATGGGGTTTAATGTAAGTCCCGGAGAGTTACTTTCCTAAAGTTCCCTTGAGGTTGGGGAGTTATTCCGGGGGTTTATATCGAGATTTAAGGTAGGGGGTGAGATGGAACTTTTTAAGTACCCAATTATTTATAAGGGTACGGATTTGCATATGAACTCTTGTTCATGCAATATGCTGTGTTAACAAGATTCAGTTTATTAAACTGTGGATTCTGGAGAAAGTCTAACTGGAGAAAGTATAGAAATAAATAAAACCTCACACCGTAATTCTGAATGATCGGATGACAAGTTTAAAAAATGCTTTTGGACAACGAATTTCCAGAGACGCTGGAGAAAGTCTATTTTTAAAGAACTTAAACTTAACTTAACAAGGCCTTATTGAAGAATTTATTTAACGTTGTTACGATAGTGTTGGAAAGGTCCCCGGATGAATTAGTCGGAGTGAAAGTCCTTGATACATTAGCTAAGGGGTTAGGATTAATGAGCCCCGTATAAATGGGAATTATCCCCCTAATTCGAATGATCTTGCCCCCAAATCGAAAGAATCAACCCCCGTTTTTTATTAAATGATTTCATTCAAAACTAAAAATAAATCTATATGTAGTTTAACATAGGATCTGACCGTCTATCAATGGAGGGAGTTATTTCGAAGGGTGCACTATAATTCCCCTTTCCACTCTCGCATACCAAATAAAACCCGGCACATAAACTCCATTTATGACTCGCCTTCTTTTTAGATTAAAAATATGATGTAAAAATGAGATCCTAACCTTAACTTTCTAATAATACAAAAGGGCTTCAATAAATCTACACCAAAATATTGAACACTTCAGAACTGCACTCGTTCCGTTTTTATTTAACTTTTCAGAGAAGATGGGAGCATTCACAAAAAAGTTATTTCACAATCTCAATTCCTCATTTCATTTAACATAGCCTTTTTAAATGTATTATCTTATAGCATACATATTAATTTAATTATATACGAATTCGATTGTAGAATGTAGGACTTATAATTAAGTAGTAAGTAGTGACATTAAAATTAAATTTATTTAATGCGGTTCACTTGTGTTTGTGTAATGTCATGACTTGAGTTTCTTTATATTAATCATTCAAAAGTTCCAAAAGTATTATCACAAATTGCCTATTCAATCTTTCCATTCACATTTTAACCTAGATTATTACACAATTACACTGGAAGCTGGAAGGGCCGCGGAGCCAGCTAAAATTAAAAGCGCAGTAGGGCCAGAGTCAATTAAGAAAGTAAAGTCAACTTTCACTCTAACCTTTGAGGTCCCATTCCATGTAAGGTTTCACAACCCAAGCCCAAGCCCCATCCTTATACCCAATCTTGGAGAAAACTTCAAATAAGATTAAGATTACGTAGTTTTCACAATTAGATCTCCGTTTGTAAGTCAAAGCAAAATAGTTAATTTTTCCATACACCGCTTGTTTTAACTATTTGAGTTACAATCTTACAATCCTTAATAATTCATACATTGAAAACTGTGGATACCGCTAAGCTTGGTTGATAAGCACTATACTCGCTCAACTAATTTATCAAGCCCGAATTTGCGTAGATATTAACGAGATTTAAATTTACAACATTTTGTACCAAAGGTAAAGGAGTCATTAGTCTAAATTATAATATATTTATAATTCGCTGGAAGATCTTAACGGTTTCTCCCAAACTGATTAATATACCATATGAAGAAGAATTAGCAAGTAAATATATTAGTACCTATATTATTTGATGTCGATATTTCAAACATTGACGATCTGTGATAATCTCGAGATTGCGACAAATCTGAGATTCGAGAATTTTAAAATCGATCCTATTCATATCCAGGTCAAGATAACGACAAATTAGCATCTTCGGTGTAATTAAATAGGTATTCATAACGGAAGAAGATCAACTAAGTTCATCTTAGGCTGAGTCATACTCTCTGGGAAATAAAGGATCAATCTATCGAATAGCTGGCTCCGTTTGAAAACTTGTTCGTCTTCTTTCGATCGTTCGATTATTAAAGAATCTTCTTCTAAGTCCGTATTTTCTACTTCAGATTCCTCCTCGTTTTTGAACAGCAGCAGCGTCAGGCGTTGAAACTGAAACGATGATTATATTACCATTTTTTTGACAGCGTTAATAATTAATATAATATATTTTCAAATTAGTCAGATTATCTTCAATATCGAAATATGAAATTACCTCGTTAGTTTGTAGCGGATTTGAATGGTCAATCAACTCTGACAATGAGTTTTGAAGGTACAGCAGAGCTCCTAGTTGATCAACCGTGGCCAATTCTTCAAATCTCTGACGTCTTAGGAGTAATTTACATTGCTTAACCAGTTCATCCATGGCTGGGCGGATTAGTCGCAGTTTCCAAAAATCATCGAGCCGCAGTTTGGGATCTTTTGTTCTTCCAGGATTTCCTCCGAACAGATAATGCAACTAGAAACATATTATATTAATATTAGGCTAATTTTAACGCTTTAAAAATTGAATTGGGGTTAAACTCAAGAATACCTTAGTGATGTGGTCATAGACTAATTGATGAGCGAATCTCGGACAAGGTTCTGCAACCTGAGTAGCCCAACTGGCATCCCCACAACTGTCATTTCGGTAAACACAAGACCAGGATTTTCGAATGATATCAAACACCCAGAATGAATTCTGTACGTTTTCATCTCGCTTCTCCTTGTCTTTTGATAACCCCTAATACATTAGTCAAATTAAATATTTTAATAACCAAACCTGACAAAATTAACTAACTAAAAAGACTAAACTTTCTTACGGAGAAAATGTAAATTTCATTAAGTTCGGGATCAATGGTAGCTCTTTGAGTGAAACCAGCAGCCGGAGAGTTACTCGAGATCTTTTTCTGTCCATTCGAAATTAATTCCACCTCATCGGTGTCCACATTGTATGAGAAGAAATCATTTAAGTACTCCTTCGTTCTTTGTCCAGCAAAAACGTAAAGTTTTCTAAGACCGGGATGAAAGAGCATCGAATGCCCAACTCTGGACCTCACAGTCGGTTTAGTTGGTTTAAAAGCTGATACATCCGATCGGAGAAGTCCCCACGTATTTGTCGGAATATGATAAGAATAAAGACCAGAATACGAGAGCTCAGCATTAGCAGATGACGGAGAGCTGGCATTATTTGCTCGAGCTGATCCAGGAGGACCGGCTCCAGGACCGCCACCTCCTCCTGGAGCTGCGGCTGGTGGAAGACTTCCTTGTGCAGGAAGAGCGGGTTGGGCAACGGGTAGAACTGGTCTAGGTTGTCGATCCAAAACAGCATCGTCTGCTTCGTCTAAATCCATGTGCAACTCTCTCAAATGGGCCAAGTATGGATTTAGATGACCCTGTGGGTTGTTGTCGTTGTTATTCCTATTCCCGGGAAGATAGTTTCCCGCTTCCAAGCGTGCAGTATTATTCACTACTACTGAAAATGAGTGAGGACTCATATTAAGGGGTTCTATTCCACTGAAAGTAAATACAAATAAATATGTATATGTCCACAGGGTTCAAGCAAGGTTCAAATAGTAAAACCATGGCCAAGATCCTTCAATTTTTTAAATGGTAAATGAAATATCATTATATTTGATCAATTAATAGATTCTCGAAATTCTCAATTACTTTAAAGTGGTAAGCACACGGCCCCCAAAAACGTAAATGGTCCGTTTGTCCACATCCATACACATTTGGTGATCGAAGACGAGTTGAGGTCCACCCATTGCAGCGGTGTCTTCAGTTATTAGGGTCCATTTATTGGATTCGATATCATACACGTAGAAGTCACTCTAAAATTAAAAAAATGTCAATCAACTCTGGTTCTTAACCAAATGAGTAATAACAGTAATTTGACATTAAATAAAACGCCGTAACATTAACTGACCTTAACCATCGTTCTTTGTGGTCGACACTGACTATCTAAATAGCGACCCAAGGTAAAAATTTGCCTACGCTCTGGGTCCAGGCACATTTTGTGACAAGATCTAGGACTGGGGCCTCCCTATATCGAAAAAAATGATATCGTTAAATACTGCCGCAACGAAAGATTAAGTGTTAATCTAATATGATTTAGTGCAACCAAACTAACTAAAGTTTAGAACTAAACTAACCTCATTTTCAGTATTCGAGCTAATTAGAGTCCATTTCCCAGTGGGAATACAATAAGACCAAAAATCAGCAAGGTCCTGATTCCCATCCCATCCTCCGAAAAGATAAATTGTTTCAGCATAAGAATCAATACACATCTGATGACCTCCGCGCACTCCAGGTCGAACATAAGAAGGTGTATCACAACAAGTGACCTCGGGATACTCTGGCCCCAGCGGGTTCCAACACGCTTTATAATCTTGATGGGAAATGAACTCCTGAAAGAGGCCTTTTCGCGCAGATCGTTCAATGAATGCTTCAGCTGCTGCGTAGTCTCCTTGGATTACTAACGTATTGTACAAATCAGTCATTATTGGATGCTCAAGCTGGATTCTAGTTTTTTTCTGAAGTGATTCAAAGGCTTCAACGTAATTTCGGTCCCTCAGGTGCTTCAGGCATACTCTAATTGCTTCCCGTTCGCGGTACTATGATTTCAATGATAGCAAACAGAAAAATAGGATATATTAATCAGATTGCCAGAATTATGCAACACCAATACCTCAACAGAACCATCAACATTTATCCTGACTTTGACTTTACAGCAAATGCATTTATGACATACGGCTTTGAAACGAGCGATGCAAGGCTGAACAGTTTCCAGGTCGTCAATCCCAATGAGTTCCACATACCATATTGAAAAATTAAACGAAGGACCCCACGATTGCAATGGGATGATTTTGAGAAATCTACAAGGAACGCAGTATCCACCAATTTCGTGCTTTAACCCAAACGTCTCCGGATGATTATCATTTTTCAATCCGCTAGAACAACGTATTCAATGTATTTAAAAGATTAATTTTGTGAATGGGTACCAATAGGTAGTCGAGATACGGACGGATAATTGGACACTTGGTTTTTATAACGCTGACTTACGTGTCAAGAAGATCAATCATATTATCTTCCGAAAGACCTCCTTGAATTTTGAACTTCTTTAAATTACAGACATGATTCTTCTCAAACTTCCCGAACGTTATGGACTGGACAATGGAAACTCTTTGGAGTTTTAGGATTAGAAACTAGTCAAATATAAAAATTTTACTGATTAGTTCAAGTTAAAATTGAATTTAAACGAAATATGCATATATTTAATATTGTCACCTTACCTGGGGAGGAGTATTTGAATCGGAAGACCATCTCGAGGTTTGATCTTTTGGTTTATCCTCCAAAATATTCCTATTTGAAAAATATACAAGGACGTTATAATATCAATATCAATTATGTTTTGAACTTCAAGTTCAAACTTTGAACTTACTCGGGATAATACGTCGAGGAGAAACTAGAGCATTTGACGACAGTGAAATCTAATTTAGTTGACAATTCCTTGCCAGCCGGACTTGCGCTACTCCTTCCGGCCATTTCCTTAATATTTGTGATCTGTATTAAATAAATAAACAAAAATTAATTGCGATTCAATTCACAATTTCGAATTTTTGGATTAATTACAAATAATTACAAATTAATTATTACACAAAATCCAAAATCCAAAATCCAAAATACAAAATATGAATTACCTGATCTCTCTCTCTCTCTCTCTCTCTGCACTCCACAACTCCACACACTGCAGAAAACGCGATTGTGAGAGGAGTTAATAGTTTGGAAGGGAGTTGGTAGTTGCTGTTTAAACTTTAAACAACGGACTAATCAGAAACTTCACAATTAAAGTGAGTGTAAAACTGTAAAGTGTAAAGAGAAATTAAAAGCACATTGACACTAAAAAACACCTCCAACCTAAAGCGAACTTTTGAAAGGACCGCCCTCAAAAGTCCACCCAGTCAGTATCATTTCACCCCCAATTCTCACTTTATACTTACCATGAATATACGGGATTCCACTACTACCCATTATAACATGGACGGAATAGGCGAGTGTGTGTGAGAGCAGCGGACGGGATTCCCCTACCCACTATAACATGGACAGAATAGGCGAGTGTGTGTGAGAGCAGCGGACGGGATTCCCCTACCCAATATAACATGGACGGAATAGGCGAGTGTCTGTGAGAGCAGCGGACGGGATTCCCCTACCCATTATAACATGGACGGAATAGGCGAGTGTGTGTGAGAGCAGCGGACGGGATTCCCCAACCCAATATAACATAGACGGAATAGGCGAGTGTGTGTGAGAGCAGCGGACGGGATTCCCCTACCCATTATAACATGGACGGAATAGGCGAGTGTGTGTGAGAGCAGCGGCCGGGATTATTCCCCTACCCACTATAACATGGATAGGATAGGCGCGTGTGTCTGAGATCAGCGGCCTGGGATTCCCCTACCCATTATAACATGGACGGAATAGGCGAGTGTGTGTGAGAGCAGCGGACGGGATTACCCTACCCACTATAACATGGATGGAATAGGCGAGTGTGTGTGAGAGCAGCGGCCGGGATTCCCCTATCCACTATAACATGGACGGAATAGGTTGTGTGTGTGAGAGCAGCGGCCGGGATTCCCCTATCCACTATAACATGGACGGAATAGGTTGTGTGTGTGAGAGCAGCGGCCGGGATTATTCCTCTACCCACTATAACATGGATAGGATAGGCGCGTGTGTCTGACAAGGGACATCACCCAAAGTGAGCACCCCGAATCGTCTAATTTTTTTACAGTAGATAATACAACTAATATGAACGACTGAAACATAAAAATTAGCTGCTATAATTAGGTTTTAATAGCAGTTAAAAAATAATTCAGTTCCAAAATTTGCATATTTTCTGGCAGTGCGTTGGAAGGGGAGAGTGGAGGAAAGGGAGGCGCTAGAGAAGAGAAATGAAGGGTCAACACTTTCCCGTCTTTCTCCCTTCACATTTTTCAAGGAAACTTATTTCGCTTTTTACTTGTTGCCTTTCATTTCACATTTCTATGTGATTGTAACAAATTTTGATTTAAATAACTTAAATCCCATGGCTAGTGTCATAGTGTCAATATCGTTCATGTTCCACGCATTCTTGACCAAATGAATTCAAATGAGAATGGAACAGATACAGTTGTTTCTAAACAAGAACTGGATTTATGTAACTGCTTAAAGTAAATATTCACCACACGCACACTGCGCTTCACTAAAAATTTATAAAATTAGGATAAGGAAAACCTTGGCGTTCTTACACAAATCCGAAAATGCATAATAATCCTCGAGACTTATGGTCTGCTTACATTATTTATTGGCTGGTATTTTAATTACAATTTAATAGTTTACATAATTAATAAGTTTTTTGTTGATGGCCGAAACGCTAATTACGAATAATAATTCTTCTCGTTTCATAAACCTATTTTTAGAAATAATTTACACCTTCGTTGCATTATTGCATCATCAGTCATCAGATTTAGATTGTGTTACCTACAAAGATTTAGAGTTTGTTGATTCATTTCGTGACGACAACGTAGAGCATTATTTTGCACAAGGAGATAAGGGTAACTTCCAAGCATTAATAGCGACCCCGACATCTCAAGTTTCCCAATTTACTCAACATTCTTGAACCTCAAACCTTAAAAGCAACTATTGAATTGATTAGTGCCCAATACAAACAGGAAGCTGTTAATTTTGCATTTCTTAACAAATTAAAAAATTATGGCTACTTTTAGTTCATATTAACTCCTGCCACCTCTGTATATTTGTATACGATTATTATTAAAAAACCTAAATTACGTATTTGAAAATAATATCCTCGACTTATGTGTAAAACAAATCTATGTATATAATCAAGCCATTAATAGTATTACATTGACTTCGTGAAATCGGAAATGATAGTAAAGAATGATAGTAAATGCAGTAAAAAGCGAAATAAGTTTCCTTGAAAAATGTGAAGGGAGAAAGACGGGAAAGTGTTGACCCTTCATTTCTCTTCTCTAGCGCCTCCCTTTCCTCCACTCTCCCCTTCCAACGCACTGCCAGAAAATATGCAAATTTTGGAACTGAATTATTTTTTAACTGCTATTAAAACCTAATTATAGCAGCTAATTTTTATGTTTCAGTCGTTCATATTAGTTGTATTATCTACTGTAAAAAAATTAGACGATTCGGGGTGCTCACTTTGGGTGATGCCCCTTGTGAGATCAGCGGCCTGAGATTCCCCTACCCATTATAACATGGATGGAATAGGCGAGTGTGTGTGAGAGCAGCGGCCGGGATTCCCCTACCCACTATAATATGGATAGGATAGGCGCGTGTGTGTGAGAGGAAAGGACGACTGGCTCCGGATTCTCCCTACCTAATACTATAGCATTCGCTATAGCTATTCGCAGATTCGCAATCAAGATCAAATTTACGACAAAGCGAAATTTAATACATGTATATCTTGGAATTGAAAACTAAAAATAAATCTATTTCTGCATTATCCTTTAGTAAGGTTAACACATAAGAATCTTCTCGCACTACATTTTTATGCTTCATGCCCGGTTCATATGGGACGAATCTTTTAAAAAAGGGTTAAGTTAAGGAATGAGATTCTCATCTTCATCTTCCCGTTACTTCCCAATATCCCAATCCCAAAAGATATCTTTCATCTTTAAGAAATATTATTTGTAACAACTTTAAATATATAGTATTAAAATATCCTAATTCAAAAGTAAACTCTCAAACCCTTTAAAGCCTTTAATACGTTTATATCAAAATTTCCATAAAGGGATTACAAACCGATTTAAAAAACCGAAACTTAAATATCCACGATGCGGAAACTTCTTCTTAATAACTGCCTAAAGACACACTATGGGGCTTTTATTTCGGGACCTAGGAATTTATTCGGAGGTAAAATAATTAACCCCCCGAAATACATGTCATCAGGAGATGATGGGGGCAAATTCTGGTTAGTGAGCTACGACTACAATTCTGAGAATATATTGGAAAGGAGGGCTCCCTTGCGACCCTCTCACTTGGCCTTGGCCAAAGAATACGTGGCGGCAGGGAAGCTTCTATTGGGCGGGGCCTTTGCGGACCCCATCGATGGGGCAGCCCTTATTTTCAAAGGGACCAAGGAGGAGGTCACAGAGTTCGTTAAGAAGGACCCTTATGTGACCCAAGGGATTGTGACCCAACATCGGATACGGGAATGGACTGTCGTTGTTGGGGCTTTGGTTTAAATTTCAAAAAGTTGTTTTTAGATAATTCTAGAATCTATTTTAGTCATTATTGGACCGCAAAATAAAGAAACTGAAATAACTATTTGAGAAGCTCCAAACTGTACTATTATGCTTCTGCATTTAATTCATATTTCGAATACGAAGGAAAGAGTTTCATATTTTGGATAGGTTCTGAATTAGAACCCCACGTAATTGGAATTGGAGAACTGCTTTAAAAAATAATTTCACATTCAATTAAACCCAAACCGTTGATTAGAATGACACCGGCTCCCTATGAAATATTAAGTAATTTTTGCAGTTGTTAACTGTTAACTTCTGTTTCGCTGTTCACAATTTTTATTTGTGTCATGCTTTAAAAACAATTGATTGATAACCTCAACATTTTGTATGTATAGTAAGCTATTCCAAAGTAAAACGCTTAGATTACTTTTACTTCTATCTAATAATATTTCTAGGTACTAGGATTGAGTCCCTCCGACACCTCCACCGTACTTGACCCATTTCTTGTGCTTTTTAGGATTGATCCCGTAAGCCTTTAATCGGTCATCGTCAATTCCAACCGTAACCTCCGCCTTCCTTTTGAACCCTTTTTTCTTGGGAATTTTATTCTTTGATTTTTCTACGGAAATATCGACAGGAATGGAGGATTCGGCAGATTCCACACCTTTCCTAGCCTTATTCTTCTTTTTCTTCTTCTTGTCCTTTGGTTCAACAGTTTCTTCTGAGACTTGTGGTTCTATTTCTAATTCTGGTTTCGTAACTTTCTTAGTATTTGCAGTAATGGGTTCTACCGAGTTTGAAGGTTCTTGGGCAGGTTCGGTTAAAATCCCATTCTTTTTGTTCTTCTTTTTCCTATTTTTCCTCTTCCGTTTCGATGTTTTTTGATCGGCCTCGGCTTGCAGGGATTCCTCCCCTGTTTCTGAGGCTTTTTGTATTTTGTTGGCGGTGCTAGGAATTTTATTACTTTGAAGCTGACCATTTTGGTTTATATTAGAGTCGTCGTCTGATTCTTCTTCGTCTGAAGCTTCGTTTTCTTTCCTGAAAGTAATATTATATTTATTATTTACAATAGTTTCTTGTAATATTAACTATTAGTTTTTAATAGAAATTCAACTAATTAACTTACTTTGTAGAATAAATAGAAGGTAAAGACCGCTTTTTAAGTTTTTCATTTTCACCCTTCTTTTGATAAGCGTGTGCTTCGTATTTCTCCTCGTCGTCGGCTCTATATTGATAAGTCTTCTTTAATGACGCCCATTGATTTAGTTCACGATCTTCTCCACTTAAAATCTAAAAAACACCATAAAATGTTTTGATTAAGTTCAATTTGTTATTCTAGTTCAATCGGTACCGACAATTTCATTATTTTATGGGTAATAAAAAATCGTACTTCTTTTGTTGACAAACCAAAATCATTCGGAGTAACTTTACGATATTTAAACCGACATGGGAGGTCACCAATGAGGTCTTCGAAATCCAGAGAGTAATATTCCCGAAAATATTTATCAAAACTCTTGTGAAGTTTAGGGTCAAACTTCGGCTTCTTCCTTTCAATCACTTCCATGAACACTGATTTTGGTTTATTGGATTTTCTTCCTTTCGAGGATTCAATCAAGTCCTCAATCGATTTTTGCTTCCGTCGAGCTGCTTTTTGTCGATTTCTTTCTGTAATCGCTACTTCGTCGTTCTAAACAGTCAGTCATGTCATATTTAAAATCATAATAATTTAAAATGGGAGTTTTTAAAACTTCCGAAATTATTCTGTAAATTACTCTTACATACATCAAAATAAAAGAAAATACTAACCTTGTCTTCCTCCACACTATCCGAAGCATTTTTATTAGATTTTTTCTTCTTTTTCTTGGGTAGACTTTCGTCCTCAAGCTCATCATCTTCCGTTGGAGCCCATTCGTCCCAATTCACTAAAGTAAAACATAAACGAGTCCAGATAGAGTCAATTCAATTATTTTATAGAAGTGCTACTTAAAAATTAGAATGACATGATTCTACCTTCATCGTCAATTTCTGGGTCGAAAGGGAACTCCGGCTTTTTGTCATCCGCTGCATCTTCATCATAATATTTGTCATTGAATACTTTCTGCATTCTCCGGTCATATTCCGCCGGGTCAAAGTCCCCTTCGATATCCATATCCTCAAGAGGTAGATCGGGATCCCCACTAACTTCTTGGAGTTGCTGTAACTTGTCCAGGATTTCTTTCCTTTTCATGGCCTTTAACCTTTGAACTTCTTCAAGTTTCCTATCCTTTGCCTCTTTCTTCCGGTCCTTTGCTGACTCCCTAGATTTTTTACGTCGCTCATTTTCCCTTCTTAAAGAATCTGCTATTGTTCGAGGGAATCTTTTGATCTGCAATAAATTTTCAAAATATTAATTGTTTTGGAGTCCGAATTGTTTTCCCCATTCATCAACTTACAAAATCAGGGTCAGGTTCCTCGAAGCGGAAGTTGTATTTGTGCTCGAACTCCTCCCGCTGATTTTCGAACTGCTCGTCATTTGACAGGCCTCCTTCGTCGGAGTCGTGGACGATTTCATTGTAACTTGGAATGTATTCAGTGTCCTCCTCTTCGGTCTCGATGTACTTGCGATTTAAAATGTAGTCCCGTAAGAACTTCTCGCCTTCGTCTAGTTTATCGTCGTTCCAGTAGCTTCGAAGGAATCCTAATTCCTTTTCTTCACCTTTTGATAACTTCCCTTTTTGTAATCTGTGGAAACAACATCAAATCGTCTTTAAATAGTTCACAATGATATCATTATAAATTGAAGCCATAAGGATCAGAACATGAATTTCGGCAATCCGACCTGCCCAGTTCTCCCTTGAGCCAAAGTCTATAATCCTCCTCTTCCTGTTTCTCTTCTTCTTCTGATTTTGGCATCCGTTTTTTCAACAATTTATCCGATTCGGGGTCATCGTCATCGGAATCAATTTCCTTCAAAGCGTTGCTAAAGCCCTTCTTGATACTATCCAGCTCCTGATAATAAGACAAAGGAGCAACGACCATATTTTCAGGGTTCTTCGGCTTCGACGACTTCCTTTGTCCCTGATCATCGTCATCTTCTTCGTCAGAAGACATAAGTCCTCCCTTCTCTAAAATCATCGTCCTTTCGTGGTCCTTGAGGAGGAAGGGCTTCTCCTTCGATTTAGACTTTTTAGATTTTTTGGGTGACCCGGTGACCTCGATTTTCACTTGAACTGACCCTTCCTGACTCTCTTTCTCAGCTTTGTCCTTTTCCTCTTGTGTGAAAAACTTTGTACCGGGGTCATAGATTTTGGGATCCTTGGCTTTCAGGCTTGAGAGGGTTTTGAAGAAGGCCTTCTCTTTTGCAGATGTCCACTCTTCTTCGGAGGAGGATGAAGATTCGGATGTGTTGCCGATGTCATCGATGTTGTCGACGCCGTAGCGTGCTTTTACTGCAAATTAAGGTAAAGAAGGCAATTCCAATGAACATTCATACACATGTGACCTGACATGTATGCATTTAAATAAATTAAAATAGTTTTTAGCCAAGTTATAGCAAACTAAATTCAAATATATGATATACCTTTCATGATTTCTTCCTTGTTTCTCCAAGAGTCATAACGCTGAGCGTAATTATTGTTGAGTTTGAAATCCTTGAAACCGGAGGAGGTGGCGGCCGATGTTCCAGCGACAGGTTCATCGTCCGATGACTCGTCCGGAAACAGTGTCGACGAGTTCGAGAAAGACATTTTCTTCATTTTAAAATTTTTATTTCGACGAGATCGTGGATCGCCGATTTTTTTTTATTAATTCCAATATTCAATTCCAAATGTTCAGCAGCCGTCCTGTCTTCCGTCTTCTAGTATCTAGATATGAGATAGATTAAAAATAAAATAAATTAAAAACATCAAATCTGAAATGCTCAGACTCTACCCAAAGAGGGTCGGTCGCAACGTTTATCAAAACACAAAATTCAAAATTCAAAATTGACAATACAAATATTTGAAATTAAATTACCGTCGTTTTGCAGTTTTGCACTATTGCTTTCTAATATTCTATCTGTGAACTACTATATTGTTTACAAACTAGGATTAAATAAATATTAATAGCGATAGCTTTCAAAAATGTATTTCCAACAATTAATTACTGAATTACAAACTAAAAATGAAAAACTCCAGCATGTTCATTAATATTTTTGCTTGAATTATCTTACAGAACCCTCCACGTGCTTTTCATTGAAATAAACTCCATGTCAAGAGTTTTGCGCGTGCAAAACCTCAATATTTTCATTCCTGTGCAGAATAAAAATTCAAAGAGAATTTACGGGATTTCCGAACGAATCAGATAACTATTCTTAAAATCTCGTACTTTTCAACGATTTATTTGTCATTTAAGATTTTTTGATGCTATTTTAAGATTTTTAAACAGCTTTAGTACGAATTTAACAGAGTGACTTGAGGTGTTATGCACGACAGAATTATTTTGCACAAATCATCTGATTGAAGTCTTGTGCAAAATTCTCAAGGTGATTTAACCGGACTTCGAGATGAGATTTGACTTTGATTAATGTCAATTAAAACACTCTGGTGCGACAATTAATTGAGAAACCAATATTTTGTATTAGAATTTAATTTTTTAGATCTGTTCTAACATAAAAGTGTCCGAAAATGGCTGTAAATTTAGCAAGATTGGGAAAACTGGTTCCGAAGCATTCGACCTTATTTCTCTGTGATATGCAGGAGAAATTTCGACCGTCGATCAAATTTTTCGACGAAATTGTTTTCAATTCCAATCGGTTACTCAAGGCTGCGAATCTTCTGAAACTTCCTGTCGTCTGTACCGAACAGTACCCAAAAGGTTAATAATTTGTTTCATATTTCCCCAAAATAGAACTCTGTTTTGTCTGTATCATTATCATATCATGTCTATATCGACGAGTCTTGTCGATAAATCTTAGTTGACGGCTCATATGCAATATTGTAATATGAAACTGGTCGACATTGAAACTTTTAGTTTTGGTGTCGATGAAATTCACCTCGTTAAAAAATGGCGTAGCGGTGATTGAAAAAGCCATGTATGTACCATGAAAATTTTTAATTAAATTATCGAAACTGGTCGACAAAGTCGACATTGACCAAATCCAAAACTGGATTATGATGATGGATGAGATATGAGAATAAGATGTTGAATAAAGCATATCTCATTGTTACAGGCCTCGGCAAAACTGTTCCTGAATTAGGACTAGAAGGGACTGGAATAGTGCCTATCGATAAGACCATCTTCTCGATGTGTTTGGACCCAGTTCTGATCGAATTAAAGAAGACCCCTGAGGTCACCTCCGTCATCTTGTGTGGCATTGAAGCCCATGTCTGCATCCAACAGACGGCTATTGACCTCAAGTCACATGGCTTTGAAGTATTTGTCATTGCTGACGCTTGTAGCTCCAGAGGTCATGCCGAAAGGTCAGGATCCTTAAATGCGTTTTTACATAGAATTAAGGCTCAGATTTCTCTCAATAGATAGGTTTAATACAGTTAAACAAACTATTTACTTAATTCCAGGAAATATGCGTTTAGTTTACTAAAGCAAGCGGGATGTTGGCTGACGACGACGGAGAGTGCGATCCTGTCATTGGCCGGTGGTTCCGCGCATCCCGACTTTAAGGAACTTCAGGGACTCATCAAAGCCGAAGGACCCAACACGGGCCTTCTCGACCTTTAAAAACTCGGAATATATTCTACCTCTTCTCGTTAATAAATTAAATCCTGTGCTTCATTTATTGCACTAATTGGATTTCATGCAATTTATTTCTAAAAATAACTGTCGAAATCCAACTCAATGGTTTTTTTTTCATTTTCATAGACAATGGATATCGATAGGGAGATTAAGTTGAAGTTCATATTTTGTGTTTCAGAACGTAGGTTTTCATTTACAGATACAGAGGAGTAAAAGACAAATTTCCATCCTGATTATCAAGTATTTCCATGAAATTCCTTATTTATAGTATTGATCCAAACTACAGGATGTTTCGCAATTGAGAACCTGATTGATACCTGACAGTCGACGACAAAAATCCTTGTCATACCTCAAGTACAAATTTCTGAAGCTGAAAAAACGTGTAACTGTTCTTACCCTGAACTTCAAGGTGATAATTACCAAAAAAAACGGTTACAACTTTTTCGTAAGATATCAGTAAGATAAGCCCGTGTGCGTGTGGCTCATGAAATGCGACAGGCGACAAGTGGTCAAGACTCTCAAGACTTTGTTATATATAATTTAAAACTAAACACGGGTAGTAATGCTGTAATTATAAAAAGTTCCTGGGTCCTGAAACAGTTTCCCATACAATATATTATAATCGTAATAATAATTTATATCTATGTCTAGTTTGCAAGGTAAGGATAATTGACATCAGACACAAAATATCTTCGCACTTGGTTGTTCATAAAAGATATGTATAAAATAATCTAGGTACATCTTGAGGGTATTTTAAAATATCACTAAAAACAATTACAGTAAATCCCGAAATAAGTCCCCTCACAAGTTACAAGTACTTTCGGATATTTACTCTTTAACAGCGTTTTATAACATTTCGTCTATTTTTGTCAGAGTTGCACAACTCCCAATTTCCAAGGTGGATTAATTCTAAAACGCGTAAAGTTATTTCAAAACCGAATAACGTCTTCAGCAGAGGAGAAACAAAATTCGGCTGAACTAAATCCTAAAACCAATAAAATTATTTTAAAAAAAACTCAACATTATAAATATATCTATTAATATCCGCATCTCAAATTCGAAATGAATTTCAGATCTTACGCATATTTTTCAATAAGTATCTATATTTTTTTCGAAAACATCTCGATCCTCGAATCTATAAAAATCCCATCGATACTTCTAACCTCCCCAAAATCAACCCGAGAAAGCAAAATAATTTCAGAAAACAATTTAAAGCGAATGGTAAAGACGAACCCAACAAAAACAAAACAACCAAAAAGTCACGAATCAAAACCCATCAACAATTTCGAATTTGATCCAGTAGCAAACCTAAACGACTTCATCCGTCCATTTCCACTCTGCCTAATTCACATAATAAATCACAGATCCCTTGATTTCCGTCCATTCCAAATCCCCGTAATTCTGGAACAACTATCGATCCTCAAAAACAAGGAACTGAATAACGCTGTTGGAAACCTTAGAAAAAGCCGAGTGACACAAAATCGGTGGCAATGCACTGTCCACCTCTTCCTATTTCCCGATCACGTCCAACTGAACCGAAGATTCCCAACCTGGTACCTCCAGTTCTGGAACCCGATCAATCTCGCAACTAATACAAGTATGACATTTATTTCCCCTCATTTAAAACGGCGTTGGGAATACTTCCTCCTCATCGTTGATCACAGGTCAGAAGTTCTGACTCAGAACCGGAGGATTGGGATACCTGGACCAACGCGATTGAATTTGCTGAAGGGTCTTTGACTAATACTCTTAAGAATGGACCCAACTTTAAAATCATTCTTCAATTTCTGAAACCTCAAATTCAAGGAAACCAAAACAATGTCAGAGTTCATTTCGTCTGTCATTTCTGTCACCCAACAAGATTTACATTCCAGGAGGTTCCATTGTCATTTTCGAAAGCCTTGACAATTCCGGACATCCAGGCCGAATTTATCAAAACCCGACAAGCCCGACATCCCCTCTCGATAATACACATTTATGAATGGGGATATGCTGGAAAGATCCCTGGAGAAGTGCAGAATTCGCATGAATTCAAGTGGAAGTCGTTGAAAGAGACGGGGATCGGGGATTTGGAAAACTTGAATTTGTTATTTTTCAAAATCGTGAGTGGAAACGTATCGTATCAAAGGACCATGCCCCCCGGAAGATTTCGAGACGAAAAACATCCGGAAAAAACACTGTTTAGTATTCATATCCGAAATACGCACTATTTTGAGGTTTCTGACGAAAGTTTCAAATTCCTCACTTGTGATGGAATGGCAAGTGAGGGTCCGGGGTACTTCTACGCCCTCGTTTCCGCCTATCGACCAGCCACCTGGATTGCTGTCCTGCTCGCGTCGATCAGTTTGGTCCTTGCTTTGAAACTTATCTACGTTGTAAACGGTAAGGTTGATTATGAACACGACAATTAACGTCTAATTGTAAGAACTGTAATTATGAAAAAAAATATATTCTGCCACTTTGTTTTTCACAAAATTGGCGAAAAATCTTCAAAATCTGCATTTTCCAATTCCAATCCTGTTGTGCCGGGGGTCGGTTTTATGCAAAAAATGAGTTCTTGACTATAAAGATTCCTAACTTAGAAAATAATTAGCATTTATGTTCCTTACTTAAATTTAATGAAGGTATTCAAGGGAGCCCTTATCTCGTCCCCTTGACCTCATTCCTGGAACAGGGGGTCAAATTCCATAATAAACGGGATTCCCATCGGATCCAGAGTCTCTCCTGGATGATGGGGGTGTGGACCCTGATGTGTGTCATTCTCAGCAACGCTTACAAAGGTCAAAATATCACGGATTTAACCTCACCGATGAAACCCCTCCTCCTGGAAACGTTCCAAGAACTTGTCGACAGAAACTTCTCGATGTACAGTCCGATATGGAAGGTATACGATTACTATCGAAACGTCAGTTTCGAACACCCAAGAGGAAGAACCGAGTTCGAAGGCCCTGCTGGAGCCTTTGTAGACAAGCTAAAAAACAGCACCGTTCCAGCCGATCTGTCCCAGGCCAAACTGATCGAAGCTCTGATGTCGAAAGTTATTAAATTCAGTAGAGATGCCAGCAACTTGACCTTACTTGACGCCATATTGGACTGCAAGAGAACGGCTTTGATTGACTTTGCAGACGAGGTCGAAATCAACGAAGTTCGGTTGAAACGGCTAAAACCGGGTAGTTTTGTGGCAAAAGGCCGAAAAAAAATCGTAGAAGACCGACTCGGGTGGTTGGTAATGCATTCTCAGGATCCGTTTCTGGAGTTTAGGTTGAAGAGACTGTTGGAGTCGGGGATTGCGGAGATGTGGAAGCGGTTCAAAAAAGATTTGCGGGTTATGCATAAGGATTCTCTAGCGATTGGGAGCGAAGAGGTTAATGAAATTGGAAGGGACGAGGGGGTTAAGGCTTTGGAAACTAATTTACAGATCGTAGTTTTTGTTTTCTTAGTTTTGATTTTGTGTGATATTGTGGTTGTATTTTTGCCCGAGGTACTATGTTCTAGGGGTTGCCCGAGGATTTTCAAAGAATTAAAATAAAATACTGTAGAGCTTAAATTAAAACAAATAAATCAATCTATTGTGAAAGAAGCCTTTTGAATAAGAAATTTAATTTTTTTTATCAATACTCTACATCACAAGGCGAAATAAATCTTCAAAAATCGGATTTTTATCGGAACGTCGAAAAGTTTGAAAAACAAATTGAAAATTAAAATCACACCGAGATCTTTATTTTCCTTGAAAACCGACCACCTTTATGCTTGAAAAACATCAAAATTTCGAAAATCGGACTACTACAACTCACTGTTTTATTAGCTGTCGAAAATTACTGTCGATATTTTTTAATTTTTACGTTTTTATAGTTCTTGGTTCAGCTATACAAATTATACAATTCTTGGAGATTCGCATCTCAAAAGGCTATCGTTATTTTCTACTATAAAATTTCAATCTATTTAAAATCATACACAAAATGATTTCCAAAACAGTATGTAAATCGGATAGTTAAATAAAGCTAGTGTATCCCGGATATTTTGCAAACGTCTTATTTTATTATATTTTTATTTAAAATTCACAAACAGAAAAAAATTTCTATCAATTTGCAACCTCTCTAACCAATCACTTCCAACTCTTGCAACGAATAGCCCAACGCTGTTTCCTTCTGGAAAGCGTACATTTTGACGAATCTCGCGGAGACGGACAAATTGATGGAATCGGTGCCACCGTCCCCGTTATAATCCTCGTGAACGGTTAGCCAGTTGGTCTCATCGTTGGAGGTCTGGATCTGATAACCTTTAGCAAACCCGGCGTCCCAATGAAGAACAACTTGTCGGATGTACTGACTTGAGCCGAGGTCAACGTAAATCCACTGCTCCTCCGTCAGGTCACTGGTCCATCGGGTACCAAGATTACCATCGACGGCATTCTCTGGGGCGAAAGACCCATCTTGGGTCCCTGATTTAACTGGTCGATTTAGCGCGATATTGTCCTCGCCCCCTGAACCCCCTCCGATATCGAGGTCCCCTTGGCTAAGTACCCTTGGGCTGTAGTAAGTTGCTTTTACACTGTCGTCGGTGTTGAAGGCAGGGTCCTTCAAGTATTCGGCCCAAACCATGAACCAGATCCACTGGGGTTGCCTCTGCAGGAGCAATTGAATATTTAATTAGTCATGCGAGATGCGACTAAATTTATCGTGTTTTCTAAAACGAACCTACCTCGCAATTAGGTATTTAATTAGGTATCCTAATTAAAATTTAAGTAGGAAAGAGTATATATAGGAATACCTCAATGAAGTCTGGGGGTGGGACAGCTCCGACTTCGGCCAAAGCAATGGGCTTTCCTGCAGCGATTTGTAGCATTTTCTGATAATCCTCGTCCTTGGCGAAGGTGTTCATCCAAATGTCAAGAGAGGCAATGTCGACGTATTCAGGTCCAGGCCAGTATTGGTCCGCGTTTCCCATGTCAACGTCTTTGACGCACCATGTCCAGATTAGGTTCTTGAGACCGTGGTATCCTGTCATGTAGTCGTAGGTCAGTTGGTACAGCTTCCGGCTCCCGTTGGAACCTGGCCTTCCGCCCCACCAGGACCAACCTTCGTTCATCTCGTGGATTGGCCTCCAGATCGCGATAACCCCAGCCGCCTGTCACATATTCAAAAAAATAAAATAAACCGTAAAATCCAAATGTATCGGGTACCTTTTGGAGGGTTAAAGCAACCTTAAAAGCTGCATGTGGGCCATGATGTTTAATAATTAATAAAATTTCTAATTTTCTTGAACGATATCAGGATCAACTTACATCAAGTTGTTTGAAAAATGGCACAATGGAGTCAATCCTGGCCTTCCAAGCATTATTAAGCTGACCTCCGTCGTTGACGAGGTCATTCCATTCATTGTCCTCGAGATGAGACAAGACGCCCTCGTTGTCCCACTCGCAGATGGGGCCAGTATTGGGGGGACAGGCGTGGTAAGTGAGGGCCACGACGGAACCTAGATTACGGAATTATTATCCCGTATTTAATCATGACCACAATAATCACTTCATTAATTGTCTTTCTTAATCAAACACTACAACATTTTTTAAGTCTGTTGAATTCTGACTCAGAATTTTTGAAAAACAGTCAAAACGTAACTTGACTCTTATTATGACCACAAGGACGTTTTGCTTTAATAAACAAAGAAACAAACCCGCATTCCATTGTCGAATCGCCTCGTCGATCATGGTCTGTCGGTTCGCGAGATCGTCACTTCGGAACAGGAAATCTCCGCCCCAAAGACCCGGGTATTTCCCGGTGATGTCGTGGACGACTTGCGTCCATTTTGTCGGTTCGGCATTTGGCTCTTTGTTATGTTGTCCCGAGATCATGGACTTACCCGACAGACTCGACAAGTAGGCCAGGACCTCGCCCTTTGTCGCTTTCCCTTGGAATCCTCCTAAATTATGGAGTTTAAGGGTTATTTTTAGACATTAATTTGTATTTTTAACTGAGATGTGAGTTTTAGTTCGAAAACTGTCGTATAAAATACTAGATTATTTCCAGAGTATATTCCGTAAATTATAAATCAGCTTGGGCTTGGACCTATAGAAAGGGTGGGGCTTTAATTCATGGTAACGCTGAATTTTTTTAGCATGCTTTAATTTGAGAATCTTAATCAGGGAGTTTTGTAATATACATATTAAATCAGTATGCATTTAAAGAAATTGAAGAAGCACGAACCGAAAGATGAGTCAGTGAGACATAAAACGATAGAAATGAGCAATAAGATCTCTTTAAAAATCTTGGGCTTCATTTTATACTATTAACAACTAAAACAAAAATATTTAATTCGAATTGAAGTATTGAACTATAAGCTCTCTTGAAGTCAAATAATTTGAACAACCCGAACTGGTTTCGGAGACTAAATCTAAAAATGGGTTATCAGAACTATTTATCGAATTTTTTGGCTTATGGAACATTTATTGATATCGTTTTGAACTTATCTTTACACAACTATCTTCTGTTTTGGCAAATGGATGAGCAGATGAGCAGCTTTGCCATTTTTGATTCGTGGACAATAAAAGTGTACAATTTAATCGATTTGGAATGATGTATCCATCAAAGCAACTCGTAATCTTTGTTTCAGCATGCCGTTTATTATCAATTTAACTTATTTCGAGGCACTTAAACTATGATTAAAAATAATTAATAATAAGTAAAACTAAAATTAGAAAAGACATCAGTAACATCTACATTGGCTTCTTATGAGATGTATATTCGACCCATCATCGGTTTCTTAAAATTATACCACGGTCAACGGGTAGGTTTTAGTAGTCAGGGCCAAAACTCATGAAAAATGAGCATGTATGAACGGCCCTTGGAAATTCACTCGTTATTTACAGTCCTTACAATGTCCATTTAGTATTATCATCATTATAAATCCATGAAAATGACTGATGGGTCCATCGCAGATCAATCAAGTCAAGTATGCTATTTTAAAACATGCCAGGCGTTACCAGATCTCGTTAATTATCGATTAAAAATTCAATTCCAAGGTCCAAACTTGAATCTCATATTATTCTAAACCTTATATTACTTTCCGAGCATAATCAAATCAGAAATTAATCAGTCTTAAGAGAGGGAGGATTTAATAAGCTGAATAATCCTTTCGAAATTCGATAATGTTTTGAATTCTGAGTTAAGTTCATTTTCGTCGTTAAAAGATTTAAATTAGACTAAAGACTAAAATACATTGTATGTAAATGCATCCACTGCTGGCACACGCCTTATCCTTAGGCGATAAGTCTTATCGCCCGTTTTTAAAATGCAAATTAACTGTTAATTCAATGCGCAATGATTTTTAACTATAACCCGATTAATTAATTAACACCTATGTCCACAATTACATTCTCCACATTCTAGAACATAAATCAACAAAGAAAAGAAGCAAAATATATCTCTTTCATCTCATTCTACCCCACCAGTAGATTATATTACCACAAATCCGGAAATAAAGTCCCCCCTAAACTGAACTTAATTGAGACAAAGTCCAACTGCCTTAATTTATTTCTGTTAATGCAAGTTTAGACCTTGTAAAATCAGAGAAATTAAAATATTTAGGTTCAAACTTGAAGTTGGATTAAGTTAAAAGAATGCAGGAAATTAGAAAATTAACGAAAAACTGTCATTTTCATACGCTTGCTGCAAAGGAGATTTTTTAAACGGATTTTGAAAAAGCTTGAAGATTTTGAATGTTAAAGAGTTTGTTGTTTGAGGAGATTCCTTTCTACGTGCCTGTACTCATTATATTTAATTGGCAAGTAATTTTACAATGAAGATAATGGTAATTAGTAAAAAAAATTAGTGATTAAACGAGGATGGAATGTTGTGCGAGATAATTGCGAGATAATTTTTGGGGGCAAAGTGAGAGAGTCAGGCATTCGAAATTCGAACTTTGTATTTGGAGAGCGAGAGAGAGAGGAGGAAAGAGCTTGGGTTTCTACTCCGCCATTTTGCTCCTCCACTTTGAACGAGACAGACGCAGGCCGGCAGGCCTCTTCTCCTCCGTCATTCCACTCGTCATCTCATACCTGGATTTTGGACTTTTGGAGTAATTTGGAGCAATTAAAAACTTTAATTAACTTTAAACTTCCGTCCCCAAAAGTAAGAACAAAAAAGTACAAACAAAGTAAGAAGTACAAAGTAGAAGGAAGGCTCAATAATTGTAAAAGTAAGTATTTAAAGATTTAAACAACAAACAAACCACAGCACACAGTAAACGTAAATCATCCGCCATTTTGCATTGCATTGTAGCATAGTAGCATTGTATATATTGTGTATTTTGTATTTGTGTTGAAATCACAATTTCTGATTTCAATCATTGATTGCATTTAGCTTTTTGCTGTGCATTGCACATTCATGCCAAATTACATGCAATGAATGTTGAATGTGCAGTGCTGAATGCAATTTTCACAATTTACACTGCATTATCATTACTTCATACTTTGTGTTATGATTGTGGCAATGCACAATGTCATTGAATGTTGAATGTGGTTTGTGAACTTCAAACTTTACACTTTGAGCTTCTGGCTTTATTAAATGTCTAATGGTTGGAATGGAATTTGGATTTGGAATCTTGGAATGGGTTAAAGTTCAGTTGAAATTTCAATTATCTAGTGAAATTCCCTAACATTCATTTATCCTAACTAACGACATCTCACTCATGGCTCAAGTTTCACTCCGCACGACTAGAGGCACTAAAAGCCCCGGGCACACCAACGCCATATGCGAATCTTGTCCGACTTTTTGTTAACTCAAAAATGTTTCAAACCAAAATTTGTTGCATCGTTCACACCAAAAATGACTTAGTTGACAACAAAACTGTCACTGAAAATCTGTTTGTCACGAAATATTGGACTTCAGCGGTGTGAACGATGCAAAAAATTCCATCCAACACATAAGACATGACTGCAACTGCTGTATTAAAATTTCATAGAGTGAAAAGTTTAAAAAATATTTTTGCTTTTAATTAGCCATGTTTGAAAACAAATCAACGAGTGACCCACCCTTTAAATTATTTGCACCATCGAATAGCCCTTGACAATAAGAATTGTATCAATATATCACACATCGGGTGAAACTATTTTTTAAAAAATGTTGACCTTTGGCCTTTCCCCTCTTGACCTTTGACCTACCGGGCGCCCAAACGAACTTGACCTCCGTTTGGATGTCGTAAATAGATAACTGAAAGAAACATTTAAAAAATTTAAGCCGTTGTCGAGTTATCGCACCGACAGACGGACGGACGGACGGACAGCCTAGTCATTCGCATAAAGTGTTTTCAACACTTAATAAACCGTTGCAAAGGCACATCATGAAAGGGTGAAGCCACACGAGCAAGACGTCAAATAACGTTCAACGGTTTTGTCTGACACGTTCAAGGCATTTAATTAAATTATCTCAAATTCCCCAACCAGAGTCAAATGTTATACATCGTTGAATAGCACATGACAGTACCTTTCCAACGAATTATCACACTTTACAGTTGAAATTTGAAAGGGGTGACCTTTGACCATAGACCCGTGACCTTTGGCCTAGACCGCCCTTAAACAAACTTAGCCCCCGCTCAAAGAATATAAATGGTATAATTTGAAAATACTCAACCGTTCGAGAGTTAGAGCACAAACGGACGGACGGACAGACAGACCGAGTGAAAACATTAAAGAGTTTCACACTTTCATAATTCAGTAGTTGTAATTAAGCGAAGCGCCTTAAAACTCAAGCGAGACCAGAAATTATCTATGTCAGAATCATCAGAATTCCAAAAAAGTTGTTTCAAACAAAAAAATTCTGAACTGGTTCAGAATACAGTTTTATGGTTTACAACAGTCTGTCGAGCCAAAAAACGGTGTTTGTCACACGCGGTGTGCATGGTTTCAGATTTTGGTTTCAAAAAAAATTTTGTCGACCAATCTGTTTCTAACAAACTGTTGCAAGCAGAAGTAGCCGGTGTGAACGGTGCTACAAACAAAATGTTGGACACGATTCGCATATGGCGTTGGTGTGCCCGGGGCTGGCAGGTGGAAGAGGTCAAACAGGGCATAAAGCTCAAGTAACGTAAAGTTTCTAACTCAAGAACTACTTTATGTTAATTAAGCTAGAGCCAGGTCAGGGCCGGGTGGTGGCATCCTCGTTTCACTTTTTGGCATTCCTCATAAGTTTGAAGTTTAAAATGCATACACATAAGATTAAAATGCACGGATCAAACAATACGAGACAGGCTGATCTGGTCCATTCCATTCAATTATGAGTTGTGTTTTTTGAGAAAATAAAACAGGATAACAAATTACCCATCAATCAATCATAATTTGTATTCTCTAGATTTTAACGTACCGCGGGTTCAACGTTAGACTTCACGAAAATACATCGGCTTCCATTTGAATTGGAAAAGAAGGCTGCAGGTAAAAAGATGGCGGCCAGCAGTATTTCGGATTGGGTAGCTGCCGCTGAGGAAGAGAGTCGTGCATCGTACGACGCGTTGAACTTGAGCCAAACGCAGGTAAGTACAATTTGTTGTCATTAGAATACATGTAAATATCGCCGATAAAAGGTGTCCTTCCACCTTCACCTAAACAGTAAGCTAAGTGGTAAGAAGACTCTATATTTACGCTATTTAACTTGTGACTCCTATTTTGATGATGCACAATTGATTGATTGTGATTGATTTGTCTTTATTTACAATGTAGTTTGGGAGTCTTGACGTCAACACCGGTTACCGTTTGGACTCTCCGGGGAATAAAACGAACGACAGAGATGAGGACAAATCAATGACATCAGCTGAGGTATCGCTCATTCAGAAGCTTCTTAGGACCGGCCTGTACCAAAATACGAAAGACAAACTTGAGATCACGAGGAAGGATCCATCATCACCTTTCTTCTCAATTCGGACTTTTGAGGAGCTCAATCTGTATGTTGTTTAAAAGATTGAAAACGTATAACACATGTAGAAATGTTGCCAAGTTATTCTATGAGTTATTCCATTGAATTTAATCATTGACAATATTCTGAGTTTATATATTGTTTTAAGGCGTCCAGACTTATTGAAGGGAATATATGCGATGGGCTTTAACAGTCCCTCAAGAATTCAGGAAGTCGCACTTCCTTTTCTGCTAAGCGTTCCGTGAGTAGTTATTTTACTATTTATCTGTAAAACTAAAATGGCTCGTTTGAGGGACGATTCGACATAAATAAGTGACATCACTTCATTAAAGATTGCATATTATATTTTATAGTCCACAAAACCTGATTGCTCAATCACAGAGTGGTACCGGAAAAACGGCTGCCTTCTTATTGGCAGTGCTAAGTAGTATTGACCCGAAGCAACACTATCCACAAGCCTTGTGCATAGCTCCTACTTACGAGCTCGCATTACAAACCGGGGAGGTAGCTAAAATGATGGGAAAATTTTGCCCTGAGATATCTCTCACCTTTGCTGTTCGTCAGTCACAAGGTATTCTGCTCTTCGTCGTTCCCTTTTAATTTATTGTTTCTTGTAACGTATTAATTTTTGTATGTTTTCTTTGTGTATTGAAATAGTTGTGTATGGCGCACCAGTAACTGAACATATTATAATTGGAACACCGGGCACAGTGATAAGCTGGGCTTTTAGGATGAAGACGTTCGACATCACGAAACTAAGAGTTTTTGTTTTGGATGAAGCCGACGTAATGATTGGAACCCACGGTTTTCGTGATTACTGCATCAGAATTAACCGGTTTAGTCTTAATTTTGCCCACTGAAAGTCATTAATTTATCTACCTTAACGTTTTAATTTGAAGCATAACCTTTCTAAATAATGGGTTAGGAAGTTGGACCCAAGCTGTCAGCGGCTGCTGTTTTCGGCAACTTACGAACAAGATGTCATGGCGTTTGCTGATGAAATGATTCCGAATGCCACCATTATTAACTTGAAAATACAGGATCAAAATCTCGAAAATATTAAGCAGTGCTACATAAAATGTCCAAGTCGAGAGGCAAAATACAATGCCATTGCAAATATCTATGCCGCCATAACCGTCGGAGGGGCTCTCGTCTTCTGTCAGGTCTGAGAGCAATAAGTATTTTCAAACGTCGAATAAGGATAGTCTTTCGTTTTCGTTGGTATTCTTTCAATTTCAATTGTATGTTTTTATTACCACAGACCAAGACTACGGCGGCTTGGTTAGCTAGCAAGCTGCGACAAGATGGTCACAGTGTTGCCTTACTTTCAGGGGACTTGGAACTGAGTCAACGTGTTGACGTTCTCCGACGATTCAAAGAATCAAAGGAAAAAATCATTGTGACAACTAACGTCATGGCTCGTGGTAAGACTTTATTTAACTCAATGCCCGATGTACATAAACTTATACTGCACGAATTCCCTTTTTTAAACGGTAAAAACCCCAACCCAATATCCAGAAAACCCAACTAATAACATCCTTTGTGGATATTTTAGGAATAGACGTAGAGGCCGTCTCGTTGGTGGTCAATTACGACATGCCAGTCGATTGCAACTATCACCCGGACTGCGAGACCTACTTGCATCGAATCGGGCGAACGGGAAGATTTGGGAAGCTCGGTATTGCCGTGAATTTGATTGAGGACGAAAGAAGCCAAATAATCATGGATTACATCAAAAACCATTATAAAGCCAACATCATCGCTTTGGATTCTGACAATGTGGAAGAATTAGAAGCATTAGAACGTTACTAACTTTTCTTTTCACCATCTCATCCTACTAGTCTACTACTATCTTGTTTGAGTTTGTTAAATATATTTCTTTGTTTCACGGTTCCACCAGTGCTGTACTATTGTATCTGGAGTTTTACTATTCGTTTACTCTACAAATATTAATATTAAAATGTATGAACTTTTACGTATTCGATACTTGTAAACGACCAAAAAAACTTCCTCTTTCAAACTGTCAATGTAAATAAATTGAATTCGTCGCTTCATGTATTTTGAATTCATTGATTCGGAAATGGCTGGTTTCACTTTACTTGATACATATTATAGGATCAAGATCATTATAATGATGTCACAGTTTCACAAATCATAATCTTGATGCACTTGTATGAGAACCCCGAAAAGTAGGAAACTGAAATCAACGAAGTACTCGAACTAGTTGAATAGCAAAAATGTTTATAGTTTATACAATTTAGATTTATATAATAGGTAATTCTTTCATGTAACAATCATACGAGTCTTAATTTAACGGGAACAAGAAATTTCGAGGATTTGGTACAAATGAACGAAAATTTAAATCGTTTGTATTGAGATGTGGCGGTGGCGAGTACTTATTTCTGGGACATGCAAAGATAACCCTTTCATTTCTTTGTATTATAATAGTAAATATATTATTAGTTACTTTTCAGGGAAGGGTTCAGTTTAGAAGCATTTCTCACCCTGATACAAATCTGATATTGATTCAAGTTTGAACAGTGACAGAACTACTTCGCTTTCTTAGTAAATTACTTGCTATTATTTTGTAGTCGTCCATTTAAATTAAAATCTTCCCATGTCCCAGAACTTTTTTTTGAGGATTTATCTAAACTAGCAGCGGTATTTAACAAAGAGTAGGATATTTATATCATAAATATATACACATTATCATCTACTAGCTTTGGAATTTCACAAAGACTTGTTTCCAACAGAGGATTTATGATTCATTGTTAACCACGTTAGTCCTTCGTAGAGACCGTCTCCTGACGTCGCGCAAGCCGGCTGCACGTACCAACTCCTGCAAATGTTATAAAATCATACTCAATTTACAATGTTTTTATTGTTTTTCAAACCAATCTTTAACCTGAATGTATTTTTTTGAGAAATTACAGGGATTTTTTTTTAAACATTATTAATCATCAAAAAATCTAATAGAACTTCTATAATCTCAAATAGTTAGTGCGTTTGTCAATTTAATTTGGATCTGTCCGTCATCGGAGTGCGCGGCATCATCCTCGTCATCGGTTCGTCTTAATCCCTTTAAAAAATAAATCCCCTCTCTACTTCTACTATAGAATAGTTCCCTACCATTTGTAGGGTTTGAAAAAAAGGATGGATCTGCCTTATCAAAAAGTTACTAAACTTTACAGATAGATCAGTTCCAGTTTCCACATCCTATCAGTCTGACATATAATTTTTCCAATGATAATGACATTATGTAGGATGAAGGATTGGACAGAGGACAATATGGCGTTACAGCATCGGAGCATCTGGTTTCGGTTTATGGTATACTTATGGTTAACTGTTGACTGTTTTAATTGGGGCGGATACGAGGTGAGTCTGTACTAAACTTATGATGTTTATACTAGAAGATGAATTATAAATGCGAATGGTCTGATGTGGGACAATTCAGAGACTAAAGGCTATGTATTTCTGTGCGTACTCAGTACTCGATACTCCAGTCTCCAGCCTTGTACTCAATCATACCCTCGTTTGATAACACGACTTTTAAAAACTGTGACAGAGAGTGAGAGTGTTATTCATTCATACACTTCTGCACATTGAATATACACTCAAGTAGAAGACTAATTAATTATATCCAATCCCAAATGAATAATATCCTTTTTCTCTACTGTTGACTGAGTTGTTACCGAGAAATTGGAGTTGAATTGATTAGCCTTAATCTAGGGAGTCTGGAAATCTATTCTAGTCTGCTACTGCTACTCATTTGCAACAATATTTGCGAATTGGCATAATTTAATTGACTCAATTCCAAATTCCAACATCTCCAACTTAAACATAGAATATTAAATGGAATAGATGACTCGAGTCTGGAGAATCTTCATTGAGAATGGCTTTACATTGTGTTGTGAATAAAACTGAGGATGCAATGATACATAAAACATGATAATAAAAAACGGTGGAACTCACCTATCACTAATTCGAGTTAGACCCAGCTTTTCTTGAATCTCATGGGGTTTCATGGCTACAAGCAGAAAAATGGTTATGTAAACATTGCCTAAAAACTATAATTTGTAAAGGATAAACTGATAAAGAGGTTTAGCAAATTAACCATCTGGCAGATCTTGCTTATTGGCAAAGATAAGAATGATAGCATCCCTCATTTCCCGATCGTTGATAATCCTATGAAGTTCCATCCGTGCTTCATCAATTCGATCGCGGTCCGCGCAGTCAACTACGAATATTAGTCCATGAGTTCCTGTGTAATAATGTCGCCAAAGTGGTCGGATCTTGTCTTGTCCCCCAACATCCTATAGCGAAAAAATGATTTAAGACATTGAGATTTACTTATTTGTTATATACCCCATTTTACTGTTATCAGACGAGAAATGATGCATTACTGGAGGAGTCTTTTCTCACTGTATATAGAAAACTGACTATACTATATAATATAATTAGCAATTTATCCATATGAAATCAGATTCTCAGTCTGACCCAATATTTAAAATTGACAATATGAAAAACAATTCGCCATTCTATTGCAGTGGACATTCACAACTTCATATCAGGATCATCCATCATTAAATCGAGCGACATAAAGGCAAAAGGAGGAATTACCCAAACGTTGAATTTGACTTTTTTGTACGTGACGGTTTCTACGTTGAATCCAACGGTGGGAATTGTTGTGACTGACTGGCCCAGCTTCAGTTTGTACAAAATTGCTAAAAAAAAACATGAAACAAGTTTCGCGTTCAATTCACAATTCAATTCACAACAATTCAATTAATTCATAATTTCATTAGTATTTAATTATTAAGTCACGGTCAAAGATCAAACGATCAAAGTACAACAACAATGACAAATGAACAACAAGAATGAAATGCAGGTCGTCCGTCAACAATAATTTCAAACTTACTAGTTTTTCCAGCAGCATCTAAACCCAACATCAGAATCCGCATCTCCCGATTCCCGAATATTTTTGACAGCAATTTCCCCATTCTTTCCTTTCCCTCCGAACCGAGTTTGTTGGCAAATTTTGAATTTGAAATTGATGACTAAAAAGGCCTGAACTGAAATGAAAGAGACTGGAAACAAGGGCTTTGTAATGATAACTGAAGGCCGTTAAAGTTAACTGATAAAATAAATAAAAATTGGACGAATAATGTCAATTAATTCCGTGATGTTTTCTTTGCACTTTTTCGGGAGGAAATATTTTTGTAATTGACAGGGAGTCAATTTAGTTTCGGGACAAATCAACGGATTCCACAGGATTCAAAATTTAAGCGCCAAGTCGTTACTCCCATCACTGCCTTCAGCGCAGCATTTAGTCTCTCCTTATTCCATTCCACTATATCCTTACTACCGTATTTACTGAAATAACTCCCCCTGGGGTAGTTATTACGGGGTGAAACCTCTTGATATCAATAGCTTTGGTTGCTAATGTTTCTTGAATCTTGAGTTCGAAATTGGGTTGGATCTGTCACACCCTCATCGGAATAACTCATCTCCGTAATAATTCTCTCATTCTCAATGTTTAATTGTCCTTAAATTGGCTTGTTAAAGTTGTTTCCTTATCCTCCTTCTGTGGTTTTTTAAGGAATTTAGTCTTATTCTTGGTTAACGAAGGAAAGTAACTGTTATTTTGTTGTATTTATAACTAAAATGTATGCAAGTGCCACCCTAGTAGACGTCTGGTTTTTTTGTTTATGACTTGGACAACTAAAGATGAATTGATGACTATAGATCGTATTGTAACCTTAAGTAAGTTACACTATTGAACGATATCCTTTCATGACTCATTAATTATTTTTGTTCTAATTATTGCTTAAAAGTTATTGACGATATTTCTAATCGTTTTTTCCAACACCTCGTTCGTGTCTCCAAAAATGTCTTAATGCCAATGGTGATTCATAGTGCAAATGTGAAATGAAAGACAAGTATTCGGAAATGGTTTTTAATAATAGGAACTATGAACCAAATGCCACAATAGTTAAATTTAAAGCCTTACAACTGAACACAATGTTAAATTAGAAAAATTAAAGCTTATTTTTAGAGTCAACTCTTAGTCACAAGGATCTATTTATATCATAGATTATGGAGTACTTAACAATATCCAGTGTAACAATAATTTGGCATACTTTCTCTCTTTAATATTTAACCTCTCCTCCCTCCTCTGACTATTTAAATATTAAATTACAACATATCATTTCTACCTCTAAAATCACAATTAGTTCATATCCTATGACCCTCCTTGTTAACATTAAGTAATCATCTCAGTATATTCTTACCTAAATATGTACAGAGTAAAAATCTCAACCTGGAATTTCAATTTAAGCCAATCCTTAAATATTTTCCTGTATACTTTTCCTAATTGTGACATCATTTTGAGATACAAATAAGCTATTGGCAATTGAATATTTTCATCTAACGATACGTGGAAATTTAAAGCTGATTATGTATACAATTTAATTAGACATGGATAACAGATACAGAGGTACTATGAATAAATCACGATAAAAAACATTAAAAAATTCTTCTACGACCAAACAACTACAAAAACATGGGTATAACAATTCCAGGGTTTAATTAATGGTTAACTCAAAGTACTTGAACAAAATCCAGGAATTTCTCGATACGATAAATGGAGAAGTTGCAGATATATTTTGAAATTCGTTTTTCGGCTCATTAAATGTTGAGATTCTTGAGTCAATGTGTGGATTTCAATAATGTTTGGTTTGGTAATGATCATCGATGGAACGGTTGGCTTCAATAACGAAGGACTGGTTTAGCCGAGCTTGGTTTACATGTGAGAATTTAGCAAGATTCGAATTAGAGCTCTATGAAACTACTATAAACATATTATTGACAAAATTGACACATTATTGACATTTATTACATCGTCTCCTTTCTTCCCGTTTTGACATGGTAAACAGTTTTACATACAAATCAGCCTTATTTCTATTTAGACGCCTTCTCCCAACGTTCAATTTGGCTTATTTAATATTATACATACTCCGTCACTCCGACTGGATTCGTTAATGGCTCTTGTGCCTGCAAATAGAAATAAACATATCGATTAAGCATGTCATTTCGAGAAAAGATAGAATAAGATGGAATTTATAGCAAACTTTAGCAACTTAAGATACGCATTCTAAACCAAGGATAGTTTTATCGAATAACATTTGCAAAATCTGTCCAAAGTTTTACTACAGGCTTTTCATGTCAACTTCTCAAATGTCTCATTGAAACCCTGTCAAAAGCGTCATTTCAAGCAGGTAGAGCAGACATATTATAAGTGAATGAAATCCCCAAGCCCAACTTACCATTCCCAATTATCCACAAAGGTGATAAATGCTCGCATGAAAAGTGACAGTGCAAATGAGAACAGAGCGGAATAACCCAATTAATTAGAAACTTGTACATAGAGAGTATGATTAGAGATTCGGGTCTAGTTTATCGACGAGTGGGTTCCTATTCCTCAAAACTAAAACTTTCAGCCTGGAATCAAAACTTTAAAATCCCCAGAGAGAGCAAAAACGACCAAGTTTTTTGGAAACTTTTTACTGGCGAGTCTCAATCAAATTAGAAATCAAAACTAGTCCAAAAAAAGTTGGTGAAAGGAACCCACTCCTCCGCAACTTTAATACCCGACTACTTACTTCTTTTTACATGTAAAACTTTTACCTAATTGGCACGGACAAAGTTCATATAGACATATGAATATGTTAGAGGATAAGTGAATGCTTAGGCATTTTAAAGTTCAGATCTTCAGATAAGCAGAGGGACTAAAGGAACTTGACTTGAATAATTGATTGGCTAAACAGAGTTCCAGATCTTAAAATGCCTAAACTTTAACTTGCTTTTAAATCCCTTAAATGTAACAGTAGATAAGTCTAAGATCGCCATTTGACCTGGTGACCTTAGGTCGGCCTTAGTTTTTTGCTTGTAGTTAGTTAGTAGTACGATACTTTTTGTGGGTTGTAATTTTTTCTTCGGAAAGTATGTCTATTTTAGTAGTAGTTAAGTATATAGTATAATCGTTATATAGTTGTGCAGCGTTAGAGTTGTTAGTAAGGGCGTGAGTTATGTGATTTGGCCAGTTTTGAGAGAGTTCCATGGAAAATGATGGAAGAGGCCAAAGGGTAGGACTGGGTTGGGTGACTCACCTCCTCCGAAATTGTCACCGGGTAACTCTTGTGGAAACCCCGATTTTTTTCTATCGAGATCCGATCTTCCGTCCCCGTCGTCGTCTTCCGGTACACCGGGTTGTCGAAATTCATGCTGTCAGCGTTCTTAGAGAAGAAGTGACGGTAGAGCACCAAAACCACCTGCAATCCAAAAAAATTAAGTTTTTCGGCATTCGAATTAAATCTATGCAACTCACCCGGAAATTAATTTCCGCAGACTTTTGCTATACGGTTCCAAAATATAAAAATAATACCCAAGTGGGTAGTGGGTATTGGATTTATCAATCAAAGGCGTTTAAAAGATATGCATTGCATAAAAAATAATACCCGAATCTGCATTGGATTTGATAATCAAAGACATTTAAGAGATTTGTATTACGCATCATTTCCATTATCATATCCTAATGTTAATAACTTACCCAGTAGAACCAGCATATTTAAATGTTTTAGGAAAACGATAATCATAAAAACTGAAGTCCCTAATTGCGAAATGAACCTAGTTTATCTTGGGTTAGTAGGATTATTGTGCCCCCTCTAATATGAATTTGCCCTCGAATTGGAATGAACTTGCCCCCAATTATAATGAAACTGCCCCCGTCGAGGATGATACTAATATGCATGATAATCTTTGCCCGGTTGTTATGCAGTTAATTTCTTACCAGAATGACAAGGACTAGAAGAGCAGATAGGATTCCGATGACGATTCCGGCGATTGTGCTCGCATCAGAATCACTCACTCTGGAATAATTCTCATTTTGCTGGTGTTTATTCATTCCTGTAATACCATAATTAAAATCATCTTAATAAATGTAAAATTTTTCATAAAATCGAGAAGCACCCAAAATATTATTTCCCCAACCCAAAAGCTTAAATCTAAATTTCTAGATGTAAATGGCAGGGAACGTTACCTGACTCCGCGGGGACTCTTTGTACATCGTTCTCGAGTTCGGCAGGAGACCGATTGAAATCCCTACTGTTTTTTGTTTTATATAATTTCCCCGATTTATTAAAGCCCCGAATGCTGCTAAGGCCGGACTCGTCCAACTCGTTGTCTTCCAGAGGATGTGGATTCGATTGATGTAAATTGAAAGCTAATTCCCCCAATTAAGCAAGGACAAATCACAAAATGTTTCCGAGTTAGCAATGACAATGCAACCATATCATACTTTAAAAAATCATTATAAGTATCAAGTATCAATATGATTCTAAATTGTATAGAATCATCTGGCTTTAATTTTTAAAACCCTTCAAATCCGAGTGGGGATCTATTCCGGGGGATTCATGTTTAAAAAGATCATAATTATCAGGTTGATCTTAAAAACTGGAAATAAGGGACAAATGCTTTGAAAATTTCACAAATTTTTTTAACAAGATTCTATTTTATCGACCTCCTTTAAGCAATTTTTTATCAATTTCAAAGGCAACTATTAATTTATAATTTTAAATAGCATTCGAAGTGATGGAAGCTGTGGTCTCTTTTTTAAACCAGTCTTAAAGGATGGTAACTTATTTCGAGCTGAATTTAATTAGAGGAATTAAATGTATCGCTTTATGTAAGTGTAGGCAATTTTATCGTCTGAATAATCTGCATTCAAATTCATATGCTTCATTAATTCCCGAAACATATCCCGAACATGCAATTTTAGAATCAACCCAGAGAGTTTACACAGCATATTAAAAACCCTCTTATTTAGTGAAACTAACCAGGGTCAGGAGAGCAGTTCTGTCCATCTTGCGAAAGAACAAGTCCGTCCGGACAAGCACAGGAGATTTGTGGAGACTTGTCATTAATTTTCGGAGCTGGGAGACACAAATGGGAACATCGACCGTTGAGCGGAGTACAATGATTCTCGCCGTCCGGCTGCCGATAGGCGTGGTACACATGGACCGACATGACATGCTTCACCTGTAATATCAAAACCCGCACTGAATCATAACCCATCCTCCTCGGTGGACATACTGGCAATTTCCGACAAGACCTTACCGTATTTGGGGGCAGAATGGCCGTCAATTCCTTGCCCGTGAATTTATTAGCTTTGAAAATGGTCTCGTTAGCCCAGTCCGTCCAGTAGACAAAATCTTCGAAAGTGGTGATGGAAAATGGATGAGCAAGGGCTTGTGAAGACTGAAGAACCAGTCGTCGATCAGTCCCGTCGTAATTGCAAGAAGAGATGGAATTCATTTTGGCATCAACCCAATAGAGCCGTTTTTGAACCAAGTCCAGAGTCAAACCGTTTGGCCATTTTAAGCTCGTGCTGACGATAACTTCTCGACGAGAGCCGTCCATTCCTGCCCTTTCAATTCGACCAGGAGTCACTCCCCAGTCCGTCCAGTACATCCATCTGGTCAGAAGAAGGGAGAAATAACAGGGAATCAATTATCGTAACCGTAATTCGTCGACGAGATCGAACGAAGCCGTTTTGAGACGGACAGGCGTATTTTTCTCGCTGTATTCAATATCCCTTACCCGTCAACGGGATTAACGGCAATGGCACGCGGTTCCACAAGTCCGTCCTTGATCAAAGTCTTCCTCATTTTCCCATCCAATTCCGCAACTGCAATTACCTTCTTCCCAGAATCCGTCCAGTAAATGTGGTTGTAGACCCAGTCAATTGCCAACCCGTCCGAGTTACTCAGCCCGTCCTCGATCACCACGGACTTGGCATTCCCTTCGTCAATCGGGGCTCTGTGGAGAATATGGAAGAGTAAGGTTAAATTACCAATACACAGACAAAAGCAATAGATAAGTGGAGGTGGTGGTGGTGGTGCCCTACTTGTAAATCTTCCCGTCATGGCCATCACTCCAGAAGATCATTCCGGTTCGGAACATGTAGTCCAGGGCAGTGGCACTCCTCGTGTTCTCCACTATCAGGGTCATCTAAACGACAAGAGAAATCGATATAGGATCCCATTCAGCTTTTAAAATTAAGTTCATTAGAGAAGATCCCTTACTTTGAGATGATCCAGGGAGATTTTTCGGATGTCGTGCCGAAGTGCAAAGAGGAGAGAGGCATGTCCTTCAACCGCTTTGCATTTCGTGTGATCTTTGGGATCTCGAAGATATCCTTCCACGCATTCACATTTGTACGTCCCCTTCTCGTTGATGCAGGTTTGGGAACAGGCTCCGGGAGTCTCGCATTCATCCACGTCTAAGAATCCGTAAAAATTAGCATGAGAAATGGCAAAAACGAGCAAAAAATTACAAACTTTCCGCATATAGTTACCTTCACAGGTAGAGTTGCCGACAAGTTTGAAACCGGGGTTGCAGTCGCAGTAGAATCCCCCTGGAGTATCGATGCAGACTTCAGAGCAGCCCCCATTGTTGACGGAACACTCGTTGACACCGCATTTGTCCCTTGGCTCGTCAGCCCAGTTCCCACAGTCGTTGGTCTGGTCACATACTTTGTCCAAGGGGACACAAGTCCCTGTAGAGCCACAGTCGAACTGTGTCTTGTGGTCACAAACCGACGTGGCCGTAGCTATATACCACAGAAACAAAACCACAAATCAACTTTTTTTCTCCTTCCGACAAGTCTTGTTCCATATATAGCACCTATTCCTAAGTAGTTAGTATGAGGATTCTTCTGGAGGTAAGTGTCTCATTTGGTCTGCTCGTGTCAGCCAAGAGCTCTCAAACAAATGATTGATACCCTAAAGAAGAAGAACATTAAAAGCTCTTCAAACTTTCGGTGGAATCCAGACGCCCTACTTTCCCACATCCGAAATGCCATCATCTTCGAGAAGAGTTCTAAACGGTAAATGGCTAAAGTTTGGGCTGGAACTGATCAAAAAAATTATAACAGTGGGTTCGTTTATAAACTACGTTATAAGCGATACTATCATATCTCTAAAAAAAATTTCAGCCTCTGGACAGTATGTCTTTCAACAGTTAATACTTTAAGCTTCGATTGGTAATTTACGAACATGAAGCTCGATAATCTTTCATTTCTGTTTAAGTTTAAGAGTCTTATGGGTCTGGAGGCGTTCTTCTGTAACCGATATCTTTGTAATTTATTCCCACGTCAGATCCAGAGCAGGTATAAAGTTGGGGAAACGGAAACTTAGTTTCCAGCTCGGATGCAAATTTCGAGTACCCCCTCCGGTCTTAATGCAACTTTTAGCTACTTTCGCAGACGAAAAAAATTGGACCACTAACCGCAGTTTTCTTCGTCACTTCCGTCGACACATTCAGGGCTTCCAGAGCACTGCAAGTGACCTGGGATGCATTCCAGGCTTCGGCATTGGAACTGATCTGGACGACAGGTGACATGGACGCATTCTGCTTCATCTGAACTATCCGGACAGTCCGCGTCGTTATCACAAACCCTGAAATAATTAAAAAAAAATAAGGTTAAAAATGATTTTCCGGAAAAATTGACTAAATCATTGTTTAATCACCATGAACTATGGATACACGTAATCCGATCCGCACATTCGAACTCTTGCTTTCCACATCTGGAGGTGATATTCAAGTTTTCTGCGGAACAACCCTGGGAAACAAACGGGGTTCGTTAAATACGAGGCAACCATGATTTGATTAAACTAAATTGCAGACAAACTGTTTGCCATTTCGGTGTATTTTGGCAAATACCTTTTCATCCGATCCGTCAGCACAGTCATATTCCCCGTCGCATCTCTGCAAATGGAAAGGGGATAATTTAATAATCAAGTTAGTCGCAAGTCCTGATCGAGTTAAAATGCTCGTATTTGGAAAGGCGGCCAGGAAATGTAATTAGTTCCTCAAGGACGGGTTAATTAAACTGCAAACAATGACTAACCCAATTAGCTAAAATACAAGAAGAGTCGTTTTTGCACATGAAGTCCTTGCCCGGAGTACAGGTTCGAGGGGGACAGTTTTCCTCGTCCGAATTGTCCGTGCAGTCATTGTTGCCTTGAATCCAAATTAAAAAATACATAAATATTGGTTGCGAATTGTTTTGAACCGAAAAATTTTGATATTCGCAACTCTACGATTGCTTGTATAAATTGTCTTTAAGTTGACAGAAAATTGAGTATTTCTAGACGAGGTCTTCGTCAAAAAACCCGAAAACCCCGAATTTTATCCGATTTTTCGGGTTTATCCACAAAGCTACCTCGGTCCTGCAGTTTTTACTTATTTCGACCATTAGATGAGAGTAGTTATTTATACCTATATTTACTTTTACATCAGAGAAAGCACAATATTAAAAATCAAACTCACCATCGCATCTCCAGTTGTTGACGATACATTTCCCATTTCGGCAAGTGAACTCATTGGATGTACAAGTTGCATCTGGACATTATGCATTCAATTAATTAAATAAACCCACGCCATAATATTTAGCCAAAGTAACGGGTTCTGTGTCATGGGTCGAGTCAGTCGAATGTCAACAATTCTATTAAAACGTCACGTGAAAGTCTATAGCAAAGACTATGTATTTGCTTCATCTTTAAAGGCGTTTTAGCATCAAAAACGCCTGAATTTCGTCAAAAAAAAACCACCACCACCAGTCAGTCCACCATAACCACCACCACCACCACCATATCATCAACTTCTACAAGAGAGACGTGACAAGATTTATAAACCGGGTATTTGGAACTGAGACGGGCATTATCCGAATCATCTCTAAATAAATACCTTCTCATTCCGAATAGGATCTTCTTTAAATCCTGATACAAAAAATAAATAACCCATCCTGCCTTATACTACAAGACGATATTTAATGCAATAATAAAATATACGAAAAAAAAAATCAAACCCATCTCATGCAAATTCCGCCCGAAAAAGCTCTCCATTTTCCCAAGACAGCTTTTAAAATTAACTCTAGCAGATAAGTCTATAGACTTGGGACCGTTCTTAGGCTATTTTAAAGCATTTTTTTGGTACAACATGAGCTATTATATGTTGGGTAACTTTTTGGGCCACATTTTGGGACCTAAAACTCTCTCGGTTTATGAACAGCCCGAGTCTGGAGCCTACATTAAATTGTCCAAGAAAGGAGAAGATTTAGATTTAATTTTTATCTTTAACGGAATAACAATAAGTCATGAATCCCCTTTCCTTTTAAGCTTTTTAGGTTTTTAAGAGAAGATGGAATGGGATGTGACAAGCCTTGGTTTTTTTTATAAATTCGTTAGTCTCGCAAAAGATTTGAAAACTTTTAAGTTCTTTATATAGGCTTAAAAAAGTACTAGATCTATATTTTTTTTAAATAAAACTTGGATTTTAGTTTATTATTCAGATTTAGGATAGGATGTAGTTTCTAGGCTGAAATGCTCTATAGAGAAAGCTACTAGCTTTGTGTCTGTCGGAATGAGTGTAGTAAGGTAATGCATGGATGACCTCGTTTACTGCTCCGAAATTGAATTAAGATCCAGGCCATAAATTAAACATGCTTTTAGTCAACTAAAATTACGTCATCCCACTTTTCAGTTGGTTAGTCCTTCAGTCGTGCCCTTAGTTTTAGTCCCACAAAGCGGCATGGAAAAAGTTTTCTGAGATTATTGGGGGTCTTATGTAGTGCCGGGATTTTTTTTAGTGCTATGGCTGCGCTATAGGACCCACAAGGGAAGTTTTTCAGAGTTTAATACGATAATTGTTGGAAACTTCGAAAAATTAGGTGCTCAAATTAATATTGACTTTGACTTAAAAAGTTAGGAATACGAAAAATCATGGAAATTGACTTTTTCAAATGCTCATAAATTAAAAAGTATTGGTCGGATTTTTATAAAAATTCCGGTTTTTGAATGTCAAAGAGTTGTTTTTTTATGAAAATACAAAGATTTAATTTTTACTGCTATTTAAAATTTGTGGATTTTATCATAAAAATTTCAAAAGAATTCACTAACTACAGCTAAACTTCCCTTGTAAGTTTAGGACAGCGTTATCCACCAAACTGAATGCTATGGTTCATGAAATGGCACAAATAGGACCCCTCTTAAACGTTAAATTGGCACTAAATTCCCTTCACAATATGAAATTTCGACAATTTCGTCAGATTTCAAAATTAAAGATAGGGAGACGATTTCTTTTATGAAGGGAACTTAATGCCAAAAAAATGTGGGTGGTCGATTGTTAGTATTGTTGAGGTGTGCCCTTACTGCAAGCCTTTTCGTCTGACTCATTGGCACAATCAGCAGTCCCGTCGCAGACCCAGGTGAGAGGCAAGCACTTCTTTGAAGTCCCCTCTAAGCACGTGAACTGATCGATGTTGCATGTAAAGTTACCTGCAAATAATTACAATCACACTTCAATTAAAATTAAGCCTCCATTTTCATTCATTTTAATCATAAAATTATTAATAGCCCCATATTCATTCATCATTAAGGCTTCCCCATATTATAGCTAATCCCATTAATAGTCGCCCGGGGTTTAGTTAGCATGGCTTATTGCATATAAATCCTAAGATTAAATTATTCCAAACGCTCGTGTTTTTATTCATCGCTCTGTCCATTTCAAGCTATCCCCAAAGGAGCATCCATATTACGTAGTTTTTTTAATTGTTCTTAAAATAAAAAATAACGAAATCATTGAATCAAAGTTCTATAATTTAATTTTTTTTAAATGTTCTGAGTAGAAACTTTTGCAATTGACATGCACCCACGCTTCTTAAATCTAAAAACATTTCTGAGGAACAAAATCAATTTGATATTTATTAAAATGGCATTTAAAACCTGAAACTGTACTCGACTATGCAATATTCATCATTACATTATACAGGGTGCTTCCGTTCACTGTAAACTTAGTGCTAAAAATCTCAAAAACTAGAGCACCGATTTTAATTTGGTTTGCTTTTATGGGTAGCTTTTTTGAGTGAAGATCTGAAGAATTTTAATGAACGGGAACACCCTGTAATGTTATGTGATATTGAAGTTGGTAATTGAGGTTATTTTAAGCGAGCAGAAATAAATGTGAGTTTAGTAAGTAGGCCTCCTTCCTGTTTTACAAAATCCTTGATCTGCTTTCAAAGTCCCTGTGGGCCCTTTCAAGTGTCTCCTGAAACTATGCCACCAAATCTAAAATAGAGACATGGACCACATCCACATCTGCATATTCTACACTTGATTTTGATACATAGTAATTTAGAGACGGAGACTTGAGACAGAACCCATAGGACGAGGGAGGTGGTCTGGTCAGGTCAGCAAACATTAAACATTTACATAGACAACTAACAAGCAACGAGAGAGACCAAGGGCTGTTTGCAAATATCTTCCCGGCTTACATTACGAAACTATATGAACTGTTTTAGCATTTTATTTTAAAATGTGAACAAGATTAAAGAAACAACGGATGGGGATTTATTCCGGAGAGATTTTAAAAGGCCTTGGAGGGCCAAAATATACGTATAATTTTGATAACTTTCGAATCCAAGACCCGCAGTTTAAACAGGGATTTCTAAGAGGGTGGGGATTTATTTCGGGGTGTTTTTATTTAAGGAGTTACGATGAAAGCTTATTTTAAAACCTCTGAAGAAGTTATTTCTGCTGAATTGGAAGCAGGAGGATGATATGAGGATATGTGCCGTATGTTTGTAGCATCGGGCACCTGACCACACATGTATCTACATGTATTCACATGAATTCCCAGCCTCAGACAGATCATCTTCCCACTTTCACAAACTCTATCTCCTCAATTTGGGAACAGATGGACTTTTGGAGAGTTGGAGTCAATAGGGCAAAGTTTTTGGTCAGTTTGGTCAAGTAACTAAAACTATAACATGTACGACATGAACATGGTGGTATGTATTATGTATATAGTAGGAGTGGTGAAAGTACAAAACTACTCATTTGTTAATTGTCTATTCCACTGGATTGGCTACAAAATAGTCCGCAATTCCATATGTATTCTGTCATGCTTTTGGTAAACATCGGTGGCAGTGGGATCTATAGTTTAGTAGTGGTCGCTTTGTATTATCTTATACTTGAATTCGAGCGATGGAACTTGATGAAGTGAGCATCGAAATTATACTGATTTTCGTATCACCTACCGGTACACGATCAAAAGGTTTGATTTTCTCACGTATTGAAAAGCATCTGATTTTAATTTGTTTACGAGAGCTCTATAGGGCAGACCTGTAGAAAAACAGGGTCATATTTCAAGGTGGAAAAAAATTGACTTGACCCTAAATGTCATTCGAAAAAATTTAACTAAAATTTACCAGTTTCAAAACTATCACAATATGTACACAGCTCCAAAACAAGGTCACAAATTTTTTTGATGTGCAAATTTTTCATTTTTTTCGTTTATCCCCAAAAACTTCGGGTCTCCCCAAAATTTTGCAAAATTTTTGCACCTTAACATAAACTAGCTCAGCGATGTGTAATCATGTGGAAATCGGTGTGTATGCGACCATCAGTAAGCCTAAAAACCCCGATTTCTATCGAATTTCGATGCTCACATTGTCAGGTTTCCTTATACGTCGGACAAACCCAAAACTTGTAGCTTCATTTCTAGAGTTTCGTAACGGAGTTTGTGCTCAAAGAGAAAGTCAACAACTGTCGACAAATGGAAGCGGAAAAAATCCGCCCTGTTATTATGAACTATGGATGGTAGTAGAGAGGCTAATGGAAAGTTGTCCGAGTTTTATTTTGCTTCATGGTTGATTAGGGTCAAGAGTGTCCATCCTCTCTCCTCTCTTGTACAAAGATAATGTGGGATTTGTGTCGGAAATGTCGGAGGTTTTAGAGTCGGGTCTTTCAGGTCGGGTTTGTTAATTGACTTACTGCGGCAGTCCCTCTCGTCCCGAGAGTCCGGACAATCCGAACTGTCATCGCAAACCCACGCTTTCGGAATGCAGAGGGTCCGAGAACAGGCGAAATCACTCTCCAAGCAACTTCGTTGACCCGTCTCTACCGTTTTTAAAATCGTGTGGAACAAAACAAAACAATTTTAGCAACAAAAATCGAATATAAAACTAACGCGAGATATAGTATAAATCGGGATTGTTTTAAGATGTATAGATGCTGTTACTCGGGAATTCGGGATAAAAACATGATGGGATCGACCCAATAGCCTTCACTTATGCAAATCAGTTGATCTACCAAATTCTATGTATTTTATGTAAACTGTAAACTCAGGAAACGGAGTGCGTGCTCTAAAGCTTAATTTTATCAAAATTCAAATAACTTTTCTAACCTATTATTTTAAATTGAAATTTGACGGAGATAATTAGTATAGTTACACACTTTGGCAATTTAAATTGCATGGATGTGAAATACTGTGAGATTGCGATCCGTCCGGACTAATTTAAATTCGGGAAATTGGGCGAGGAATTCCAGACAATTAAAATCTAGATGAGAACAATGAAGAAATTCCGGACAAATTAAATGCACAGTTAACTGAAGAGGAAAGCGGGGAATTCGGGACAAATTAAAAGGACTATTTAATGAGATATAGACCTTTCTACAACGTTCCTCTGTTATAGTCTTTTGATCCGTCCAACTCTTATGAACGTTCAACAGAGCAGATGTATACTTATATTAATTACTGGATTCCTAAACATAATTTACATAAAAGAAACTCAATTTAACAAGGTAACACCCCCCCCCACCCCCGGGGGAGAATACCCCCAAAATCAATTTTAAAATATTTAAGAGAAAGGTAGGTGGGGACTTATACAGGGATTCACCATCAAATTCTGAGTCCTGAGGGCTGTTCATACATTAAAATTTATATTTTTGACCCTTAGAATTAACCTCTGACCCACCAAATATAATTAATTGTGCTGTATAAGAACACCTTTGTAATAATTCGGGGTGATTTTGGGCCCCCTGTAGCTATTTGTAGCCCCATGCCCCATCCATAATTTAATGATGACGAAGTTTAGTCCATGGAAATAGGCAGGAACATCCGTCTTGGGATAAGAAAGCACGGGCGACAGATTATTATTCCTTTGTAAACTAAACTAACAATAATTTGGACTCCTTCAAAGTTGTATTTTATTGTGTGTTCCACTACAGTTTGGACTGCATATTTTAAAAACACATCATCAAAATTTGTTTTGTTGCCTCTATTCCGTAGAAAGTAGGAAGTAAATTAAGATTTACAAAGCGTGAAAATGGGGCTAAAGATTGGGCCAATGTCGTCCCTCGACACTTAATTATTCATAGAATTCCATGTAGTCACGTAAGGCTTGAGAAAAAGTTGGTGCTTCGGTAAAGCACTATTTTTGAGTAAGTTTATGACATTTTGAATTAAAGTCGGACTCTGGCCATAAATATTCTACATACGTTTTAGCAAAAACGGGTAAAATTCGGGAATTTTAGGCATTTTCAACCACAAAATGGGAGACAGGCCTGCTTGTTTTGTGGGTAAAAATGCTGCAAGAACATCAGACTGGTTATATTTGAACAGAAACGGTCTTTGTAATAAAAACATTTTAAGGTTATTTTATTTAAAAAAAACAGAGTAAATGAAGCTTTCTAGATATCTAGATGGTCTATCAAATTTCAATTTAAATTGAAACGGCAGTAACGAAGTATCGAGAGTCGACGAAGAAATTTACATATCCTCAACAATCAAACCGTATACCACATCTAATTTTAGTAATCCAGGTGCTATTCAAATTACACGCACAAGATTAACCACACTACTACCGCCTAATGAGAACCTCATTATCCCACAAACTTCCGTAATCTCGGATCAATTTCATAAAATGATGATGGGGACTAATTAATTAAAAATAATTAATCCCCACATATATAAGAACTACAGCAGATCTGCATTTCAAATTTCAATTCCACACTCAAGGCCTTTCGGCACATTTGCCAGCATCAAATATCAATATAAATTAACATTACAAGGGCTGTCCATAGATATACAGCACACTAAATCCAACTATAATACGACTAAAATTTTAAGTGGATTTTAAAACAATCTCTGGCTTAGCTTATGGACTTGAAATTTCGGAACTCATCTCCGATATCTGATAAATCTACAATCTATCACGTAACCTAAAGTCCAAATTTTTTATTCCAGCCTGGGGTAGTATAAATAGGGTCTCAAATCCCTCATCATCATCTCATGAACGAGGCCAGTCTCATCTAATCTCAGGTCCCGAAGTCCCAATCTCCAATCAACATCAATCCCCACTGTTTTTCCAACAGGCAGATGTTTCCTTCGTAAAAAAGCCAATTAAAAACTTTTTCCTCGAGGAAGAAGAAAAAAGTTCAAAGGTCGAAAGTCTTAAAATCTGCAAAGTTTGGAACTCTTATTCGAAATCTCTAATAATATTCCGGACCCACACGTCCACGTGTCCCATTCTTAAAGAAAACTATTCTTCTCCGTCGTAATAAGGGGCTCATGATTTAAAATTCAGCTCGAGTCAATAATTGACAGCCTCAGCTCAGGAATAAAAACTCTGAAATGGCTTTCACTAAAATTGTCGGAAACTAAAAAACTGGAAACTCTCGTCGACCTGGAAATAAAGTTTCCTGGCTCTCTTTTAGAGCTAGACATATGGACTCAAAAACCTGGTTGATAGGCTTAAAATTTCGAATTTTTTTTGAGGTAGCTGTATAGTTTAGGGAACTGGACCCACCATAGTTGTCTAAATCACCCACTAATAGGCAAATCACAATGCAACACCAACATTGCATAATGTGACCCAACAGAATGACAAAAATTAACGCAGTAGTAATGCAGCTAGACGTCTGAAATACTGAAAATCCCACATCACAAGTACGGGAACACTGGTTAATTCCACACTACTAGTGGTTAATTCCACACTACTATATAGTGGTTAATTCCACACTACTGACTACTAGTGGTTAATTCCACACTACTGACTACTAGTGGTTAATTCCACACTAATAGTGGTTAAATTCTACACAAACGGTGGGTCAAATCTACATTTTTACCCACCCTGGATCTATAGGACATCATAGTACCCTATATATATAGCACCTGGACAACTTTTTTCCTGAAAAAAAAAATGCTGGGGGCTGAAGGTATTTTGCGATCCTAATGGGCAAAGTTCTGTAATCCAGAGGATATTATTAAATTTAAATGTGATATAAAAACACGAAGGACTCACTGCACATCTGCTGATCTTCGTCGCTCCCGTCGTTGCAGTCGTGTTCCCCTGAAATCGTTAAAAAATCAGTTTTTTATACACCCTATTCCTTCGGGAAATGACTAGATCTATCCAGGTTTCATATAATAGAAGAAGTTGTCAGTAAATATTTATTCATTAAATTTTGAGCATTAAAAGAAAATCCGGGAGAAAGTCTGCAAAGACGGGATCCTTGAAAGTGATATTAAATCTGGCTCTTGTGTAAACGGGGGATAGAGTTCAGGGTCAGGTTGGGTCGTCTCTCGTCTAAAACGAGAATATGAATATTTTTATGTCCTACCGTCACATTTCCATCGACTAGGAATGCAGTGTTGTTGGTTCAAGCACTGGAACTCCGACTCCGAGCATTTTAACGTTCCTGGAAATAGACAAAAAAAAAGTTTTTAAGTATATTAAAGTCTAGGAGGTTTAAAATTTAAAACTCTCATTTGTCACATCTATCTGGTATCAACTTTCGAGGGATTCGAACTAATTCGAGGGTTTATTTTCGAAATTAGCTTAAAAATGACCGATTTAATGCGGTGAAAGTCAGGAAAACAGCTTTAATTAGGGTCCGAAATCTCGCTCTGTAAAAAGAGCCAAACTGTAGGACAACGCTAAAGATTTTAAGAAACCTCGATTTAAAACAATTATAACATAACAAGGGAACCTCATCAAGTGAGAGACACCAAATTTAAAATTAAACACAATTTCTAAAAAATGATAAAAAAAATCAGACTTGAAGTGCTAACCTAAACGTCTTCTGCATTTCAAACTTAAATATTTCGACAGAAACCCGACGGAAAATAGACCAAAAGCATAATATAAAAGTCAAAACCCATAGCATTTTAAGCCGAAATTGCAAAATAAATTCAAAAGACTGCCGACTCTGAATTGGCCTGAGGAGGCTCCAGGATCCGAATTGGCATATTCATAAATCGTGGAGAGGGCCGGAAGTTTAAGGACGTAAAATAGGGAGTGGGGGGCAATACTGAACGTCAAGCTATAAAACGGAATACTTTCACTTTTTTACCCGAAAACCCGAACTTGGGATAATAAATATTCAGAACGGATTAAGCCTTTTAGAGAGACACTCTTCTACCTCTACCTTTTCATGCCATTTTTCGTCACAAACTCCGACAAAAATCTTTTAACATTAGTCTTATGTGAATTCTAAATTCCAGGTCAGGTCAAGATAGGGAAGTTAACCATCAATAGATCAACGCATATGCTGCTGTAGTTTGTGAACAGGCCCCTAGGAACCATTTGCCAGATCCGACTCAACTTCCCTGTCCAAAATCTATTGGAATAATGGAAATAGTCCAGAGAAGTTATCAGAGATCGTTGACATCATTTTACGTTTCGGAACCGAACCTTAGCCCATCAAGGGGCTGTTTATATACAGGGTGTTTCAAAATTACAAAAAAATTCTTTAAAAGTACCTGTACTCTTTGACTCCCCGGGTAAAACTCGTTTTGTCCTCTATAGCCAGTAGTCCCATGGTAAAGCCGTAGCTTTACGTATAGACGAGAAGAGTTTTACCCGGCTAGTCAAAGAGTACTAGGGCTTGTACTTGAAACTGAGCCAATTATGGCAGAGATAAATACTAAACTCCGCGACGAAATTTCCGAACAGCCCCTGCATATTTATCTGAACAGATATGATCTCATCAATTCCACTGATAACGTCCCAAATCCAATTCCAACTGCAATTATAGGGTAATCTATTCCAACGTTATTATACGGCACTCTGGGCTCCTATCCCCGTTAACCGTTTACTTGGTGCTGAGGGCACTTGACCTCCTTTGCTTTTAGAGGTCATTCCAGACACCACATATTGGAGTCGATTTGGTTGGACCTCAATTCAAGGAGGAATGAAGACTTCAAATTCAAACGGGATTTGGAGTGGGATGAGTTCATTCCCCAAATATTTGCCACTTCTGGTTGACAGCCCATCAAAACTGTTTTCAAAACAGGGGAAGTTCTATTCTACAATTCCAGGACTAGAACTACGGCGGATATTCTCGGTTGACATTTACTATTTTAGACGGTTCTTTCAAAACTGACAAGTTTTCTAAGGACGGATGGGCAAACAAACAGGATTCACTTCCGTTTTTAGAAATCGCTGGGAAATTCGTTGTTCGTGGAAAAATAGCTGTTTCATATCCCAAGTTTCAAATCAAGAGTAAAAGCATGCTAGAGATATGAGTTTTCAGTATTGACTACGATTCTACGATAAGCCAACCGGAATAACGCTACCCCTTATCTAATTATATGCTTTTAATGTTAAATGTGGACATAGGATAATCTATGCTAACGGATATTAATCAAGTTGCTAATGAAAAATTTTAAGACTTGTCAATGTTAATTTACCCCTGTGCACATAATTTTTAAATAACACCCTGTATATTCAGAGTAAAATCACGATATATTTTCAATCCGTGTTGCATGCAAAGATCCGAATGACAAGGTCAATCCAGGTATAATGGAAGGTCATAACTGATTGAGTAACTTTCTCTTCTGGCTTTTTGAATTTGTCAATTTAGAGGTTTCGTCCTTGATCAGATTCTTGGAAATATATTTATTATATTTATTAATATATCTAATTTCATTCATCCAGAAACTTTGAAAGTTTCGACCACAAAACCTCATTTCGACATATTTCCAAATGAAACAGTTTCCTTGAATAAGTTTTGTAGGATGTATGAGGGAGAGGAAAGGTTAATTGGGAGTAGAAAGTATTTGAAGGTGTCTGCGAAGAAAGTAAAAATTTCCATTGTTTCTCAACTTTATTCCCGAGTTCAATAGCAAAATACTTGAAGTTCTTGGAGGTGGTTTGCACCTCTTTGTGTCTCTAGCTTTGAACTTCGTTCTCAATCCGACCTCCGACCACCTTGGAGTACTAACTTTGATACCTACAATCATAAATCATGGTTCTAACTAAGGAGAAATACCCCGGGGTTTTTGTGCTGTACATTTTTGTTTTGGTTAAGAACTCAGAAACTGTAGAATTCACGAAAACGAAATGAGAGTCGTTTTGATTTTTTGAACGTTTTGAAAAACAAAGAAATCAGCTTTAATGCAACCGGTGCGTTTGCTTATACCAGACCTAGACAGAATTCTTGGCGGGTTTTCCCTTTCTCCATTTAACCAACATTGAGGGCGGGAAAAAATTCAAAAATTCCATCCTACACAGGACTGCATAAATGATTTTTAAATACAAAATTTATGGAAATATATTTTTATCCAAATTCTCAACATTGCAGCTTCATTTCAGTCCGTCACTTTCACTTTTTTTTATCATACTCGCTTTTCATCCCACAACAAAACTGGAACCTCTGTAATAGAACAAAACCCGTGGTTCAGGTGTCGAAGGAACCCTGAATCTCCAGTTTATAGCATGAAATATAGAGGCAAGAATTCTTTGAATGAGAACAAAGGGATTTCGTGAGATGGGAATTGAATTCTTCTCGCTTTCTGCTTTCCCCCAATACCTCGTCCTAGCCTTATTCATATCAGAACAGAACGTGTGTGGATGGATATTAATGTCTATCTAGAAAACAAGGAGGAACCACATCTAAATATAGATATAGATAGGGCAGCTATCAACAAGAATATATTTTATCTTATTTATATGTTTTGGGATGGGAGAAGCGTGTCGAGTTTATCCTCGTTGCTTTCTCCGCTTTCAAGAGAGAAAGATTCCATCCATCCATTGTCCCTTACTTTTTTATAGAGAGACTAAACTTGAAATTGAGATGAAAAGATGTGCTGGCGAATTCTATATTTAGACCAACGAGATCTCTATTCGAATTGAACGAGTATCTCCGCAGTCTTACTTTACGTTAGCGCTAACCTAGACTGTTTTCCTCAAGTACGTTCCAATGAGAGAAAGTCTGTCTGGACGTGGACTTTGAAAAAAACGGATAAAAAATTCTACGCCTTCCTTAACTTCCGGAGAAGCATGGCACTTACAATTCCTCGATTCCAACGTTTTAGTTCAACTTGAGGGCTTGTTCATAAATTGGTTTTTACTAATTAGGAAGCTGATTATAGATTTCAACATAGTTAATTACAGTATTTTTCGATTTTTGGGTTTGACCTGTAGATGGCACTGATTCTGTTATCCTGTGCCCTTAAAAAGCATTAATTATATTATAACAAAGGGTTTGCTGAGCCTTGGTTTTTGGGCCTTTAACGGTCAAAATACAAAAACATGAACAATTTATGTCCAATAGATGACAGTTTCTGACTTTCTACAGTCCTTAAATACTACTAAACCGAAAAAATTCCAAAACAAATCTCGTCATTGCAGTTTTAAAACCTAAGACATGTATTAACAGCTTTAAAATACGAAAAATGCAGTAGTTAACTACATCTCGTCATCAAACGCTTAATATGATAATTCAGTATTTACGGATTTACTGTGTAATATAGATGGCAGTATTTGTCATCTACGCACCCTTAAAAAACCCGAAATTCAACAATATTTACGCTCAACCCTTTAGGTTTCGAAATTCGAAGCCCGTACAGTTTCTTGAGCAGAATCATCCCTATTCCTTCAGAAGAAGAAGAGTAAAGGAAAGTTAGTGAAAAAAGACAAAAGGATTTTTGGAACCAAGGACTCCAGATCTGTCCATTTCAGATGATAAAGAACCTCCTTTTTTCTCTACATTTTTTCTCTTTAAAGCAAAAGTCTTAAGAGAGAGTGGATTTGTAAGCTTTGAAGGGGTTGTCTATGCCAAGTCCCTGCCTGCTGAGCCCTAGAGTCCCTTCGACTATCGGTATGCACGAGCCCTTGCGTTCCCTTAGGTATATGTATGTGAGAAACGAGACTTTGTGTTTTGTACAAGAGAGAAAAGAGGATTTATTTGATCCTTGCTAACAGAGCTTCAAATGATATTAATATATAATTGACGAAACGCCGGTGAACCGAAGATCTCGGAGGTGAGGAGAAGACTGAGGACTGGGATTCGGGTGACCGGGGTTGCTGAGGAGGAATCGTGGCCTTCCACGTTGCATTCCTCTGAAGACGCTACAGGCGGGTCTGAGAGATCTTATCGGGATCTTTGACTCCTATATCTGCTATATCCCCCCCCTCCTGAGGGTCACGGGTGGTTGACGGACGATGGAGGTCAGCTCGTACTGCAGCTTTCCTAATGGCGTTGTTCCGACGCTTGTTAAACTGCTTCCGATTCCTTTGATAGCGAATGGCCTCCGGATTAACTACGTTGTTTGATCGACGCTGGTGGGGCAAAGGTCGTGATCTCCACTTTTTCGTGATGATTGGTGGACTTCCTTCCTGAAGAAAGTTATCGGCCCACGACATTTCATTAAACCTTAATGCTTTGGGATGGGGTTTTGGGGTTTGAAATTCAGAGAACGCCATCTGATCGACGTTCACATAAGGGGGACCAAAGTGGTCATTGGGGGTTCATTTTGGGCCTCTAGGTAAACCTGAAACTGGTTCTGCTCAACATTCTGCATGCGGGAGTCCCCCATTCTCGTCTGTGATGAGTCTTGCTCGGAGTCGTCATCACACTCGTAATATTCCACGATTACGGATTCTTCGGGTTCGGACGTAACTTCGACACAACTCCATGGCATGGGTACGCATTTCGGGATGAAATTGATTGATGAGTCTTCTACTCCCCGGATCCATCTTGGTAACTTTGATGATTTAAGTACAATCTTGATGTCCTGGGTCGAGAATTTCATGGATGTAGTTTTAAACGAACTGCGTGTCCAGAAATCCTTGGGGGAAGATTTGGAAGTCTCGTTGTAATGACCATATATCATTAACTGCTCCGTGTACGATTTTTACGGGAGATTTTGCCTGTAATATTGGTTTTAACACAGCATAATAATTCATAACATGATGGTACATGAACGATGTAATTTTTGGTTTGAGTTGACATTTGCATTATACAAGTCATTCCCCAGTAACTATGTCTATTGTTGTTCTCGAGGTCCAAAGCAATCTCAACTTGACTTTCGATGTCCAGACTCATGGTTTGAAATTTGCTGTTGTTATCCACTCATATTGGCTTATCTTTGTTTTATTTTGATGGGTTTGTCCTCGAACTGATCTGGGCTTGGAATCCACATGAAGATGGCTCGGATGTTGGACGGGTTGAATTTGTATGGGAATTCGGGGAGATGATTTAGGATACGTCTGGTGTCCATGAAAATAGGGTATTCGTCCTGAGGTCGAACTTTGGGAGATGGGAATTGTTTTTGAGCCTTCCAAAATTTCTGGGACCTCCTTTTCTTGGCGTTCAGCATGTTAAGCGTCTAACCGGTGTTGGTCGAGACAGCTCTGGAATTAAAAGGATCAAATAATAATGAGTTAGGGTTTTTATACAGGATTTCTAAATTCTAAATTTAAACGTAGCTTATAATGAATTATAGTGTGACTATCATTGACATAAATTATGACTTTGACTAAAGATAACATAGAAGATTACATAGAAGATTACATAGAAGGTGGCTAAATATTATAATGGAATGTGGCTAACATTGTAATTTAATGTGGCTAACATTTTAATGTGGCTAACATTTTAATGTGGTTAACATTTTAATGTGGCTAACATTGCCATAAGTTTTATCATTGCCATAAGTTTTATCATTGCCGTAAGTTTTATCATTGCCATACGTTTTATCATTGCTGTCGGTTCTTATACATGAAATTTGTGTTAGTTTGTTTTAAATAATACATTGTTAGTAATAATTATATGAGTTTTGATTGAAAATTTTGGTTATATACATTAAATTAAACTTTTGCCTTGAATTTTTTGTCACAAGAAATTAATTTTGTAGCATGCAATTTTTTACGTGATTTAAGTTTTATATTGACTAAGAATATAAGTAACTATTTCTGGTCTTAAATTGTCATTAAGGTTAGAATTTTGAGTTTTAAGTAGTTAGAATTATCGTTTTTGAAGAGGTTCGTTGACAGTTTTCGGATGGATTTGACGGTCGAATGTTGAACAGATCTCATGTCCAAGGTTTGAAAGAGCTGGAGTGACTTTGGTCGTCTCGTGAAGGGATGTTCGAAGAGCCAAGGGCGAATTCCCAGAGTTGTTCGTCCTAATTACGATACGTTCTGCAAAGACCTTTACGAAATGACTCATGTTTTTTGTTCACTCTCCAACAAACTGATTTGACTGGATACTAATACTAAGACAATACAATGTTATGTTAAACCTTTTCACTTTTCTTTATCATATCTTGATCTATATCATGATCTAATTACCAACTTTCTCTACACGTTAAGGAACCAACAATTACTGCATAATTCATTTCCATCTTAACTTCTCCAAAACTGAATGCATGTTCTTTTTTTTCAATTTTAACCATCTTCTTAATGACTACAACTTGCACTACCTAAATTCGTAATGATTTGGGTAATAAGGAACCCACTCCTCGATATACTCAAACTTTCTCTCAACTTTCTCTAAAGCGTATTTTTATACAATTTACACTGAGTTTCCTCATCTTTCGATTTATGATTGCAGACTTTTCTGCTTGCATTTTTGGTCCCCCCGACCTTTACCTTTGCGGTTCAACTATTACTGACATTTCAGTACTTTCAATTTTGCTTGGTTCAACAAGACTTTTACCTTCTCTGTTACTGACGCGATAGTCATTTCTATTTTGCTTGGTTCATCAAGACTTTTTGCTTTGCCCCTTCGGGTGTAATTAATCTAACTTCTGTGCTACAGTTTAGCTTATACCACCTTCTATACTTTATTTCTACCTTCGCAGATTTTACATGTCTTACGCTTTATCATACTTATTTTTGACGCTGGGTCACTTTTAATTTATTAATAGTCCCAAGACCATGCTATATTCCTTTTCAAATTTCTAACATTTCTTTTATGTTTAACATGTACTGACTGACTTTAGTCATTTATATTATATATTTGTGGCGAGACACAATAAATTACTTTGTATTTCTATTTACTAACTTACGCCGCTTAAATTAAGTCTTTTTAGCTCTTGACGATATCACCTGATTAACAGCTCGATTTCGACGGACTTAGAGATGGCAGAAAATTATCCACGTTCGATGATTTCCATCCCCTTGAAACAGAATTGGCAGTTTTTCGGCAGTGATCAATTGCTAAATTTTCCAATTCAGAGTAGATCCTTCCGGATTACACGTCCAGATCCACCGATTTTCATGACTTTGGATCGATTGGTTGTTGCGATTACAGCGTCCAACTTCTTCGATCGTCGAGTCTTGGCCGAGTTCTCCTCGCGATTACAGGTTGAAGTCCTCAAGTCCATAAGTTGTAAACGTATGATATCCCCATTCACTAAAATACTTTTAAACAATTAGCACCAAGCATTTGCTTTCTCCATACTTTCTCGTTTTTCTAAATAAACCTTGTTTACAACATTATTTTAAATATTAAAAATCAACTTTTTCGATACCTCGAATTTCAATGGAATTTACACCTTATGTTTTCAATTCGACAACAAGCTTTCAAGTTTCTAAATTTTACTTTTTATCGTACTGTCCTTTCTGGATCGATATCTCTTCTTTTTAACTTTTAAATTCATATTTAACTTCAATTAACGTTTTATAACAATTCAGTGCCAATAATTACCTTATGAGAATGTCAAATTTTTAAACAATTTAATTCAAACAATGATACTTTTTACCGATTAAGATTAAGTTATGGAAATGTTCCGTCGTTCTCGTTCAAATATCGAGTTCCATGTTGGTTTGGGTCAAACTGGTATCGCTCGGATGCGTTTTGATCGAATTGTGTTTGGTCTTCTGAACCACGTCCATGAGACATAACGCCATTTTCTCTGACATTCCTGAAATTTCTTTGGTGTGAATTTTGTTGTTGATTTTGGTTCGGATGTCCGTATAAATTACCGTTCGGATTTGGTTGATTTGGGTTTGAATGTCTATCTTGAAAGTTGTAATTTCCGTTTAAATTTTGATTCGTAACCTCCTGTGCATGCATTGGAGGTAAACTAGACTTTTTCCCGTCTTTACTATCCTGATCCCTCAAATCTCTCATTACCACCTTACATCTTTCGATTAATCTATCTGGATCATCTCTATCAAAATCGCCTATAGAAACTCTTAATCTAGGTACTAATGCTTGTCTACACCTCATTATTGCGTCGACCTGAGGTTCGTTAGGATACACTTGTTTTGATAACCTCAACATTTCCCAAATAAATGACTCGACTGGTTCATGATCCTTCTGACGTTTCCTGCACAGATATGCTACTCTGTTTTGTTTATCCTGCCAACTGTCATACTTGGCTTCAAAAAGTCCCTTAAATTCCGCCCAAGTCGTATTTGGTAGGATTGTGTGATCATACCATGCTTTAGAATCTGTAGGAAGAATTGAGCTAATTATGTAGGTGAATTTGTCTTCCGGATAATTCTGAATAGATAGGTACTTTTCTACTTCAGATAAGTAAAAACTAGCGGTCATCTTATGAGGATGATATGCAGGAATAGGAATGTTTGGATTAATAGTGGCTAGACGAATTGGTCGTGCAAAATTAGGAGGTTGAACTGGATTAGCATTCTCAGGAACTGGATTATTCAAAACTTGTGGATTTCTAAGTCCGTCTAAATATCCTTGAATAGCTGCTCCATTATCTCCTGCTAATAAACGAGCTAATTCAGGAGGCATCTGTTCATTCAGTGCTTCCATTTCTAAATTTGGATTTTGAATTTCCACTGAATTATTTAAATCTTGACTACCTTGAGATATGTCTGGCAAGTTGTCTGGAAATAGATTAATAATCCCTAAATCTGAATTATCTTCTAGTATGGATACGGTTTTCTTGGATTTTGTTGCCTTTTGTTTAACTAATAATGGTAATTTATTTTCCCTATCCTGTCTGTTTAGTATTCCTTAGTGGATACGGCTTATCTGGGGAGCTGGGGTTGCTCATGAATAACGATCGCCTATTTAGCTTTATCAATTATTCTCAAAATATTCTTAAATTGTTTTAATTTATAAAGAAGCCAGTAAATGTGACCTTCCCATTATAAATTTAAATGAATGTACGCCAGTTTATTGACGATACAATTGCCAAGTCTTTACAGACTTTTCATTACCAGTAACCGAAGTTAGAGTCAATTCTCCCTTCACCCCCGGACCCGATTTTTTTAAAATTTAAAGTTTTCTATTTCTGAAGTACTGGATGTATGTAACGTGCGGGAATTTACCGAAAAAAAAATTTAAGATGATTCTATGGTTTGGTTTTAGGATTATTCAAAAAAAATTAAAAATTTCCAAATATTTCAATTAAATTTCAAAATTATTCCGAATTACCTCTACTTATTATGATTTATAGCTATACTACGTATCGATTAATTGGAAAAGAAAGATTTTCCTATAGCTCATATAGTTGGGGTAACTTGATACTTTTGAAATTTTCTAAGTGTTAAATTTCTAGAAAACTAGGACTACGTAACGTTTCGCCCTTTATGAAATTTTAATTTTAGAAATGTAGAAACTGTAATAAAAACTCAACCTTCAAATTTTGAAAAAAAATAAAAAAAATTTGAAAATGCGAATTTCGAAATTTTATATTTAAAAAGAATTTGTAAAAACCCACTCAATTTTCCATTTAACTTTCGTAGCACTTTAACTTTATACTTTAATTGATTTTACTAATTCCCACTTAATTGGTTTGACTTCCCAATTCACTTCCTAACTCTATATTTTGATGAATTCAAACTGCTGTTGAATATCAGATAAATATAAATCCTCAAATGGATACTTCAAACCTTATTTTTTGTGAAGTGGTTGGGCCCTTGATCCAAAAAACATGTACTTTGATTCCTTTCGGGTGATGAGTCCACTGTTCCACACGTTGGAGCGCCACTGAAGGGGTTGCCTATGCCAAGTCCCTGCCTGCTGAGCCCTAGAGTCCCTTCGACTATCGGTATGCACGAGCCCTTGCGTTCCCTTAGGTATATGTATGTGAGAAACGAGACTTTGTGTTTTGTACAAGAGAGAAAAGAGGATTTATTTGATCCTTGCTAACAGAGCTTCAAATGATATTAATATATAATTGACGAAACGCCGGTGAACCGAAGATCTCGGAGGTGAGGAGAAGACTGAGGACTGGGATTCGGGTGACCGGGGTTGCTGAGGAGGAATCGTGGCCTTCCACGTTGCATTCCTCTGAAGACGCTACAGGCGGGTCTGAGAGATCTTATCGGGATCTTTGACTCCTATATCTGCTATAGCTTATAAAGCAAGCAAATCGTATTTCCCTTAACTTTCCTTATTCTTTTATTCTCGACAAATTAGCTTCCTTCTCTCATCACAAGAGCTCCAAATCCAATGGACATCTTCACTTGATCTTGAACTTTCTCCAACAGACAACAACAACTACAACTAGAAGACTACACACGACGATGGACGGATGGGCCAGTAAAAGCCCTAGGATTATCTTACAATTTTGAAACGGTTTGTGTTTCCTAAAGAAACTAATCCTAAAAGTAGGGCTTATCATCAAGTCACAAACAGGGATATGGAACAGGAGTGCTTTTATTTATTTAGACTCGTATTTTGTTCATATTTTGTAGTTTATGAGGGCCAGTGGAATAAAATAGGGAGTCTCAGATTCGCATGAGACGGTTTTTTTTCAAAATTTTGATTTAATTTCATCTCAGAAAACGATTTTTTGAAACCTATGAGAAAAATGGAATTTTCGCGTATGAGTAGAGAAAAATCAGCTCAAAATACTGCAAAAAAGACTTACGCAGTCTTACACTTCGAGGAAGATGAACAAGCAGAATTTTAAATTTTAAAACTCATCCCATCTACCCTATCCTTGAATTTTGAATGAAGAACGCATAGGAGTCAGTCTCTATCCCAACCTAGTTCAGCTGTACCCAACTTCTTGGGTACAGGGAGTTTGGTACCATTTATTTTCCCCATAAAAAGTGAGATTGGTTATTGCAAAAAAACGGTTGTCGTAAATCCTGAAATGGCAACTTTTAGAGCCTTCCATATCTCAAGAAGTTACTTAAAAGTAAAGTACACGTAAACACATTCTCTCTTCGTGTAACTACTTCAAAACTCGGTATTTTTATGATTTTTTTGGACTTATCTCCCGAGTCCTCGCAGTCATCCATTATGAATCGGAGACTAGAAGATCGGGGTTTCGAAAACTAGTAAATAAAGCATGACAGGGAAGGGCCACAAACAGAGGACACATATGACACAAGGGATGAATCACTCTCGAGGGACACACCACAAATTCTGCAAATATATATCAATATATAGATGTATAATAATGTTTTTACAAGCATATAAAATATACGACAACAATTGTGAATTGTGTAACAACATATTGTGTGTGTAGGATTTTGTGCTGTTTGTTGTGATAGTCATCACATTGTCAACTTGTTATTCCAACGTTCCCGTTCCAAATTCTAAGCAAATTCGGTCCTGACTTGATTTACACCGAAACGAGGGGATCATCCTAAAATCCACAACGATCCCATAAATGGATATCGATAGCAAACAACTTTTCTGGGACTTTTACAAAAATTATTTACAAAAGTCGGGGTATAATAATATTAATTGGTAGATTCGATTTAGACTAGTGTTGATACGGATAGGTTTATTTTTACGGGTTTCAATTTTTTATAAAATCATCAGATTGTTTGAATTTTTCATCCAGAAAGAAAATCGAAGAGCTAATTTTTTGTAATTTCAAAGGCTATTTTAACGAAAGACTTGTATAATTTGAGGTTTTATGATGTGTACTAGACTGTTAAGGCATTTTACAACCAGAATTAATTACATAGCCATTAAAATTAACAATTATTATTCGAATTATCTCGATAAGAGATCAGAATGCATCCAGGAAACAGATTAGTCATAGGTCATAGTCGGCTTGATCAATTCAATTTATAAATAACCCTATGAATTAACTGCGTCTTTTACATAACAAGATATTTATTTTTATCATTAGAGGTCAAAACCACATCGTAATTTGACCTCTTATATGATTGTTGTGATGTTTATCACTGCTTAAAAACGTCACATACTCATTGTATTTGAAATCTCAATCCTAACCGTCAAAAGCCAAGATCCATAACCATAATCAACTGTCAAAAATGAGCCCTTTCATGGCCCAATTTTTTATTTTACGAATCAAAAGAACCAAATCCATTCATCCTCTGCATTCAGTACTGAATTTTAAATTTTTTAATGATTAGGAAATTAGGAGCAAAACTGCGTTTAATTCTTTCATTCAAATTCATCACGTCTTCTGACAGAGAACAAAACTTTAAGGATTTCGTATTTTAATTGGTTCAATCAACTCTTCTCGTCTCATTAAATTAATTCGTTTTTACGAGTCAAAAGAACTGGATAAATGGAAGTCAGGAAATGTCATTGTACTTTGCCACCATTACAGGACGCAGTAAAAAAAACTGTCTGGAAATCCGAGCAGTTTCATTGTACGATTTTAATACTATATTTAAATGGTTTAAAAAAGACAATGTAATTTTTAAACGAAAATCTATAGAAAAGAATAGGAGTTTCGAATCAATAATTTTATTTCTGATTTAATTCAAGGGATTTCTGGATGTAAATTTTAGGTGAGATTGTAATTGAGCTTCGGATCATTATCATTACTCTTATTTAGATGGAATTAGTCCACCTTCGACTCTTGAATAAAAGCTTATGGAGTTTTAATTTTGCGAGGTTGGTTCATAAGAAACTGTAGGGTGTTTTAATATGAATCTTATGGGGAATTTAAGGGGTTTGTTTTATGAACTACCCACTATGATTTTATAGAACCCGATTTTTCCTCCCGGCATCTGGACTGAATTACCTGCCACTTTTGTCGGCTGCATTTTAGAGCCAAAATTTTCATTATTTTATTTCACAGGCTCCGACTTTGACAATTTAAAAGTGCAGTTGGGGCATAATAGCCTCCCCAGCTACTGCAGCAGACTATTTAATTCGTTCTATATTATGTAGATTTTATAAGAGATATTGTAATAGATATAATGATATTGTAATCGATCGATATTTAGCCGAAGTCCGTCCATGGATCTATATTAGAGCTGAATAAAAACAGGCTCACCTTTTCATTTTTAATGGAATTATTCTTTTGCAATTATAAAAGTATCGATAATTGTCATGCTGGAAAGTAACAATTTTATTTCTATAAAATTTGTACGATTTTTTTATAAATCAAAAGTGTTCTAATAAAAAACAAGTTTTTTAGCCCACAGAATCGTTTATTTCTTACAATTAAACTCTTAAAATCGGCAAAACATACAAGTCTCTATTCAACTGTTTTTTGACGGTTCCAGGCGTTATCACCAACCCCTTTGTCTACGTCAGATACTTCGCCAATATCAATTTTATCAATTAATGCGCATTTGGACATGTCACCAACGGTGACAGTTCTTTACCACAAAGTCACCAACTCCGACATGTTACCAACCCCAACAACACCAACGAGTTAACATATCTCTCTTATCTCAATTAACAATCTAAGGAAAGCTACAAATATGTCTTAGAAGCACTTTGTAAAAATACATTCGGATGGATATTGCAACCAGATATGGTTATTTGCGATTTTGAGCAGGCGGAAATGCACGCGGTTGAAGAGGTGTTTCCACTCATAAAACTACAGGGATGTCATTTTCATCTAACTCAGAACTTTTTTAAACGGTACACCCACGATATGAAAGAGAGGTATCAAAAAAGTTCAGATTTTTCAATCTTCTTGCTAAAATTTAATGCGTTTAGCATTTTTTCCTCCGAACCAAGTTCGTGTGGCATTTATAGAATTAGTAGGTTCATGTCCCTATACGGGTCCTATATTTGAAGATTTGCAGAAGTTCTTTACTTATATTAGGGAATACTATGTGGGAACTCAAGCTAACAAGGGAACATTCCCAACTGTACCACCCCGATATTTTTCAAACCGGTCTCATTCGACAGAGGAACTAAAATAATGAAACTTTAATATAGGAACTATGGGTGCATAAAATATATTTGACCTAGTAAAGTAGGTCGGAAAGTTCGAGACCTGGCGCTGTTTGAGGGATTCCTATGGTAAATCCCCGTTTAGATTTTGCGAAAAGGCTGGATCAGCGCAATACTAATTTGGAGGGTCCTCCAATGTTAACTCCCTATCTCCATCGCGACTTTTTAGAGAAAAGGGATGAAAAGGGGAAAACTCGACTTTCTCCTCCTTCTCCCTTTCTCGCCCACGCTAGTTTTTCACTTGAAACTCGCGGTCCTTGACATTCCCACCCACTTTACTAGGTCAAATATATTTTATGCACCCATAGTTCCTATATTAAAGTTTCATTATTTTAATTCCTCTTTCGAATGAGACCGGTTTGAAAAATATCGGGGTGGTACAGTTGGGAATGTTCCCTTGTAAGTCACCACTTTTTCCTATAGAAGTATGGAACGTTTATCATAGGGTTTTGGATAATAGGGCTAGATCCAATAATGCGATTGAGCGGTGGAACAATAGATTCCAAGCTTTTGTTGAAGCAAGTCATGTTGGAATTTTTAAACTAATTCGGGATTTAATTTCAGAGCAATACCATACAGCAGGGGCAATTATCCTTAGAGTAGCCGGAGTCCGTCCTGTTCGTCGGTTCAAGTATAGGGAATTAGATAAAAGATTACTTAGATTAGTAGAGAGATATGCAGATAATGAGAATCAGGATTATTTAAAGGGAATAGCAGTCAATGTCAATTCATATTGTCGGAAAAAGCAAGTTAAGACAGTGGACGATGATAGAAACAAACAGACAGATAGTGAAACAGATGAATGTAATGAAACAGATAGAGAAAATGAGGTTCCAGTCTCAAGTTCACAGGCCCTTATTCAGACACAACTTGTTACTCAACCAGACCGAAGTACACTTACAAGGGAACCTCCTGATCTGTTTCACGCCGATTTTATTGCGACTTGGCTTGTTGGAAAGATAATTTAATTTCATGAAACTTTAATATAGGAACTTGGTGCGGAAAATCAGGTTTTCGAAAGTTACAGCGCGATCAAAATAAAAAAATTGGCATTTTTAATGCATGCGCGAGGGGATGTAAAGGGGGAGGAGAGAGAAAGAACTCTCGCTCTCTCGCATCTCTTCCTTTCCATTTCCTTTTACACTTTCTTCACAACTTTCTCGATCCCACTCGACTCTCGGACCATCAAAATTTTGTATTTTTTATAGACAAGATTTCAATTTATCTCCGCCTTGTTAACAAATTAACAAAAACGATAAAAAATCAGAAACTGACAATAACTTGAAATATCTTATCTTATGAATCTTATTAAATTAGCGAATAGTCTACCAGTGGTTTAAAACTATGAATATTTTAAATAAAAAATACAGAAAAAATGAAAAAACGACTTATAACTCCCAGGAACATTCCCAGTCGACACTATTGAAGATGTCAAAACGAGATATCTTGCAACAAGATAACGGTCATGCTAGTTACGAAAATCATATTTATAGCTCTGACAATTGATCACAAGATTGTCAAAAGTAGGTGGAAATGTCAGACCATGCATGGGGCTGAATTCCGAGTTGCCTATAATATATATATATACATTCCTTAGAATAGCGTCATGTATATATGCTTTTGAAGCGAACTAGATTCTATAAAATGAACTTTTCAAAATAAAGAAATATCGTCCAATACTAATTTCCCATTTTTTTCGGAAATTGAATTGAATTGAATTGAAAACTTTATTAATGTGTTAAATTGGTTCAGAAGTTCATATAATTTACATTTTCTGTTCTCTCCCACCCGTTGCCCGTGCCACAGGACCGATTAAACAATAATAAAAGTCATCCCACTTTAGACATATCAGAGGGCAAACCATATAACACAAATAATAAAACTAAAATGAAAGATCTAATAAAAAATAAATTCTATTTTAACTCTTCGCCTATTTTTAGAATACATGCAAAAACTAATAAAAACAAAAATAACTGGACAATTTAATTTTCTCACATGAAATGCTCTTGCTTACACAATCCGCGTTTTTTCGCCCACTTCCTAATCTAACCTGATATCTCGATCATTATTTTTTTAATAAGGTATTCAAGACAAGATATTATGATGTTCGTTCTGTATTTTTTATTTAAAATATTCCTGAAGTTTTAAAACCTCTGGTAGACTATTTGCTAATTTAATAAGATTCAATGTAATTATTTCAAGTAATTGTCAGTTTCTGATTTTTTATCGTTTTTGTTAATTTGTTAACAAGGCGGAGATAAATTGAAATCTTGTCTATAAAAAATACAAAATTTTGATGGTCCGAGAGTCGAGTGGGATCGAGAAAGTTGTGAAGAAAGTGTAAAAGGAAATGGAAAGGAAGAGATGCGAGAGAGCGAGAGTTCTTTCTCTCTCCTCCCCCTTTACATCCCCTCGCGCATGCATTAAAAATGCCAATTTTTTTATTTTGATCGCGCTGTAACTTTCGAAAACCTGATTTTCCGCACCAAGTTCCTATATTAAAGTTTCATGAAATTAAATTATCTTTCCAACAAGCCAAGTCGCAATAAAATCGGCGTGAAACAGATCAGGAGGTTCCCTTGTTAGTTTTGCCCCACAAATGTCCACTGCAATTGCAATAAAAAGAAGCAAAAATTCACTGCGTGGGCCAAAATCAAAACGAGGAAGATTTTAATTAAGTGATTCGGAGTGTGATCTACGATATTTGTACAATTGAATGGCCCAATAATCTTGTAATGAATGAAAATTATTTTTGACTGAATGAAAATGACGATTTAGATTTTTTGTTGTGATTGGTAAAGTTTAATTTGGTGAACTGTCGGAGAGCGTTGGTGATGGCTAAATGTGATTTGGTTGGCTAAATGTCGCCGTTGGAGAAAAAAAACGTTGGTAACATTGATATTGGCGAAGTATCTGACGTAGACAAAGGGGTTGGTGATAACGCCTGATACCTTTTTGACAATTGAATCCTTACTTAATTTTTAATGAATCTTTAGCAAAAAGCTTCTTATTAGTAACCAGCAAATATAAAATATTAAATCTCTCCATTACAAAATCCGACATCTAATCCCTTTCTCAAAAAGTTAAATGTAAACAGAGAAGAGTCTTAATTCAACTTTTCTCGTCTTATTTCCCCTCATTTTAATCTCTATATTTTGTACAGGAAACATCGTCCGATTTTTATTTTTAATACTATTATTACAGTAAACTCTCGTTAACAGGGGCCGCATTCAATACCTCTCTATCCCGAGTTAGAAGCCCCTCGAAGTACAATACTACCATCCCTGCATTTGAACTCTGAAATCCATTTTGTTAACCCCGATTTAGAAGCCCATGGGGTTTTAAATCGGGATTGATGGGATATATCTACAGAGTAGTACGTGATTTGCTATAGAAGCCCAGAACTTTGCTCGTCTCTCATTTGGAAAGGTAGATAGAGAATTAGTGAAAGCGGAGGACGTGAAATAAAGAAAAAGTAATTTGCATCAATTCCTTGCCAAAGACCATGCAGAAGTAATTAGTTTAATTAGTCCCCAGCCCTAGTCCACACGACGACTAAATCCACCCTACCAAATAATATATCTCCACCATCTCAGCACTTGCAGCTACATCAAGAATATCCTGTGTCATTAAAAATTTAATATATTCCACAAAAATCCCCCATAAGCCTTATGTTAATCCCGCAACATGGGGAGATATGGGACCATTCCGTAACCGTTTAAACAGAGGACACAGTACAAAATGCACAGAAAAATGTGATATCTAGTTTATGAACGAACCATTTAGTTATTCAAAGTTTTAGGGGAACTTGATTTCTCAAGTTTCCTGAGAAAAACTTAGAATCAAAATCCAAAACTCTCAAACTAAAACCCTAATGCTCCTGATGCCGTTTTCGAAATGTACTTTCTAGTCAGTCTACATGTAGTTTTAAAACCGAAACAGATTGGTCCTGAAATTTTGCATTAAAATCGCTTTAAATTAAGTATCGTACTTTTAAAATATTTGATTTTCATTACAAACTTTAAAGCACCGTAGTTTATGATCCACCCGAGGAGATTAGACTCCTAGTCTTCTAAATATATGATTGGTGCACGTGTAAGTGGAACATCCGTACTTTCACTATATAATATCTTCATTCAACTACATCCAATCTACCTAACAAGTTCAGTAATAAAACATCCAATCTCCTTCCTCGTCATTTTAAAAACATTATAGGCCTTAAGTACGCACCGAGTCAAGTTTCTAAACGAAGGGCACGTGCTGGGGGAAACCAATTAATTTCTCACACGGACATAATTAAAATGAATGCAATTATAGAGTTCAAAATCTTAATTTTAAATTCGTAATTTCAAAACGAATTAAAATTTAAACCCACCTTCAACCAAAGGGTCAGTCCGTCCAACAACATGAGCCCTTACTTGCACAAAGGGTCTCAGGTCACTTAAGAGCACTACCGAGATCACAAAACTCCTCGCCAAAGTCCCTAAAAACCTACTCTCCTTCCTCCAACTCATTTTCGACGAGTTTTTTGTCGAAATTTCGAAAATCGACAAAAGGGTCTAAAAAACTACGGCTGAAACTGCCGAAAGGAACGGGGAGGGTGGAATTAATAATCCGAAATAAATGAGTTCCCTTCACTCTCCTCTCTGAGGATTTTTCTTGGGAAATTAATGAGGATGATCCTTGATACTGTCAAGGGCTATAGATGGATAATACACCCTTATAACTGTACCATGGGGAGGCTATATAGGTGTAGAATAGTGTCATGTCATGTGAGTGGGACTTGAGATTCGGGAAACGTAATTTGAGCCTGTCTCCAAATGAAATGGGAAAAAGTGCTCTTTTTTTGTGGAAATCTCACTTTCACCTGTCACATCACTTCTAGGCTTTATACCACCACTGCATCACACTTATCTATCAACTAGAACATCAAACCACACTCTTATATTAATATTGCACACACTAGAAAAATCCCGAAACCAGATTAAACCCTTCAACCCCCGAAAAAACTGCTCTTTTCCAGAGCTTTCGCGGAGCGAAATGTCGAAAACTCGACAAAACCCAGGATAATTCCTGTCGAAAATTTCGACTTTCTCCAGAAGTGAAAGTTCCGAGCCTTTTTATCTAAATCCACGTAACTTTTCGAATTTTAACCCAATCGTCGAAATGGAAAGTTCCAGAACCGGAGGATTATTCGATGACGCAGTTTATCTCAGGGATGGATGGAGGTAACTCTGTCGACAACATTTGTCGAAAAACAGGGATTTTTTCTAATTTTTTTCGCCAGCGGAGGATATTTGGCTGCTCTGAGCCGTGTTGGAACGTTGGAAGGTGAAAGTGTTTGTGGGAATATTCACAGAGTCCCAAAACAGTACTAAAGAGGAACTGAGCTTTCTCTTTCCCAAATTCACAGAGAGAAAGTCGGATGAACCACCACCACCAGTCCAATCTACATCTACAGGCTATGTATATACAGTTATATGGTCTGATATAAGGACCAGAGATATCATCATCGTATATATATGTTTTTATAGCCTATTGTGCAGCATATAATATATAGGAGATGAGGTATAGGAGTGAAGCGCAGGCCAAAAGGAGGCGGCCGATCGACCAAAACAGTCTTCACGCACTTGTAATACATCTCTAGTCTCTTTCTCTCGGAACAGAATTCCCACATCTTCAACTTCAGAAGAATCTCTACACTCTCCCCGATCTCCCTAGCTTTACATACCAACGGCAGAGAGGACCAGAGAACTTCAGTATTCATAAGAAAAAGGTTTACGAAGGGCTGTTTACAAGTTACAGCAATAGTTAGTTTAGTTCGTTTAATACAGATATTTTGGACAAAAATACGATTTTTTACGCTAAGATTCAGCTTATATGATCAATTTTGTAGTTGGAGCGACGTACAATGGAACGGTAGCTAAAAAATGGTCTTTGGAAAAATATTATTGAGAGGTTAGTTTATAAAGAAACGTCAGACCATTATTTCTGCGACCATTTTTTCCAGACCATTCTTTCCCCACACCCAATAGAACCGTTTGTCAATTGCCCTTTTTTGAGACCATTATTTCCCTGCGACCATTTTTTCGATACCACCGCACACAGTGGAACCGTTTTAAGGTATACGTTCATATTTTTTAAACAAAAAATTGATTGATTTTAGCAGGAACTGAATTACAATGGTTTAAATAAAACTAACCATAATTTTGTTTCCTTGAAGCCCCAATAAAAGAACTCTGGCAATGCTTATGATCATTGTTTCTGCAAGATCGCGTCGCAGGAAATAGGCCTTCGTGGACGAACAATGGAACCATTTTAATCGACCATCTCTACATTTTAAGTTTCCTTATTTCCAATACAACTTTCTCTTTCCTTTACTTACGAATCAACATAATATGTACTACAGGTTCATTTTGCATTTGACGATGTCGGATATGCAGAAGCTTTGTCCTATTATACTTCCGTATCTATATTAATTCTTATTTGTTGTTGACTCTTGTTCTTCTTGAGAAAGCTCCATCATGGGGTTCCAGTTCTGGAACCGTATAACCTATAAATTATATCTTATATACGAAGATGTACTGAAGCTGTTTGTGCCAATTTTGGACAATCTATTGTGCCAAGTCCCGAGGCGAACTATCATCTTCTATATATGTTCTAGTTTATTCTATTCTTCCTCACAGTTCCATGTTCCATATGTTCTCCTATAATGTATGATATATTTGTGTCTTCATGTGTGTTTTCCTGGAGAAGAAGTTGGGAGAAGATCTAGTTTAGTTGGCTTAGTTAGGCACTTAAAATGCGTTATGCATGCCAGGCCACCCATTCATATCTCATAAGACGGGATCTCTTATTCTTGGTGAGGATTCTCATAACATGGGCTAATATCATAACAACTTATATGGTGATGTGATGGAATGGCAAAACAGGGACTTTGAACATAACACAATACATACACACACACGCGAAAGGGTTAATGATTCCCTTAAGGATTCAGCCACCGTCTTCTTTCTCTTTATTATTATTCAACCATGAAACTTCCTTCGTCTAACAATAAGATGATAGGATGCAGTGGTACGGTAGTGAGAGTGAGCAGCGGTAAGGGTCATTCATAAGGGTCAAATTTTGGGACCAAATTTGACCTTCGTAGTGGTCAAAAAAGCATTTGAACCGTGAAGTGGTCAAAAACAGGACTGGATTCTCGTAGTAAGCAAAAGCATAATTTGATCTTGCTCGGTCGTAGTTAGGTCAAAAACCGAATTTGACCCATTGTATTGTGGTTTGTGGTCAAAAACAGAGTTTGACCCATCATATTTTGGTCGAAAGCAGAGTTTGATCCTTTATGTATTTTGGTCAAAAGCAGAACCTGACCTTAGATCGTAGTTTTATCGAAACAAAATTTGACCTTCAAAGTGGTCAATAACGAATTCTAAACCTTCGTCGCATTGGTTAAGGCAAAATTTATTTTTGACCATGATGTGGTCATATACAGATTTTGAACGTGAAAAGTAGTGTTTAAAATCAGAATTTTACCCCGAAGTGGTCAAAAAACAGAAGCATATCTGTTTAAGGTCAAGAAAATATCCACTGAGAGTGTAAAAAAATGCCAGTTTCTTTACGATTGGCCCTTAGCAGGAGTAGATTTGAAATGTCCAGACTAGAAATTTTAAAGTTGAAGAGTATGATATGAATTAGAGTATATATATTCTAACTCTTGCCGAATGTCCTATATAGAAAAAGGGGGAAAGTAAGTCCCGTGGAAAAATAAAAACCGGAATAGCCAACCTTGCAATTTTTTCATCAGAGTAAAAAGGTGGTGGTGGTAGTAGTGATGATGATGTCTGATGATATTAGACTCATGTTGATGAGATGACTCTCAATTTAAAGGGAATTGCATCAGACAGAGACGGAATTGCAGTTGGGATCGTAATCACGTCTCCCTTTTGACGATGGAATGAATAATCATCTTTCAAATTCACAAACTCCAAAAACGTGATAAACATATCAATAAAGTTTTTCATTCAAGTTCAAAAACTACCTGCAATCTACATGATTTAAAGTTTGTAAAGTTGATTTTTTGTCATATCCGTCATAAAACGGATTCAAATTATATATTTACTTATATTTTTGTTTTTATTTTAAATTGCATCTGAATCAACAGGGGTTCAAAAATAACATCATGATGAAGAGTCCGAGTACAATAGGCCAGAATTTTACAATCATATCAATTCACAGCAAAAAATCGCTGACGAATATTTCATGAGAATGCTTATTGGAATTTCATCAGAAACCTTATTATTTATTAAAAAAATGCAGAGGAAATTCGTTCTTTAACGAATCGGTGCGGTGTGGTTTAATAATAATACGATCGTATCTGCATTTTGTTAATAATACACAAACAGGTCCAATGAACCATCCTCACAATAACAATTTATTTCGAAGTTTGTAATGATTCGAAATTATTGGGTTTGGATACTTAAACGTACTAATTTTACGTGTTTAATGATCCCGATTTCCTGATGCAAGAACTCCGTTGCCTTTGAGGTCGTGTTCTTTATTATGAGAGTCCCAAATTCATAATAATTCGGAGAAAAATTCCCAAGTTTTTCTACCAGTAATGAATGATTTAAAATTACGGGGCAACGGATCTGATTGTGAGATCAATTAGGATGGACTAGGAGGGCTAAAAATATATAAAAATTGATTACCTCTTCACACCTCAAAAAATCCAGAACCAAATTTTAAAGCTGTAGAGTTTATTGAAAGACCGTGTACACGAATCGCAGTTAAAATTACAGGGGAGTCCGTGTACTCAATTAAATATTTAAAAAAGTAAGGGTCGTGTACAAGGGGAATCATTAACCTCTTTATAACCGACTAACTCTAACTTGAAATACTTAAAATGTGCAATCGAATTAATCTCAATGAACATACAACAGGCTAGAACGTTCACAATTTGATATTTATTTATACCGACTTTCAATTTTAAAATTCCAATAACATTAAATTGATCCGATGATTTTTTAATGTTCTCAACACTTTCTCCTCTATTAAATTAAATGCTTAAAAAACTAATTAAATTAATTGTTTTTTGTCATAAAATCTCAGAGAATAGTATTATCTGGCTTTGGTTGTAAGTCCATCAATTCAATAATCCGGTGGATTACAGCCGATTCGAAGACCTTGCTGTTGTTTTTCGAGACATCCTTGATATTCCGACCATGCTTCCAGGTCAATTTGCCGTTTTTCAACAACTTTTGCAGACTCATCTCCTTCATCTTTGAATAAAAATAGCTAATTTTTGACCCTTGCCCTCTTAATTAATTAGATTTATTTATTTTAAACATACCAAGACTATCGTCAATATCGTTCTCCTCCTCGTCATAGTTCCCTACCTCTACACCGTCACCTTTGACTTCGGAGAGGTTGACGAGGAATACGAAAGTAACCAAGAGGCAGGACAATAAAATAAACCGATTCATTCCGTTCAGTGTTTTAAAAGCAAGTTTAAAAGTTTAAAAATTAACACCCGAAACTAGGACTGAATGAATTTGCCGTATATTCTTCGGTTTTATACAAACACAACGTCAATATTAGAGCTCAATTCTGTTTTAATATCGTTGTTTTGTGGGCTGAGGAAGCTTCCGCAGGAAATGGTAAATAAATCCAAAAATTTAGTTCATTCCAATATTTTATTGAAACATTTTTGGTTATAAATTCTGTACAAAAAATGTGATTAGCTTGTTGTGGTTCCCCACATTAGATTTTGGGTAATTCGAACGGAAAAATATTTCCAGGGATTTTGCTTCCTTCTGGTTTGATACTGAATATTTTAAGAATGTATTGGTTAATTAAAATGTAAATAAAATTGAGGAAGATAATGGCTGTGGTAATCCCAATATTTAGTTGCGTTCTCGTCATGTTTACATATCTGGGAATACGTATATGAGAATATGATTAAATGGCGAAAGTCTATTATTATGATAGCAGTATGTTTGTCTGTCCGTCCATGTGTGCTGAATGTTATAAGTATAATTACTTCCTTTTAAAATGGGTTTCGAATTTTCAGACTTTTCCCTGAATTTTAAATCTTTTATATGAAAAATTCTCTGGCAGTGCTGTAATTTTAAGACGGAACATTAACTGTTGCAAATCGTATTGAATTCCGATTTTCAATAGGAAAATTCTGCGATTCAGTATAAATATCATTAAATCCGAATATTCCACAACAATATTTTATTGTTGCAGAATAAACTGCGTTTCATTTCAATTTGTTGACTTCCGGAATCCTCATCATTTGCTCTGCAGAATGCCTAACTTTCCAGACAGTTTCCATTTCCTGTTCCACTCAAATCCATCACAACAAGAATCCATATTTAATTCCGGATCCTAAAACCTCCTGAATATTTAACTCCCTCGTCATGAATAGTCAAAATATCAAAACCCCCTGCAATCTATATCCATCTCTTCAGCTAAGAAAGATGTAAAAGTAGTTAGGGTCTGTTCATAAATAATCTCGCAAAACTGTCAGTTTAAATGTTAAAAACCGAATCAAGAGATGATTGAAATGGACTGAAATAGAATAATACGAGAAATGGGATTGTGGACAGGTGAAGAAATGGCAAGTCAAAATCTGTAAATGGATAATGTTATGGAAATGAGGTTAGAGTCGTTTTAAAACACAATTCACCTGTCAATTCTCACAACGACTCAGTTCGTAACTTAACTTGAGACTTGAGGAAATACTTGAGCGAAAGTCATCTCAAAATCTCAAACTAAAGCTTGGATATCTCAAGACTTCAAGTCGAACTTTTCAAGAGTTTGCCAAGGACCGAACATAAATAAAACATTTTTGCATTCAAAATTCTAGAAATAGACGAGTAGGTGGGGATTTATTTCGTTGTATTTGAATTAACAATTAAAATTACAGTCGTTAAGTCTTGATTTTCCCAATTCGACCGACCAAAGAGACATTTTAAAATGTGTAAATAAATCCATCTAGGATTGTCAGAATCGTGAACTTTCGACCACGTCAAATCTTCTAGATCCGGGACAACCCTAATTTATTGTAAACAAAACCCAGACGAAAAATAAAAATTCTACCAAAACAAGTCTCTGTTTTTACCACGAGGAACGGGACTTGAGTCGGAAATACAAAAGAATCCACAACACAATGTGATATGAATAATACAGAAGAATATTCCGCACTACTTTCTCCTAACATTAGGCAAAACTTTCAACTTTCCCCAAAAACGTTACTTTCTCTCTTACTTCCCTATTTACAAAGTTTAACCTTGTTGAGTTAGTTGTCTAGGTCTCTAAAAGCAAGGTTCACCTATAGATTTGGATTTTTGACCGAGCTATAGGAGATTGATAGTAGCAGTTTGTGCTAACTTTATTCCCATTCAATTTTTGACAGAACTGTAATGGACAGGAGACGATGACGAAGAAGAAGACGAATACAAAAAATCCAACGAATGTATTCATGTATCGATGTGTCGTTTTTATAATGTTCTATACTGTTGTAGCATGCTTAATATCAAAACGATGTTTTTTGAGTGTTAAAGCAAATAACATCGAAAATATCAAGTTGCCCCAACCATAAAGCTAATATAAATACGTCATTTTGAAGTACTTGATATACAGGGTGTTCTTTTAAACGAAGTATCAGACATGTTACTGATTTGACCTTACGAAGAAGAAGATCATTTTTTGAGAATTTTTTTTAAGTTAAGCCGTTCGCACCTAATCGTCGAGACAGACAAACGGACAAGTCATCCGCATAATGCATGATGTCACAAACTGACATAAAAGCTGGAAAGTCTTGGGGGAAATTTTGCCGGAGGGACTCATCTCTCAAAAACTCCGAAAAACAAGATAAGGGATTCAAGTATCCGTGAATCGTGATGGATGCCACTATATCTGTCTGCCATTTCAAAACTCGAAATATACCTGAGCGCAAAGCGTCAGATCGTCAGTTCTATTATATAGGACTCATTTCATAGCCCATTCCGACAAATAGGAACTTCCGACACAGGAAATAAACACAATTCCTGGAGATCATTTCCACAATTTCCATCTCTTTAACAGGGTCGGTGGTGGTGGTGGTGGTTACGAATGGGCCTAGGAACCGTGACAGTTTTTAAGTACCTCCCTTTATTACCATCTTTATTTTTCTGAAACTCTTTGTAACTTTTTTTAAAAAGTTTGGAAACTTATCTCGTCAGCTCCGGCTTGGAATTAGATACGATTAATTTCCAGGAAACCGGAATTTGCGACAATAACAGAATAACAAAAACAAAATCCTATGCTTGAGGCAAACAATGGGGATAAGTAATTGGCAACTTTGTTTTTACCCCATTTTTAGTGACTCGGCTACTAACAGTATGGACTTCCCTTAGTTTACAAATCCCCGGAAACTAAAATAGCTAAGTAAACATAAATGACTAGGTACTTTTTAAGTAAAAAATCCAAGAAAATCGGATTTTTACCCCATTTGCGGGGATTATCACACAAAACAAACGTCCTCGGTATAAAAAATCATGGCTATTTGACACGACCTGTTTTAGGACAAGGATCGTCAACTGTCAAGGTACCTTGCCTTTAAGGGTTAGTAATTTTGAAACAGGGTTTTAAAGAGCACCTCGTATATCCCAGAATAATTATCTTTCATTATTATGACACCGACACATTTCTAATATCTAAACATGCGTATATAGGATTTACAATACTTTGATGATTATCACAATATACGATACTAGGACTATAATCAAAATCCCTATCCCTTTAATCCTCTTTAATAAATCCATATAACACATAATATTTCATAGGTCTTTAAAGCTGGCTCATTTAACTCGAGTACGGAACTCGGAGCTAAAAAGAGAAAGTACTTTACTTTCACATCCAAAAGCCTCTAAAAAGACTCATTCACAAATGACCCAATTACAACTCTTTCATCTTTCCTCATTTCCGAATATTAATTCTATCCTCTTCACTTCTAAATTTAAATCTACCTTTAGAAGCTCCGAAATTATCATCATATTCCAGTTATTTCCAGAGAATCCTATAAACTAGAGAATGTACATGTAATATGTAGAGCAGCCTGACGGGACTTGAACAATAGCACTCAATTTCCTGATATGCATATATTAAAAATACTCTATGTATATCAACAAAAGGCTTGGTTTGGCATTTCCAGAAAAATATCAGAAAATTCATATAATTAAATGTCGGGAGCTTTAGTGCTAATTTCCAAGTTCCAACGATAATGTCAACCTGATATGAAAACTCTGCCGCATTTGCGGATATTTTTTATCCGCACGTAATAAAATTATTCCGTAGGAACATGTAACCACTTTATTAACCACAAGAACCAACCTCAACCTATGGGTTTTGGATATACTGGTTTTACCGAAAATGTCAGTGATTTCTATTCATATGTTTGTATTACTAATGGGTTATTTGCAATAAGCTAAAAGTAGTCATTTTGTAAGATATTTTTCCAAAAATGTTATCCGAACAAATCAGCTCCAAACTTACAAAAATGTAAGTTAAAACTGAATTTCGTGACCTCAAAAAATCAAAATAAAGCAGTATCCAAACTGAACTCAACCACAACCTTAAATTCCAAGATTTGAGACATAAACTCAATAAATCTGGAGTTCTAACATCGTTTTGTTTACAAATTACAAGCAACCAAAACCCGACTTTCCAATTCCAGGATGGACTTTGGACATCCAAACTAATTCGTATACTCCGTCATTCCGAAGGGTTTGTACTAAAACCATCCCAAACCGCACCCTGAGAAACTGGAGATATCAAGGAACTGGACAGAAGATGAATTGGGACCAAGTCACCATCAAATATCCAATGTCACAAATCATTATCCTCGTCCTAACCACGTTATTTGAAATCTGAACAGAATAAGACTAACGATAATCAGTGAATGCCTCTTAATTTATGACGATCAGATCTGGTTCTAACGGAATTAATCTCATCATCATCTAAGTCGCTTACTTTCAGTCAGTGGGGGTCAGGTTAGAAGAAATATACAGGGTGTTCCACTAAAGAAATTTTGCTGCTAGAGATGACTTTTACATGGAACACCCTGTATTGTATTTACTACTTACGACAGCCTGTTTCGTGTTTCCAGTACCGACGATCTCAAATCGCAATGCCCAGGGCCCCGGGTGAAGGATTGGCTTCCGGAAGCGGTGGATATCCGATTCGGAACTGAGGTCTTATTATTAATATTAGGGAAGGACATGGATTTATGAGCAGATGAATATGAGAGACAGTCAACAAGACTTGGAATTAGCTCAACTCCTTTCCGAATCAGATCTGAGGATAATTAATCATTTGCCGGAGAGAGGGGAATCAAAACCACATATCAACCATAACCTCAAATATATTATAAGCCTTGAACATAATATAGGATCTTGTTTAAATTTGCTTTCTCCCGATCATTTAGTTTACACACGTGGCTCAGGATGAGTATTTTATAATCTATAATGAGTATATACTAGGGTTATATGCTAGTTTCTGGTGGAGGAAGTGATGGATTTTGAAATGCTATATATGATGCATATCTGTTGTAGAATTTTTTTTGTCCAAAATTAAACTCAAAACCCCATAACGTCAAAATCTTGCTTTCACCAGATCTGATGTGTATTAGCTAAGGCTAACCTTTTTTTGTCCTGGAACTAAACTCCAAGCCTCTATACCCGATAATGACAGGAATTATGCGACGAATAGAAGCCCATATCGATGCAACCATTCCAAAAACAGTGCAATACTGCCAACTGCCGTGAAGTTCTAGCACAGATCCAGCACAGATTATTTGTGCTAGAACTTCACGCGTGAAGTTCTAGCACACATTATAGATAACAATCTGTGCTAGAACTTCACACGTGAAGTTCTAGCACAGATCCAGCACACTTTAACTGTGCTAGAATTTCACGCGTGAAGTTCTAGCACAGTTTATAAAATTGTCTCATCTTGTCTTAAAATAAACCGTCCAACGTTGTACTCATGTATCGAAGACACATTGAAGCTGATTTTGAACATGTTCACAGTGAAAACTGTGTTTTAAAATGATTAAACCACATAAAATATCAAAAATCTCACATTGCCCCAACCATAGAGCAAAATCACATACGTTATTCGAAAGCACTTGATCATAGCTTTAGAATGATGTATCACACAAATATGTTTGTAATTTGACCTCTTTGACCCCTCCCCACCGGTCAGGGGGTAATCCCACCCCCATATCATATACATCATTGAATAGCCCTTGACTGTAGCTTTCCATCGATGTAGCACACATGGGGGGTTGCTATTTGAAAACATATTGACCTTTAACATTTCCCCCCTTGGCCTTTGACCTACATGGCCATTAAACAAGCTTGACCATTGTTTGGATGTCCTATATTGATAACCGAAAGAAAAATTTCAAAAAGTTAAGCCGTTCTCGAGTTATCGTGTTTACTGAGTGACGGACGAACGGACGGAAGGCAGACATCGAGTCATTCACATTATGTATCTGCGATACATAATAAACCGTTGCAAACGCACATCGAAAAAGGGTAAAACAATACGAGCAAGACGACAAAAACGGGTAACATCGTTGTATGACACGCTTTATTAAAAAATCTCACATTCTCCCTACCTTACAGTAAAGTCATACACACAGTTTAATGGCACTTGACCGTTCGCGTACCCTTTCAGTAATATGAAAGCGACATAACACATGTGTGTTACAGTTACAGTGACCGGGCGCTTGAGGTTAAAAATTAGCATTGACGAGAAGCGGAGAAATAGGAGAAAGTCGACTTTTCCCCTTTTCACCACTTTTCCCTGGAAAGTCGCGGCCGAGATACGGAGTTAACATTGGAGGAACCCCCAAATTAGTATTACACTGAACCAGCCTTTTCACAAAATTTAAACGGGGATGTAACATTGGAAATCCCGAAATAGCGCCCGCTTCTTGACCTTCGCACCGACTTTATTATATTAAAACGATTTTATTCACCGATAGTTCCAATGTTAAAGTTTTATTATTCTACTTCCTCTTTCGAATGAGATATATTAAAACATTTTAGGGATTTTACATCTGAAAATGTTCCCTTGTTAGTGTTGGGTCGTTTTTTGTACTGGTCGCTTATTGTTGTTGAATCTCTAAGTAAAATTGAAATTGGTTTTGTTAAATATTGTAATAATAATTGTCAGATCGACTAGATCGGATTTGGATTGGATCTGTAATTGTTTTGGTTGTAGTTTTAAAAATTATCAGATCCACGAGATCGAACTTGGATCGGATCTGCGACAGTTTGATGTTGGTTTTAAGAATTACCAGATCCACAAGATCGGACTTGGATCGGATCTACGACAGTTCTGATATTAGTTTTAAGAAGATTCAGATCCACCAGATTGGGTTTAGATCGGATCTGTACAAAAATTGGTGTTTGTGGTAAGAACAATAATTCTGGATCCATCAGATTGGATGTGGATTGGATCTGTGTTAAAATTAGTCTAGTTGTAAGAAGTGAAAAGGATCTGCCGGATCGGATTTGGTTTGGATCTGTAATATTTAGTAGTTGTCTCTTTATGTATTGTTCAGGTGGATGATATGTAACTGTAGTATTGAGACTGTAATGTAATGAAACATGTTTATAATTATTAAGTTGGAATTGGAAGTGGTGGATGTAAATACAATTGTAATGAATTGAATTTGTTGTTAAAGGTTAATTTGTGTGATCAAGTGGATCACTCTTGTGCGAGCAACCAGCGAATAGACAGCGAAAAAGATATCCTCTTGAATCGAGGTGTCTAGATTGAAAAGCGATAAACTTAAATTTTTAGAATATTTTGCGAAAGAATTCGACTGAGATATATTTGAGATTTTGAGTTTAACAAGACTGGTGGGGAGGCCACAGAACGTTGGGCAGGAGCTATTAATTTTGCTGGAGGCCCAGCAACGATACAATCTGGTGTATTAGTTCAGATATCTACCCATACATACCTCGCATAGCTCGGTATCCTACCTCTGTCTACCCCTACGTACCTCGCAAAGCTCGGTATTCTACCTCTACCTACCCCTACATACCTCGCTTAGCTCGGTATTCTACCTCTACCTACCCCTGCCTACCTCGCATAGCTCGGTATCCTACCTCTACTTATCCCTACATACCTCGCATAGCTCGGTTATCTACCTCTACCTATCCCTACATACCTCGCATAGCTCGGTATTCTACCTCTGCCTACCCCTACATACCTCGCATAGCTCGGTATTCTACCTCTGCCTACCCCTACATACCTCGCACAGCTCGGTATTCTACCTCTGCCTACCCCTACATACCTCGCATAGCTCGGTATTCTACCTCTACCTACCCCTACCCACCTCGCATAACTCGGTATCCTACCCCTACCTACCTCGCATAGCTCCGTATCCTACTCCTATCTACCTCGCATAGCTCGGTATCCTACCCCTATCTACCTCGCATAGCTCGGTATCCTACCCCTATCTACCTCGCATAGCTCGGTATCCTACACCTAGCTACCTCGCATAGCTCGGGATCCTACTCCTGTCTACCTCACATAGCTCGGTATCCTACACCTAGCTACCTCGCATAGCTCGGTATCCTACACCTAGCTACCTCGCATAGCTCGGGATCCTACTCCTGTCTACCTCGCATAGCTCGGGATCCTACTCCTGTCTACCTCGCATAGCTCGGTATCCTAACCCAATCTACCTCGGATAGCTGGGTATCCTACCCCTATCTACCTCGCATAGCTCGGTATCCTACCCCTAGCTACCTCGCATAGCTCGGTATCCTACTCCTGTCTACTTTGCATAGCTCGATATCCTACTCCTACCTACCTCGCATAGCTCGGAACCCTACCATAACCCTATCTTCCTAACCTGAATCAACTACTTTTTTTTACATTTTGGCGCCTGCCGGCGGGGCCCCTGCCGGGGGCAGAAAAGTGGGGCGTTTAATGCCATACTGCCCAGTATACGGGGCTATAATTAAGAAAATTGAAACAATCGAATGTAAAAAAATCAACTTAAAATACGTTAAAACTAGGAAAACTCGTACAAAACTGATTTTTAACCGGTTTTTGGGTTAGTATTTGGCACATATCTCACCAACGCTTCGGAGAAATGAAAATCTGGTTAGTGATTTAAACTCGTAATGAAGGCGTAAATAACATTTTGTATCTTGTTTTCTACATCTAGAATCTTAAAGCACCGAAAAATTAGAAAAACCCGAAAAAATCCGATTTTTACCCGGTTTTCGGGGTTTATCTCAAAAACGTCTCGATGATTAATTAATTTTTATTACAGATTCGGATTCTACGCAAAATTTGCGATAAAATGGTGTATAATATGTCCGGATTGAAAAAATTGACCCGAATATATGTCATTTTAGTAGTGGTATACTAATAAAGAGATACTGTTAAGTAAGTAACCAAACCTTGCGTATCATCGACCTTTGATTGACATTCTCCAGAGCGGCAGAAAATAGAGACATTTTGTAAAGAATTTCCCAGAATCGATTGGAGTCAGATTAAGGAACTATTTACACGCGTAGATAATCTCTCGACAGGTAGTCGAAGCGCTGTCTACACATTTAACAATTGTTTTTGCCCCTATTGCTCGGGCGTCTTTTTTACAAATCATTAATTTGAAAATTTAAATACGGGATTTGAAGACGTTAGATATTAGATTTTTAAAGATTGAAAAACTAAATCGCAACCCGATCAGATAAGTATAAAGCGCGTGAGATCGCTTTAAATAAATGGTTTCATTCTTGCTGACGAAGCTCGCGAATTTATATTTGTAAGCTTGCTAGCTCACTTTAACCGTTTTTTGAGACATTTATTAAGTGTTGAAAACACTTTATGCGAATGACCAGTCCGTCTGGCAGTCTGTCCATCTGCCCGTCCGTCGGTGCGATAACTGACGAACGGCCGGAACGGCTTGATTTACGGTTACCAAATTTTGTACACTTGTTCCTTGGGTCCTAACACAGGCTAAGTTCGAACTTGGGTGAAATCGGTCACCCACTCTGTCTCCCATAAATTAAACCTCCCACAAAAAACATCAAATAAGTAGGAAACGCTGACATATTTTGAAACTGCCGCTTAGGTAGTTTACCGTAAACTCTATGTCTATCACCTACATATGATAACACCCTGAAGCTACATTTCAGGGTGCAAAACCCAGGCTTTTTGGGGAAATTGAGATATGGGTTTTAAACGATTGCCATGAGTAATAGAGCATTCTTGACGTATACGGGACCACTCCCACTGACACGAAGATGCGAAACCTGATGTTTTCAACACTTGGTTACGCCCGTTGCATCGGTTTATTTTAAGACAAGATGAGACAATTTTATAAACTGTGCTAGAACTTCACGCGTGAAATTCTAGCACAGATAATCTGTGCTGGATCTGTGCTAGAACTTCACACGTGAAGTTCTAGCACAGATTGTTATCCATAATGTGTGCTAGAACTTCACGCGTGAAGTTCTAGCACAGATAATCTGTGCTGGATCTGTGCTAGAACTTCACGGCAGTATACTGCCAAAACCCCTCCCTAGCCCATTTTTCTCCCAAACTAAAGTCCTAACCTCTATACCCAAAACCCCAATTCCCAGCCAAAATCGCCACATTCAACATTAAAAGATGATGTGTTTGGCATGAAATGCTACTCCTTGGCCCGTAGGACAAAGAAAACCACAAAGTCAAAGTACTCATGTGACAGTCTCGGGTCACGATGGTCTTTAATTGCAAGTGACAGAGCGTCTTAGGAGCTAAATTGATGGGGGAATGGAGTAATTTGGACACCCGCAAGTCCTGAGGGATTACTCCTATCTCAAAAACCACCACCGACACCAAACCAACTATACAAATCACTCCTATAAAATAAATATACCGGACAGTTTGATATCAGAATACGGCTATATCCAAGTAGGACAAAGGGCTTAGGTTTTGTGACCAGAGGGGCAACTGAATAAACGCTCTTCATTGTCACCCTCAGACACCGCCCCCCAATAAGAAGGGTATGGAGGGGCTTTAAAATAGGCTACTTTACTTAGAAATGACTCGAGTCCATTAGACAAAATCAATGTTCCTAGTAAAGAACGAGGCCGATATTTTATATGGGAAATCGATAGTTTAGTACAATTTCCAGAGAGACGACGATCATCATCACGGAGGACACTGTAGACTCTAGAAGCACCAGCAGAGAGGAACATCGTTTCTTGTGCTCTGAATCTTATATAAAGACATGAGATCCTATATATAGAGCCAGAAGAACTTTTGTTCCAAAGGACCATAACACTCTATTGAATTCCTCCGAGACTTTTTGTCTTGGGAAATTGAGATCGGAAACACTTTGCCTGAAATCCCTGCCAAAGGCCTGCATATATATACAAAGGACAGAAACGTTCCATGGGATGGGAGCAGGGCCGGGACGTAAATGACGGGACGTAAACCGCTGCTTTGGGCCTTGGGCCTTTAATGCGGATCTGGGGCTATGTTTGAGAGGTTACTACCGAAAAACAGAGCTTAGGGCCTAAAATTAGACTATGTTACTCTATGGTTGGGGTGAAATGAAATTTTGAAGGTTTCTTCCCCATTGAATATATATACAAAGGACAGAAACATTCCATGGGATGGGGAAAGGACGGGACGTAAACCGCCGCCCGGGCATTTATACGGATCTGGGGCTATTTTTGAGAGATTAATACCGAAAAACAGGGCTCAGGGCCCAAAATTAGAGAATTTTGCTCTATGGTTGGGGCGAAATGAAACTTTCAAGCTTTTTCTCTGATACTTTGCTTCAAGCGTTTCAAAAGATATGTAATGCATCCATTTCTTCAGTGGAATCGCTCAATTCCAAAAGCCTGTTCAATAGTTCCTAGTCTTCGTTTAGATGTCCTGTTTTCCCAACTCTTTAGCAGTTGTATAACCGTTTGTAAGTTTTAAACATAATAGGGAATCTAAAGTGAGTTATGAATGGCCCTTGAAATAGTTTGATGGCAGAATGTAGATAATAGTAATAGGAGAAGAAAGGAGGAGGGGATCCCATGATTTCCCATAGAAAACAAGATCACATTAGTCCACTGTCTTTCCCTTTACTTTGGGTACATGGCTTGGGTACACGGTTTGGGTAACATGGTATGTTGGGTACAGAGCTACTATACCACCACCACCACCACCACCACTTTCACATCTACTACCTACTTTCTCTCCAAGACGAACTTTCTCCAGATTTGGTAGCCAATTCTTGGGTCCTGTCCAAAATCCCAATGCCAATATATACTAATACTATATATATTCACGAAGAAGGGTCTATTCAGTTAGGAGAAGAGGGACAGACTTCACTTCAATTCCCAAGTAATTAGACACATCAGAATCCAAGTTCCGATATCCAGAGTAAAGTAGCTTGCCAAATATTATTTTTCCCTACTGCCAGTGCCAAGTGTCAGTGTCTGAGATGTTGGGAAGTAATGAATTATTTCACTATCAATTAGGTATTTGCTTTTCTAATATCTAATAAGGATAGCTAAAATCGCCTGCCAAAATGTAGCGTTTTTTGGTAATTTCCAACTGTACAAAAATCATTGAAGGCCGATTTTTTAGCGTAAAAACACTTCCTCAAGAAACTGTCGAATCTGCAAATCCCTTAACTGCGCAAAATAACCCTCATTCATTATTGACACAATTAGACATGAAATGACATTTTTTCCTCATGAATGGACACACCAGGAGTTTTTGTGTGTCTGACAATGAGATCAGTTTTTAAGAATAAAATGTCCCGTCTCTTGATTGTTTGGACAGTTTAGGACGGACATGGAGGTGCAGTTTAGGAGTTTAGTTTTTGTTAGTTTAACTTGTCGGTGGGTGAATCAATAGAAGGGATTGTCGTGTGGGATATAAATTGAGAAGATCGTCTTCTCCTTCGAGATCGATATGGAAGATGGACGGAGGAGAGGATTGATGATATCTTCAACAAACATTCCGTCTAAATAGACCATCGTCATCAGGACAGATATAAAATAGACCCGCATGCACCCGAATTTTTTATATCTTTGTCTACTGTCTACCTCAATTCAGGACCAACGATTGTATTTTTATTTGCAAGACAAAGTTTAGCTCAGGGCTGGCAAAAGTGGTTACTGTTACAACTAATTGATTCTTAATTACAAGTTACGCGGCTCAATTAATTAGCAAGTAATTAACGATCCCATATAGGGCCTTACCGGAAATTGGAAGGCGGACAGTAATTTTTATGTCTCAGTTCTTGGGGATAATTAATCATTACAATGTTTTACCACTGGAAGTAATTACTGTTTAGAAGTAAAGACATTTCCGATTAAGCTTCAGCTTGGGGGGACTAAATCCTGCCATAGGGATCCTCAGCGCAGGATTTAGTCTTTCTCACAATTCTACCGTTGCTCCATTTTGAGCTAAACCGCCGTCCCTGTTGCATCCCTCAGCATTATTATTCATCTATGCGTTCCCAAAGCTTCATTTTTCAAAGGATCTCGAGGAACTAAAATATTGTTCAGAGTCCAGGTCGACACAAAAGATCTCGTAAATAAGAGGAAGTGGAGTCTATATGCATATTAAACCACCACCACCACCAACAACAAGAAGAAGGTTCCATTAGCTATCTTGTTATAGGCATCTCTCTTCAATTCTATTCCTCAGTTTCTCTTTGAAGAAGCTATAAATGTATAAATATATAAATATATAAATGTATGAAAAATAAAATCCCGAAAATAAGAAATATTAAAATAGTGAAAGGGATTGAATTCTTTTTCATCTCGTCAGAAATTCTATTGGATTGTGCGATATAAATTCCGTACTTATTCCTCCATCCATTTCATCAGAGGACTCAGCCACTTTTGTATGCAAAGCCTCTCCTCGTATAGATTCATATACATTTACATGGGAATACATGAGAATACATGAGAGTAGATGGGGAATAGCCTATCAGCAGATCCGCCGCCACGTATAATCTATAACTCTCATCCATACACGACTTTCACTTCAATAGCGACGGAGAAGTACAATGTAGAGCGGATGTATGGCGAATATCGTATAGATAGGGCCCTTGTACTTATAGAACAGTCCTATTCAAATCACATACAATTTCATATCTTATCGTGCATCTGAATGTGCAGATCTGAAATGGGAGGTAGTCTTACAGGGTGTTCCGTTCAAATATAAGCAGGATTTAATTAACTGTGGTAAAGCCCGTACATACTTTGCTTTTGCCCTAACGATTCGTGGGTTCAAGAGCGATGAAATTTATGACATCCGACTTGAAACAAGGTGATTTTTGAATGTTTGAACCGTTTGGAGTAAAAATTCAAAAACCACCTTGTTTAAAGTCTGACGATGTTAGCAAATCAACGTTCTTAAACCCAAGAATCGTTTGGACAAGTTATAACAGAAACAGGAATAATACGTGGTTCGAAAACACTAAAACTTTGCACATGACATTGCATACATTTTCCAGCAGAAATTACACAAAATTCTCAATAATAATTCGCACACAATCAAACTCATTTTTAGAATAGCTTTTACATTTTAATGTAAACCCGCATATCTTCTTACATTTATCAACAATGTCACCTTCAAGCTACCGTGTTTTTTCTTCTGAACCACCCCGTACGAAGATATTAGATCTGTAGATATGTACATATGTCATGTGAACATTCACAATACCCATAGAAGTAACAAACAGCAGAGATACCTATATATAGAGCTTATAAAATATATGATTATAAAAGTTGATGTTGGTTGATAGTTAGGGAATCTGTAAATCTGCATGGAAATGGGATCCTTAGAATTTAGAGCTACCTGCTCCAGAGGACGCGTAACAATAACAAAGTTCAAGGAGATCCAGAGCGCCCAATTCACCGGGAGGAAGAAGGGAGAAAGTAACCAGAGAAGAATAGCCACTCTCTCCCAGCCTTTCCTACTTTCTACAGACTCCGGGAAATTCCCCGCTCGCTCTCTCTCTCTCGAACAAGTCTCCTTAATAAATGCAGTTCGATTTTTTAGTCAAGAAGAGGTGACCCATTTTGATACATAAATTCCTCTATCCACTCCTATAACTCCATTACTTTTCCGAGACAAAACAAAGGACGGAGATTCCATTATGCAGCTACTTGGCTCGAGTACACTTCATATATGTACTACGGCATATGAAGAACAAAAGAGTAGTCTAATGTAAGCCTTGAACAATGCCATTTGAATATCATTACGGCGTCTCCAGTCTCCTAATCTTCAAGTCCTCAAGGACGGAAGTTGGGAACCTGAGCTGAGCCCGTTTCATAAATTAGAGTAATCCAGCTCAAGAGAATGGGTCAAAGGTCACAGGAGATACATTAGACGAGACTTGTGGAATAACTTATGTTGTTTACCGTGAACTTATTCTCCACGATCTCTTGTGAGCTTTAGGATGAATTTTGCTAAAAACTCTAGAAATATGGGGTTGCATTTCGGGTTGGGCATTTATTCCGGAAACATTTGTGTTTGAAATCGATCTCGGAGTTCGAAATTTTAGTCAATTCTGGCCATTTTAAAACGTCAAATATGTAAACGGATTACACGAGGCCAGTCAATCAATAAATAATGTTTCTAGGCCTTTCCAAAATGCCTAAAATTGTCAGGGGAAAGCAAGTGTTTCAAAATTCAAAATTCAAGAATGCCTGAAACTTTTACATGATAAATCATCAACTTTTGGACTCCACGCATATACGGTTTTGAATTGGGATGCAAAGTTTGAGAAAGGGAGTGAATTATTTGTTTGACGGAAAGGATCGCTGAATAAATGAAGATGTGCATCCAGCCAACTCTCACTAAACTTCTGTCACAATAACCGACTTTCAAGTCCCAACTTTCTTCTCATCTGAAGCTGTTGATGATGACGAGGGTTCACAAACCATGTTTGTTAGGCAGTTGGAAAAACTAAAATAAACGGAGACCACGAACTATTGAACTATTGAACTTTTAGAATGTGATTCTACCGAATAGATGCAAAAACAAACCGTTGAGACACATACAGCAATAGCTAACCATTTTTGAAACAGAAAGTACCAAACATATTTGAACCACTAATTGAAAAAGACAAAAAGTTTAAAATCTCATTTCACCCCAACCATAGAGTAAAATTCAAGACGTGGTAGTACATATCGATTGCCACTTCCATGGATGTATCATCACACATTCGGGTTTACTGCACGATTAATTGTGACATTTGGCCTACAAGGTAACAGAACGAACCGTTTCTGGGATGTCAGTCATGATATGACAGACAGACAGACAATAAAAACGAAAACATAAAGTATTTGCAATACTTAATAATAAGCACGACTTTCCCTCGTATCTCATACATGTTAAATACCACCATAAGACCCATGCTAAAATCTTTTTAAGAGAGACAATTGACTGGATTCTGAAAGGCCCCTTTGCTCGTATATATATGACTTTTGCTAGAATAAGAAAGAAGAAACGAAGCGTAGGAAATCCTTCAACTTCCACATACAAACAGGATTTATACACAAACAGCCTCTCGTCTCTTGATTTAGCGGAAATTATTCCCTAACACGATGACACGGCCACAAAACACAGTTTATTCTCCCTTAAACCGACTACTCTGTTCTGGTCTCACAAGACATATTCATTACAGCCTCACAGCGACAACAATGTGTTTAATATTTAGAAGCTGGAACAAATTGATATCGATTTTTTTAAATTATGAAAAAAAATTTAATAAATCAGTATCGTCATCAATTAACCTCTATTTCCCAACTTTCTTCTTATTCCTGACAACGATAACCTAAAAAAGTGTGTCAAACAAAAGGGAAATTAAATTTCGAGAATAAAGCCGGTTTCTGCCCCAAATTAATGAGCTGAAAATAGGTGAGAGGGGACACATGGCGCAACATGTGAGTACATGAAAATACATGAAAATACACGACTACTCTCTCCAGTTCTAGTCTCTCTTGCAAATAAATGAGAGCAGACGGCCTTTGTTCTGTCAGTTTACCTTCCAATTAATGGGCAGGAAAAAGTTAACAAAACCGAATCCTCAATGGACTAATCACCTCCGTATTAATTAGTCCCTATTTCCTGTACCTAAAAACCCATGTTATAAGCAGAAGTACTCTGACGTAATCTTAAAGAGGTGTACACTAAAACTTTCGACCTACTTATAAAGCAGTTGGAAAAATAACTCCCCATGGGGAATTATTTCGGTAAATACAAGGCAGTATTTCGAAACCCTCATTATTTACCACATTTAATCCCTTTCATGCTTCTTCTCCTTTCAAGCCTTGGAAATTCTAATAAACCTTAATTAGCACTCGGTTTCCCCGATGAATATGCTTTAATAACCTTCAGTGTTGAAACTTCAAATTGCTAATTTTGATAAATCCATTGGCCTTGAGGTTGGTTCAAAAGCGGTAAATCAAAGAGGAAAAGCTTATGATGAATTTAATGATCAACAAAGCCGAAACTACAGGGTGGTCCATAAACAAGATCACAACCCTATGCAACTAAAAACGGGACTTTTGAAATACCGAGTTTAACCTCCCGAATCCCAATTCCATGTTCAAAGTTTAAATCAAAGTCAATCGGCCTGAATGACATGACAGGTAACATGGAGAGGTATTGAGTACTCGTACTCCTACACGTAAAGGCTAATGTTAGAGGTGGTTATTATAGTCCTTGTCCAAATATTGACTCTCCTATCAAAGCAAAAGAGCCAAGGTTTGGCTTCTATTTGTAACGGGGATATAATAACATTCATCTCGGCTTTAGTTACACAACTCTCTATAGTCAAGATCTTTTGAGAGCAGTTCATATATGTATTATTATTATGTATTCAAAGTTTCAAACATAGTTATTCCCTATGTGTTGAATGTACGGTGTATGATTTATCATTCTATAGACAGGTAGGCCACAATTAGGCTGGATATAGTCCAATTCAGCCAGTTCAAAGTGCTAGCGAAAGCTGAGGTTCTTATGCATTTGAAACCACGGAATTCATTAGTTGTCGGTAGTATTCTATGGTTTCAATACGGGGGAATTTCGGAGTATTCCTGAATTCGGAATCACTTGTAGAGAAGTCAAAGGCTATAAAGGCCTTGACATCCCTAATCAGCAATATGAAGTCGGAATAATCCAGATTATACATTTCCATCAAGTCAAAGACAACGAGAACTAACAAAACAACAACCCGTTTTTGAACTCGGGCCTGCTAAATGAAAGGATGATGGGACTGGGGAGAAATACAGGTAAACCCTGGTATAGTGGACATGATCTCACAAGGGACATCACCCAAAGCTCAGATCCAGAATCGACGGATTTTTTTATCGTTGAACATAAAATTAATATGATGGATAAAAATATAAAAATTAGCTGCTATTATTGAGGTTTAGCATGTTTAAAAAATTCCTAAAGATTAGTAAATGGAGGACTAGGGGTAGTGAGTGAAGGGGGAGGAGGAAAAAGAATTAAGAGGTTAAAGTGCGAGCGAGATGCGGGAGATAAAGGGAAAAACCCCCACTTGGCCTCACTCGCACTCCCTTTCTGATTTTTCTGGACTCGATGATGAATTTTGTATTATAATTTGCATTGATTTTACTTATTTTGCTACATTTAATCTTACAAGCAAAGTCATCCAGAGTGAAATTCCAGAACCGTCTGTTTTTTTTAAGTTGAAAGTACAACTAATTGGAAAGACAAAACCTATATTTAAGAAATTATGCAATTAAAAAAATCACGAACATTGACAGTCAAACACATCCGTCATAAAAGAAGGAATTGTGGACCGATTTAGAAATTTTTCAAGTTCTGTGATGCTGAAGAGTTTGTATTTTTTAAAAATATTTTAATTTTTAGCCCGAGTCAGGGCTTATGGAATCATGCTGTCCGTCCGTCCGTCCGTCCGTCTGTCCGTGACACGCTAGCGGCCAAACGGCAGGACCGATCGACTTGAAATTTGGGACACTTGTGTATTTTGCAAATGCAAAGGCTAAGTTCGAATGTGGGAAAAATCGGTCGATCGGCTGACCCGTGGGGGGCATGCAAAGTAGTGTTGCCAAGGGAATATGTTTAAAATACAGACAAATTGAAGCATCCTGACTCGGGCTGTATAACTCTGCACACTGTAGGTTTTTCTAAAAGAACCCATGGATCCTTGGGGGAATTTTTTTTTCCAAATGTTTAGGTTTTTAAATTTTAGTTACTTATGTGTTCTTCAGATACTGTGATTCGGAGAAAACAATCTTCAAAAACAGATTTTGATACACTCTGCAATAAAATCCTGAAACTAATCAAAAGTCGACAATCAACGAAAATCGAGAAAGAGAGAATTGTCTAGAAATGAAATGGAGAAAGGGGGAGTGAGGCCAAGTGGGGGTTTTTCCCTTTCTCTCCCGCATCTCGCTCGCCCATTAACCTTTTAATTCCTTTTCCTCCTCCCCCTTCACTCACTACCCCTAGTCCTTCATTTACTAATCTTTAGGAATTTTTTAAACATACTAAACCTCAATAATAGCAGCTAATTTTTATATTTTTATCCATCATATTAATTGAATGTTCAACGATAAAAAATCAGACGATTCTGGATCTGAGCTCCGGGTTATGTCCCTTGTCAGTCTAGGACAGTAATGACAATAATAGTAGTTCGTTGGAGCGTTTTTAAGGTTTTCGAATAAGAACATTGTTTTAAAAGTTGACGATATGTGCTGTGGCTGGGGACAGGATTTTTCCCGGGTCTGCACCTTCTACATTTAACTAACATTGGGGCGGGAAAAAATTCAAAAAAATCCCACCCCTGAATATTTGTATCACGGGAAACTGAAGATGAGTAATTTCTATGACTTCTACATCGAAATGTCACTTGACACCTACAGCGGTTCCCTTGTAAGTCCATGAGAAAGTAGAGCCTGTTTACCATCAAATTTAATTTCAACTGAAACGGCACAAGATGTCCAGCCCGTTTATTGTAACCAGGACCCTCTGTATCTGGATCAAAGGTAGAAACAAAGAAAAAAAACAGAAACATGAAAGTGCAGAATCGCAATTCGCGAGGAATAGCGAATTTCATTTCGGAATTCCAGGAATCCCGAAATTGCGAGTCAAAGTCCAGTTCTACTCTTCCGTCGGATCGGAATTATAAAAGAACCAAAACCAACCGATCAACAATCTACAATTCTAGTGTAGCATTCTATTATTTCCAGCTATTTTTCTACAATGTTGGATAAACAAGTCTTTGTTAGAATTCGCAATAGGTCTGCTCAAAAGCACTTAAACTATTGCAAGATCAGAACTGTAAAAAAAACGTATTTTATTTTATTATCCGCTGTCTGAAGTATAAAAACAAGGGCAAAGTCTAAAAGATCTAGAAAGGACACATTTCACAAGTATTGATCGATAGAGTTGTTTTTGTTGTTGTTATTGTTGTCGGTTGTCGTGATCCTTGACAGAGAGGGGTATTTTAGGACATGTTCATTAAATACACTTCAGAAGTTTGAATCTTCTAATGCATATTCAATCTGGGACCTCGAATCTCGAAGCTGCATGACGTCAGTAAATCCTAACTTTCCATTGAGTGAAAGCGACTAAAGAGTTTCCACTTAAATGAACTTCAATGAGCCAAGGATATTCGGGAAAACAAATATTGATATTTACTTACAAGCCTCTTTATGAAATGAACTTCGGCGAAAATTCGAAATCGAATTAGTCTAATTATATTATCGCTCTGAAAGCAGATCAAAATATACTGAAAATACCATTGACCTCGACGGTTTAACGGGGGCTAAAGTGTCAAATCTAAGTTCTCCAGAAACCGTATTGAAACCTAATATATTCATTTACTTTACGGAATTACGAACCTCAAAACCCAATTCACTCTCTCTAAATCAAAAAAAATTCCGGGTTTAAAAAATCCTATTTTAAGCAAAAAAAATCGTAAAATTTTAAAATTTCGGGGTAAAAACGCAAAATTTTCATAAAAACTATCTACATTTTTATAATTTTTCAACAACAACGTAATCTCGGTCACTAAGTTTTTTTCACCAGCAATAGAAAACCCCTAAAATAGAGTAAATAGTTAGCCAAGTCCCAATATTACCGGATCCCGTCATTCATTCCCCAGTTTTGAAGTTGTATAAAGAATTTCAATCAAAAGAAGGGCCTTTGAGTTAAGTCGAAATAATAATCTTGAGTACTTTCTCCCCTTTCGCCTATCTGCACAAATTCCTTCCAACCCGGCAATCACAATCACCCACCCGACTTTTTTGACGGGAGCAAAAAAACCGGGAGCCGGCCGGGTAGCAACCGGACAGCATCCTTGAGATGAATACGTAAAATTCCTCGCAAACTTATTTCTCCCTATCAGAAATAAAACGTTCCAAACGCACATCAGAATAGGGCTAAACACGAAACAAGACGTAGAATAACATTTAACGTCGTTGTCCGACATGTTGGAGACGTTTTATTCAAGAATCTTAAGTTACCCCAACCATAGAGTAAAATCGTATGCATACCCCTTTAATACCTTTCCAATGAGCATTTAACGTTGAAATTTGAAAATTTGAACGGACGGACGGACAGACCGAGTAAGCCCATAAAAGTGTTTCACCATTTAATAATACTACTTCTCACAAAAACATCCCTCTTGTTTTGTACGTGATACTTCTTTCAGTTTCAATTGCTCTGTATAGTGATGATGATAATGATGATTATTTCTGTTTTTCTTTGCAAAAAATGAGCTAATGAAATAGCTTTTTGGGATCCGGTTTTGTCCTCTTTTTTAGGGACAAAATGTCTTTGGGTACAAATTTACCGTCTAAAGAACCCATCCTAGCCATATAACAGTAATAAGGTGATCAATTTTCATTTTTTCTGGCCCATTTAGCCCAGAAATGATGACAGGGAATCAGGGGGAAATGGGTTTATGATCCCAGTCCCGAAATCTTATAATGCACTTTCGGCGTGGATAAAAATTAATTAAGGGCAGATTTTAAAAGTGTCATTAGTTTCTGAAAGTATGGTTTTTTATGGATAATTTCCGGCTCGATTTTTTTCCCAAAAAAATGGTGACAAGGACACGAGCAAAATAATGTCAAGTGACATAAGGCACATTGGAAGTTCTGCAGAAGCCATTTAATATTAATTATAATTACGAAACTTTTTCAATCTGACCTGAATTTCCAATCCCAATCTTCCTTAACTTAATTATTTTTCGACGGAGAAAGTTGTCGGGATTTAATCAATCGCCAAAATCACTCCCCATCCGTAATCATTAGGTAATTAGAAACGAGGTGGTCTTATTTTTTTGTTTAACTACAAACAGACGGGCGGATTTAAATGTAAGCCCTCAAGCCTCCGAAAATGATCAAGTTTTGGAGAAGAAGTGCCTTTTTCCGTCAAAAACCTCCTGGGAGAAAGTTTTAACCTTTTATCTCCGATGAAAAAGATTCTTCTGAGCTCAAGAATCCTCAAAACTTTGTTTTTGTATTTAGCTCCAAGGTTTATGGCTTATCTCCTGTTTTATTCAGACCAAATTATTTAGAACCATGAATCTTCTATATCTTACTTTCTCCGAATCAGTTAAAGAACCGTTCATATTTTAAAACATAAAACGCCCCGGTTGTATAGTGGTTTAACAATTTCGTACCTAATTTAAACCATAATTTGAAACGGCTCAGCTTGCGTAAAGCAGTGGTCCAGTGCGAGCATAAATTTGTCCCTCACTAAGTCAAAGATACAATACCTAGTTTTGAAACGATCGAAAAAATTTAAGCTGGAGACTGAATATAAGGCGGGGAAGTGTGCGATTTAGGCTATAAACTCTTCAAATACACTCGAGTTCAATAGCAATGATTCTGTGACCAGTCGGAGCTAACTTTGCCTCTCCCTAAAATCGAAGGAACAGTACCTAGTTTTGAAACAGCATTTAAATCAATACCACAAAGGACGGAGTTGAGACTAAACACTAAAATAACCTAAATGTGCGTGATCTGAACTCTAAACTCTTGCAATATTAATTTAACCGTTAACAAAGCGGTCCAGCGCGAGCTCAAATTCGTCCCTCCTTGAAATCAAAGGCACAATACATAGTTTTGAAACAGCCTTTAAATCAATACCACAAAGGACTGAGTTGAGACTAAACATTAAAGATACCTAAATGTGTGTGATCTGAACACTAAACTCTTGCAATATTAATTTAACGTTAACAAAGCGGTCCAGCGCGAGCTCAAATTCGTCCCTCCCTAAAGTCCCCGGCACAGTACATAATTTTGAAACGGCCCTTGGCTCGAGACCACAAAGGCCTTAAAGTCAAAGCAATAATCTAATAAGTTTAAGGGAAGATAGTACTAAAGTGTGTAATGGTGAAGAGACTTGGGACGTGAAAGGGGTTAATAGGCATAAAATGGATAAAAGCCCGAGGAAATAGTGGAGATAAGATTCATTATTACACCAAAGGCCCCTTTGTCTTCACAAAAGACATGTTATTTATGACTGCTCATCCACTGCCCCTATATACACCCCCATACCGCAATACAGGCCCACCATCCACAAATATATAGGCAGTTATTTAAGACGGTCCAAAACTACTGTATGTATTCACCAGTACAATTTACAATATTTAGCCGAGAAAACTACAACTACGCAAACTTAAACTTCAAATCTACTGATTTATTATCGCGTATATTAGTTCGGGAACCGGAATTACTTTCTCCGCTACTTCTATTCAAGCGTTTTAATTGCATTTTATTTCCCGTGCATAGAGCTAGTTTCTACTGTTAAAATGTACGTTTTTATACTTATGCAGTACACTTAAAAATGCATAAAATATTTTAAATGAATTTTAGCGTTAATATTTCAAATCTAATCAATGAATGCATCGATTAATTCCCAGAACACGCTTCCAGCTTAACCTACTTTCGATTCGCAAATCCCTTGAAAATGTGGAATTGGGAAATTCCTCCTGCAGCAAAATTGGCAAGAAATATTCCAGAATCCCAAGTATGCGGAAATAATGATAATGTATAACGGGACGGGAAGTAAAATGCACAAATTCCTACTGACTGTCCCTTTGTACAATGCAGGCAGCTGTAGTCCATAAATTCGACTTGAAGGACCGGGAACAACATCATTCTTGTCCCTTTCACAAGGAGGAATTTAGCTAGAGACAAAATTTAATTTCTTATTTATGTACAAATAAATAATACATCTATACATAATACAATGAAACCTCTGAACGGGGACCATGAACTATTAGCCACGGGCTCAAATCGTGTCAGGATAAGGAGAGATTGTATCAACATATTTATTAAAAATTCGAAAACCCTTAATTTGAACCGATTTTCGGGGTTTTCTATGTAAAATCTGGATGAAAATGTCGGAATTTAAAAAAAAAAACATAAAAATAGTGTAACCAAATGATGGAATACGAATTGTAAGAAATACATCCGCCCTATCAGAATTTAATCAAATTACAAATTGCAGCTGAATGATATGAAAAATGAAGCTATAAAGCGAAAAACAACACATCTATTAGTTCGATTTTACATATTCATGTATTGTTTTTCAAAAATCATTTTTCCAATATAAAAAATCTCAAAATTTTTATAACCCCCGAAAGTACTTGTATATTTCCAATACACGGATAAATAACAAGGGGAGACAAAAAAACGCTTGATCATCTTTTGTCGAATGACGGGATTAGATTCAGAAGTGGATCCTTGATCTCCCCTAAAAATAAATGATATTCTCCCCCAAACAATGTCATGAGAGCAAATCAGATTTGGAAGTTTTAACGGCCTCTCTTAGTTTTTACATTGGAGCTTACGGACTGAACTGAAACAAGTATAAACAAGTTATGAGGGGAGGCATCAGACAAAATGCCAATATTCGTTTGGTCTATCTTTAATCTTGAGTAACTGCACTGCGATTCCTCCAGACCACGGAATTGCAAAACATATGTCGGCAAACTTAAAAATGGGTTGGAATACAGCAAAGGGGACCACAAAACTTAGAAAAAAATTGAAAATCCTAAAACTTCTCCAAACATAACTAAACTTCATAGAAACACTCCTTATGATATTTCGAGCAATTTCAATACTAGGAAATTTTCTGCCAGGTCACATTTTAAGGTCATTGTGACCTTTTTGAGTTTAAAAAAATTTGACCACAGGTTATTCTTCTATAAAGTCAGATTAGGTTTGGTTAGAAAACGATAATTACTTTTTTAACCTAACCTAACTTTAAAGAAGAATAACTTAATTGTAGTGAATTTTGACGACATAGGCCAGTGACGTCACAAACGGGTGACGTCATTACCGCCATAAGACTAATGTTAATTTCAAATCAATACTAGTCGCTCAATATTTAACCAATTTGCTTCAAATATTTTTCTAAATTATCAAAAAAAAATATTCTTTAACTTGTTCTGAGAAATTTTTTTGAAGATTTTATTTTTAAAAATTCTGGATTTTTTTCATCTGTCGGCCATTATAACTTTTGCTGCCAACATCATTTCAAAAATTTTCTCAGAACAAGTTAAAGAATATTTTTTTTTATAATTTTGAAAGATATTTGAAGCAAATTGGTTAAGTATTAAGCAACTAGTAGCTATCTCACTACGATAAGATGTTGTGTCAGCAACAATCTCTTAAATTGGATAAAAGAGTCATAGTAATCATAAGATAAAATTTGAAGACCTCTGGCAAATAACCACCCATCTCGGAGGAAGAGTTTTTATTTAATTTAAAATCAATTTAAAATGAAGTTTCCATGACAACTTTCTAGGTTAAAAAATCACCCTTAGATTCCTTGAAAATGTCGCATTTAATTTAACAAAGGAGGCAATCTTGTGCGTTTAGCAAAAAGAAAACTCAAAGGTTTTAGTCTAACTAATTTTTGAGTCTAATTGTACAATTTTAGTCCGAGGAATACATTGTTATTTAAGTTTATTAATTAAATTCACATACTTAAAATTACTTGTTGTCATCAAAGTATGTTTCTATTCGCTTGACCGAAAGTTATGCAAATAGTCTCAACATTTGTACACTTATTTGTGCTAAACGCTCTTTCTATTTCTTTTGTACTATCGGTAACGGTTGACCCGCTAGGGTTTTTGAAAGTGGCGTTGCTAAGGGTTTTGAATGTGAGATTTTAAATATATGAAGTTGTCATGGCAACTTCAACTTTGAATTAATTTATAAAAAGTTGCAAAATCCTCCTACGAGATGGGTGGTTATTCGGCTGAGGTCTTCATATCTTGTCAGTGCAGTGTGGTAATACAGACTGAAAATGTCTCCACCATATCACGATAGAACCGTGACGGAACAATTTAAATACTTCTGCAGAGGCAAAGTTTAAATCATCACTGTCATGGTATATTAAAAGTTTTCATTCTCAATTTAAATTTGTGTTGTTAGTAGTGAGTACTGCTCGTGCAATGCAAGAATTAGCTATACCTTAAACCCTGTTCTCAAACTTCCAAAGAGCCAGGAAAAGTAACATTAATATTTGTAGTTTTTAATGTGTAGCATTCACACATAATACATAGTCCCGAAATGGGTTGGTTTTAATTGGATTCATTTAAAATCGGCATGGTGATAAGTAAAGCAAATCAGCCACACAACAGTCCAACCATTGACCAAGCTTTAACTGGAAATAGATTACTCTATGGATTCAGTGGCCTACGATATAATAGATGGAAACTATTGGTAATATTGATTGTAGCTACGCTGATGAACCGGTTACCTATGTTCATTTAACTGAAAGATGCAAATACTATGGCATCGGACTGTCGGAACCAGAAGCTGTGGAGAAAAATGAGTTTACCTATACAGTACGTAAACCTTTGCTTAACAAATTCGAACAAATCGAAAAGTACATTTCTGCTCACAAGATGCTGCAATTTCAAACTTTCAATTCCCAAATGCTTCTTCTGCCTTCAGATAAAAACATCGTGAAGCCGGAAGACAGTAAAAGTGTACCGGAAACCTCTAATGAGTAACAAATTGCAGTGAATACATACAAAGAGTTCCGTTTTCAAGCATTTGGCTGAATCAATCGGATATAAAATAGGGGTAAATCTTTTGCTATAAACGGGTCAATAATACCGTTTTTACTACAAAATTAGTGTGCAGTGTTATATAGCCCGAGTCAGGATGCTTCAATTTGTCTGTATTTTAAACCTATTCCCTTGGCAACACCCGATTTTTTCTACCTTCGAAATTAGCTTGAGCATTTGCAGGATAAACAAGTGTCCCAAATTTCAAGTCGATCGGTCCAGTCGTTGGGCCGCTAGCATGTCACAGACAGACAGACGGACGGACGGACGTACATTATTCTGTAAGCCCTGACTCTGGATAAAAATGAATAAAGCTTATACGGTCAATTGTAATCTATCCAATTTTTACACCTTAGATGGCGAATAAGAGTAAAACATCTATTGCCAAAAGAAATATCTCATTGGCACCCACTCTTCCACGTCGCTGGAATCGGGAAAATGTCGCACTGATTACAAAACATGTGCTGGTAGAGGTCATTTGAAAAATCCAAACCTGACAACACGACTACCAGCTACAAGACAATATTAGTAATTCGGTTTTATTAAAAGAAATATCATTCCACAAGTTTTTAACTGTCAATCTGTTGAACATATTCCCAATTCAAAAATTGAATCAAATCGCGGAGTTAAATGTTTAACAAACGTCTACAAACCATAATCCAACTACCTTTAAATATTGGACTAGAAACATCAACATGTAAGAGTTTTTTCATACCTTAACTCCTGGTATTTTTTTCCTATATAACATAATAGAGTGGTATTATTAGTTGGATTATTAGAATAGAGTGTTTGGAATACTTGTTAGCAGAATTGAAATATCAAAGGTATTTAAAGTTTATTAATTATTATACAGGTGTTTTCTCACAAGGTTCCGGTATTTAGAATTCAATTTCTCAACAAATACTGGATCGATTTTTAAAAAGTTTTGATTTTTGAGTAGCCTGATAACTAGAAGGAATATCGGTGTAGGTCAAAAAATTTACGACTTTCAATTGAATGAACACTTACGGGTTTTATAAAATGTCATGATTTTAACATGGGGAATGGGTTATCTCTTACAACGGTCGTTGTCAAGAAAAACTAATGCAAAAAGGTAGGACACTGTACAGCTTTGCCGGGTTCAGTCAATGTGGCTATGGTAACAGGGCACTTCTTCCCCATGTTAAATTATGACAATTTAACGAAACCCGCATGGGTCCATTCAATTGAAAGTGGTAATTTTTATGAACCATACCGATATTCCTTCTAGTTATCAGGCTACTCAAAAATCAAAACTTTAAAAAAATCGATCCAGTATTTGTTGAGAAATTGAATTATAAATACCGGAACCTTGAGAGAAAACACCCTGTATATTATTGTCACCAAGCCTCATGCCTAGTTTGTCATCTCATTATCTAAAAGCTTTATATTGTTGTAATGGCAATAACAGATTCCTGTAATCAAATTGAATCTCTTCTTATTTTAAAATAACGTTTCTGAATCACTACACTTTCCGTATGTATATATGTATGTATGTATGTATGTCCTATGTATATGTATGTATGACCGCGCACCGGTCAAAAGGTTTATTTTGTGTCTTAGTTCTGGCAAATACAGTAAAGGATCTCTACCGACTTCAAAATGCCTTTAAAATAACTGACTTTTCTCGCTAGACCACGCGCGAGCTAGCAATGCCTGTGCGGTGTCATGCATCGTTTGCTCTAGATCCAGCGGGTTTAAGAGAGTAATATAGGTCTTGATCTTTTTGGAACACAACTTTGGACTATAGATGTAGATAACATAACTTAAAAACGAATGCTTGTATTGATGTTTACCATGTTTAAAAAATCACGACCCCCCCTTCCCGAATTTAAAAAATCAACGACATTTTCATGTTCAAACGCTGGCTAAACCGACGAGTTTTGGACCGACTGGGAAAATTATTGATGTTTTTCAACGAGAGTTGCTTTAAGCAAATGCCAGTTTTTGAAGGAAAATATATTTTTTTGTTTTTGTCTCAATAGTCTTAACTCGAAGGTTTGAAAATTTCAAAAAGTGCATTTTTAAACTAAGACTCCACATTCCCTTTATTCTTAAAAATTTATCAGCCGGTGTTGGAAGATAAAAATTTTCGTTGATTTTTCTGCTTAAAAAAAATTTAATTTTGAACATCAATTTGGACAATCATTTTTTTCAGTAATGTCATCAACATAGTCCAACGTCCAAAAATCAAGTTTATGCGAGTTTGGCTTTTTACTACCTCCCTTGTTAGATAAGACGTTTCCACTATATTGTGCGCGACCTAAAAATGCTCGCGCGGTGTTAGGTCGCAATTTTCTTTGGTCATGTGGGTCACGGTAAGTGTTTTCGGATTTCTTTCCGTTTCGAAATACCAACTTTGAAATTTTTAATTATGAGTAAGTTAGATTTATTTATGTTGGCTGTATATTAGGTTCCCTTGTCAGGATGCTAGAGACTTCCCAATTTTAAGCTAGCCGAGATAGTTCCCGTCTAGTGGAGGAATAGCAGTCCAGTTACTCAAGATTAAGATCATATAGATGGAATCTTCATACTTGGCGGATAATAGAGAGAATTTGCCCGGCTTGCCCCGCCCCTCGACAAGGGAATTACGTTCGTTGTCCAACTCCTATATTTTATCCTACGCCTACTAAAACATTTCACGTTGCTTTATGATTTATAAATTCATCCCAGCTTGTAATTCATAAATTATGAATCACGAATTTGAAAATCTCTAATATGAAAAAATATGAAATTTCTAATATGTGAATGAAAAATCTTGACCACTATTTCTAAGGTCATCGATTTTTTTCAATGGCGTGACCTGATTTTTAAAATGTTCTTTTGAAAAACTAAAATTTATAATATGAAAAATATGAAATCTCTAATATCTGAATGAAAAATCTTGACCACTATTTCTAAGGTCATCAATTTTTTCAGTGGCGTGACCTGATTTTCAAAATGTTCTTTTAAGAAACTAAAATAAAAAATTATATTAATTAATTAATTAATTAAGTTTTAAAAATACTGTCGTATTTAATTTTAGCATTGTAGAATATTGTTTTAAAAAAATGACCCTCGAGTTTGACCATTCGGGGCTGTTGAAATAGATTTATAACAGTTAAAGGTAATGATGGAATAATGGGATTGTATGCATTTAGCACCACAGAGGCATGCCCTTGTAGACAGAAAAAGGAGGAGCGAGTCGGGCAAATTCTCTACAAAATCCGTCTCATTACCAGATTCCATCTATATTAAGAATAAGATAGACCAAACGAATATTGGCAGTTTGTTTGATGCCTCCCCTCATAAGGTTCTCATACCTCTGAATTCCGTTCGTAAGCTCCCCTCATAACTATGAGAGGCCGTTAAAACTTCCAAATCTGATTTGCTCTCATGACATTGTCTGTTCTCCCCCAACAATTCTAGCTTATTGACTGTCCATCTCTTATTCTTTACTCATCACAATCCTATCGACATCAAACAGACTTACTATAGATCTAATATATTTTTCTATAAATAACAGACCATTCACAAAAATCACTTTGCAATTGACCAGTCTTTTGTTAAAAATTAATCGCGTAATCCTGAGTTTTATTAAAATGTAGTATGAATGGCCCTTAGGACAGCCCCTGCCCTATCTCAACCATTTTTAAAGATCCCTGATCCCGGAACGACCCCCACCGATTCCGAATCTCCAATTCCATTTCATCATGTGCATTGAGAGAGGGATACAAAATAGGAATCATCTTATCATCATCATCATGATCTTCAGATCCTGAATTTATTATTGATGATAAGTCATCATGAGAGGAATGGGTTCTGGAGAAATTCTTTCCTCCCAATCCTGGCACAAAAAGCACTCTGTCATCATCCTTTCTCGGATTACAAGATTCAGAATCCAAACTACGAAGCAGTTTGCCCTCTCCGACTTAAAATTCACAAAAAAATGTTCGAAATCGAATGTTTTATTACCCTTGTGCCTGTCGGCTTTGAATTCTCGTTCCACGTCGAAGGTTTCGAAAATTGAATATCTAAATAAACGCCCACCCCGTCCAAAACACTATACAAATGTCAACAGGATTTTTCCCGGGTTTGCACCGTCTCCCTTTAAATAACATTGGGGGCGGGAAAAAATTCAAAAAGCTGTCCTTGAAGAGACTTTAGGGTTGCTCACTCGACATGTAAATGTCTCAAAACTAAATCAGATGCACATTAAAATGTCCTGAAATCCAAAACCTGACCTTCGTGACCTGTAACAGAGTAGTCTTGAGATTTTTTTGTGCATTTGGTGAATTTGTCCCTTAATCCCTCATCCGAGTCATGGAATGTGATATCCGACTAGTCGTCTCTGAGTAAGTGCTCTCCATCATCATCATTTATTATTCTTATGTCTACTTTCTCTCCTATATTTACATCTTTCAGCTATAAATGTATGAAATATAAATGTTCTTATATTCAGATTTCTGATGATAAAATACATGTATATTTTACAATCTTATATATTTCATATCCCCGGTTGTCTTGTCATCATCTCTCCTTGTCATAACTATTCATACCCGATACTTAATCTTCTTTCCCGTTACGCTCAACCCTAGCTTCCAATATCCGAATTTCTGATGCTAGAAATTATTATAAATTTTTTTTTAGATACCTGACCACCTGACGTCTGAAGAACAAATGACCAAATGAAGGCCAACATTTAGTACAATTTATTTTAAAACTCGATTAGTCAAAAACCACTCAAAATTTCGAAATCGTCGGATGAACCCGGATCTCCAACTATCTGACACACTTTCCCCAAAGACCCTCCGGTCTGGGTCTCTTAATAATGATTTTATAGCTTTCTCCCACGTCAGAGTCATCCTTCATCTCCATCCATCCATATTTCATCTCTATCGGCTCTACAAATTATCTATAGCTCGTAATCGTAACCGTAAGTATGTATACGGGGTGTCTGGATAGCCCCGAAGAGGAATTTATAGCTCGATTATATATAAGAAGAATGATGATCATTATGATTATATGAGCTGTATAGTAGTCTCCGCATCTCTGCTATTTTTATCAGAAATGAGATCAAAATTTCTCATCCATCTGGACATTAGTTGAGGAGTCTATTTATAGTGTTCTTGTGACGATGGTTTGTGGCACTTTATAGACTCTTTTGTCCTTTTCTTCCAGACTTGTTACATAGCAAAATATTATTAGAAAGTACGTAAGACGAGGTGGATGATCGTGTTGGTGTCTTCGTAACGGAATCCTATAAGGTTGACTATTAGGGCACGTTGCGTTGCGTTGGTCGAATTTCATGAAAGTACATCTCCACACATGTACCCGCTCAACCGGTTACACGAAGTCTCATCCACACGAAGACAACTCACGCACAAACGAAGCCATCTCGTTAGGTAACTTGAGACGTTATTCTGTTTTTAGAACATTGTCAAATATCTCTATAGGAGTACCGTCATTCATTTTATTTTTTGTAAGGATTTTAAACTATTTTTCGAGTTTAAGGTGAGTGTAAAGCAAAAAATACGCCCACTAGGGAGAATGACTGGTACTAAAGCTTCATGAATCTATGTTTTTCCAAAAAAATTTAGGAACTCTGGGTTCTTTGACGTATTTTGAAAATCTGTTTTTTTGTTTAAGAAGCATGCAGTTTGGACCGATTTTTCGTAGAGTCCTAATTTTCCGATTTCTCCAAAAACCTTACCTCTAGACCCTTGTTAATATCAGAAAATCTTACGGTCCTGCTCTTGTATGTAATACGAAGACAAACGCTGGTGTCTTTAAAGGATAGGTTGGACCTTTCTGGTAGATTTGTTCGGAAGCGTATATAGGATTTGTATTTATCGAGTGAATTGTTGTGGAAGGGCGGAGGGGGCAACGATCCAAGGGATTTCAGAATTTGTATTGAAGAATTTGAGGAGAAAGTAGAAGAGGAAGAAAGGCCGTTGATTTACTTTTATTTAGAAGATCTAGATTGACTTCACGGTCCAACGACCCTCACAGACCACCGGAGATATACCCCGTCATATAAACCCCCATATAACCCCCACCACCACCTAAAAACATCTCGTAGGAAATAAGACCTGTACACGATCCCTGGCCAATAATAATAAGGCCAGGACCAATATCCAATACAAAATATACGAGCAACCAAAACGACCACTACACCATCCCCACAAGATGTATTCCTCAACTTAAATTGAAGACGTAGACGTAGGTATTATTACGCTATTCTGCACATCCGATCTCACAAACTCAAGGGGTATCCATACAAGTCACCCCGGGCTTCAGACACTAATACGGGAAAAGGTAAGGGATAGCCTTTTAAAAATTTGCAAAAATAATAAGGTAACAATCGTAACAAAATCTATTAATTTTTGGATACAAAAAATTGACCTGAATTTGTGTAATTCAAATAGACGGGGTACTTAATAGGAGAACTTTGACAGGTTCGGTTGTAAGTGTTCGCAATTTCTAATCTCGACATGAACTTTTGCTTTTATTTTTCGCATGAAATTTTAAATTTTAAAGCGTGCATGGCAGCTGACAAGTGACAGCTAATGCCATAATTTGAATTAAAATTGGTCGTCTCGTATGTCTTACTTTTTTATTTATTTTTGCCAATCATACCTGAAAATAACAGTTTTTCCCCATAATTTCTGAACGGCCCCTCGTCAGTACGGACCCATTCCCTTGACATGTACATACAGAGAGGGACAAAACAAACTGATGGGCTTAACTAACTGACGTCTGTTCCCGAAGAAGCGCCTTTGTTTGTACCTGATTTCGTCGGAGTCGATGCTCTCCGCATTTTAAAATCGGGTGGGGTCTACCCCTCCTGGTTTATTTGCCTACTTTTTTGCTCCTACGTTTCTTCAGCTAATTGCAAGTCTGCAGCGAATTTCTAAGCACTTAAGCTACTCCATTAGGGGTCTTGATTGCGAAAAATTGCAGAGTCCTCCCCAACTTTACATTTCTTTAAGTAATTGCATCTTTCAATTACAGACTCCTTAGATTATGAATGACAAGCTTAAAGTTAATGGTTATATAGATCCATCAAGTTTAATGTCCTCTGGGGGAGTTGATGTTGATAGTTGATGTTGATACCAGATTTCGGACACGAGACAAGGAAATCGGGATACTTACCTGAAAAAATAGAAATAAAAATATTTTTTAGAATTTATAGAGAAGTTCGGAGTTTTTTTTTATTAACTAGAATTAGTTTTAACCCTTGACAATGAAATAGATGAAAGTTAGTTGAACCGGAACCCTTAAATCGACCCTTACTGAATTTGTCACCAAGTGGGACGCTGGTCACGTAAATCCTGGTTGCAAAATCAGTGGTGGTGGAGCCGGGCGACAAGACACGTGAATTGTGCCCTGTCAGGCCCAGTCACCAAAAGCCAAAAAATACCTAAAGTTGACCACATCTCATTCTCATGGCCATTGCACTCACACTCCATCATCATCCCCCTCCGGCTCTCCCCCTTCCCTATTTACTGACTAGGGTGGGTTAACCGAAATTATTTTAGAACAGTTATGAGGGGGTGAAACCCTATAATGGTTTTACTTTGTCTGTCTGTCCGTCCGTCCGTCATGTCTTCGAGCAGAGGTTAGATTCATTTGAGGACCGTGCAGGTCAAAGGTTAAAAGTCACAAAGTTTATATTGCAACCCTACAATTGCGTGATACATCGTTGTAAGGTACTATTCAATGACGTATATGACTTTACTCTATGGTTGGGGAAATGTGAGATTCTTGAAAAAGCATCTTCAACGTGTCAGACAACGTATTTTTACCTCTTATTTCGCGTGATTTTGCATTTTTCTATCTGCGTTTGCAGCGAGTTATAATCCACGAATTTTCGTCACACCCTCTCGGCTGACAAACACGAGAAAAGACAGCAAAGTCTTAAATTTGATCACTGCAACCTCTCTGTAAAAGCGCATTCAATCTTGTATACGACTTTACTCTATGGTTGGGGAATTGTGAGATTCTTGAAAAAACGTCTTCAGTGTGTCAGACAACCTAATTTTGACCCCTTATTTGGCGTGATTTCGCATTTCTTATCTGCACTTGCAAAAAAAACTTGAAACCACCTTAAAATCGACGACTTTTCATTACACCACCCTCTCGGCTGACAAACACTAGAAAAGGCAGCAAAGTCTTTAATCTAATCGCTGCAACCTCTCCGTAAAAGTGCGTCTTGAAAGTTGAATCTTGAGGCCGAGAAATAATATTTTAGTTCCCCCAAGCGCCCTTCCATTCCCCACTTGATACATCATTCCCAATGCCAATGCCACCATAAATAAACCGTCCAACGAATGTACTGATGTATCGTAGATATAACGTTTTTATAACGTTTCATACACATCGAAACATGTTCACACTGAAAACTGTGTTTTAAAATATAAAAAATGCATGAAATATCGAAAATCTCAAATTGCCCCAACCATAGAGCAAAATTACATACGTCATTCAAAAGCACTTGATTATAGCTTTCGAATGACGTATCAAATGATTAATCTCAATTTGCCCCAACCATAGAGCAAAATTACATACGTCATTCGAAAGCCCTTCAGCATAGCTTTCGAATGACGTATCAAACGATTAAAACACACAAAATATCAAAAATCTCAAATTGCCCCGGCCATAGAGCAAAATTACATACGTCATTCGAAAGCCCTTCATCATAGCTTTCGAATGACGTATCAAATGATTAATCTCAATTTGCCCCAGTCATAGAGCAAAATTACATACGTCATTCGAAAGCCCTTCATCATAGCTTTCGAATGACGTATCAAATGATTAATCTCAATTTGCCCCAACCATAGAGCAAAATTACATACGTCATTCGAAAGCCCTTCATCATAGCTTTCGAATGACATATCAAACGATTAAAACACACAAAATATCGAAAATCTCAAATTGCCCCAGTCATAGAGCAAAATTACATACGTCATTCGAAAGCCCTTCATCATAGCTTTCGAATGACGTATCACACATATATGTTTGTAATTTGACCTCTTTGACCCCTCCCCACCGGTCAGGGGGTGACCCCATCCCCAAATCATACACGTCATTCGAAAGCCCTTGATCATAGCTTTCGAATGACGTATCACACATATATGTTTGTAATTTGACCTCTTTGACCCCTCCCCACCGGTCAGGGGGTGACCCCATCCCCAAATCATATACGTCATTCGAAAGCCCTTGATCATAGCTTTCGAATGACGTATCACACATATATGTTTGTAATTTGACCTCTTTGACCCCTCCCCACCGGTCAGGGGGTGACCCCATCCCCAAATCATATACGTCATTCGAAAGCCCTTGATCATAGCTTTCGAATGACGTATCACACATATATGTTTGTAATTTGACCTTTTGACCCCTCCCCACCCGTCAGGGGGTGACCCCACCCCCAAATCATATACCCCATTGAATAGCCCTTGATCATAGCTTTCCATCGATGTATCACACATGGGGGGTTGCTATTTGAAAAAATGTTGACCTTTGACCTTTCCCCCCTTGACCTTTGACCTCCAGGGCCCCCTAACGAACTTGACCTCCGTTTGGATGTCTTATATAGATATCCGAAAGAAAAATTTCAAAAAGTTAAGCCGTTCTGGAGTTATCGTGTTTACGGACGGACGGACGGACGGACGGACGGACGGACGGACGGACGGACGGACGGACGGACGGACGGACGGACACCAGACCATTCGCATTATGTATCTACGATACATAATAAACTATCAACCAACTCCAAATCTTTCCATCAGCAAAGCAATACAAAACACAACTCTAGGTATAGCTATTAAAGGAACAAAACTCCCCTAACTTGCAAACATCCAACATCCAAGTATTTTCTAAGCACTCGCTATAGCCCATATTCCATTCCAAAGAACCCAATCTCAGATTGAGGATTCAGGACATTCCGGCCGGAAAAAAATCCGGAGAAAGTTCAGGCTCCTGTATGCCGTATGCCGTATGTGTAGCCATATATTTGTGCTTAGGGGACCCTATCGGGTTATATAATCCAATACTCGTCTCTTGTGTCGAAGTCGAAGATCTTGAATTCTTCGGGAAAAAAGGTAAAAAAAATCGGGAAAAATGTGAGAGTGGGATTTGTTGTGAAGGAGTGAAAGGGCTTCTAACTTCTACTCCGACGACTTTTGAACATTCAATTTCCAGACTGCCACAAGCCCTGAATACTAACAACCTTCTATTTCTTATGTAAATATAGAGGCAGAAGGAACCATTTTTTAAGGAAATGCAAAGGACACAATACAACCTGATAAAAAACAGCCGGAATTTTTACATTAAGTAGAAGTAATGATAGGAAATCTGGCCCAGATGGTGATATCCCCAATAATATTTTGAGATACTTGGGTACACCCGTTTTTTATTTTTCTATGTGTAATCACATTCTTTTTCTAAATACTCATTAAAGGGAAAGAGAAAGGAAAGTGAATAAGTGAAAGCACTAGATTTTAAAGTATTATTGCTTTATACTATGAATTACAGAAACAATTACCGATTCTCATCCTCGAAATGAGCAGTTATACAAATATCATTGTATTTTGAATTGCAAACAAAATTTGATCTTTTGGAATATCGCTAATCCAATCCGAAACCGTTTGAAGTAAAAATGTACAAAAAAACGTCAAATAACATGAATGAAAAGTACACAAGAGCATCATCCTCAGGCACTGATATTGTAAAGCAGATTAGAGAGGAATTGAGATTGATATAAGTTCAATATTTGCTTAGAAGTCTAGACATTTGAGGAATCAAACACTAATTTTATTTTCACTCCATTTAAGTTACTTTGTAGTTACGTTACTAAAGAGCATTTCAATCAAATCCCAACACGGGTAGATTTTTAGAGTAATACTTAACTAATTTGCGTCATAATCCTAATGCCTTTCTCGGGTGAAAGCTAATCAATCACCTTTCACTAATTATGTATCGTAGATACATAATGCGAATGGTCTGGTGTCCGTCCGTCTGTCCGTCTGTCCGTCCGTCTGTCCGTCCGTAAACACGATAACTCGAGAACGGCTTAACTTTTTGAAATTTTTTTTTCGGATATCTATCTAGGACATCCAAGCGGAGGTCAAGTTCGTTTGGGGGCCCTGTAGGTCAAAGGTCAAGAGTGGAAAGGTCAAAGGTCAACATTTTTTCAAATTGTAACCCCCCATGTGTGACACATCGATGGAAAGCTATTGTCAAGGGCTATTCAATGGTGTATATGATTTGGGGGTGGGGTCACCCCCTGACGGGTGGGGAGGGGTCAAAGAGGTCAAATTACAAACATATATGTGTGATACGTCATTCGAAAGCTATGATCAAGGGCTTTCGAATGACGTATATGATTTGGGGGTGGTGTCACCCCCTGACAGGTGGGGAGGGGTCAAAGAGGTCAAATTACAAACATATATGTGTGATACGTCATTCGAAAGTTATGATCAAGGGCTTTCGATTGACGTATGTAATTTTGCTCTATGGTTGGGGCAAATTGAGATTAATCATTTGATACGTCATTCGAAAGCTATAATCAAGTGCTTTTGAATGCCGTTTGTAATTTTGCTCTATGGTTGGGGCAATTTGAGATTTTCGATATTTCATGCATTTTTAATATTTTAAAACACAGTTTTCACTGTGAACATGTTTCGATGTGTATGAAACGGTATAAAAACGTTATATCTACGATACATCAGTACATTCGTTGGACGGTTTATTATTTCGTGAATTTTCGTCTGTTGCAAGAAAAAAATGAGCCAAAAAACCTACAACTCAGCACATTTTTATCAACTGCCAATGGACCCGCACGGAGAGTACATATCCAATCTCAATGCAGAAAGCTTAGGCTAAAACCAATACTACTTGCGCTGGAAACAAAACCAGGGCCGCTAGTTCATCTTCTCAGCGTAGTGAATAGCCGATTTCCAAAGCGTCTTTGAAATATTGATATCACCTATCAGATATCACAAAGGAGTTGGAAATGAAATTTCAATATCCACCACTACCAACTACCACACGTGTAAGGACTATTATCTAGGGCTATTAATGTCGATTCGATGCCTATAGTATACATAAAATAAAATATATTTCTAAGGTGGTCTGGAAGAGAGGACAATTGATCCCTTGAACCAGGACAAAACCTTTGTGGGAACAAAGCCCCTTCCGCTTTGCACATAAATGGATCTCATTCTCCATACAAAGTTAAGGCATTACCCAAACTACGAGCCAATATATACCAAGAACCTTCCCAGTTACATCAAGACATTAATATACGCCAGCGAAGGCTAAGAACCTCCAAATTCAAGGTTCATTCAGAAACGTTAACGATATTAATGGCATTAACTTAAAAAAAATTCAAAAAATCTGATGTAGAGTTGCCAAAAAACGGAAAGATTGTGACTCGTCAAAAAAATCAAAACAGTTTGGAGACTGATTTTAAATATTGGAATAAAATAGCCCCGAAATAAATCCCCACCTTTTTATTCCAGGGTATTTATTTCAAAGTAGTTGATTCTAATAGACTATAGCTTATCATGGGGCAACTCGATTCTTACAAAAGTCCACAGTTAAGATGTCATAAAATTGTTTTTTTAACTAGCATTTTATTTTTTGTCGTATTTTACGATTGAACGTATATTTTTCTATCATAGTCAGCTCAGGTGTATAATATCCGTATGTATTATTCGGAATAAATAAACCCTATTATTTCTGAAGTGTACTTATAAACTAGTAGAGCATGGCCTTTGAGCAGCAAAATCACATTTAAATTCATCATTTCGGAAACTACAAGAGAGAGGTGAAAGAAGAAGCTTTAAAAGTTTATATAAATTATAAATCTGCACCTTCTACAGATTTCAATTCCTCAAAGACCAAGACCCCTCCATGTCTCCTATTATTTAATAGATTTATTTCCACCTTCAACTTTCAAGGAAATTCACGTCGAGTGATCGAAGACCAAAATTCAAGAATAAATATATTATAAGACCTTGTGAAGTAACTTAGCCATGAAATGAGAACTATATTTTACCCCGTTTCATGTATTTTCATGTGGATTTATGGGTTTCCGCGATTTTATGTGTGTTTCTAACACCTTTAGACATTAGCACATTATCCCCGTCTCAATCTTGGTCTTCCTCATCTCATCATGTTGGAAATTTTTAGAATTAAAAATAAAAATAAGAAAATTTTCAAACGGGTAAAGATAAGGTTGAACTTTGACCTGAATAGAAAGTCAACCATTTATAATCCCGACAGTAAGGCTGCAAAAGATAATCCGAAATGTGAGACTGTCACTCAATTAAATATAATTAGAGAAAACAAGTAGGAGGAGGACGGAGTTGTCATCGAGTCACCTCGTTAACAATAAACAATAAGATTATATTACATATTATTATCTCTGGAGTGTCTCGAAGGATGGTAAAATAATAAGCATAAGACTCTTATAATATTATTATTATTATTATTCGGGATAATAATTCCATTCCACCTGAGTCACCTCCGAAATGCGAGAATTCGGAACAAGAGGAGAAGACAATCCCAAATCCCTAGATTAAACACAAGGCACGATTTCAGCCAAAACTCTCCCTAATTTAAATGAAAATGTGATGATCTTCTGGACGAGGAGATCATCTCCTATCTTCCAATTACGAATATTATTAGGGTACTTCAGAAATCTGGAATTTGAATTATATTTTACAGGCCATCAACCTTAGCCTCAAGATCCCAGAGCTCCGAATTCCTCGAACGCCAAAAACCCGGAGGGGTGTGCATAAAGTTAGAGTAAACCGTTTAAAATGGTTAAAAAAAGGGTAAAAGGACAAGAAACAACAAATAATATTTAGTGTCCTTGTCCGACACGACGTCTAAGGTGTTTTGTTCAAGAATCTTAAGTTGCCCCAATCATAGAGTAAAATCAAAAATCGTGTTTTTTTACCGTAGACCTTTGACTACAAACTCCTCCAACGGACTTAGGCTTTAAGAGCCTTTTAAGAGCATTTTTAACGGTTTAATACTACTACTTATCAAAACTGAACATTTTATTTAATTTAATAAAATAAAAATTTGTCTCAACACCTATCTTCTTGCTCACATCGCTTATGAACGAGCATAAAAGCCGAAACGGAAACACTTGAGCATTTAACCCTCGATTATAATAAGAGTTGAACCTTCGACCTTTTGATGTAATTCAAACGCTTCAAAAGCGAGTGGGATATCTTGTACCACTTCTGACTGACACTTGCCTCCGAATTTCAATCCCAGAGGCCCTTCAACGACCTCAAACTTATACAAAGCAGACTTTAAACCCATCCTCGAGGAATTCCTAGCATTCGATTAGATATAATACCATGTTATTATTACAAACGTCTGCGTCGGTAGAAATACTAAATAAACCCGTTTAAATTACAGGATGACTATACTTTAGTTTATTTATATCATATTATGATGAGAGATAGTGAATCGTTGAATGATTTCGGTGTGATGATGATGGACAGTTATTGAGCCCTCTTCAACTTCAACAACTTACCTTTCCGACTTCAAAGTTTCAATTGTGAACGAGAACCCTAATCCTAATTCCTATATAAGATGTAGATGAATGCCATTTTATATTCAAGAGTCCATAATTCGTGGTAAATGTTTGTTTATTTTGTGGAAAATTTCAGCGGAAAGCAGCGATATTTTGGGATTTAGGAGAGGATCCTTAAATATTGTACCAATAGCCCTTCAAACGTATTAAAAATTGCATGGTGTCTAAAAGGTTAATGTCTGATCCTGTATAGTGTCAAACGACTAAATGGCACTTTGAAAACAACACGAAAAGAACATTTTTCAGAAATGCAGTTTCTACAAATTTAAATTTATATTTTATTATATTATTATTATTGTATTTATCTTAAAAAATCCTATGCCCCAAGCCAATACAAATAAACATTTTCCTGTAACTGTAACATTTATTGCATTTCGCTTTCCCTTTGTTATTCCATCATATTCACCTGGGACATATATAAACGTCAATACGTGGTTACTATTTATAGGAACTTAAAGAACCCACAAGACAAAGTCCCGTTCGGTAAACAATTAAAACTAATATCTTCAAGGACTCGAGCAGTTCTTGGAGTCCTTGAAACTTTGCTGGTTTTGTCCTACCCTAATTGGGTTTTTAAATCAAAACACGAGTAAATTGAATTGACTTTTGTTTTTTTGACAGTTTTTCTTCAAAACAATAAGCAATTATAGAGCATTCGGATTTCGGAAATATGGAGTTCACAACTTCTAGAGTCGTTCATCCATTCAACAGTGCAGTTTGGGCATTCAGAGTCATCATTAAAATCCTCATTTGTTTAACAAGCTCTTTTTAGAGCAGAATTTTGGATAATTGGCCACCCGACCTACCCGACCCGATTTAAAACCCAAGGAAGGGTTCGCTAAACGATTGTAAAAACAATTTTAATTCCAGCTCCGAACTCTCAAAATTTTACAAATTGACAAATTGTAATTGCCAATTAACTTGGTTGCACACATTTCAGAAATTCAGAAAAACAAATTAGCGTTCAGTTTTATTCACAGAGAATAACTTCTAGCAAGCCGTCTGGAGGTCTTAAAATACCATACATCGACAACAATTGATCTGTTTTTCATTTCAACAAAAAGTTATACTCATGATTTTTTCTTACAGCTCTAAACAACAGCCACAGGATATTTACGACATATATTCCCAGTTCTTGAAAATTAGCACAATTTCCACAACTTCCTCTATAACTTCCTAAAAGAAAGTAGAAAAAAGTTTTAAAAAATCCCTTTGACATTTTTCAAAATGTGTGTCAAGGACAATCCTATCTTTACTTGCAACTTTTATTTTATATTTTATATTTTATGTTTATATGAACCAGGAAAGGTATTAGAGTTTCCAATCATTGCATCCAATATAAACCCAAACCTTTCACTTAACATAAAATAAAGCCGTATATAATAAGCTTTGAAAAAATCCCCGAAAATATTAAATTCCACAAATGTCCTTCAAAGGACTTTCACTCTTGGGCTATATACCCTATAGGATATTTAAAATAAAACTCATCTTTAAACAATCTTTGAACATCAACTAACGATAAGGGAAAGGTTTATAACCATGTCAAGGCTGAATTACAATTTAACTTATCTCCGGAAATTCTAAAACACGTTGACATTCAACCAAGAGCATATCTACTTTAGAACTTTCTCCTTGTCCTCACGTGTTTAGCATTCATTGTTCTATCTCGGAAACATAACACCTGGAAATGGGATGCTTATATTCTTATATAATATATAAGCTAGATGATATAACAACTATATTCGATGATATATCTCATATAAAAAATAGATCTTGTTCAGAACAGAGAGGCTGCCACCACCCACCGATGTCACCTTCCATGTGGCTAACGACTTCGAATGCGGAGATCGTTTTCGGTCTTGGCACATTACTATCTGACAACGTCAGGTCCGTAGCTGCCAAGAGAGAAGAAATAAAAATTCTAGCATTAAGTTTTGTAGACGGTGAAGGTGAATGAGAAGGTATGAGAATTCCGAGTGATTTTGAAATATTTTTCATAATTTCAAAAAGTTGGGAGTTTACGGGAATTGTGCCGCTGTGGAGAAGAGGTAGTTAGAATATGAAGAAGGCGGCGGGAGTGTGCGGGTGTGATGAGAAGTAGCCGGGAGGGAAGGGAGCGGGGAGAAAGGCGGATCGATAACTTTCACCGACAATCTCAAATCCTCCAAAGACTCCGTCTCTCTGTCCATGTCGATGGATCTCACAGCCTCTTCCACAAGGGGCCACTCATACATGTCGACCAGTTTGTACGTTGTAACTGGTCGACATGTAAGAGTCGCTGTCGGTAATTGGCAGTTACCGACGAGTATGCCCTAGCTTATACTACAGCTTATTTTTCCTTCAAAACTGAATCATCATCATTTTGACATTAAAAATCTTCAATATTTTTTAGTCAGTCGAAATCCGTGGTATTACGAGGAATTTAAAATTTCAATTTTCTAGGTTTGTTTTTTTATGCATCAGTGTTTTGAACTTTCAACATAAATATGCAAATTATAAAATATTTTTTATTAAACCTAGTTTGTATTAACCTGTTCCCCAGGTTTTTTTACGAACGGCCCTTTAGAAGGTGCAACTTAACACATCCCAGCAGTAGCCCTTTCTCTCAGATCCCCGAATTTCGGATTCCGGATACCACCCGCTAATATACCATCATGTCTATAGCATAGCTATATAGGTAGATACATCGGACCAGAGAAACGACGTACATGAATATAGTACTATAACATAACCATCTTCGTGTCCCTATATTAGAAGCCTGTCAAAAGAAGCTGAAGAAGAAGACGTCAAGTCTTTTCTTGGAGATATAATCCAGGTTTTTCTCGGCTGAATATATCCTATCGTTAGTAACACATCAAATTGACGAAATGAGATCTTCAGCAGAGAGGCAAAAAACTCGCAAACCGAATTGCATCTAATTTTCCCTTTCAACTTATAGTATACTTTATACAGCTTAACCCAAAAATAATCAAATCCCATTCCTTATTCTTATTTACTCATTAAAAACACATTCTAAAAGTGAAAACTAACTCGCCATAGAGAAAAATTCTCACTCTTGCAGATGTTAGGATTTTTTAAATTTTTTCCCGCCCCAAATGCTATTTAAAGCGAGAAGGCATAAAACCAGGAAAAATCCTGATACCCATAGGAGTAAATTTTCTAAAATTTGAAACGCTTTACGCGGGAAGACAAGTTCATTGAAAGCAATAATAATTTTTCAAATATTTTCCCCCAATTATTTCGATTGGCTAAAAAATCCTGGGCGCAGGGGTTAGTCTCCTTTCTAAAAACTAAAGAGAAAGTAGTAGTAAAAAACGGGTTGAAATAAAAAGCTCCTTATGTCATGATTATACGAGGGCCATCCCGTAACTTATCCCGCTCTACCTTTCTCTTGTCCCACAGCCTCCGATTTCTCGGTCCTCTGCCTCCCGACTTTTTTGCCGGGTTTAAAAACAATAGAGATTACATTAGGCGGAGATGGAGCAACTCCCCTCTCGTCACGACAAACTCCCTGCCTTTACTCTTAAACTCTAATAATATGAAAAGTATATATATTTCCTGGCAATATAATTCTATATTATTATTATTATCATTCTTTCCTCAAGTGGATGGATATTATTACGAGGCCTGGATCTCACCATCCTCATCTTACTCAGCAATCCATCACCGCCCTATTCATTACCCAAGTCAGATCATCCCTTCCTAATCTTAAATAATTGTAACATCAGCAACTTCCCTCTGACCAGTCCTAGTTAGTATGTAAATGTATTACAAGCCCATTAAATCACGAGGCAATTAATGTCACCCCATTTTCAGAAATTGTCAAATAAGCTTAATGTAATTAACGTTAGCCCTTACCGGGAATTAAAGTATAAATACCAACTAACCCAATATTATAAGCAGTCGAGAGTTGTCTTCGCATCGTTTAAGTGCTGAATAAATCTCATTAACTCACTACACTGCCCGATTGCCTTTTCCCGATTTTATTTCGGAGTTTTACACGTAACAAATTGTTGCCACAACCAGGGAATCGGATTCAAGGTAACGTGTACCGTTTGAGTTTTTATACACATACGTGGTTTCAGTCCCACATTCCCTTCCCTACAATTTTTCAATTGGTCAATTTATAATCAACAGTCTCACAGTTCCCCTACGATTTCCGATAGCCAAATTATTTAAAAATAATTTAAATTAGTATCCACCTTTTACCATTGACCAATACAATTTCCATTTAACATCCAATTTCAATTGACCAATAAAGTTTATATTTAAACTCTTTCATCCAAGTCTTCAATTTACAATTTACATTGACCAATATAGTTTATATTTAAACTCCTTTTACCAGAGTTCCATAAAGTCTACATTTACCATTTCCATTGACCAATATAGTTTGTATTGAAACTCTTTCAACAGTTAGAAGCCATTCATACATTATACTCCTTATCACATTGACCCGTGCCACTGCAGTTTATCTCCTATTCATTCAGTTTTGCATTTCCCAAAACATTGAACTCTTAAAACATTGTACGTACACAACTCAACGATAAAAATACAACTCTCGGCTCCGGCCGTATTCATGAATTTTTTGCTTCAACATTGCTTGCAAGTTCTATAAGCTTATTTACTGCGTAAGTTGGTTTTGGTTCTTATTATTATACAGGTGGATGGTTGGAGAACTCGACGGGCCTGTTTTTGCATTGAACAAGTGTGTGAACCAGATCAACATTGAAGGAAAGACTCTCCAACTTTTTGGACATCACATCCATATCTGGAATCTCCTTATCAGGCTGCTGCTGCCTTCGCCTTCCACTTCTTCAACGACTCTCCTTTTTCAACCTCTTGATCCCAGCCGACTTCTGACTGCCTTGATCCTGTCCTCATCATTCTGAATTGCATCCGCACTATTTACATCTTCAACAGTGGACACATTTGAGGAACTGCTCTGCCTGACCGCTTGCCTGCATCCAACCTTCAGCTACCCTAGCCTTACATAAGGTTCACACACCCACACCGGACTTGTTTGGCTTGCCCGTCGAGATTCCACCACTCCACTTGCACCGGTATCAAATACCCCCTTCTCGTTCCTCAACGGAGATGAATGGAACCATCCAAACGCAGCTCTAAACGAATTAAAGGTAGAGAACCTTCATTTGCATTTGAACTAGATCATACCGGTAAACCAGTTCCCATACAGAAAAATAGTAGTGCACATATAGGCGGGCCTGAGTCCCCAGCATCCTCATCATTTACCGAGTATAGGGAACAACACATAGCAGACAGTCAGTCAGAAGATTCTGACTCAGAGCCTAATAATTTAGGAATAAGTGAGGATAAAGACAATAGCTTTGATATTGAGGTGGACCAAACTATTAGGCCCATAAATCCAAGCTCATTCACACTTGATGAAAGCAAATTAGAACCTGAACAAGATCTAGACAGTTCTTTCAATCCATTCGATTCATTTGAAGAATTAGACAAAACTGTTCAACGCAGAAATAACGCCACACAAGTAGACCCATTTACGTTAGGAGAAATTATCGACCCTCAACCCAGTTGTTCCAAGACTGTACCGTTCATTAACCCTACCCCCTCTTCAAGGGACAATACACCATCCCCACCAGTAGTTATTAAAAATAGCCCTCCTACAACACCAATAAGCTCAACTGAAAACTCGGTCACATCATCTCCTTATTTATCAAAACTTTTTGAATTCCCTTCCACTACAACTCATCCACCACTTTTTAACCCATTCTCCATAACCATGTCTGTCACTATGCCAAACCTCCTGACTCCTATGGCTTTGAAGCCTTTCGACCCAGAAAATGACAATGTCACTGAATGGGCTAATAGCTTCGAAACCATAGCGGTGTCAACTGGTTGGTCGGTAGATCAACAGGCTGGATTTCTACCCCTTTTTATGTCCCCGGTATCAAAACAATGGATGTTAGAATTTAAGGATAAAAATCCCAAAGCCGACGGCCCGGCTATTTTATTAGCCCTTAAGGCTGAGTTTAATAGAAAAGGAGATAAGGAGCGTGCTAGGAGAGAATTAAAGCGGAGAAAGCAAGAGGACAATGAAACGGTAGATAAGTACCTATATGACTGTCTACGTCTGGCTAATAGAGCTGATATTGCTATGACCGATGTGAAAAAGATTAAGTACATCATAGATGGACTCAACCACAATCTCTTTCACCAAACATACCATAAGGTGTTTGCAACTGTAAACGAACTAAAGGATCATTTACACGCTCTCGAAGATGCACAGCATGTGTATAATCGAGGATATTTTAGCAACGCTACTTCAGGGCCTAACCCCGAAATATTAGAGCTGAAACAACTTATACTACAGCAAAACAGTCCCCATCAAAAATCAATTCCGAGAGTCAATAATGTTGACCGAACTGACACTAAGCAGGTTAGATTTGATCCCAGAAATAGGTCAAAGTCCCCTTCTTTTCATCGTAATAGAGAAGTACATCCCAGTACTTCCCGTAGCAATGATGGAAAAATGATCTGCTTTAACTGTCGGGAAATTGGTCATTTTGCTTCAAAATGCACCAAACCCTCCATTTGTGCATACTGCAAGGAAACAGGACATCGATATAAAGATTGCACGAAGAAATCAAAAAACTTTCAGAGGCGCAACTAGACAGTTGCGCCAAGCAAATAGTACCTACATTAAATTCCCTTAAACCCCACTTAACTTCATCCGAGACAAAAATAGCAAAATCAGGTGTAGTCATGTGTAATGGCTTTATTAACAAACATAAAGTTCAAATTTTAATTGATAGTGGTGCAGCTTGCACTCTCATTCATTCAAGATTCGCTAATCCTAATCCTATTCCTAGTAAATTACAATTACAAGCGGCAAATGGCTCAATGCTACAGACTATAGGAATTGATAAATCAACAATTAGATTCGGAACTTTTAAGGGAACACATTCTACCCTCATAGTAGACACAATTGGATATGACGCCATTCTAGGTAATGACTTTCTAACAAAATTTCAATGTACAATTTCTTACCCCACCAAGTCTCTTTTCATGCATGATCAGCAAAGTATCCCCTTTTGGATTCAATATCCTGACAGCTCTTGCATTCATGTCTTTGAAAATTTATCTTTACCTCAAATCAAACTTCGGACCAAGACACCAGCCACCCTTCCACCTAATTCAATAACAGCCGTCACCGTAGAGTTCAGTAATAGCAAATTACAACATCCCCAACTCTTTAGTGTAGAAATGCATGATCAACTTTTTGAGAGATATGGCATTTTAATTAAGGACTGCCTGTTAGAATTAGATGGACCTTCGGGGTTATTAGAACTTTATATCCAAAATGTCGAAGATCATAAAAAAACCCTCCCCAGAGGAATTGTAGTAGCAATTGGAGAAACAGTTAGTTTCAGTGACCTTGCCGAGGTCAATACCGTATCTACGAAGCCCGCCTCTGAGCCACGACAACCCAGAACGTTGACAACAGATGAACTGGCCAAGCTGGATATCAACCCCGATCTACCACTTGCAGACCGAACCAAGCTAGCCAACCTATTGACCGAATTCGGAGACTGCTTTGCCTGGAGTTACAAAACCATGGGATCTTGTAACATAGCAGAATTTACCATCGATATTGGAAATAATGGACCAGTTGCAACTCCACCATACCGACAAAGCCCCGCAGAACGAGAGATAGCAATGGAACAGATACAAGACATGCTTAAGGAAGGCATAATTGAACCCTCTAACAGCCCTTTTGCATCCCCCATCATCCTGGTCCCCAAAAAGAATGGAAAAACACGTTTGGTGGTAGATTATCGCCAAATTAATCGAATAACGGTTCGTGATAACTTCCCCTTGATGAGGATAGACGATCTATTGGACTCAGTGCGAAATGCGAAGGTATTCAGCACAATGGATTTGTACGCGGGATACCATCAATGCACTGTAGCCAAACAGGACCGAGAAAAGACAGCCTTCATTGTACCCTGGGGACTTTTTCAATACACACGAATGCCCTTCGGATTGTGCAATGCGCCAAGCTTCTTCACAAGAATAATGAACGCAGCGATGGCGGGACTCAACTACAACAGCGTCTTGGTATACCTGGACGACTTGGTAATACCCGGAACCTCCCATGATGATCACCTCACCAAATTACGAAAAGTCCTCGAGCGACTAAGGAAATACGATCTAACACTTCAACCGCCCAAATGCTCTTTTGGGTATTACAAAATTCAACTCCTTGGACATGTCATAGACGAGAAAGGACTTCACGTGGATCCAGCAAAAATCGAGGGAGTAAAAGCATTTCCTGTCCCGAAAACAGCCAAGCAAGCTCGTCAATTCCATGGACTGGCTTCTTACTATCGTAAGTTTTGCCCTAACTTCTCAAGCATCGCGAAGCCCATATCCGAACTCTGGAAAAACGATACAGTGTTCCATTGGGGTCAAAAAGAACAAGAAGCATTTGACACCCTTGTTCACATGCTGACAACCGCCCCTTGCCTGGCCCATCACAACCCCGACCTTCCGCTTGTAATCCACTGTGATGCCAGTAATTATGGAATCGGAGCAGTCCTAGTACAACTCAATAATGGATTGGAACAACCCATTATGTACATCAGCAGGACTTATACCGATGCCGAAACCCGCTACACCGTATCAGAAAAGGAATGTCTCTCACTTGTCCATGCAGTACGAAAATTCCGCCCCTACATTTATGGCCGAAATTTTAAGGTAGTAACTGATCATCATGCTCTTTGCTGGATGAAAACCCTGAAGGATCCCAACACCCGTCTTGCCCGATTTGCCATAAAATTACAACCTTACGACTACACGGTAGCATACAAAAACGGTAAAGCTCATTTAGACGCAGATGCCCTTTCGAGATGTCCAGCAGCTCAAGCCTCCCTTACTGACGCCGATGAAGACGAAGAAATCCCTACTGGTTTTGATCCAGTAAACACCCTTCAATCTGTGGACATTTCTGACATGCAGAAAACCGATCCTTACCTTCTGGAAATTCTGGAATTTCTAAGACTTCCCGAGGATCAACAAGACGCTAAAAAGCGACGTAAATTTAAACATTTGATATTAGACAATGATGTTCTTTATTACCAGGATCCCCACACCACCCGGCAATTACTAGCAGTCCCATTAAGTATGCGGGAAACCATTCTCGCCGAACTTCACGACTTCCCTTTGAGTGGACATCTCGGTTTCGCCAAAACCCTCCACAAAATCAAAACCCGATATTGGTGGCCATCGATGACCAAGGACATTATGGATTATGTCTTAACCTGCCCGGACTGCCAAGGACGGAAAGCTCCCTCCAGCCGATCACCTGGTCTACTTCAACCCATTCGGACATTTAACCTATGGGACCGGCTAGGTATCGATCTTATGGGTCCATTCACTCCTAGCAAACCCGGAGGATTTCGCTATCTCATCGTTGCCACCGACCACTTCAGCAAGTTCGTTTTCGCAAAAGCAATCGCAACAAAGGAAGCTGACGAAGTGGCTTTGTTTCTTCTTGAAGACATAATCTGCAAAATTGGAGCCCCGAGAACCATTCTATCGGACCGTGGAAAAGAATTCGTAGCCAGCGTGGTGACGTCTCTCTGTAAACTCATCGGATCTACTAAGAATACCACCAGCAGCTATCATCCGGCCTGTAATGGACAAACTGAACGAGCCAACCGCACATTTGCCGTTATGATGTCAATGTATGCATCCACCTCTGCCCGTCATTCTGACTGGAATTTGTGGATACCACATGTTACATTCGCTTACAACACTTCAGTCCACGATACAACACAATACAGCCCGTATTATTTAGTATTCGGACAAGAAGCAACCCTTCCATTAGACGTATCCCTCCTCCCCGAAAACGAGGTGGACCGATTTCAATCCATCAGTCGACTTCATCATGCCCGCAAATCTGTACTCCTCACCATTAAGAGAAAACAGGAGAAAATGAAAAAGCGTTACGATGCTACTCACAAAGAGGTTCACTATGATGTGGATCAACCAGTAAGAGTCTTCACCCCGAAACGCTTCAAAGGTCTCAGTGATAAACTGCTTAGCCGGTATTATGGCCCTTACAAGGTGTTACGAAGAACCTCCCCGGTCAATTACGAGGTCACTTTAATGAACCGCACTGGTAAAGCCTGCAAGAAGGATGTCGTGCATGTTTCCAGGATGAAACCCAGTCCCCAGAGAGCAGCCCACAACCCGTGGATATCTTCTGAGGACGTGACAGATGCCGAATACGAGGATATCGACGAGGCCTTGGTGAACGAGGACGTTTCACCTTTAGTTAGGGAGAACCCCGATGTCTCTACTAAACTCGATGTTCCTCCTGATGCCCTACCCGCAGACCCCATTACTACTACTCCCCGCAAATCGGCAAAAACCACCGCTTCCGAACCTTTGCCAACTTTACCTGAAGGCGATACGCGTCGTCTCACTCGGGCACTAGCAAAAAAACTTAACCAAACCTAAAATAATTACGGTCGGAGCCGGTAGTTTTTAGTTTTCTTATCTTGTCCGAACATTTATTTTTAATCTGTTTTAACCGACTTACAGACAATGACGTCAGAACTAAAGTATGATCTGTCTGACTTCACGGACATTGGGCATTCCTTCAAAACAAAGGCCTCAGTGAACGAGGATGGACTAGTAACTTACACTCTTTTCATCCCCAAACATTTTCGCGTCATTGTCCGAGATGTCACAACAACGGACTTACTCTGTGACACCAAATATCCAGGATCCCCAAAACCAAATTCACGTTCAGTTAATACCCAAACGGAGATTCGTGTAAACTCCCAAATCAATGTATACAACAGTGGACTTTTCCCTCCCCTTTCCAAGGAAGCTCTTCTCAAGAAAACCAAACCAATTGAATCAATTAAGAAGAATGAAATCAAGTGCACCTGCCGAGCGTTGTTTACTAATTTTCGACCCCAACACTTCCCGAAACAATCCAAAGACAAACCAAAAATAAAAGTAGAAACATTGGACATTCCGACCTGCCACAAATGTGAAAACATCATAGGAACATTTAGGGATAATTTCCTAACCCAACCTTCAAAGAAATATAAACCCCTGGTAACATGTCGACCACAGCTGAAAGTAAAACCAAGATCTGATCACGATCCGAGCGTAACATTGACCCAACTGAGTTCCAAATCTCGTCCTAAACTAAAATAAACCAAACCAACTTACTGCTACGCTTCCCCTTCTGCACATGTTACAGGTTAAAATCAAACACTCTTACTTATTCTCTAACTGAACACATTCTCTCTCTGTTCCAGTTAAAATGACCCCGCTGTTAACCCTGCTAGTATCACTGGCCACCACTTCCTACGGCCTTCCCCCCATTAGAGTTCTGACAGGAGCCTACACTAACTACCTCCCATCCATGATTCCGTACGAGGCCAGTATACCCCTTCTGTACCGGATGAACCTAACGAGACCCAATTTGTATCACACTTCAAAAAGCATTTCTTCGGGATGTGACCTGACCCCTGACAATCTGGATTGTGCCATGTGGACCTATTCATCAAAGAATTTAGAAGCTATCAAGGAACGACTCATGATGATGGAAAAATCCATTGCTATGATCTCGTACCACGACTTCCCATCTAAAGGAATTATTACGGATCCGGAAACATCACCTGAGGACTTCAAGGAACTCTCCTTCCAGTTTCGACGGTCAACAGATGCCCGAGTAGTCCTAGGAATCCATTCCGAATCAAGTGAAGACGATCCACTAGAGATGACAACCACACACTCCAGAAACCGTCGGAACTTCATCAGTAGTGCTGTTGGAGATGGTCTCAGTTACTGTTGTGGAGTAGTATCGAAGTCCGATATGGATTCTCTGTTCAGCAATGAAGACGCAGTAGAGGACTTCATGAAATCTGTCAACGAAGCTGTTATTGATGACCACAAGGATCTAATTAGGACAGAAAAAAACCTCGAAACAATTGAAGTTGCTACTAATCACACACTAAACGCCTTCCGATCAGTAATCGAGAAGGTCATCAACAATGTAGATGCAGAGAACTCCGAAATTAATAAACTTCTTCTAGCTAGAGGAAGAAATAATTGGCTGATGACCCAGACGACGCAATACCTCTACTGGATGACGGAAGTGTTCCGATATAATGACATTGTTCAACATTGTCGTCAACACCTCATCCCTCTCGCAGTAGTACCAATGGAAACTCTTAAATGGGACTTAGTAAGAATAAATAAAACTCTTGCCAAAAACCACCGTACCCTAGCAATCAATGCCGATCGTCTGGACACCTTCTACCGGCTACCCTTGGCAGATTGTATCATTACAACCAATGGAATCGTGGTCCAGATCAAACTCCCAATTCGACGAAAATTAGATACCAGAATTTATGAACTTAGGATGACTCCATTCAAATGGAACAACTCTACCTGTCATATACGAATGGAACCAACTTACGTAGCTGTCACAAAAAATAAGATCACACCCCTCACCGGAACAGACCTCCATCAATGCCAACAAGCCAATGGACTTTGCTACCTGCCGCAATTCCAGTCTGACCTCTCACGTGGACCAGCATGCCCTAATAAACTATTTAGCACATCTACTATAGAATCCCTAAATGAAGCGTGCATTATGGAATGCATACCCAATGAGGAAGTGATCGTCACCCAAATAGATTATCACAATTACGTGATAACTAACCTCCCCTCAAACTCTTACCTTGTTTGCGGAATTAACCGTACACTAATTCAAACCCATGATAAAGGTGCTTTACAAGTAACGCTCCCTTGTAATTGTTTTATAGATTTAAATAAGAAGCAAATGCTAGAACCCCCATACCCTTGTCCCAGCCATTTGAATATTGACGTACAGCTCACCCATATTCTACCTGCCGCCTGGTCAAACTTATCAACAGCGTACCTGTCTGTTCATACCCAACATGAGACTGCCACTTACGCAAACCTAACTGGCATCTTGAATAAGGAGTGGACGGAGACTCTACCATTCATTAACTTTACTGTCCCGGAGAGACAACTTCTGGCCAAACTTCGACCACCAAAATTGTTACATTATACAGCTACTTCTTACATCCCCTCCTTGATGTTCGTCTGGAACTTGGCCCTCACCTGTGGACTTATGTACGTAGCATGGATCAACCTTCGCCGATCCTATGCTCCCGTCCTCGCCGCAGCTCCAGTTCAATACGTCCGAGGAGCCGAATCACACCATGACGAGTCCCTCCATGAATATGGACCAATGGAATACACTATGATCATAATGCTGATTTTGAATGGGATACTCTGTGTAATCTTTGTAATTTTCCTAGCCCGTCTACTGATTCATGTCTACCAGAAGAACCAACAACGACGAAACAAACAACGAGCTCCAGCTAGAACGTACCAGCCCGCACCTTCAGTGGAACTCTACCCTATGGAAATACCCGAAGAGACCCACTACGAATTTATCAAACCTACTGTGGAACCTGAGAAGACAGACTTGTACGTCAACAAGCCCACCGGACTACTACCCCCCAAAAAGGCACCCCGTCACTCCCGTGGAACCATCACCGACCGAGAGCAGTCCCTTGAAACTACGCCATTATAAATACTAGCCCTTATCTTAGATCTGTTCCCTAAAAAGCAACACAAAAACACAAAAAAATCACAAAAAGATGCATTCGCACAAACCAAACGTAAAAATATTTAGAGTTATGCCTAATCTAATTAATGTTTTACAATCTATATTACAGGATGGGTAAGCGTAGAAGCCAATCTCCCTCCCTGTTGAACGACTCGGCCTACAAAAGAGAACGCTCCCATCCACCTCCAAATACATCTAACAACCTTAATAATCTTACGGATTCTGACACGGATTCTGATACTGGCGATGAAGAAATCCGAAATCTTAATAGACACCAAAAACGACAACAACAAAAAAATTATCCCACCTATAAGGACTTTCCGGAACCTTTCCCGGAACCGAAATCAGACGATTCTAAACCCTTTCGCGACTATAACCATAGTCATAAGCATTCAACTCCCACCAACCAAACATTTTCCCCTCAACCCGGCTCATCCCGTCAACGCCAACCTGCTCCAGACTTCTATGAGAACCAAGTCGATCCCCCACGTGTGCTGACCCGTACCAGACTCAACCGAGAAGACCCTGAGCGGATTCAGCACGAAATGATTGACATCGAAGGACACCTAAGAGAGGCATTTCCACATCTCAAAATCACCGTCTACTTTCGGATCGACGGACACTAAAATGGTCTCATCGGAGCTCGACCGATAGTTAGGGAGATTATTACGAGGCCTGGATCTCACCATCCTCATCTTACTCAGCAATCCATCACCGCCCTATTCATTACCCAAGTCAGATCATCCCTTCCTAATCTTAAATAATTGTAACATCAGCAACTTCCCTCTGACCAGTCCTAGTTAGTATGTAAATGTATTACAAGCCCATTAAATCACGAGGCAATTAATGTCACCCCATTTTCAGAAATTGTCAAATAAGCTTAATGTAATTAACGTTAGCCCTTACCGGGAATTAAAGTATAAATACCAACTAACCCAATATTATAAGCAGTCGAGAGTTGTCTTCGCATCGTTTAAGTGCTGAATAAATCTCATTAACTCACTACACTGCCCGATTGCCTTTTCCCGATTTTATTTCGGAGTTTTACACGTAACAATATAGTTGAAGAGAAAGCGGAAGAAAAATAAATCCTTTGCAAAGGATTCTTTCTCCTCAGTTCCTTCCCAAATTGTAATCAAATCAGCAAGAAATATACAACAACACTTCACTTAAATCTTATACATATTCTTTGCTTTTATATTTATCTATAGAAGAGTGTAGGCCTAGATTTTAAAATAAACCTAGCTATTTATCTCCACGGTTGTCTTTTATCTTAATTAATTAATAATATATTTCCCCTTTTGAAAGCTGGACGGTTCAGAAACAATCACACTGTTTTTATCGGTTTCTGAACCGAAAATGGGATTTTAAATCCGGTACTGGTACACTAGCTTTTTTTTAAATTAAACCCCTTGAAATTGAATTTTTTAAATTGTTTTTTTGCACATCTTTTATGAATGACCCTGTTAAAATATATGAACATCTATAGTTATAATAAATATAAAGTTCCTTTGTAGATCCTAATTCTGTTCTATTGGATGGAAGAATCCTCTCCCTTTTATCTCCTAAATTAATCCTCTCTGATGTAATCTACAATCATTTCTTTCATCTCTTTTCTCCTCAGTTTACTTAAACGGGACTATAAACAGATTACTTAAATACAATCAGTATTTATAAACATTTATTTCTCAAACTTCAATATATTGTCCTTAAATTGTATTACTAAGAGCCTTAAGGGCACCTGTAGGTCTTTGACAATAAAATTGCTCAAAGCCAATCTGATGTCATAATATCGTAAAACAAAATTAGAAAATTACCAGATTTCCTGTAGTTTTTCCCTTGCAAAATTTTTACTCGAAGTTTCCTCACCTCTGAAGTGTCCCTTTATATAAAGACGTTAATTTGAATTTCCATTAAGGGAATGTATTTAAACCCGTCCGTCTGTCTGTCTGTCTGTCTGTCCCCCTTTCGGATCAGAGTGATAAATTACCATTACCAATTGACACTCTAACTCAAGTCGCCCTCAATTCAATTATTATTCCGAATCCCATTCTACCACATTTAATCTCAGAACTCTTTCAATGAAATCTACAGACTTTAGAGTATAAATCAGGGAGAAAATTCCCAAACACTATAGTTTCTATACATTATTCTGCTGTGTCAACTCTCTCAGAATTACTTACTTACTTTAATAGGAGTGAAAGAGCCCCTTTTGAAATAAATTAGGGTGTAGGGATCGGAGGCACAGGCTGTGTAACTTGGCTTGAGATTTGAGATGTCGTTAATAGTTAAATAGTGTGAAGTTAACACATTGAATCAAAGCCTGAAAGGACTTTCCAACAAAGAAACAGAGGGGAGAAAATAATAAAACCGCCGAAAGAGAAAAGTCTCAATTCAAACTTTTCAAAGTTTTAAACTTCAAAGAACTGTTCAAAAACTACGTACATTTTGCTTATCTTAAGGTTTAATGTGAGTCTTATGAAAGCAGTTTGGCTATTTAGAGTGAGATTCATAAAAATTTAGTATGGGGCTTATGAAAAAAAAAATTAGTACGGGGCGCATGGAAAAAATTTAGTATGGGGCTTATGAAAAAAAAATTAGTATGGGGCTTATGAAAAAAAATTTAGTATGGGGCGAATGAAAACAAATTTAGTATGGGGCTTATGAAAAAAAAATTAGCATGGGGCTTATGAAAAAAAATATAGTATGGGGCTTATGAAAAAAACTAGTATGGGGCTTACGGATATCGCGTAGCATGGGGCTTATGACAAAAAAATTTAGCATGAGGCTTATGAAAAAAAAATTACGAGGCTTCAAACGTTTAATGGGAGTTTGATTACGTCCGTAGTGGCATTTTTGCGGTTTATTTATGGCCAACCCTTTAGAAACCTTGAAAGGGGACCCTCTTGTTCCCATTTAAATATTTAAATAAAACAAACGGATCCCCTTTGATTCAACCCCTTCCGTAAAGTAAACTACTCTATTCTCTCCTTAAAATAACATTAGAAAACAGTAAAATAGAGTTTAGTCAATATTGGCCATTATCTCCACACTTTCCCTCAGATCTTTACAAAGGACGCTGTACTTATATTTTAAAAAAAAATGACATCAGAGAGACAGAGATAGATCCCAACTGGATCATCTTACAAAGAATGCATACAACCGTAAAATACTCATTGTTTCATCCCAAAATCTCAAGTAAATTCACAAGACATTCTCAAGAAATTCTAAAATAATCTGTTTTGAATCGCAAAGCTACAACTCTGTCGGAGTGTCAAAATCAATAAACTTCGACTGCGCTTTTTCAGAGTTGATCGATTCAGCTTGTATTTTGCTGATCCTTATATAAAAACCATCCGATTCAATCTCTTGATATAAAGTACGTTGTGTCAATATTCCTATATATAGAATAAAAAATCTATAGTATTGGGAGTATATGCCGGGTTCATGATTCATGATCATCCGGCCTGCTTCCGGATGAATGGTCACCCTCGCGGAATATAGCGGATCTGAAAAGTCAGGGACAGTCACCCTTAAATCATTCTATGAAACATCTGCACTTTTTCCTCTCGGCATATAACGAAACGATACAAAACCCAAGAGCCTCGATTCAAATTTCAATTTCAATGACAATTCCAATGCAATTCCATCCCTGATCTGTCCAACATGACACTTTCACTGTTCCATTCCAATCATCTGTCGAAATAAATGCCAATACAGCCGAGGACTATCCACAAACCCAGGAACTTTTGTGCTGAATCGATTAAAGTTGATAGATTCAGCACAAAAGCAAAAGCACAAAGAGCACAGGGACTATAAGTTCTTATAGTCCCTGTGCTCTTTGACTCGCCGGGTAAAAGTCCTTTTTAAACCGCAAGAATTTGACGAAAAAAGCGCGTTTTACCCGGCGACTCAAATAGCACAAGGACTAGGTCTTTAGAACCGATTACGGAAACACCCTGTATAACTCTGGTATGTCAGGAGGGTTCATTTGTAGTAACGATACAAGAAAATCTAAGTACGTCATAAATATTTATTTTCTGATGATATAAAAGAGTCGTCATTTTAGTTCATCTCTGGAATTGAAAATACAAATTGATCTTTTAAAGTCACAACTTTTTCGTTTAATTTCCAATCTTTTAATGACAAAAAATGTCTTGATATACAGTCAATCTATAGTCAAAGATCGCAATCCGAGCACAAAAAATTCCAAAACAAAACACCAGGCCCAATAAACACCGGATTTCACCTCAGTGTCAACCTCAAACACGTTTTTTAAACAAGTATTAATCAAACTGTCAACCCCTCCCTGTCAATCTGTCAACCCTCTGGGATTCCAACCCCGATTGTAATTTATGTACAACCCCAAGTAAACCCCAGATCCAATGCAAAACCGTATGCCTTATAGAGAAGAGGCAAAATAATAAATAAACTTGAAATTTTTCCTCGATCAATCGGGCTCCAGAATAATGGACCGAGGGTCCCGTTTTGTACTTGGACAAAAAGGTACAAATCTTTTGATTAAGGGACCACAGGGGAGAAAGGCCCTTTATATCCCTACAAATAATCATCACGTAATAATAACAATAATAACAACGAAAGAACATCATCACATTCAGAAAATCAGGGCCGAGCCGAGATTGTAAATAGTAAATTGTAACTAGTAACTTGGTTATAGAGAAGCGGAAATAATAGAATAAAACATAAAAGCATTATCCATTCGAGAGGAAAAAATTATTATTCCTTTAGATAGAACATTGTGACCACTTTCCCCAATCCCAAGCATTTTGCCCCAAAAGTACAAACGGAAATTACATGTACTGTTCTGTTACAGGTCGGGTTGTCAATTATAGAGCTAGTGAATTCAGTCAGGGACAAAACAGAGTTCATGTACAATACTTAAGGTTCTCTAAAGTTGTATTCTTGACTATGTCCAGTATTGGAGGAAACTGACTTACAAGGGAACATTCCCAACTGTACCATCCAAATATTTTTAAAACCTTAAAAAATGTCTTACTTCTTTAAATCATCGAGATCGCTGCACTATTTTGAACTAACATTCTTTGCTATTGAAAACATTTAAAATATTGGAAATTAAACAAAAAAGTTGTGATTTTTCGAGCATTTTAAAAGAATTTATTTCTCAAATTCCACAGATTTACTAAAATGACGACACTTTTACATCATCGGAAAATAAATATTTTAGACTTCATAGATTTTGGATTTAACTGGCTAATGTAAATGCAAAAATCGAAAAAATCTTCTCTTTAAAAATCTCTATAAAACAGCGATTTTAACCCGATTTTAAAATATTTTCGGGTATTATAATGCCAAATCTATCAAAATTTTGCCACATCGTTAAAATTCTCCGTGCTAAATTTCAGGACATAACAAACGTCCTAAATCTCCGACTCAAAAGCAGATGACATCAAAACCCAACCGGGAAAAGGTACCCAAAAACCTTAACAACTAAAGTCTGTGAAAGCCATAATACATTCGGCTCTAGATTACTCCCGGGTACTTGTACACTAGTACGGGTGGGTATATTATATAAGTGTGTTTATAGTTTATATGCATTATTTTGGCTGACAGGGCGAGGGCAAAGGTCGGTCTCTTAACAATGAGTGATAGATTTATATAATAATGCACTCCACAGCCTATTCAAGTCCGTCTCTAAAATATAAGAGCAGTCGAGTCGGACCAAAACCCGAAATTCCCAGCTGAATAGAGGGAGAGGACCTCTTGTAAATTACTTATACTTTGCAAAGTCCGGATGGACCAAATCCCCGCTACCTTCCTCATTATTATACGGACCCAAACCGACAGCTAAAAAGACTTGGCCGGAGGATGATGGGAATTTGAGAGAGCAGAAAGACAGAAGGGTGCATAATCATACGGGACCGTACAAAAATTACAGAGATGTAAGGTCAAAACCGGTTCAAATGACCCCGAAGTGACCCTGATGACCTCTATTTTGTATTATGAATAGCTGTGCTGACCCTAGGGTCCAGTCATACTAAAGGCTTTAAAAACGGGGTCACGAACTATTGGACAGGGTTCAAAATCCTTACAGTGATCGGTGAAAAAATGGTCTGGATGGCACATTGCGATTTCCAGGACCATTTTTTCCTGACCATTTTTTTTCTGACCATCTAACTAGCAGCCTTTAAAACCGGAGCCACAAACTATTGGAGTATTGGACAGGGGTTCAAAACCATAAATAGGTTGGTGAAACAATGGTCATGGAAAGAATGGTCTGGATCTGGAAGTAATGGTACTTGTAAATTTAATTTTTTTCAGCCCATTTTTTCGGTCATTTTAGACCGGTAGGGTCTAGGGAGTTAATTTTCCAAGAAGCGATTGCTAAACAAAATTGCAAGTTACCGGTTATTCCGGTTGGGGACTTATTTCAGTACTTTTAAGCAACTCGTGAAATGACAGTTTATGGACAACCCTAAGCCAGAGGAAATGAGAGATGCATTGAAATTTACAATTCATGCCCCTTAGGCCTTTCCACAATTGTGATATATTGTGAACAAGCCTTGCCTGCGTCTAAATAATTTATGCTATCGTATTTATAAGAAGAAATACACAGGAGCTGAGCTTAGGATTCGCTATATCCGAAAATCGGTGAGATTTATTTGTGAAGGAATATTGGGATGCTAGGATTATTCAGAAACTATTTTCGTTAAAAAGAGATCGGAAAAGGCTTTATTTTGGGTCGTAGAAGAGCTCAAATAATAAATTATTCATTGATTTTTACAAGATTTCGATGTTTTTTATTCGATTTCAAATTTTAAAATGCATTTGGTCAATTTTTTAAAAATTTACATACTTGGTTAACTAATAATAAGAAAAATTACACATTTTAAGCTTTTCTCTTGGCCCTCCCAGTTGTAATTCCATGTCCCTGCCCTGTCATGTCTAAAATTCTGTTTTTTAGTTTAAAATGCCATAAAAAGGTTAAGCACAAGCCAAATCAATTAAATCTTTCGATCGTTAGTTTAGTATCTTATGGATTCTTTTCTATTGAAAAGATTGAAAGAAAGGGGATGTATTTCCATTGTTTTAAATGTAAAACTGACAAAACCACACAGAGGGAAAGGAGTCTCGTAAGCCATTGTTGTTTGGATGTAGAATGGAGGACAAGACCCATGGGGCCACCAACATTACAAAAGATTATCATTACGGATTACTGTTACTCCAACATACCTCTTATTACCTCCTGTCCAAAATCAGCTTACCGATCCTCTTCCTATCTTACTTGAACTTAGCAAGGGTTCTTCATAACAAATAAAAAATCGTTTCTTAATCACAATTTACCTGAACGATTAAAAAACTCAAAATTTCAAAATAATGTGCAAAAAAAATCGGTCCGAACATTAAAATAGGACTTTTTAAACCCGTTTGTATGGCAAAATTGGAAATAGTTACCTGATGCATCTTTTACACTCAAAATTAGCTACCAGGATTTCTACCCCGGAATAAGTCCCCACCCTTGATAGCATTTCGAATTTTTAAGACCTTGGTTAGTTGTATATTAGCGTTCTCTTACACCGTTTGAATTCCAAATCTGAACTAATTTCCAGAGACCCCTCTTTTAAAAAAACTGACTACCACAATTCCCACCCAGAATAAGTCCCCACCCTTAATAAAATAGGACTAAAATAAGCGTCTCTTATTCAATGACATCTTAAACTACTCTACAAAATAAAACCGCATCCGCATGACTTAACTATCGTTTATGGCTAGCCCTTTCGGCTCAGGAAACTGGATCTCATCATAAATCCCAACCAATCCTCAATAAATATTTCTACAAGATGATACATCAACAAAACAACATCATCTCCCTTACAACTTAAGCTAATCAAGAGCTGGAGGATAAGTTTCCAAGTTCGCATTCTCCGGAACAGACAACAATAAAATAAAATACAGGCCTATACTTATACTATAAAAACTTAAGTCTGAGTCTGGGGGAACCCCCGCGGGTCTCGGCCTAATAACATCAATATCAATCCTCGAGAACTTCAGAGCTCCTTTTAACAGTTACATAACATCTTCTCTTCATTTTCATTACTATTCCAGTAGTAATACTAAAGCAATAATAATAATAATAGTATAATCCAGAGGAACAATTCCAATATTTAAAAAAAATATTAAAAATCATCTTCTCAATCCCTCTGGATTTCTTGAAGGATGACTTGGCTACCTTATTCTGAGACCCTTTGCCTTTAAATTGCGTTGGAGATTGAACAAGTACCTGACGCCCATAATTTCAGAGGAATCCGCATGGGATAAAGCAAGACTCATGCCCCTTAATCATAATTTTCTAATGATAGCTCATCAATTACTTACAATACAAGTGAATGTAATCCACCAGAGTATTAAGTCTCAGCAGGGACGAGTATACAGAATCAAAGCTTTATTCTTGGGCTTTTTATCCCGATTTTTAGAACCAATTATGGGCCGTTCACGTTGGAACCTTCATTCCCGTAAGATTATTAAATTTCCCGATTAGGAAAATATGATTTTAACGTATTTAAGCAGAAAAATGGGGACATTTGATAAGCTAGGAACAGAAACAAGAAATTTTCGTTAAAAATCTCCTGGTTTTTTTATTTTTCCAAAACATTTTTGACAACATAGTTCAAGAGTATGCTTAAAAAGTTAAAAATACAAAAATTAAATCACAATCAAAAAGAAATACTGAAAAACTTAAACTGAGTTACAATTTTTATCGTCATTTTTAAATTTTTAGAACAAACAGATTGCTAAAGCATTTGACGTTATTTCGTTATGTTTTTGGTTTATAAATGCCAAGTCTGTTTGATTAGTGACTGAATTTTATGAACAGTCCAACAATAAAATAGCCACAATGACTCTGTCCCATAATCATTATCCCAACAATGGAAATCCCTTTGTATTATCCTAATGCTCCTCGTAAGTTGGAGTAATCCAATAACAATAATCACCTCATCTTTTAAATCTCTTGAAGTCAATATGGACCCCTTGACCGATGTTTCTATTTCCATCCACATCTCTAACTACAACCCCATAAAACTCTATTGACTATTCGTTAACCGACTACCGGTGGTGGTAGTGCTGTGATAGAATGCAACAATACAGAGTCCAGCCAGGATCAAGACACAATCATCTATTTATAGCTACAGTCAGTTGTAGAGTAGATATGGGAGTCGATTAAAAAAATATTTTAAAAATCAAACGTTATATACGGACGGAACAGATAAATGGAAATGACTCACGAGTCAGGATCATTTCTATCTGATATTTATACTATTTTTACCGCATAAAATTCCCGCAGAGCTTCTATAGAAGAGTATAAGTATAAAAAGATAATAAGACCCCCGAAATAAATCCCCATCTCAAAATACCGTTTTAAAAGAAGGCCGAGCTTCAACTACTCCGAAATGAGTTGGGTTGGTTAGGATAAAAAAAATAAGTCCCCACCTGGGGAATTATTCCGGGCCATTTCAGGATTTTTCTGGTACATTGCTGTTGAAGCTATATTTATATCCAGAATGCAATCTTCCAGTTCCAAGTCCTGATCTTGATTGAGGAGATGTTGATCCTTGATCGTTGATGGCCCTTCGCTCTCAAGATTGAATTGGACTGACCTACATACTTTAACCCTATATCTTCCGATCAATTTAACCAAGTTAATATATAGCACTATGTAGTTACATCAAAAGATTCGTAACTATTTAAAGTCTCGTCTCTCTGTTCCATCGTTCCATGTTCCTGTAAAACGTGAGTCGGAAGTTGGGCTATAAACATACTGGAAGAGCCGAGACCCTCCCTCAGGAATTACGGGCCCTTCAAACGAGATTTACAATTAAATTAAAGGTGAATTACATCAGACCAGACGTTCCTATTTATTTATCAAAGACCACAGCCAACCGCCCTCCCCCAACTCTAACTTAAACAATAACAATTTAAAGTTACGATGATCAAAGGATCCAATACTTGGGGTTTCCTTAGATCTGTCCAGAATTGATGAGTAGACAAGACAGTACTAGTACTAGTCAGTATAAACTGACCATCTTCGGTGGATTTTTTTTTGGGAGGGGGGGGGGGCATTTATGACCTACCAGCGGAGGCACAGTTTGTTCGGGACCGTGTAGGTCAAAGGTCAAGTGTATATGGTCACGGTATATGTCGCATGATTTTAACAACAACCCTACATGAGTGATACGTTGGAAATGTACGGTCAATTGCTTTCAACGATGTATATGACTTTACTCTATGGTTGGGGAAATGTAAGATTCAAAGTTGTAGGTTGTAGCACACAATATATCACATCTCATCCTTTGAAAGTCTAAACACTTTAAAGTTCAAACCACTAAATGCGTATTTAAGTGGAAGAGTAGACAGTGCCATTGAATTACTTTTTAGCCGGTATATAGATGCGATTTATTTTAATGAAGGATTGCTTGTATATCAATAAAATATCCTTAACCTTATCCGTCCATAACAAATAACGATATAAATTGTGTTTCTTATACAGATACAGCCAGACATATACGAGAGGATAAATTATACTGTCTGCTAAAGTAACAATAATGAATTAGCTGGGATAGGGAACGGTCTAATTGACAGGAACAAATGGAACTTTGGTCTCCTCTGATTCTTACAAGCCGACAACAGTCCATTTATTTTTTGTCAATTCTCTTGGTCCATCGTGTCCAGTTCAAGGCCTGTTCATAAGCAACCTTGACATCTCAAATCGACAAATCAAGGTCTGTGTTCACACTGCTTTTCTGTTAAATCATTTGCATACGACGGGTGCTAAAGAACCAGTATTAGAATCCAGACGAAATGTCAAAATCATCACAATTTAAAATTTAAGGCCAAAACAAGTATACCGGATTGAGTGGATACTCTCTTAAAAAAACTAAAGTTAGTTGAATGAATGACCAATTGGGCTTAATAGGCCAGCCAAGTCTTCGTGTTTAAAAGTATAAGACACTGCCAGAGGTTTCGGTTAAGAAATCTAAAAATAGATTCGAAAACGATCTAATAGCTCATGATTTTTTCAAAGAAATTTCAATTTTTCAATACAAATTCGGCATAATTTTTATTTTTACACTATCACAATACGATAGTCGATAATCTCGAGTTTTACAAATGAATACAGAGAAGAGATGAAATTGAAGATGATAAAGACACCGGGTAACCAAAGTATAAAACCGGAGACTACAAGATTGGGATTTACTTTAACAGTTTTTCCTTAGCTTGGCCGGTGTCTCAGTTCCCACGTTTCTTGCTTCAAAACCTTGGAAATAATATAAATCTACTATCTACAGGGCCTGGAATTATTTGGGCTGTTCATAGACTACAGATATTTCTTACTTATGTTCACTAGAGATGCCGATGGTCTTAGTATCGATAAGCACTACTCGATCGAGTACTCGAGTACTCGAGTACCCCAATTCCAAGAACTTTAAAATTTTTGTTTAAAATATCTAATATTTTCCAAGTAATCTAGTAAAAAAAATTCACATAATATAAATATTACTCTTATAAATTAATTCCAATTAATTTAATTTGTGGATGGTTCGAAGAAATAAATCCTGAATGCAGGAAAGGCCTTGTCTACTCTGTCCTAGCTTCTACTAATTTTTTCATTTCCTAAAAACTTTCTCCGGGTGAAAGTAAAAGCTTTCTCTATATCCCGACTTGAAGATCCTTACTTTAAGAGCGATACATAACATATAATATTTATCCGACTTGTTCTATCATCTACAAGCCACTGAGCTATTACTTACTATCAACTATACTGTCTCCAGAACTTGTAGTTTTTTATTTCTTATAAGATTTCAGGCTCTTTCCAGAAAAAAACTAAGTTAGGATCTCAAACTTTCAATCCTTCAATCTTGAGGAAGAAGATGTCTGTCAGTCACCAAATAAATAATTCAGCCCTACTTCTTAACAACACAAAACACAATCGCAACAACACAGTAAATACTAAAAATAAGACCATTCAGAAATCACAAAATAATTTTAAAATTTTAATTAACTGGTTTCAACTTAACTAGCTTCCTATTAAAAAAAAATATGCTTTTAACACTGTACTGAAATACGATTCCAAAATTAAATCAGTATTTATGAATCTTTCTAATTTGACAAATTTTTCGACATCTTATGCCTTTTTTAATAAGAGCTTTTGAAGGAGCTACAGCATACGGCATATTCTTGATTTTTTTAATCCTAGAATTTTCGCAAATAACTTTTGAAGGTACCAAAAACAATGCTAGGGTTTACGTCCCTGGATTTTTATTTCTCATCATCTCATCCTCATCTCCCCAAAAGGAAGAAAAAACAGACGTCAGACAACAATAACTCCTACAACATTTAAGAAACTACAATATGCACATAATATTATTATATTGCATCAGGTACAATAGACATGATATCATCTCTAGAGCTACAACCTACAACTCTATTTTAACATTTTGAAGATAGAGATAGGGAATGAATAAGAGAGTACAACAACCTACGTCAAGGAATTACTCAGCATACCATTTTTTAAATTACAACACCTTGAAGCTTAAATACACACGGGTCCACAAACCCAACAACCCACAGCAAACAAAACTTGAGTTCCTTATTCTTATATATAGTATATAATACTATAATAAAATATACCAAGATTGAGATGATGTATTTCCCTCGAGCCTCAATTTTAATCTTATTTCCCATGCAAAAAACATACTAAAAAAATAAACATTGCCAAAATAGGAATCTCCAAACCCCCGATGCACTTTTTACTACATTTCCAAGAAAATGGCATTCATTATTCCGGTCCAAGTACTTCCAACTCCCCATGGGGAATTATTCCGGAATAAATGACTCATAATCGGTTATAATTCTTTTAGATTTAATTCAGTGTAATCGTGTTGGTAAATAAATTGAATGTCAAGGTCTCTAACTAAAGCAGCCAATTTAAAAATTAAACGATACTCAAGCTGGTTGATAAGTGGCTGCAAAAAGCAAAACAACAGGAGAGATCAACGAATGCTTTACATGATTCGTCTCGTCAGTTTGGCAAATAAATTTTGTAAATTCTTGCCAATTCATTACCCCTTTGGAATATTTTAAATCACGTTCCCTATCAATGATAACAATCTTTATTGAAAATCCTCCAAAACAAAAATAACATAATTATAATTTTAGAAAAACAAAAAATAATGATTTAATGTCGATTCTTCAATCATAAACCATATACAGTGTAAACTAAAAACCCATACTCATTCGTTAAAATTTAAATTTTTTTTTAAATATTTTAAATAGACCAAAATGGGTTGTTTGTTAATCAGCAAAAAAATTCCTATCATAAATCAATAAAACTAAAAACTTGCAGATTCTATGCTCATTTATGGCACAAGCGTCACAATATAAACTTCATCAAACCCGTCCAGATCCTAAGAACGATTAAATAAGAAGGCTTGCCAAAAGTGTGTATATCTCAACAAAGGTTTGCAAATTTGCGTAGGCAATAAATCAAATGCATACAAATCACAAGCTCTATACGGTTAACAGCCTAGTTAATTGCAGACATGATAACGTGCGAGAATAGATGTACCAGAAACATTTAAGGAACACATCATTTGACAGAACCATTTGTTATCCTACCGGTTTCAATCTCAAATTAAATCAACTGCCACTTGCGTCCAATCTAAAATCTCCTTACCAAATAGCCCGACTGGGTCAAATCTAGACTAACTCATTCTGCCAATCAAGGCAACATTTAACTACTGACTTGAATACTTATATAAATATTGAGCCTCTCATTCAGTGCAAGCTTTACAAATCAAGAACTGATTGCTATAGGCAATAGGACACAAAACGTCCTAGAACTCAACCTCTGATCGTCTTTTAAAACCGCCCTACAAAACGGGCATATACAGGGTGTTCCTGACGAATAGTAAGTGAAATTGGTTAGTGTGGCATTTTTGTTGCAACTGTCTCTTATCGGAACACCCTGCACATGTAGGTGTGTATGACATGCATCCTCTTATCGACGAAATCTCATCGACATTGCCGATAGTATAAACACCGGAAGTGTTATATAAGAGATCCAATTCACAATTAAATGTGCTTTTGTGGATCATCAAACGGTGTTGGAAGGTGCACTCCGGGCCAAACTGCACCCAATCTCTTCAAATTTAATGACGGAAAGTCATGCAATGTTTACAGACATCACGTCATCCTCTCGTCTATACTTCCCTAATAGAGTAGCTAGCTTCTATAACATCAAATAGTAAATTGTAAATAATTAAATCCTGACAATAAGAGCCCTCTCAGACTGCAATATAATAGGGGATATAAAATAAATCGTACGATCCTGGTGGAGTAGCCAATGAGAAGGTCCGTGACCGGAGGTTATAGCTAAAGTCTTTGCAGTTTAAACTCTCTGTCTCGCTACTGTCTATCTGTCAGTCAAGTTACCTTATCATCATCAACCTAAATACCAAAGCTCTTTTTAACAATGATACGTTTGTACTTTGGGAGTTTTTTCTAGTTTTTCTAGAAGCATTCACAAATTCAGATCACAGCCTGAGAATTTCGGAACCCACCAACTGACAACGTTCCTGAGCATTGGCCAATAGGACTGCTCATAAATTATGTAGGTTTCGTAGAGGTAAATATGGGTCAAATGAGAAAGGTTTAAACTAACTGGCACGGGGCTTATTTTGTGCGAAACCTCCGATTTATACTCGGTTTTGATGAAATTATACGTGTTATATGTGACGATTGTACTTTAAAAATCGCTTAAAACCGAAAAACACGAAAACCGCCGAATACTACCCGGGTTTCAGATGATAATATTCATGAACAGATTGCTTCAACATGGGACTGACTATAGGGGACAAAAGGAGCTTTACCCGGCGAGTCAAGAGTCAATGGGGAAAGGGGACTCCTTGCCATTACCGGAGAAAAATCAAATAATCTGATCGTTCCTAACCAAATATTGTAGTATTTTCCGTTTTTTTTTTTTTTTTTTTTTTACTTTAGCCGAGTAGTTTATGAAAAGACCATGGACTAATGGGTCCAGAGAGGCAGTGAGTATATATTCTTAAGATTAGAACCCAATAGCTGTAAGTATAGAGAGGGAAAGTGATGTTGTTGAGCGTTGGCCAATTCCTGTGAGCTTTCGTCAAAGACGATATTATTGGGGTAAGTCGGTGGGGGCAAGTTGGTAATGTACACATTTCTTGGGACATGACAGGATGTTCTTAAATTGGCATCCTCTCTTTCCTTATCCCCTTCCTTTACAAATTACTTTACGAATTTATCATCTTTCCTTCCACAAATCCCAACCACCTTTCACAATGTTATGTTCCCAAAGGACCGGGAACTAAAGAACGTTTCCAGGCAATTTCGATTAAATCCCCCGAAAAATAATGAAATTGCATTTGCAATGTCTATAATGCATTTTCAAATGTCATGAAAATTTTTTTTAAAAAAGCTACTCTACAGGGTGCAGTGTGCAGTCTTCAATGCGAGTGTTTTGTTTCTATTAAAATGCATTCATCAATTTGCCCCTAAAAGACGGACAAACAGACAGGATGATTACAATGATTACATAAAGCCCTGACTCGGGCTAAAAAGAACTTGGAAGCTTCGATTCCTTGTTGGGTTATTCCATCTTTTGGCATAATTTCCAATAATCAACAAAGTTACTTTTTTTAAATTCGTATGAGGAATCAAACAAAACTAGCTGTTTTTGATTTCGAAATACGGGAATATACTATTTCCTATGATCTTCTACTATGATCTGGAACACGTACAAATATTTCCGCTTTCATCTCTAGGTTTGTTAGGATGTGCTGGAATAGAGGAGAAGATGGGAACTTCCGCTCCATAGATTTCTGATGAAATATCCTCGACAACAAAAAATAGAAGTAATAACCGCCTACTCCACAGCCACCACCACCACCGATTTCACTTTCGACATCAGCCCCCACTGCATTTCTACACAATTCCACCCCCACCAAATCCAGATCCACAAAAAGTCGGAATCAATTTTGTCATCTTGGCTTTTCCATTTATATATATAAAAACCGTATATCGTCTAGCTCTATACATTACAGAATATGGGCAAGATCAGGGGCGAGGACGGTACAAAATGCCCAGGGAAAATATTTGGGCAGTTATAGCCCGATTAAAATATATCGTCTATCTGTATAAATCAGGGGTGACCGTCTCGAAAATAGAAATATATAGAAAAAAAACATAAAAATTCACCACTTTTGATGTATTTTTTTCGTTTTATTTTTTTTAAATCGGGTTTCCGAATTTTTTCCTCGCTTAATTAGATGAATTACAACAAACAATCACCGGACCGTTGAACTCAGAAACTCAACTCACAAATCCAGCCTCAAGTTCCACAAAAATAACGTATTCTTCAAGACCTTCCTAGGTCCCTGATCACAATTTACATAAACCGGGAAATCCCCACAAGAGATGTAATAGAAGTCGGGATTAGGCACATCCCCAGATTAGCATTATATAACCCAGCCCAACCCAAAAATCTCCAAACAAATAGAACATTCCCAAAGACGATATCATTTACTTATTTAGAAAAGGGAAACAAAGCTCAAGTTCCTCTCCCCATTTCCGCTAAGCCCCCCGGGTGAAAATAAATACAATTTCATGATTTCACATGAAAATTCAGAGGGGCCACAAATTCGGGAAATTTACCAAACTTTCACCCGCTCTACCTAACAACCTGTATAACAGTAAAAGCCCTCGTCCTCGTCGTAATAATAAAAGATATCCGCTATCTCCGCAAGTACCTAGTCCAATTCCGTAGAATCTAGTCCATATTGTAAGCACAAATAGGCCGGAGTAGGACTGGCGCGAGTACAACCGAAAACCCGGACGAGTATACAACGGGATATATACAACCCCGGGTACTCGAACGAGTCCAAAACCCGGGTATTAGGCCGAGTATATAACTTAATCCCAAAAATCCCCGGTATACTCGAACGAGTCCAAAAACTCGGGTATTCAGTCGAATAAAGAACGGAATCTCAACATTCCCCGGTGCTCAAATCAGTCTAGAAACCCGGATATTTGGCCGAGTATAACGGAATCAGAAAAATCCCCGGTTTACTCGCAAGTCCAAAAACCCGGGTATTCGGCCGAGTAAAGACCGGAATCTCAACACCGACGGTACTCGGCCAGTCCAAAAACCCGGGTATTCGGCCGAATAAAGAACAGAATCTCAAGATTCTACGGTACTCGGTACTTGAATGAGTCTAGAAACCCGTATATTTGGCCGAGTATACAACCGAAGTCCAAAAATCCCCGGTTAACTCGAAAGTTCCAAAAAACCCGGGTATTCAGCACTCGCGGCAACCCTAATCCCGACATCTTCGTGGGCCCATTAACCATATCTAACAACCCTAGCGTACCTAACACTCCCAAAGTCCTCCTTATTGTTTTCCTCGTCTGGAATAGTCTTCTCTCGAAGCCCCAGAGATAATAATAACGATTTGAAGAGGCTCGTAATAAGTTCCGGAATGGGACAATCCCCAGTTTCCAAACTCCTTATATAAATACAAATCCTATACCACCACCACCACCGATCATCATCAATACTACTTTCTCCCGGAGTGGAAACTTGATAGTCGGATATTTTAGACAGTTGCGTCTTTCGTCTTCGTCGACCGAAGAAAAAAAAAATCTTCCGGTTCGTTTTTTTCGACCAGGGTACATCCAATATCAGGTAGTTTAAGATCCATAAAATAGAGATAGTTTAGTCCCATGATAGGAGCGGAGGTAAAAAAGCGTGTAGAAGTTTGGAATAGAGATCGTTCTGGGTTCTTTAAAATTGGTAAAGGAGACCAAGATACTCGGCCCAACCGACCATGAAATTCCCTTTGGAAAAATAGTGAAACCAAACTAAAGCTTTCACAACTTTATCTCCGCCCTAGTTTTATACATTGTGGACTTTTACGTGTCCGGGGATGATCCTCTAAACTTCAAATAAAACGCACTAAAATCTCGAGAAAATCAAAATTTTGAAATCAGGGATGAAAAATAGAAATCAGAGTAAAAAACACAAAAAAATTGACATTTTTATTGAGGTTAATTTTTAGTCGGGTTGGTCTGTTCCAGTCCTATTGTGCTCAATTTCATCTCAATCTCAACTTTAAATCATCTAAAAAACGGAGTCAAAAAATTAAAGTCCCTAGTTTAAGTCAAAGCCTCAATACCTGCACTAAAATCAGCAAAATCACTCCAAAATCAAAAACCCTCAGCCAAGTCGTCCCAAAACCTTAAAAATGCTCTAAAAATCTCCGAATTTCCCAACTCCATTTTAAAACCTGTCAAATCAAAACCCCTAGCATTTACTTTCTCCAGAAACGGAGCCCGTGATTTTATTTCTAAACCACATTCACATCCTAAACCTCGTCTTCGTCTTCGGCTTCTCTCAAGACTAAATAAAAGACAGTCCTGTCTAAAACCGATCTCGTCAAGTCAAACCCCGGGAGTTTTTAGCCCACAAGAGATAAGTCCATCCACTATCCACAAACTCTAAACTCGAAGAAGAAGACCCGGATCCTCTAGAATCGAGATCCAAGAACGTCATACTTAAAGCCGAGGAAAAAACCCAGTTAACCAACAACGTAGTAAAATATACCTTCGGAATAAGAGAACCTATTCCTCGTCCAAGAGATCTTCTCAAAAGACTCAGAGTTCATATAAAATGCCTTAAGAAATGAACAACTTTCTCGATCATAAACTTCTCTGGAGGAGTTGGAACTTTGTCTGAAATACGGAAACCACCACCGACCAAGAGCAAACCCAACGGACCTGGAGATGAGTCCATCAGTCTCACCTTCTACTTCCTCCAGATTAGTATTAGTTAGTACCTAAACTACATATAGTCTTTCACAACGTATAAACATAACTTTAACTTTAACCATATATAGAAGGCCATAAGAAGTGCCTATCATCAGTATCATCCTCCTGTGTCCAACTCACTTGGCTTCTAACAAAAAACAAAAGCCAGTAGTGACTCAATTTCATTCTATATATACCTTTCCACGTCCTGGAATATAAGCGAACTGCTCTCTGTCTACTATGCTGAGAAACATCGTCAATGGTCACTATAGACGAAGACTGGGTCGCTAAAATGACAAATTAGCCAAATTTTGCATGAATTTTCGAATGTACACATACTGACATAGATGACACGTGCAAAATTTACAGTTGGAACTGGAATTTTTAAATTTTTTCCCGCTCCCAATGCTAGTTAAAGGGAGAAGGTGCAAACCCGGGAAAATCCTGTCCCTGAAGAAAACAACATTAGTTTTAGTAATACAAACTACACATTTTTCGTCGCAACCTGTCGACAAACATACGGATACCCCAGAATTCGGCGTTTTAACTTTCTAAGCAAAATGGGCAGAGAGTACTATAAAATGTTAAAATTCCCAACAGCCTCATTCCCATCCGAAATTCGGTTCGGAGGGACATGATGAGGGAAGTTAACTTTTCAGAAGTCAGTTCACATCATCATCTCCTTTAATAGGAAGTCGGAGACGAGATTCCCAGTTCCAGAGGGACAGCTAACTATTATGGAGTTGGCCATATAGAGTTTTAACTCCAAAACACTCACCTTCCCGACAGTTCAAACATCAAATTAAGATTCCTGTTGGGATTCCTCCTCTAATTAAAATCAGGAGCGGGATCACAGAGAGACAACTTAAGTGTCTTTCTCTCATACACTAAATCCCGTCTCCTATAAATGATTAAGTATATTTCGGTGTGTAGAATGCAGAGTCTCATGAGTCGTCTTCGTCTCGTGACCGTGAGTAGTCAAATACTAACGATGATGATGATACGACCAGTAGAAGTCTCAATGGGTCGAGTTCGAGCAGGCGTTTTTTCGAGTACTCGATCGAGTACCAGTGTTTTATTATGGTAATTTTGCGTTGTTTAAGCGATTTATGATCTATCGTTTTTAATGTAGAATGCAGTATTGAGCCCCCCTGTGACCATTATGACCCCAGTAGAAATCTGAATGGGTCAATTTTTTCGAGTACTCGATCGAGTAGTTTAGTACTATTTTTTGTAATATCAACGACGTAGTCTTCAAAACAAAGTTCAACCCGATCGTCCCAGCCTTCCAATTATTCGAATTTATATTCAAACTTTTGAAAATGTACCTGTTCCTGTTCTGAATTTTCTGACTTGTGAGCTATGCCTTACATTTACATTCTGCAATTTCTCGAAAAGCAGACTATATTCTATACGGTCGATTGTCGAAAACAGTAGTAAATACTCGAATTTCGAATAATGTCACATCAGAAGCCATAAAAACAAAGTTGTTACTCCTACATACACACTCTGTCGTGCGTTTATTAAGGAGGATTTGGAATAGGAAGATCCGACTTTGGGATAAGAACTTGGAATAATAACTTATATTCATTTCTAGAAGTTCGTCGTCCTCATCCATTCCACTCCTACAAAGCATTTCGGAACTCCAGCATTTCCAGCTCTAACTTGTTTATAGTTAGTCGTTATCCTCGTCGTAAATATAACTCCAGAGATAGATTATAGAAATATCTGCACTATATATAACATATAAAATACATCTATTATGGTCCAAACGTATATAAAGTTATCGGAAAGAGGAGTTCGTTCCGGATCAAATTGGAAAGTCCTTTTTATGGCCAATTCCAGTTCCAGTTTATCAGTATTTTTTGAATATATGAGACGGATCTAGTCAACAGCAGAACATGTCCAACTTTGTTACTATCCTCTTCTGCAGATATCATTGCATTCCCGTTACTTTTATATACGTATTACAAGTCAAACACCTTTAGCCTTATACTAAAGACTTAAAATCTCAGGGTTACAATTTTTACAACATAAATATTATCACAAGAAATTAAGTGAACTTGTGCAGGGCAGTTTCAAGCTTTTGGTACATTTGATGATAGGGACTGCAGATTAAAAAATCAGGATGACGAATTCTAAAAAGGAGCCTAATTCAGTTAAAAAAAGGAGGCTAATTCAGTCAATTAGGAGGCCGATTAATAGTAGACCGTTCGCTTTTTCCACAAACCATATATTTTGTTGCCCAATCAAATGACGTTTCTGCCCAAATTAAAGGATTTTTGCCCAAACTCAAGGGCATTTTTACCCAAATTAAAGTGATTTTAGTCCAAAACCCCTGAACAGTGCCCTTAAAATACTCCAAAATCAAAACCAATATTGCCTAAAAGCCCAAAATTGACCAGCAACCAAGAATAGAAATAAATCCCGATAAAAAGAAGAGACTTTGAAAGTCGAGGTAGTTTAATATACTTCGGCCCATTTATGTTCCATAGAAGAAGTCATCATTCCTCGCCCATTTAATTTGATTATATCCCTTCAGCCCCATATACCCCACGTTATAACGGATTTTATATCCCGTTATCACAAGTACTATGTACTAGGTCCCTTATAGGCCCTATACCCAAAACAAGTAGTACAAGGCCCCCTCCTGCTCCTAACAAAGCAACATTAGCCTCATAAATGTGACACGTTTAAAACACTTTAATAAAAAATAGTGCCCCAAAATAGCATTATAATAAAGTGAATAGGATGTAATGGAGATGTAGGACAGGCGACAGAAATAATGTACAGTATGGCATAACAGTTACAAGTAATAGAAATAATAATAACAACAACAACTGCCGACGGGTTTGTCGAATTAAGATCTTATGCTCAAGTCAGCATATAGTATTTACGGAAGCTAAGCATCAATTTGGCATAAATCTGTTTGGCGAAAGGAGCAGTAACTTAAAATTATAGAGCTCTTGATTTAGTTTAGGGACATATTCCAGTCAAGAGCCAAAAATACCATTTTTGTGTAGGTTGTAAATGGTGCATTTTGAGACGGTCTTCATTTACAATCGTTGGCAAATGTGGTCGGGAATTTCTGTGAGAGATTGGGAAATCAGAAAAATTTAGGCAATTTTGTTGGAAAATGTCCCGATTTTCTTAAAAAATCAGTAATTTTTTAGGTCTTCGCTAAAATAGGCCCGACTGTACTAAAACTGAAGGGATAATATCATCATATGCCAAGAAGAAACTGTTGGAGCCAAAACGTCAATTTCATAAGCTCATTAAATCCCTTCATATTTTCGGAATGAGTTATGTCTCCACGAGATAAAGATGTTCTTCTCTTAAAAACCGTGTGGGTACTTTGCCCGTTAAAATACCTATTTTCCCTAGAGAGCAACTAACAAGTTCTTGATATAATATAATAAAAAACCTGATGATGATGCCTTTTTATCCAGAAATAAGAAATTTTTATATACGAGGCTTATTACTTATTTAGTGAGCCCTTATTCAGTAAAAATATTAATAAGTAACCAAAGATTATTTTTTACTCTTGACTTTGTCCTAATTCCCACAGAGTATCGTTTCTCCTTTCGCTAAGTAGGGTTGATCGTGTTCATTAAATATTGAAATAGTTAACAACTTCCCCCAAAAAACCTGTCGATAAGGCTCAAAGCTGCTGTAATTTATAGCTTTTTTACATCCTCGTCCGGAGTTTAGGAAAACAAACAATATGTACTTAAAAGCTAATAATTATTTTGGGGAAAAATCCCTGGAAATTGTAGTAAATTAACCCTTTTATTAAGACGCAGGAATTCCACCTAATTAGATACTTTGTGAGCTAAATTCCTGGAAGCCTTATAATTATAATTATGTATCTAAATTGTAAATCAAGACATCGTTTTCATTTTAGTAATTGTATTTCCAGCAATTTCGGTTCTCATCTTCTCGGGAATGATTAAAGACTAAAAATAGTTCTATACAATTTACAGCTAATAAAACAATGAGCTTGGGCTTATAGAACGTTCTATTCCTCCAGGCATTTTAAAACTCATTCATTTCTTATTTGATTTCAGTTTCTCAGAAATCCGAGTATAGTTTAACCTTGTGCCCCCATTAGGGGCAAACGTACTTTTCAATGCATTTATAAAAATGCAATAATTTTAGAAATCGAACCGAAACTGGCGATTTTGCAGACGTTTGAAAATCTTAATTTAATCGATTTTCATTTTCGCCAATTTTTGAAACAGAGTCAGATTCAAACCTTAACTTTCAGTTTATTAGTTTAGATTGTAGTTAGACGCTAAGTTGGTTCCCGCGAAAATTCAACAGTGACAATCAACAATTTACAGAGACAAACAGACACACAAACGCGTCTCAAAGAATTTATTAATTTAGATGGGACGGATCACTCGAATATCTCGTATGCGTCTGCTATGCCGTCGAAGAATCTCATTTTCTGTAGAATTTAATTTAATTAAAAGCCTCTCTTGCATAAGAATCCTGACTTTAGAATTTAGAACCTTCAATCATGAATCCATATACTTTTCCTAGAAGCCTTCGGAACTTCTTCTTTTGTAAGAATTATTAATCCATCAATTGTCAGGCCCAGGCCAGACCAAACCAAACCACCACCACCGCCATAAATGTCATCATCCGCTTCAGCTACTTCTACATTCTTCTAATAAGAGCATACTTAATGAACTTAATCTGACGGAGTATGTGTACCGAATCAACGTGCAAGAGGGCTTAATAATTTCTCTCTCATATTTACATAAAATAGAAACTGCCTATTTCGCAAAAAAAAAGTTTCCAGATTGGATTTTTGGTATAAAAACTATAAAAAGCAGCAAAATAAAAATCTAGAATTTTGAGTACAATTTATAATTAATCACATTAATCATCCATTTTTCAGCGATTACAAATCTAACGGCTTTCTCCTACGACGAGAAAGCTCTAAAATCCGAATTGAACCATGAATAGCACAACGATTTGACAACTCATTCAGATGTGCATACTTTAATTTGACTCTTGTTAACAGTTTTCAAGTATCTTAATAGACTAGCAGTACAGTTGTAATTTTTCATTAGTGGGGCCATTCACAAATCACGGCCAATACGATGTAGATCTCTTAAATATGTATCTTATGTAGTGATTTAGGTCAATTTTAGTTAAAATCCGTGTGAAACCATTAATTTCCATTAAAAATTGCAAAATCCTTCTGGTCGTCGCTAGGCCCAAAAATGTCCTAATTTCCAGGCCGAATTTTTCCCGAATTTTTTCAGGTATAATTCTTTTAACACAATTTTTTTTACTTTTACAACCGGAAAGAATACCTCTTCATCATCGACTTGAAAAACCGAAGCTGGTAAATTTCAGCTCAAAGTCTCCCGTATTTTTCCCGTGTGTCGGTTGAGATAAAAAATTGTGGGAAGTGGAAGAACCCTTGGGAATTTGTTGGTGAAACAGGATCATTTGTGAGGAGTTGATGTTGATAGAGCAGATATAAGAGAACTGTTCAAGCTGAAGAGACGAGGGGAAAGAACCACATCATCATCACCATCAAATAAAACCCGTGTGGGCTCTAATGAAAACGTCAACAGTCCAGAGATACAATCCCAAGGCTTGTCTGTAAATTACTTCTCCAAACCTCAATTTAAAAATTAACATGGGTCTTATGGCAGTCGCAGTTGACTATAACATTGGTACGATGGTGCATCCGAGATTTTTATTTGTGAGTTCTAGTCCCCTTAAAGTGGGACCCTTAATTCATGAGGTGACTTGACAAGCCTTATGGACAAGCCCAACCTCAGCCGAGATCTTCCTCAAAAATTCTAATCTTAACACAATCCAAAAGAGGTTCTAATATTTCCTTGTAAAAAACGAGTACATTTGTACGAGGGCACGAGTCACCCAGTAATATGACTCCCTTCATCTTCGTTTTGGAGTCAGGAACTTCTATGAAAACAAACATGACCCTTGGCAGGTTTCAAAGGACTTAAGCCGGCCTGTTTTATTTTTATTCGTTTTTTAAACTAAAAACAGAACGGGTCCAAGTAAATTAAATTAAACAAGAGTTTTAAACGTGGAGCACGAACTATTGACCAGGGCCTCAAAATCAGTTTCTTTTAATCGGGACTTACGCAATTAAATTTCGAAAAAATTCTACAATTGCAGAAATTTTTTTTTAATAGTCAGACCGACAATTTCTAAGGCTTAAACCCTCAACCGCACTAAAAGCATAAAAACACTCGACTGATGTAAAATAAATCCAGAAATCTCAAAGTTTCTGACAAAAGTTAATTCCCAGTCCGCCCCAAGTTGAAACAAAGTAAGGGTGTGAGTGATGCATGAATTATTTATGTATTCATTATTCATATCTCACCAACTTTCTCTCACTTTCCCCGTAAAAAAACAAACTTACATCAGCCTAAAAAACGTACAACTGCAAACTGTACAGAATACAAATCTTATCTTAAAAACTAGAAAAAACGAGACAAAATCTTAACCACGTAATAAAGCACATTTCGTCCCAGTCTTCAGATTATAATTTTTTACTTGTCATCCTGTCAGCTCCTTATTTTCACCTTTAAATCCCTAAGAAGTAAAAGTCCAAAAAATATGCACATTTCTATCTGACTTCTAGCAAGTCTCGATTTGACAATGTCAGAGCTTCTTCCTGACAATGAGAATTCTCTGACGTGATAAGATACATTCAAAGATAAGTGCAACTCCGTCCCTGACCTGTCACCATTCATTTACGACAACTGACACACGCACAAGAGTCGGAAAAACCTAAAAAAAATGAGAATAAAATTAACCCTGACAGAGCCCACTTGAAGGACTGACATTTCCAAATCAGAAACACCGAAAAATTCGAAACTGAAGGTGTCAACTGTCACCTCTCACCTCTAATCCCATCCGTTAAAAACGCACCTTCTTTATCAAGGAAAAGTAATTGTCGACGGGCTTATCTTGTCCTATTTCTTTTGGAAATTAAAAAAATATAAAAAAAATCGTAAATTATTCAAAATCCCGAGATCTCTCAGAATTCCTGGGTTTCCGTACATCCGTCTTGCAGGTTTTACAACTGGAGAAGTCCATCTGCATTCTGCATCTCTCCTATTCCGTATAATTATTCAGGAGGTGACAAACGAGCCTGTCGACCAATTTACCATGAAATTGACATGAAAAAGCGGATTTAAATACAAACAAATGAGGAGAGTTGCCTTGAATGAATGTATAGAGATACTATGGCCATTCATCCATACACCACAAAACTGTTTGCACCTACATCCAAGTCTACTCCCTTCTAACTCTATTGCTTCATAATAAGAGGACTTAAGGAAGGACCGTTAATAAAACATAGATTTAAACCTTAAAATTGGGGCCGAATTTCGATTATTATGCTCGAATTTGTACAAAATAGAGCGCTTATCATATTCCAGACTTGAATCTATTTTAAACTACATAAATACAACTTAGGCGAATTTTAATCATCGGAATTCGGAACTACAAGTCAGGAAAATAATAAGAATCAGGATTTTCAAAAATAAAACACTGATCTCTCCTGTAATTAATTTTTGATAATGTCGTTTTTTAATCAAAACCAAAGAACCTCTACACTTTAAACAATCAGAGGATTATGGGTATTAACTTTGGGTGACTTCCCTTGTTAATACTCACAATAAGGCGCCTACAAGTGCACAAGCGCTATTGACTAGTCCGATCTGCGATATAGCAGAAAATCAGAAAAAATTAGGAAAATCACAATAGCTCGATCATAATGCTCAAGGGATTTCGGGATTGAAAATCGCGTATTTAAAAACATGAAAAGTATATATAATGTTTTTCCTTGTTTTGATTTTTCTGCCGATTTTTTTCGTGTATCTCACTAGTTAATAGCGTTGGCGCAGTAAATGCTTGTCCATTGTCAGTACAATGTGAGCAATATGAGCAGTCCTTGCAGTCCTAAGAAGACCTAAAGACGAAGGAGTCAAGACTGTTGTGAAGTTTGTTTGTTGTAGAAGAGGTTAAGTGATGGTAAGATAATTCCAGTTTGGGTGTCCGCATAAATTTTCCACGCCAGACAAAACAAACCCAATCCGACTTGATTTATGAGCCGAAGGGGCTCTCTCTTGGAGGCCCTATCCTCATCTTACAAGCCTTACATACTTACATCTAATACCTAACAGATCTCCTTAAACCCAATTACCATCACTGAAGTACAATACAGACCGGCGACTACATAGAAGAAAACCCTTTGTTTCTTTCCTATCATCACATAACTAGTTATGGTTATTAATTAATGAGTATGTACGGACTGGAATTCGTTTTCAGTTTGAGAAATAACGGGCGTTATGGGTTATCGGCTCCAAAAGATTTGAAATTCTTAGAATCAAAGACAAGACGGATCTTTAAGACAAAAAAATAGTCGTAATAGTAGCGTTGACGCGAGTTATCCGAGTACACGATCGCAGGTTCAAAGACTTTGCCAAACGAGTTTTACCCGGCGAGTCAACATTGATAAGTACTCTTTATACAGGAGAAAATAGAACTTTGATGTTTATTAACCTCAAAATCCGTCTATACTGTATTTTAGGGTATGGATAGGACCATTTAAAATTGCAATGGGGGGTGGGGAAGTTATTTCGGTCGGATTGTTTAATTTTAATTCGGTAAAAGCGAACTCGGGACATCCCTATTTCAGTTCGCCGTATGGGTACGAGTACGACCCTGTCGGCTGTCCATAGTGTCCATTATGACCATTTAATGTTTACCCCATCCATATTATCCGTCTAATGGTAATCTGATCCCCGTCTTTTTGGTCTAATCCCTATTTCCTCGTCCTCATAAACATATCGACCTCATATTGCGTAACCCTTTTATTTCCCCCAATTTCTTTCTATCTTCTTTTCCTTGTGTTTCTTGTGTGTAACCTAACTAAACCCTGATCCATGCTTCTGGATATAACGCAATTAACTATATCCGTACAAACAAGGGATGGTATTAGCCTCTAAGGATATATTAGGACCGGACATTTAAGAACGGGACTTCATTGCGAACTTGGAGCTCTTATCTCTAATTTCTTTCTCGACTTCAAAGAACCCACCGTTTTTTTCCTCCTCCATTTACTTAATTAGTTTACGACCTTTAAACTCCGATCTATGGACTCACTTTTCTACAAGTCCATTTGCACAACTTTTATTTTTTATAAAGGGTGAGGGTAAAAGCCTTTCATGTTTGTACTTTGTCTGTCTGTCCGTCTATCCGTTCGCGCTTTAACTCTCGCTGCTATTTAACGAGGTATATAACTTTACTCTATGGTTGGGGTAACGTGAGAAACTTGCATAACATGACTCCAAAGTGAGTGAAAACGACTCTAAATGTTAGTTGACGTCTTGTTTCGTCGTTTCACTCCTTTTCGATGTGCGTTTGCAACGGTTTATTATATCTTATAACCCTTTCCGTATAGACAGGACTTTGCAAAAACTGCGCAAAAAACATGTTCTTGCGAAAAAGAGGTCTACTACCTACTTAAGTTAAAGTTAGAGAGATGAGGATAATAACCAAGATGTACGATTCCAGTATTTTTCAGTATTTTTCAGACTTTTGCAAGAGCTCTATATACCTTTCCATTTTATCCCGGGGGATATGATCGAGATTTGAGATGATCCCCAATTTTTTTTATCTCGAAACATCAAAATTCGAATCCCAAACAACTCATGCTCAGATACCATTTTTTATATTTTTTACCAGATGCCAGTTCCAAATCCACAAATGGCCCACAGCCTTTTTAGGCTAATGAATTTCCGGACTACTTTTTTCGGGCTTTTGCAGATGGCTTAAAGTTATGATTAGTTATCTATATTCGTATACGCGAAAAAATATTTGCAGATAGATAGTATAGAGAACCTGAACCTCTAGGATTACAGAAATAATAGCGTTTAAAATACCTGGAAAAGACAAGAAAATGATTTCGAAATAATTATTTTTGGTTTACCGTTTTTCAATTTGAGAGCGGATTAAATATCAAATTCAACCTAGCTAGAATTGAAACCTGATATACCAAACTGATTTTTTGCAAATAATAAGCCTGAATATTTTGTTTCGTCTATTAAACTGCGAAAACGTACAGTATACTTTTCCAAAAATAATTTCCTACCTTTCTAAAAGCTCCTTTTATACAGCTCCCTATGAGGAGTTATTTAGGAATTACGAATTGAAATTTTAAAAAATTATATAAATACTAACTGTATTTCCAGAATTATTGGCATCAAACCGCATAAACTGTCGAATTCAGCGAGCTAGTGTCCTATAACATTGAACAAACCGTAAAATAATTGTCTCATTTGAAGAACAAATGTTCTTGAGATTAAAAAAAACTATTCTTTAACAAAATCAGAATAACTCTCAAATATCCACCTATTTTATTACCTTATGTTGATGGCCTGACTACAAATTTGGAATTAAAATCTAAGGAGCAGCGCTGAGATCTAATTTCCTATCCTATTCTCTATGAAAAAACAACATCCGATATAAATTCATTTCAAAATCTTTGGTCCCTCCAGCTTTCTCCGTGTATAACTTGATATAAAAACAAGTCAAAGTCAGACAATCCGAAACTGCATTAAGAAAACAGGAGGGAGGAAGAAAAATCATCAAAAATATAAAAAGGCCATAAATTATCTCCTCTTCAAGGACTTGTTCTTTCTTCTATATTCCCATATGAATTTCCCGACCAAAAAAAAGTTTCGAAAAGTTCTGCGGGGAACGACTATCCCGACAGACATAAAATAAAATAAATATATTTATAAGGATACGACGACTTTCACTTTTATCTGATGGAAAAAACCAGAAAACATCCGATCCTTTCACCGATACATTCCCCCATCATTCATAAATTATGGCTTCTTATTCTGAGGTTCTTGTAGCAAAAACAGGGAATATGAATTGTTGTGTAGCCGTGTACACGGTCTGATACACGGCCGTGTACACCACCGTGTAATTAGAACCAAATGAAAACTAAATTTCCGTGCTTACTTTTGATTCGCGGCATCCCTACAGCTACTACACAGAGTTCTGAGTTTCGTATTGCCGTGTACATGATCGAGTATCGAGTAATTAAAACTACACTAAAATACCTTATTAAGAACACGTAATAAGAATTTTTATTGCCGTGTACACGACCGAGTAATTAAAATTACACGGTAACAGAATTTCAGAATTCCCGTGCTTACTTTCGATTCGGGGCATCCCTATATTTTTAATATTTTTAATAACCACCCTTCTAAATAATTACCCATCCCGATCCTGAACCTAATTACAGTTAGCTAACTTCTATCGTTTACGTACGGACCTCCACATCCAAGACCTTGCATTTTTCTCATATAAGGGCAGTATATAACAATAATAATAATAATATTATTTACTCTCCAGAACTCAGCCCTGATCTGCTGATATACGAGGATTGAGTGAGAATACTGAAGAGACAGGTCCAAATCCCCTTATATTCAAAAACTAGGTCAGACCTCCTTCAACTTCCTAACTTTTGCAGGATTTTCGCACAGATTCTAGCCAATAAACGAGGAACATATAAATACGGTCTAGAATTCTAGAGAAAGTAAGATCTGATCTTGTCAATAGCTAAGTATGAAATGTTAGTCACGGAGCCGATCACTCAGCTACGGAGATCAGTTTCTTACAAGATCTACGAAATAAATCATCCTCATTATCGTCGGAACTGATATTGGAAGCGTTTAAAAATATCTGTTCTTCACACCGTATTTAACACGGAATTGCTGAGCATGATAATAGTATATTATAGCCAGACATCTCATCTCATCATTCATTCTAATCTCTCAGTTCATCAAACACAATTGTCACAATTCACAGAAAAGCGTAAAAATCCGGAGTATGAAACTGCCTTTAAAAGCACAGAATGTGGACCTTTTTGACCACAAATTGTAACACAGTGCCCCAAATTCGCAGAATATCGTCGAATGGTCCAATGCAATTTAGGGTCAATTTCATGCAAAAATATCCTAAAAATGATCATTAAAATTATAAAAACAATCAAAATTTGAAATACCTGGACAAGAGGGATCCGTTTCATCACTACCATCCGAGCAATCCTGTTCAAAGTCACATTTCCAGCTAGCAGGTATACATTGGCCAGTCTCACATTGAAATTGACTCGTAGAACATGCACCTGCCCAAAATAAACATCAAAACAGGGTTTTAAAATAAATAAAAAACAAGCCAATTTATTCAATCATTTCATTCATTCATTCATCGTCTCGAGTCGAACGAACATAACATATATAACGCTTGATTAATTAATAATCGTCTATTTTAATTTAGTTAAGAGTTTCAACCGTTTTCCAGGAAAAATTTTCTTGTTCTTAAACTCGTATAACTGCATATTATAAAGTTTAAGCTTAACTTAAACCAGAAGCAATTATTTTGCAATTTTTCTTGTCATTTAAGACATCAACTGGGCCATATACATATAACGATTAAAATATTTTGCAAATCGGACTGCAAAAATACTGACTATTATGCAAATTAAAAATGATGATCTTCGTCTAGTTCGTCCGATTCCAACGGTTTAACGCAACTATAATGCGCAAAAAATGGCAAAAATGCACCCGAAATGGCACGATTTTTATCAATTACAAATATTTCGTTAAAAACATCGCAAATATGAATCAAAGATTAAAAAACAAGTTGGCCAAAGTCTGTTTTTTCTTAATCAACGGCTCAACTTTGACCTAGCTTATCTATCGGATGAATGAAATTGGCAAGGGATACCCCGATTCCTGAATCTTCATTTTATTTTAAAAACGCAGTAATTCCTTAACCCTCCAGTTAGACGATAAAAACGGCGAGACGAATGACGACTCGAAAATTAATGATAACTTCCTACCACGTGTCAGATTTAAAACTTGTGTTTTAAGTCATTGTACAAAAGCATAGTTGACATTTGACATTAATGACATTTGATCCAACTACGTATATAAGTCTTCTTCGACAACTTGACTCGAATTTCCGATAATTGACATGTGACATCTTGCCTAACTGTAATGATCGGCATAAAAAACTTGATACTCCATCGCAGTTCCAAGAAACCCTTAAATTTAATAGGAAATTTGAGCCAAATGAGCATAAAATATAAGCGGCTGTGTAATAATAAGAAATTCGCACTATACGAACGATTCTGCGAAGATTGGCCAAAATTTTGTTTTAAAAATTAATAGCAATCAGATAAGTGTGTTTATATCTTTAGTTTTGTCTCCCTCCTCTCCAAATCATATTATTAACTATCCAAAAATAGCCTGCATAGATGAATAGGATTAAAACATAAAGAGCAGATAATATTGTTCTTTAATGTCGCAAACATAAACGATTCTGAGGAAATTGTTATTTTCCTTGACATTGTGCGACGGAATAAATGCCAAGATTGAAACGAATCAAATGTCAGAGAGAAACGACGAGACTAAAGCAATTAATCACGCTATCAAAAAATAACCAAGTCATCCGACTTCCTTTCCAAGCCTGTTTATCCATCATAATTGACAATTGACTTAATTCTAGTTATATAAGCGTATCAACAAGATACGTATTAGATTAGAAACATTAAGATCATTTATATAAAATGTTTATTATGTAGAGCAATGAAGATAATATGAAACGTCAGGAGACAGGTTGACAGTTGACATCAAGAATATGACAGATTTGTCATTTGTCCCAGCAGACCAATGTAAAGACTTAAAGACAATTATATATAACTTGAGATGGTCTTGGTAAAAAAAACACATTTAAATGTCGAAAAACATAACTATAACTATAGGTTATATGCCGGAATTTATATAATTTTGGCAAAATCATCCAATACTAAAAAACGTGTACTTTGTCATATCACAACCATAATATCAATATGAACAAACACAGTAATAATACAACAGAAATCAACCCATCGTTTTGTCATCTCTTGTTACATAAAGATGAACTAGGAATATGACATTCAACAATAAAGCAATTAGTTAAATATAATTTCCTGTAACATGTAAAATTAAAACCGAAATACATCATTTTAATCCTTCTCGTCTCCAGTTCCAAATTTAATGACAAACCATTCAAAAAATTCTTCACATCCAGTTCAAAAAACGTAATTAAAATCAGAAATTAAGTGCTCCCACATCTGCATTCACGATTTAATTAGTCAAGTAGGATTTCTAAGGCAGAAGCCCTTTTAAATAGATCCCTTAAAATTAAAACAGAGGAATTTCATTAATTCTAATGAACTAACCGTGGAACTGAAACCCGACCTCTTTTGTTATCTAATACAGGCCTGACTTCAAATGTGACACGTAGAACATATGTATTGTCATATTTTCAAACAAAGGGAACCGCTATAAAATAAAATCCCAAAACTAGATCGCAAAATCTCCATTTTTTTCACTAAAACACTAATTAAGTCCCTATTCACATTAATTTAATTTGAATATGGCCATAGTGTTTTTAAGAACTAAAATACATCCATTTTAAGCCTAAATTATCCCTATTCTCTGTCGACGACATATTTGTCAGGGCTCATTTATCCCGAGGTATAATTGTCACGGACACAAATCTCCCACAGCTTTCTCTCCTTTGTTACACTTTCACTTACTAAAAACCCCTGCTGAGTTCGATTTTGACAGTGAAACATTTCTCAGACAATGTAATCCTTGCCTAATGACTAATTTTTACATCTGTCACCTCGAACACTTCCATTGTTCCCTAAAACTCTCTGGGAAAACACGCCGAAAAACAGTAAATCTGTACTTTACTTTCTCCTTGAAGTAAAGAGAGGAAACAAAGAGTCCCTTGCCTTTCATTTGTCTTTTAGTAGTTTTAGTTCATATTTATTTATAAGCAACTCCCAGCTTTTCTGAGCACAAGACCTGTTTTTAAGAGAAGAAAATGAGTTCGAGATGTCCCATCAAAAGAAGATATGACGAGAGAAAGGACTTTAGATTTCAGATCCAAAGCTAAAAAAAATTCAGGAATAAGGACTAGAAACTACAATGGGAGGAACTTTAATTCTCCCTTGGGACCTTATATGTTTATATATTTATATAAAACTACTCGACTGTCCTTACTTTAACGATTTAACATTGTGGGATAGGGGGATTTAGCATTGACAGGATGGGGACAAAAAATCCGAGACCTAGACTCGAAAGATAGAGATTTTTATTCCGGGAATAACTTACTACAATCTCAACTAAAGATTCCAATCTCTGTTGCTTTCACATTTGCGATTTAGTATTGCCAATTCTGATGAAACTGTCATCTCTTTTGACAATTTGACATTAAAACCCTTCTGCTTTTATTGTCAAGTTTTAAATACAAATACAGCAGGAATATTTTATAGAGACAAGCAATAAAAATAAAAGCAAGTAGAGGCCACACCCCTTTAATTTCTTGAGACTTGGTCCTAAAAACGACAAAAATAAGCTCAAAATCCCGTATTTCTTCGACAAAATTTATTCCTGATCTCATTTCCAATTCCTCCCCGAAATTCGACATTCGACATATCCCAACTGCCCCCAAACTTATTACACTTTCGACAGACGACTGGAAAAAACGTCAGAGTCAAGGCAATAACATATCCTGGAGAGGAATAGCCGCATGAATACCAACAACGGAAATTGTATAAAATGCAAGCCGTCTTGTGTCAAAAAATAAACTTTTCGCAAACCAGAAAAATTCCCATATTTTTAGGTTCGCCACACTAAGCCAAAACATGACAGAAAAATATATTCGCAAATCTTCGCAAACTTTGAAGTTCTTCTCGTCTGAAATCCAAAAGATTCTCTAACAATTCAACTTTTTCTCTTACAGATTCGAATCCGGTTCTGGAATTACAAAAAAAATGCTGGAAAGAGCAGCTGGAATAAAAAAAATTGGCAAAAACCCCGTCAGTCAGACTCAAATATGTGATTTCCAATTTTGGGGAAACCACAGAGAAAGGGATTTCCTTGTCACTTTTTCATATTCCTTTCAACAAAAGTAATATTTCAATTTCTCAAGGAATAAGTATAAAATTTAAGAGTTTTGTGTTCTATATAATATATATATGCAAAAACTCCTATTTTCAATTCGATAAGTCCCCAGCAAATATATTCTAACTTTAATCTTAATGTCCGGGAAGATACGATATGAAGTAAGTAACTGGCGATTTAGTAATATCATATATTTGGCTGTAATTTTTGATAATGTCCATCGAAATCCCCGAATTCGGATGCAAAAATAAAATCGGACATGAAATAAATTACGTCAGTGTCAGGATTATGGCAAGTCCAGTATTTGTGGAATTTGTGGTTGTGCGTTTTGCATTCATATTCTATCGTTACGTCGAAATTGATTCATTTCGTCGAATTATCGTACAATGAGAGCCCCGTTTGATTTTTTAAGGAGCCGTTGTAAAATCTGAATTCACACCCCCCCCCCCCCGGAATAACTCCCCATCCCGTCTATCTTATTACTAATTATAGGATGTTCAACTTCCTAGATTTGAAGGTGTGAATAAAAAAAATTCCCCAGGGGGGACTAAATTCAAGAAATACGGTATGCATGGGTGGAAAACCTTCCGTACCGTGGAACCGGGGGTTGGAGGCAAAATTGGTCGCCGGAGGCGACCGGAGGCAAAAGTGGTCGCCGCAGGCGACCGATTAAAGAATTGCGATAATTCCCATCGCATCGGTCGCCGGAGGCGAGCGATTTTGAATATTATCACACTGGTCGCCGAAGGTGGTCAAAAGGCAACCAAAGGCCGAAAGGAAATAAAGAGTGGGGTTTTAGTTCGTTGGAGATTTGTAACTACGAGAAAAATTATGGCATCGTTATTTATTCGTTTGCCAAAGTTAGGAGATTTTAACCTCTGTTGGAGGCATTACAATTACAACCTCAATAATAGGAATAGCGGGATCGAGTGTCATAGGAGGGCGAAAGAGAAGCTCGCAATTTTACTGTCTTTGACCCAAAATAGATATTGCAAGTTAACATTAGAGGAGCGAGAAAAAGAGAAAATATATAATTTTAGCGACAATGACAATTGCGTTTTTAACTCTCACTGCCACTTCCTAAACTAGTTTTGTGACTTGGAAAAATTGCCGAACATAACATATATAAATCATCCTGTAATCCAAATACACAATTACAAATCTTAATAAAAAACAAGGGATTTTTTTAGTTAAATCTTAAATGGTTTCAAAATTCTCTACTAAATTTAACTTTTTCAATGCTAAATAAAAGGCTTACAAATTCTGAAAATCGAAAGTCGATACATTTTGCTAAAAATCTTTGTATTCATTTTTTAAGATGCATTTTTTGAGATTAAACAAAATAAAATATTTAAAAGTCAGATCAAGATGTTTTATTAGAATGGAAATGTTTTTTGATTTGAATGATATAATTGTCGGCAATTTTTTTAAGCAGCACCAAACATAAACTAGATCCTTAATTTTTTCATCGAATCTTACAAGACACAAGATACAACGGCAGGGAGGTAATAGGGACAACACATCTATTAATTGATTAATTTTATTATTGTGCACCTTCTTTAGTTGAGTCGATTCAGTATATAATAAAAAAAAAATTTTGAACTGTTGTCGGAAATCAACAAACGATTTTTCATTATCATTTTCAAATCTTACAAGGGAAGTACCCGGGACTAAACACTCAGAATCGCTTGATTTTTTTTGTGTTGAACCAACTAATAATACTAACAATTAAAATACAAGAATTAGCGGCCCTAATTAATATTTATTTACCACGTTAAAAAAATCAGAAACATCAAACATGAAAATAAATTCAAGTACTATGATTACTGTCATGTACCAAAAAATCAAGAAAAAAATTAGGAATCCGGAAATCATAATATCTTGCTTAGGCGATGAGGTGATTTTGAGATATCATGGTGGGAAGTTAGAGTAAAATGGGGGACTTGAGGGCGCGGATGTGTGGGGCGAGAAAGAAAAGAGAAAACTGAAGTCTTTCTTCTTTTCTTATAGTAAATCGCTATTTGAATTTAATGAATACTCAGGATCTAACGCAATAATAATTCTCCGGTGTTTCCTATCTTGACGCAATATACTTTTTTGGATTTTTGGAAGAAAACTTCTCGGAAAACGTTAAAACTCGACGCTATTCCCGCCGCAACATCTTTTCACCCAGATATCTCAAAATTCCTTCACCGCCCAAGCAGGATATTATGATTTTCGGGTTCCTAATTTTTTTCTTGATTTTTTGGTATATGATATGAACCATAGTACTTGAATTAATTTCCATGTTCAATGTTTGTGATTTTTTTAACCTGGTTAATATCAATTAGGGCCGCTAATTCTTGTATTTTAATTGTTAGTATTATCAGTAGGTTCAACACAAAAAAAATCAAGCGATTCTGGGTGTTGAGTCCCGGGTACTTCCCTTGTTAGCTAAACGTCGAGTCTTGAAAGGATTTCAGAATTCTAAGATAGAGTTTAGTAGTGTTAAAAAATTTTCAAGTAAATACAAAGCCTATTTTTTAACCATTAATTTTTTAATTTGATTCAGATTCTTGCTAGCCAAAATTTGATTTTGCTTACAAAAAATAAAAATTAATATGTTTGCACTTCCTTATTGAACAGCTTTTTAACGTCATCAAAACAGATCTGGAACTCGTCGTTTAGCGTAGTGTATTTGAAAATTGGAAAAATTTCGTTGATTTGGTCAACTCTCAAAATGTCTTTGAATTGAAAATCACTTTTCCAGTTATTATTTTGATTTATGATATCCACAGTCAAAAGTTGAATCTCAAAAAAATAAACTCAATGGAGGTTTTGTGTCTCTATTACCTCCCTTGTAACTTGCTAGTTGTCGCTCGCAATAAATAAAAATAAATCGGGGAATTGTATATTTGTTAAAATCTCCTTTAAATCAAAAGCAATACAAAATTTCAATTTGTATTTTATAAAATTGATTGGGCATGAGGGACTGCTGAAAGCGCAAAAAATCCAACTTTGGATATGAAACATTAGTTTAATTTTTAAAACATATAGCCTTCCGTGGGCCGAAGGCCCACGGAAGGCGTACCCATTGACCGTGGGCCGGAGGCCCACGGTCGGCTCCGGAGGCAATGAGACGTACGGTTCCAAGCGGTTTGGAAGGTTTTCCACCCATGACGGTATGCAATCTATCCCGAAATGTGAGAAATAGCATAGAATTGTCCACTTCTCTTCTACTTGTATATATTTCATCTTCTGATGACGTTAGGGAATAGTTTTTTTTCAGAATAATAGTTTTTCTTCAGTTCTTGTCACGGTTTGTGGGAAAACAAAAGCCTGATAAATTCCGATCATTTGCAAGAAATGCCAGGAACAGAATTTGGAAGAACTGGGATGATCTCCGAATTGATGATCCTACTCCGTCAAAATCACAAACTTTTCGTTTTCGAAACTTTACCGTTCCATTCATCATTCCCTAATGTCTTTCGAAGTTACGACAAATTTTACTTCGCTGCTAACAAAACCCTAATTTTTTTTTCATTCCGGCATAAAATAAAACACGAATTCAAAATTAATTTTTTAAGTTTGACTTTACTATTAACAATCATCATCAATCAGTCAATCATCACTATATTATCAGATCATTATATGCAATGCAATAATGCTCAGACTCTACGCTGACCTACGATACATAGCATAACCATATTTTAGCAAATATGGAAGATTAGTTTTTGGTACTTTGGATTCAGAAAATTCTATTCGTTTTGTCAGATTGGTGCTATTAATTTCAACGAGGAACAGGGATAAGAGCAACAGTGTATGTCCATACAAAACTGATTACTTCTAGTTATTAAAACTATTCCATAACTCCATTAGATTTATCAAGAAAACTCAAACATGTAAATCACGAGTCACATCACATAATAATATTTCGCATTTTTCTTGCATATAAGATCCCATATCTCGAACACGGACATGGATGGGAATATTTCGCAATCCAATCCATATCCAATTCTCATAAGTTTGAGGAATATCAAATATCAGAAGCATCTTTATCGTTATTAAATATTGCAGACACTATAACCGATAAAAAATGTACAAATAAAAACATCCTAACCCTAAGGAATATCGTAAATAAATGATAACATATACACAAAACATGATATCTATATAGTGAATTAAAAAAAATAATGGGAAACACAACATCATTTTTATGCAATCCATTGGAGTAAATAAATATTGCAGTTCTGCACTTTTTGAGCTTGTTTTGATTGGGAATAGCAATTACATGATCATTAGGATGGTCGAAAAATCGAGTAAATCTATAAAATTTAAATGCAAAATGCAACGGTTTAAAGGTCCAACCTATAAAATGGTCCACGGACATTACAAAAAAAACATTTACATCACAACTGAACATGAAAGTATCGCATGATGAGCCTGTGTCGATAACAAGCAGATAAGCTCATAGTTCATCCCATTTTTTATTAGTATATACCATTTGTGAATGATGTGATGTGTTTTCAATCCCAACATATTACGTACCAATACCAATTTGGCGAAAATTTTTGCGTAGATTCCGTAGAGATAACGAATCGTTCAGCCCATGAAGGGATTTTAAATTCTAAAAACGGAGTAAAATACGAGATTTTGGGGGTTTTAAAATTTGATTAGGATAGTAGTATAAGTCCATAACCCGATTTTGGCGATTTTTGAGCGTATTCGTAAATTGATCGTCATAAAACAGTTTATACTCGATCGAGTACTCGTATTCAACCTCCTCAAGGCAACCCTAATTTTAGAAACACTAATTTAAACTAATTTTAAATAAATATTCCATTCCGACATTAGGAATACATTAACATTTTATAGAATTTATGATCTCAATAAAATAATCAATCCCTCCAGACATAGACTTAAACATATACAAATAGGCCCATTCAGCTTTTTTCAGTTTTTTCCTAACATTGCAAGATCAAGAACTGACAGAATTAATTGGGCTAGACGCTCATTCAGCAAATATTTACGCATTCATAAACAAAGTCTGTCCCAGGAGCAGATTTCTGATTTCTTGCTGATGACGGAGAAATAGTCCAATGATCCGGGATGATGAAATATGCTAATTAAACCCGTAATATTCAAAGAAACGCATTAATTACTCCATTGCCCCAAGGAACCCTGTCTTCAACCGTTGAGAGAAATAAAACAATGAACTGATTCATTATTAAACTGGATGCGGTGGAGGATTGTTATTTTTCGTAATTACAGAGGGCTGGATCTGGTTGTGTTCTTGAGTCTTGAATCTGAGCCAAAAAATCCATACATATTTCCGCTACGATCATATCCGACAACAAGGAGAAGGTAGACTATATGACCTGAATAATTGCATTTTGAAGTGTATGTTATTATAACCACGTACAATAAATAAAAGAACGAAGGCACTGAGACCGACATAATTTGAGATGAAGAAAAGGTGGAACGGGAAGTTGGATATTAAAACAAATTAAATAAACACGTGGTTTAGTTTTTCAGACAGAGAGGTGAAAGGTTGGGTCAGTAAACGGAGCTCTGTGAGAAATTTTAATTGTAATTAATATTACTTAGAGGTAATTTCACTATTTTACCATTAATTACGAATTACGAGGAGGATGTCAATTAACATGCCCTCTGCAAATATGAATTTGCCCCCTAATAAGGGAACACAACACACAAGGTTGCCCACACCCCATATGAACCATGCCCTTTCATTGCCCCAAGTAAAAGCAAAAGTGCCCCCTGAAACAGGATTTTGCCCACTCGATTAATAATTACAACATCTAAATGATCAGTCAAACTTGGCTATATCATGCTAATTTAAAATCAACAATCAACCCTTGAGTCCCGTTTCCTTATATTAGGGGCAAATTCCCATTTGAGGGGGCACTTTAATAAATATACGTTTCCATTACGATTCTTTCTAGCCATTCAGGACCCTATACATTTATTTTTTTTAAATAAAAATGCCTGGTCCCTTGTCCCTTAAATAGGGAGGTTGAACTGTATCCCATTCGGGGCCATGTGTGATGATATCTAATATTATAATCCGCTATTCTGACAATCGACTCTGTCATATTTCTGAGGAAAATCAAGCCAATCCTCCCGATAATCCCACTGCACTAATCGTGCATTCTGGAACTTGCCGTCCCCTCTCCCTCAATCTCCTTCACTCTTCCAACTCTACATGCCATGCCTTCGTTGCTCTCTGCTGTACTCTCTGCGTCTGCGGCAGGCCAATTCCTACAACTTTACATTTCGTACACTTGGCTCCCTCTTCCTCCTAATCTAAGTATTATGTCCTGTATGTAGCTTTCCCTCTTAATTCAACTGAGATTTTCATTATCTGTATTTTACTCTTTTGTCATTCAATTTCGAATATTTATTATTTATTATAATTATAAAAGAACTGTGACCATCTGAAAAGGTCTTTCCGGTCAAATATTTCCTCGAAGGGCCCAAAAATATTTCATCCTCTCCGACGTGCACATCAGACCCTTAATCCATCATTGAGAGCAACCACAAAGGAAATCGTGAAGGCCACTTTATATATTCAACCCGTCTCCTGATCCACTCCTCATTCCGGTCGAACTTTTTTCCTTACAGTTATATTCCATTCCAAGTACTACAACTTCAACAACGCATCCGGTAGAAACTTCCTCGAAGGGCCCCAACTTGAAAATGTCGAAGTGCAAATTCGGGATTTCACTTCAAGAATACGTAAGTAAATTCCAAAATTCAAGGCTGTGTAAATCACTGCCAGATCGATATGTAGATACGATTCACTACAGATCGTAGCCTTTCGAATCTTTGTTCTTTATTGATCGATTTTAAACGTGAAATATTGAATAGAGGGATATTATCGCGTTTCTAACGTCCGGTGAACGGACCGAAAAACTCAAGCGATATTTGTGGTGGTTCACAAGCGTACTGCAACAATTGCCACCCTCTGTTGCTGAGTTTGGAGCTTTTGCTGCCGTTATAAGGTCTGCAAGGGACCCCCTTTCCCTGATGGGCCCTCTCCCGTTTATAGCTACTGAGCCACTGAACATTATCGTAAGTTCTTATATTAATGTATTAAGATTAAGAGAGTCAGAAGAATAGCAGATTCTCTACAGTCCAGTGACACTGATTTATTTTATTAACCATTTTAAAAGTTTGTAATTGCATTTGTAAAGCAAATTTTTTACTATAATCATGAGGACCTTTCATTTCAACAAGCAAAAAATTGGATTATCTTTGTCCTTATCATTCTGCTGAACACCGTTTCGGGTAATCCGACCGGAGAAGCAAGTACTCTTCTAAAACAACGGAAATCAAGAGAGCATATTTGGTATTTGCAGGGTAAAGTGGTATCGTGGGCTCAAAAATTAATCGTTATAGATCGCAAACGCTGCGAGCTGGCGGAGTTTTTCCAAAGAGTGGTCCAGGACTTGGATTTGTTGGACGAACGCGATCTGCTGTTCAACCGGGTTCAAAATGAACGGGCCAAGTGGTTCCTGGAGTTCAAATTGAAGTCGGAGATAATCCGCAAACTAAAAAAATTTGAGAAGATTCCAGCGTCTCAACTCTATTCTTGGGCCGACAAACTTGGAAAGGCAGAAATTGTAATTCCAGACTTAATTTTGATTGTAAGATTTTTAAAAATATTGAGACTTTTTCATTTGTTCTTTACAAGTATGCAAATTTTTAATGAATGACTCATATTTAAGATTAATGAGATGAGGCGGCAAAAAATCCCAAATGGGCCCACCCTGATCTCACTTGAGAACATGCGACATCCACCTTCAGTTCGAACGTCCAAAGAGTGGAAAATCGACCTCCCAACCCTCCAAAGAAGTGTTGGCATCTCTAAAGCCAGCGCTTCAAAAGCTTCGAGATGTTCACAGAAGGTATTGTAAAACGGTACATGTTGCACGTAAAATGTTCTAACGTGTAATCAAGTTCCAAATTGTCCATGCGCAGGACGGCTCAATTCGTAAATCTCCTATGAAAACACTCCTTTATTTTAAATTGAGAAATTCTTTTAATTATTTCCAGAAAGGACCCAACAGCTTTACTAAGGTATTTATACCAATTGCATAAGCCCCGTCGAACATACCGAAAACTGAACCTTCCTGACTGGAGTTTGAAATCTTTTCATACCAATTGCATAAGCCCCGTCGAACTTACCGAAAACTGGACCTTCCTGACTGGAGTTTGAAATCTTTTCATACCAATTGCATAAGCCCCGTCGAACATATCGAAAACTGGACCTTCCTGACTGGAGTTTGAAATCTTTTCAAGCCGACAGAAAAGATGTTCTTAAAGCCACGCCATACTACCACCCTGACAAACAGTTAGATGAAGACATGGAATGGTGTCTGCTTTGTGAAGAAGTTATTAAGTGTCTTAATGATCATGTGTAGCATGCATACAAAATAAAATTCCCTTCGGGGCCCAAATTGTAATAAACCTACAAAATTAATTAATTAAATCCCATTGTATCATTTTGCCTCTTTGATTTTGTGTGCAGGTCATCATATGAACTACGCTTCAGTACTCACAAAACAGACTAGGAAAAAGGCCTGTCGCTGACAGGCACAAGATTCAAAACCTAAAATCCTAGAAACGGTGAACCCCGACGATTCTCATACACCGTTTCGTGGATTTTAGGTTTTGAATCTTGTGCCTGTCAGCGACAGGCCTTTTTCCTAGTCAATTTAATAAAGAGTCGAGGAATGATAATAATCGGAGAGTAGTTGGTATTTAAGAACAGGAAAGGGGCTGATTAGCAGGACTTTTTGGAGTCTGTTAATTTAACAAGAACCCTCGGGACTCTCCGGACCTCCTGCTCCTTTTTATCCATTTTTATTACCTCAAAAAACATGCTCTTGTTTTTTTTAATATTTTAAATAAGTCCTATAATTCGTATATAACAAGATCAGATGGACCCTCCGACTGCATTCTATGACATAACTTCCAGATTACATCTCTACAGATTTTTTTTCTTCTGAAATCCACCTCGGATCTCTTCCTCTTCCTAAACTTCAAACTACAAGTTAGACTAGATGTTCGCTTGGTACTTGGTTTTTTTTATTTAATTCCAGCAGCTCTGAATCTTCTGTGTAACTCTTATTAGCTCTAGAATCAATGATAGAAAGAACGTTTAAAAAATTTAAAATTCTAAACAACTTCCTAATAAGACGAACTTCTGCTGATTTGGGAGTTGGGACGAGACTTGGATTTTAAAGATCTTGGTCTCGGATTCATGTTGTTTCAAATGTGTTACGATTTACGATGATGGACTCAGCTTTTCATACTCGAACACATGATGTTAATTCATGGATTATTTAATTAGGAATATGTATGACTTTTATTATGGACTGTTTAACACTGGTATCGTGGTTTGTTCAGTAGTTAATAAGTCGAACTAACGATAGTTTAGGTCTGGTTACTAAATCTGCCGATGGTGTTTGGTAATTGGAGATTTTGGAGAGATTATTATATTAACTAACTTTGACTGACTTGATGTTTTCGTATCATTCCTGAAATGTGTCCTTTGATCGTGATTTGTTTGTTTTTTGATGATTTTAAGTAAATTAAATCGGTCTATTTAAATTAACAAATATGCTTTAATACTAGACCTTTAGTCTATAATATGAATTAAAAATATAGTACAGTCATCAAAAATACGTTATTCTGTATTTGAATTTTTTTTTGTAGCATCAGAAATCAGAAACGTGCAAGTTGGTACTTATTTATCAGGAGATTTGGATATTTTAAATGATTTTTTCTGTGATTTCTGAATGGAACTGCCATTCAATTTCAATATTGAATTATTTGACGTCTTCTATTTAAAATGGTTTTAATTTGCATGAGTACTTGCCAAGTTATTTTTATCATTACTCGTCAAACATCAAAAATTGACCCACTTTCAGCCTCTGCCAAACCTGAACACAACCCGATCACCGATCCGATCTAATGAGTAAGTTTGATTTGCTTTGTTTTATGGTAAAGATTTATTGAAACTGACACTTATACATATGATGAATATGATATAACAAAATCTTTTCAGTACAAGTCACCGTCTGCTCACTACAAAATAAGAAAAATAGAATTTTAATTTTGTGATCAGTTAATGATGGTCAATTAATTGTTATTAATCAATATAGCTTATACAATGATTATAAATAAGCCAAAATAGCTTAAAACACCAGAACCACACAATTCACTATATAATAGAGGTGTTTGTTTACATGTCAACATGAGCTCACATTTTGTTAACATAGATAGTTAACAAGTTACCCTCTAATCTGTAAATTATAAGGCTCCATCGCATTCATCTTTTCCAATTCAATTACCTCCTTAAGAAATAAAAATAAATTGGGTAGTTTAAATTTTTACGATAAGCCATTCCGTTCCTTCAGATATTCGATCGATAAGAAGCTGGATAATTAGAAATTAAAATAATATTCCCAAGTCTCATTTTTTGTAACAAAAATAGGGCCAGGACTGGGGTACAGACAAAGCAACATCTCTATCTATGAATGAATGAACTTTAAATTGAATGCCTAATATTTTGGATAGAGTCACTAAAATCAGTACAAGTTTTGTAGAACATAGATATCCGGAATAAGTCAGGATCCAGAGCCAAGAACATAACTCGATTTTATCATTCTCCATTCTGTTAACATTGTTCGAATAAATCATTCTAATTCCACAAACAAGTGGAGCATTGTATTTAATGTTCTGATACAAATCCCCGGTCCTTGTGCTGGTTTCTGGTTATTATGTATCGTAGATACATTATGCGAATGACCTGGTGTCCGTCTGTCTGTCTGTCTGTCTGTCCGTCTGTCTGTCTGTCTGTCTGTCCGTCCGTGAGCACGATTACGGGCGAACGGCTCAATATTTTAAAATTTTTCTTTCGGGAACTTATTGAGGACATTTAAGCGGAGGTCAAGTTCGTTCGGAGGCCATGTAGGTCAAAGGTCAAGGGGGTAAGGTCAAAGGTCAAGATTTTTTCAAATACTAACACCCCATGTGTGATACATCGATGGAAAGCTATTGTCAATGGCTATTTAATTGTGCATATAAATTTGGGGGTGGGGTCACAACTTGACCAGTGGGGAGTGGTCAAAGAGGTTAAAACCACAAACATATATGTGGGATACGTCATTCCAAAGCTATGAACAAGTGCTTTCGAAAAACGTATGTAAATTTACTCTATGATTGGGGCAATGTGAGATTTTCAATAATATATGTATTTTGAACATTTCAAAACACAGTTTTCACGTTTAACATGTTCAAAAACAGTTTCGATGTGCATAAAACGTTATAAAACGTCACATCTACGATACATTACTACAACGTTGGACGGTTTATTTTAATACTTATTTCGGAATGTTACTTTAGTTTAGGAATGTCGGATGGATCGGATAGGAAACAATAAGTCTAAACTTCAATAGATCTTAAAAGTTAACAAGATTTATATGAATGAAATAATATTGGCTCTTTTGTACTAAAATTTTTATTTGGTGACATTGACATGTCAATTGTCAACTGAATCCATGCCACATGGTCAGTGTTTGACACACCTATCTATGTATACATGGAATAATTTTGAAAAAGTTGACCATTTCCGGCCTTTTTTAGTCATTGCAAATTGCAACTATTGCAAAAAACTCGACTCGAAGCCAAACATTTCCGAGAATTGCTGCCAAATTCGAATCTAAACAATCGTACAAATGTAAAAACTGCAACAGTATATTGAGTATATCCCGGCACGGATACTCTATTTATTTTGCATTTTTAGTTACGTTATATGCATCTAGGTTTTATGATTCATATTCATTTCATCATTCATCAAATAAAGAGTGCCGGGTCTAATATGACGCTATTCCCGATACCGTTCCTTAGTTTCATTTTTCATGGCACTTGGTATTAACCAATTTAAGACAAAATATAACTATTTTCAAACATGACATGAAATTATTGATACATTGATTGACAGGATTAAAAATCGAGGTTCTTACCGTGAGCAGAGACGTGGTCAACTGTCCAGGAAATCAAACAAATTAGAAGGAAAAGGGTTGAAATTGGACTCGTTGGCCCAAATTCCGTCAAAATCTTCATTTCTGCACTTCAAAATCCAGCGACACTGATTTCAGATTTATTACAATTTAATAACAATACTATTGACAAAATGACAATCAAGATTATCAAGAATACACAATATCTTTAATTATGATATATTGATATATATAAACTTCAGAAGCACGTGTGCTTCTACTCAAAGATCCCAATTAACAATTTGACACCTATGAATTTTTAGCACTCTTCACTTTCATCAATTCAAGATCAACAACAACAAACCCTGAATTGTGAACAAGACAAGAATCTCTCGTTACATACGGTGAACGGTACAAAATAATTCACCGGTTCACAATCGACATAAAAACTATTCAACAATCAATCGTTTGTGTACTTCAGTATCTGCAATCTGCAATTGCCACAGCTTCTTCACAATGACAGCTTTTGCTTCTGTAAACTGCAACAAATGCTAAATTAAACGGTGAACGGGGTGCGAGATTTCCCGCATGCAAATGTTGTATGCAAATTGCAAATTGCAAGCAAATCCCAAACCGGTACAAGTGGTTCCACGCTCCGATTTTTGCACCAGGAAAATCAGATTTTTTTTGCAAAATTGATTTTGGAAAAAGAAAATTGATTTAAATATTTAAATGTAAATGATTGAGTGTGATGGCAAGGTGTGGAAATGGATTAGGAGTGAGATTTGCGATAGACGTTGCCTTCCGGGAAGACAGAATGGGACTGAAGTATGGGAATAACCAGTCTCTCCCTCGACACAGGCTGAAGTTACGAGGGGCGACTAGGGCCACCTTTCCTACTCACACCATCTACTTAATCCTTCACACCTAACACCTAAAACACTTAAATAACTCCCCCACCCCCGAAATAAAATACTATACGCTCTTATATCCTCTACTACTATGTAGGATCTCTACCGGTATACGCTACTCAAAAACACTTAAATAAAAGCCCCACCCCCTAAATAAAAGACTACCATCCTATGTACTCAATACTCTATACTCGCTTTTGGGATCCATATCCATACCAGTATACACTACTCAAAATCACATAAAATACTGAAATAACTCCCCCCCCCCTAAATAAAATAATATACGCTCTTATATCCTCTACTACTATGTAGGATCCCTACCGGTATACGCTACTCAAAAACACGTAAAGCACTTAAATAAAACTCCCATCCCCTAAATAAAAGACTACCCTCTTATATACTCTACTCGCTTTTAGGATCCATATCCATACCGGTATGCGCTACTCAAAATCACCTAAAACATTTAAATAGCTACCCCACCCCCTAAATAAAAGACTATATACCCTCTAATATCCTCTACTCCTATTTAGGATCCCTACCGGTATACGATACTCAAAAACACGTAAACACTTACTAAAATAACTCTGTCAACTCTGCTAAAATCCCTTAAATAAAATACTTCGTCTTCTTATATCCTCTACTCGTTTTTACAAGAATAAGCCGCCAAATAATTAACACACTTAAATAACTCCCCCACCCAATTAAAATACAACCCCCTCTTATAGCATACACTATGTTTAACCGATCTGCATCTGACATGTGTCATATTTATTTCCAATTCCAACATCAATAAAATAAAACTGCTAAAAAATATAAAATTGTACCCTAGCATGTTCCATATATCCATATATCCAGCCCGTAAAAAATTCATCATTAAAATGTAAATCCAGCGCTAATTAAGGTTAGTAGACTCAAATTTATAAATCGTTGGCATAAAATTATATATAATCCCCCCTCATAGGCCGTGGGAACATTACATCTTAATTTTGACATCGTACGATACTTTTCAGGGCCGTATTACAGTAAACAAATACTGCTCTAATCCTTAACTGCCCAAGCTTAACTCTCTTTCTAAAAATCACTTTAAAATCAGCTAAATTTCAAAAGTCCAATTTTCAAAATTAAAAAAAATCATATTCGTTCCGTTTCCTATTCCACAAAAATTAGTTCCATTTCCTAGTTACTCCTAATGTCTGTAAACAGTCTAAACTCGAAACTAAATTAACTCTATAGTTAAAAGTTAAAACTAACTTCTAAGATGTCCATATGATGGAATTGAGCACGTTTCTTAAAATGGCAACAGCAACCTCGTTTTTTTTTTGCAATTAGGCTTCGCATAGTGCGAATACTGCCTGGTATCTATTGTATGTAATGAAGGTATTTAGCATTTTGCCAGAACGAGTTGGCCGGCATTCTCGGGGAGGTTGCAAAGTAACCAGTAGTAGTTTCCTATACTTAAAGAACTACGAGTCCATGAAACCCGACGTGTTTTTTCTGATGGAACTTCCTGCAATAATAAACCCCCTTTGCATCAGAGCTTGAAATCAAATGCGAAACGCCGTAGTAATCGTAAAAACCTCTAACAATTAGTCGATGACGATGAGAGGTGAAGCATCGTTTTTTATGCTCCAAAGTTACGAGTTAGAGAGGATCTGATATCTGATGATGAGTAATTGCTCAAGTATTACGTGGTCTTTAGTGAATTTAGCCCGTCATTCGATGTTCGTATTATACTGAAATCGTGAAATGCAGAAATTCCTGGTGTAGCTTACGTGATGGTGTTTTATAGTTTTGTTTAAGGATCTGCTTTGAGTTTTTTTTAATTATTAATTTGCGATATTAGGGGCCGTTTATAAGGATATGACGGATAGACATGGTAGATGTACAGTAAGTTTGTAAATAGATATCCTGGCTGAGGTTAAAGTTCTGTGATTGTTGACTCGCCGGGTAAAATATAGAAAAGTCCATTGATTTAACATGGTACTGGATATAGAAGACGAAAAGAGTTTTACCCGGCGAGTCAAGGAGGATAGGGACTATTTTTGTTCCCTGGTATTTTTGTCGGGGTGGGGAATTATTTCGGGGGGGGGGGAGTACTTTGGTTGAGTATTAGTTTAATGGAGAATATTTTTTTATGGCTCATATTGATGATCTTACTCTTGTTTATAATTTTCCGATATGAGTTATAAAGTTACCGACCAAGGAATATAAATTGAAAATTGAAATCATCACCTAGCGAAGTTCCCTTGTAAACCTTATTTAGCTACTGCGAAAAACTGCGACTACTGTTAGTTGTTAGTGCTAGTAATTGTTTTTCAAGTAAATTAGTTTGGTATTCCCACACCTTCACACTTGTATACGTCTCTTATTTCTCAAACTGAAACCATAGGTTCTTTTGACGGGATTAGTAACAAAAACGAGATTGCTAATTGGATATTGCCTATTTGTTCTGTTCTTTGGATTTTATTGTCGGCCCTATTTAATTCCAGGACGTGTGAACTGCAATTTTAAATACGTCATCCATTTTAATGTTTCCATAAACTAACATTCTAGGTTATGTCTAAACTCTACAATACTTATAATGTCTAAAAATCTAGAACTTACCTATGTTTTAGATTCGTTCAAGCATTAGACAATTTCATCCTAGTTGGGGCCAGGTTCATATTGGTTATGGGCAAGTTCATCCAAATCAGGGGCAGAACCATACTCGGAGGGGGCGCATTAAATTTAATCAGTTTGCAATTGTCCAGTTGTACTAATTTAAATGAAATTTCCGGTGTAATGCGTCCAAATAATCGGATTATTCTTTTTAATCTTTGAACATTTGAGTCAAATCAATTTAATGAAAACAAGTACCTTTACAAAATCTAAACACATTATTTGCTGATTTGTTAAACAAGATGTTCATTTTAACTCGATATTCTGTTATCGTCAAAGAAGCAGTCCCGGAAATAACAAATTACAGATTCCCACCCGAATGACCAATTAGTATATCCTTGTTATCGTGGACCCTCACCATTTAAGTTAAAAATCGTTAATTAACTAGTTTCAAAAATAGTTAATTTGCTAATTATGAGAACAATTGCCTAGTCCGGAGCAGAGGTGACCTTCTTCGTTGCTCGTCATTGTTAGTCGATGACAGTGTATAGAGGAGTACCTATTTGTTCCGGATTTCGACATCCTCGTCCTAACAATCTTATTGTAAAAACAGCCTAATTAAGTGCGTTCATCATTACTCATGTTCATATTAGATCTTTTTGCATTGTATTTATTGAGTGGTCTAAATACTGGATTACTCGCTTCAGGTCTTTGGTATAATTTGGACTGTTCATAAAGCTCATAACTCTACAGAATTAGTTATTTTCTGTTTGAGTTAGTTTCATGAATTTATGAATGGCCCTTAATTTATTGTTCAGTTTTCTTTGCGAAATCATTAAGAGTAATTAACACCTGAGCTGAAACCAGAACTATTCCGTCTTTTCCAACGTCAATACCTGTAGTATTTTAATTTAATTTACACTTATAAAGCAATGCAGATTTAGTTCCATTCTAAACGGTTTTGATGATTCTATAATTGCAAGTTGAAGGCAGTTTATTTTTAGATATCTATTCTTTGATTACATCATACTTAATTAAACTTGATTTTGCTTTTGCTGAAAACGCAGTAAAATAAAAACTGAACGAAAGAAATTTTGAGGGTGGGGAGTTATTTCGGGAATTTGTATTTTCGAACCAAACCTATTTGAATCCGAATCATTCAATTCTGCTAAATCGCTTACACTATTGTGAAATTTGAGGTGGGGAATTATTGAGGGGAGTTTCTTTAACTTTGCTATTATTTTACTACGTCGGAGTTTGAGCAAAATTAGATCATTTTCCTGGTTCTCAAACTTCCATTCAAAGTTCTCACAATTACGTTTACAATTTACGATTCTGTTCATCAATGAGAATGGCGAATAGCATTTGAAGACTTATTGTGCAAAGAAAAACATACTATTCAACCATCAACTGAATATTATTTAATTTTTCATAGCTTTATTATATGGAGTAAATTGTTTTACTGAAAATACGATTATTTTTCAAAATTCCCCAGCCAGCTCCCAATTGCTCTTTAGAACGGATAATTTAACTAATAGTAATGAATATCAATTTAAGCTCAACTTAACTAATGGACTTTAGAATAGGTTTTTTAAAGATAAAGCACTCAATCAGACATTGACAGTTCTTATCAGAAGTTTTGCAATAATTTAAAAAAAGTATTTATGATGGAATAAAATTATTTCTTCACTAATCAGAAAAAATAGGACTTTTTTGATGAAAATTTGCCGAGTTTGATTAAAAATTGTCTAATTTTCTAGTTTTTTTCAAGTACATACGTTAAAATCGGGTTTTTCAAAATTGCAAATCCCTAAATTTTTCATGTTTCATGAGGGGAGTTATTCCAGGCAGAACTTAAATAATCAGTATTAACGACTTAACGATGCATATAATGAATATACTATAAGAATCTTATCCTCCAATTTATTTTAAAAAATTCTTATAAATCCATTCAATTACTTTAATTGAAATAAGTAACGAGGTTATCAATAGCGAAGTAGAGATAGAGAGAGAGAGAGTAAATATGAGGCCATGAAAAGTGAAACAGGGTCAACATTATCTTAATTCATTTTTGCAATAAGTACATGTGACTGACCGACCTCTGACCCTCGAGAAAGGTCAAAGGTCAACAGACCGAGTCCTACTTTTTTATACCTTCTTCTGATTTATTATAGTTGGTTGTTGCACCACGACAGGGTTCTACGAAGGTGGGGTTTTTGGTTTTGTTTTGTCATTAAAAATCCTACAGATAATAACTTGTATTTTTACGGACTTATGATCCAAAATTATTAAAAATTGCTTTCGGTTGTATAGGGGAAAATGGGCTAGAGTCCCTGCGTTCTTCGACTCTCCGGGGAAAACTAGCTTACCCGGCGAGTCAATGAGCACAGGGTCTTTACTTTGCTTAATAAAAACAATTTTTACCCGAGTTTAAGCCCCAAAATTAACAACAACGGGTCAGTCGAACCCTGTGTAACATAGATTATAGATATTCGAATTCGATAGCCTTAATTTTTCTCACTTCATATATACATCACATTAGTACGAAAAACGATAAGCGTTTAAGCAGCCTCAAGAACGATTCCCCATTTCTGTTTAGCTCTATTCATCTTCTTAAAAAATAAACAATAATTAATTAATTAAGATTAACTGGATGAAGCAATAAGCGATCGGGATTGCTTTGATTTCTCAACCTTATGCAGCTCTCAAAACTACCAACAGCTTTAATGATATTGATAACTTCTGGAACTTTGAGGACAGGATTTATTTTTTTATAATTTGCTTAAAATATGTCAACATTAACATTAGTCATAGATAGAGCAGGGATGAATTGTAATTATTCAAGCCATTAATACACTCCCAAAATCAGGTCCGTTCATAAGCTACGACATGGAACTATAAAGATCGCATGCATGCATTCTAAAGTTATTCAGTTTTCATTGTCCAAAATAGATATTATTTTTATCCAGTTTTGGGGCATTAAATTTTGAAATGTCAGTAAACATCAACGATGAATGACCTTATCACTACGGATGTCATTAGTGATATTGTCATAAGATAAATCGCAGATTCTATGATTTATGTCAGTTTACTGACACGGTTTAAGGACGGCTTCAATCCGATTTTAAATCACATTTATGTTCATAAATATGCCATTCCCTTTCCTACCAAGCACGAGGGTATAAAGAGTCGCATTTATTCAAGTCAGATTGGCAGATATCCTTTAATTGCTCTCAAACTCTTCCTCTCTTATCGGAATTCGCATTGCAAAGTTTGGCCCAATTGCAAAAACTTAGCCATGTATCTATACGGAATTAAGGCTTACAAGGGACATCACCCAAAGGTCAGAGCCCGAATCGTTTGATTTTTTTACGATCAAACACACAACTAATATGAACCACAAAAATGCAAGAAATATCTGCGGTAGTTCGTCCTGGTCATTTTTAAAAAATCATGAACTAAAAAAATCACGAAAATTGACTTTTTCAAAAATTAATAAAACATCGATTTGTGGTCCGATTTTCAAAATCTTTCGAGTTTTGCAATGCTAAAGAGTTGTTTTTTGTGGAAATATAAAGATTTGAATTTTAAAAAATATTTCAATTTTTTTTTAATTTTTGAAATAAATTGAACCCCTGGAACGTTGAAGAAAAAAAGTTTTTTTTTTCGAGTTTTTACGAAAATTCAAATCTTTAGATTTCTACAAAGAACAACTCTTTAGCATTGCAAAACTCGAAAGATTTTGAAAATCGGACCACAAATCGATGTTTTATTAATTTTTGAAAAAGTCAATTTTCGTGATTTTTTTAGTTCATGATTTTTTAAAAATGACCAGGACGAACTACCGCAGATATTTCTTGCAGTTTTGTGGTTCATATTAGTTGTGTGTTCGACCGTAAAAAAATCAGACGATTTGGGGCCTGACCTTTGGGTTATGTCCCTTGTTAGAGGAATATGATGTTTAAAACAAGCTCATACCAACAGCACCTACGAATATAGGAATATATGAATAGATATAATCCAAAAATTAACAAGATCCCACTGGCGAAATAGATAAAGTACTTTTATTCCTCTCTAGGGAATTGGATGGCTTTTATTGCAAAAACACCCCCACTGCTTCTGCACATGTGAATAGAGCTATTATGGAACTTCCAAGACTATTTCATCTCTAACATCTACTTCATTTTCCTTTTAAAATTCAACAATTTATGAAGTGTTTCTCGGAACTTTATCCATAAAAGACCCGTTAACATTAATATTAATACTGTAACAGTCTGCAGTAATAGCAGGTGAAATCGGAACAGATTACATTTTAATTCGTAAATATTTTTTAATTTAAAATTATTCAAAAATCATAGATATATTTACGTTATTCAAAATACTATTGACCTTTAAATTATTTAACAGTTAGTTAACCCACTTTGTATACGATTTTCGATTGTCAGCAATATCAATATCCACCACTTTAATTTGTACATTAAATTTAATTAATATCAAAGTCATCCTGTTCTGCTGATTCCAGCGACTTTGCAGGCATTTCAACTGTAAGCAGTTTTTGAAGGCGTTTCAGACATCACTCAGATTTTTTCTTTAAATTTAGCAATTACATATTACAATACTATTAAATTCTATTAAGACACTTCATTCATAAAACAGCAGGCATAAACATTGTTTACTCATCTAATCTAAAAGAAACACAATGTTTATCAGGAATTGACAACTAGGCACTAGATCAACAAATAAGTCTTGTAAACTGGTAACTGTTTGTCCTAGTCTTACACACTTTTGAGGGTTTAAATATTTTAGGCTAAACCATAGACATAGATAGTTCTATGGGCTAAACCTTGAAATGTAACCTGATAAAGAACGAATGTAATATTTAATATTGTTGGACTTAAAGACACAAGCTTTGTATAAATGCTTTATATTTAGGAACTTAATGGTTTATGAAAAGGACGTAAGTCACAGGAATCGATTTTATGTCATTATTAGGGAAACTCAAATTCTGGAAACAACCTGTGTTGTAATTATAGTCAATTTATGGCATAACATACGAAACGGGTATGGAGCATCTACAACTTCCTTCTGACCATAATACTAATCACGATATGATTCTAAAAATAAAAAAATGTTTAACTGAATCGATGTTTTTACTAGCTGCTTGCTATCACATTTCCCATTATCTCAAAATTTAATGAGATCTGATGAGTTACTACTACTATCGTTGTTATTGTTTGACTGGTTGATCTGGCTATTCGAATAATTCCTTGGAGGAGGCTTCGGCGAAGTCCTGCTTCCAGACGCTGTCATTGAAAGGAACGGATTATGACGTTGAGCTTGAGGTTGTCCTCTACTATTTGTAGCAATTAAATCATTGACAACGATGTTGCTGACGGATTCAGTGCCTAAGTCCAGAAGGTTCACCTCATCTATCATTCGATGGATGGTGTTATTTCGCTATCAAACAATCAAAACCAGACATCATCAAACTATAAATATAGACAATTACTGGTTAAATAGAATACATTCGATTTGTACTAGTTCATTTAATGTTTGTTGTTATTTTGACATATTTTTATAGAACAAATTGTAACTTACAGTTGCTTTCAAAGCCTGAATATTGCACATCATCGACTGTAATTTGTCCTTCCAATGCTGATAACTAAAATTATAATTAAATTGATACTTATTGCATGTTGTACAATTAATATTAATGGTTGATATTTAAAATAAATAATTCAGATTTATAAATTGACTTTATTGACTGTCATTAAAGTTTAAACTCTTGCTAATGTGACTCATCGTATCGTATGACGGTTGCAAAGTTGCAATGACTCTCCCGGGGATTGACGTAGGTTTAAAATATTAATATTGCATTTGAAAGCTCTTCAACTCTAACCGATTTTCTGATTTAGAGCTGTATTTTTGTAGTTAACAAACCTAGCTTGTCGAATTGTATTGACCCAAAGACTGGCATCTGCATCCGACCTGGTGGTGAAAACATGGCGCTTGTCTGGTTCGTCGAGAAAGAGTATACAAAATGCAAAGGACAACGCTGAATCAATTTCAACACGAACGGAATAATTTTCCAACACTAGTACACCTACTGGCTGAAATAAAATAATAATGTTTAATATGTCAAAATTAGAACTCTTTAAAGTATAAAATTGTATTTGTTGAGAAGTTGTGAATTCAGTGAATTGTCAATTCACAATTCCCAATTACCTCTCGAAAGTCGATCTGTCCAAATTCAGATAGACGGAAGTAGAACAGGAGGTTGTTAACTAGTCGAAAATATCGCTCCCGGAATCCTAAAAGAATTACGAAGCCAAAATAAATCACTATAATCCGACATAGAATAGAATGTATCTACATTCATACTTTCATTTCATATAGTATAGCTTTGCCGTATTCATGCTTTGAATTGTATTTTATTTTAGTACTTATTCTGTCCTCGCCAATGTATCCCAAATAAAGGACAAATGACGATAAATAAATACAAATAGTATAATCAAAAATGGAACCAAAAAGGATGCATGACGTAGTTGCTTAGTTGTGTCATTTTGGGTGTGTGTTAGTCACTTCATTGCATGTGTGTGTCATACCCCATTGACCCCATACTTCTGGACTTTGTCTTTGAAATTGGACGTGTAAGCACAAAGCATTATATGTGACAAACACACGACACGATTCTCATTGAGAATATTCTCATGGTCTTATTGTGTCAGGTTGTCAGGTAGAAAGACAAGAGCGGTACATCTAATCTACGTAATTAAAGGGTCAAAGGTCAAAGTGGAAAGTACCGGTGTCTCTGAAGGTTCCATGAGGAGCCCGATACTGCAATCGACCTTCCAACTGACCCTTACTCTTCCCTAGAATCGCGATGTCCTTCTCGTTGTACCTCATATTATATTTCACATTCACCTCTCCAGGCTCCAAGCATCCAAGTCCTACCTTTTGTGCCAGCACTTGTTTGTGCCCTTTTGTGTTTTTTCACGCAGCACCAGCACAGCTACAGCAAGGCCCAAGCCAAGTTTCAAGTTTTGTGTAGTCTTGTTTGTTGTCTTTCTTGTTGTTTGTTGTTGTTGTTGGTTGTGTGCAGTTTGTTGTTGATTCCTGTTAATACATAATATTAAATGCCAAATATTGTGTTAATATTTGATATTTAATTTACAATTAAATCAATATTTGATCATCTGTAATCAATAGTTCATAATTCCTTGAATCTTTGAATAATTTTAATTTGTGATTTGTAATTTTGAATTTGTAATAATTTGTAATTCCGTCAAAGTTCAATTAATATCAAATATTTGATGAATACTTACCAATCCCAGCAGCTGATTTCCTCCCTTTTTAGGCTACATTCCTACTTCTGCCTACGCCTCCCTTGATTGTTAATTGTAATTCCTAATTAACAGAACATAGAAACAATAATTAATATCACTAAAATGGATGGGCTTGTTTACTTACTTGAGTTCGAGTGTCAATAATTACTAATTTTGAAAGTAGAGTTTGGCGGGCTGAGGGATTGAGAGGAGTAGATGGAGGGAGGGAAGGGTTTTTGAATATGTGCAACACACACTTTGACAGCTCCCATACAGGGTCATTCATAATTAAAACACACTTCAAGGCAATGCTACCTTGCTTTGTCTGTCCGTCCGTCCGTTCACATTTCTATGCTGCAGATAAGCGCTTGATGACTTGGAACACATTTAAATACTTTGGTGCATCGAAATTTTTTAGACAGTGTTTTTAAACTATATACCATCCCGTTTAAAGGTCAAGTTCCTCTAGACTAGCGCTATAAAATCATTAAAATCCATGTTATATATTATATGCATATGAAGAGGTAATGATCACATTGCTCCATGTGCAAATGTACGAAATGTACTTTAGGGTCTAATAAGTCTGGTTGGTTGATGGTTGTGCGGGTCAAGTAGGTCAGCTTACTAAAATTAAGACGCCAAATAATTTATAAGTTAAATTTGACTTTAAGACAGCACAAGCGACACTATGCCCCATCCGTGTCAATGAAAAGATAAACACTGCGACATAAGGTCTTGTATGCAAAATTTTGTTTTACTAAAAAAATCTAAATCTTCCGACAAGTTAAGATTAGAGTTCTGATTTTAATTGTTAATTAAAGCCAATAAATGTACCTATAATAACTAGGATGGTATAAGAACAGATCATTTTACAGTGAACGAATTAATGTTAGTCGGGAGAGTGAGTGAGTCATTGTATCGTCAGTGTGACGGTTTAAACTGCTTTAAAACCAAATTAAAAATTAAAAAGTATCATTAACTTAATTAAATATCCTATTGAATATTTAAAGCTCTCTCGTTATTGCTCATACTTGATGATGTAGATACGGATACTGACCTATCGTCTATCGTATATCAAGATCCTGACTTTTAGTATGGATGGACCCTGTATGAAAAAGTCATTGCTCCGACCCCTACCTACCTACTGCCACTGCCCGTTAATGTATTTGGTGATGTCTCGTATTGTTAGTCCCATATAGGGGATTCATATGGTGAGGGTTATGACCATATATGAGTCATAGCACTTATGTGCAGAATATGCTACAGAATATGCTACAGAATATGCTACAGAATATGTCTATAGAGAGAGAGAGAGAGATTGAATTAAAATAAGAGCCGTTTTTGTGTTCCTCAGTCAATTTTTGGTTTGTCAGTTGGAACTTGTCTTTTTAGACGAGGAGCTCTTTCTTCTCCTCCGCCTTCTTCAACCAACTTCTTCTGTGTTCTGCAGCTGATTCCTCCGGAAATAGACCTAGATTTTTTAAAATACTCACCACACAAGAAGAGGGCACACCCACTCGTCCCCCAACCCCACACGCATGCATTCAAAGTTCAGCCCTTCAATTTTGAAATTAAATGTTCTGGTAAGTTTGAAAACTATTCAAAATGTGAAATGCAAAAATTAAAAAAGTTCATTTCACATTTGTAGTTACGTACTTTACTTTTCATTGTAAATAAACTATAGTTTTTTTGGATTAAGGATTTAAAATCCATCACATCACACACGGTCGTGAAGAAGTTCGAGGTCTCGAGGTGCAGGGCTGAAGACAACACGTCACATGTAAGGCATTTCAGTTTACAATTTATAAGACATAAGACAAGACATAAGACAGGGACTGTCAGGGCACAGGGACAGAAGAGGTACCATGCGAAGGGAACGTCTGACGTTCAACAATTAACACACGATACACATGTTTTGACGTTATTGACTCATTTGTGACCTGAAACAAACTCAAGTTGGGTTTTTGTCAGGTCTGTTGTTGTGTCGTTTAAATAACGGACTGATTAATGATCTTTTGTTCTTGCATTTGCAGACTTAGCGAAAACAGAGGACAATACAACACTCCACTCACTGCACACTGCCAGGCAAGGAAGAAGAAGGTCAAGAGTACAAGAAGCTTTGAGCTTGTCTTGTCAATCAACCATTTCCTGGTCCTGATCTGGTCCAAGACCAAAGGGCCTCTGAACTCGACTCGACTAACATTCTAATAGACTGGAGTGGGAGAGAACCCTGGAATTGTTGTGGTCCTAGCAAAGATGGAGTCCTCTCTTATCTACTCAGTGGGCCTAGGGACCCAGGTCAATATCAAGCGAACGGACGGCCGAGTTCACTCTGCTGTCGTGTCTGGGATTAACTGGGAGGCCAAAAGCGTGACAGTTGAATGGTTCGAAAGGAATGAGACAAAAGGGAAGGAAATAGACTTGGACACCCTCGTCGCTCTCAATCCACATATTATAACTGCCAAAAATATAATGCAAACTACTGGAGGAGGGACGAATAATGACACGATAAACACCGGTGGTGGAGGGGGCAATCCTAACCTCACAGCTAACCTCAATATCAACAATGGAGGGCATAATATGATGACAAACAATAACCCAAAAGGGGGAAACGTCATAACAAATATGAAGCCTCCATCAGAGATTCCAGCCCCTGTGACAAGGATGCAACTTCGAGGCGCCAACGTCATCCCCACGAGTAACGCGTCGAATACGGTTACCAATGCAAGTACGAATAATTTAGCAGGAGGGCGAATCCCTCGAGCGGGTCGGGTCACTCAGCAAATTGTTGCTCCGAAGATTGAGAAGATTGAGCCCCCTCCCCCTCAGGAAATGGACGACGGGTATATGGAAGTTAGTTCGAATGGGGGAAGCACCGTCACCCGTGGGGACATGAATGCTCAAGCGTCAAGGAGGAGGAGTAACGTTGTCAAAGAAGTTGATAAGTTGAAGAAAAACCGAGAGGAAAGAAGATTACGGCAGGCAGAAATGAAAATCGAGAAGGAGAATATGATGAATATCGATCCTGGAAATCCAAACTGGGAGTTCTTATCAATGATAAGGTTAGTTTTAGATTTTAATTGAATTTTTGAAAATATATTTTGGATGCATAGATATAGATAATCTATACAAGATGAGTAAAAACAGATCCTTGGCCCTGCATCGCATGTCTAATTGTCTACAATTATTTTCCGTAGGGATTACCGCCAGACTTTGGAGATTACACCACTAAGGGATTCAGATCCAGTAGAAGATCATCAAATTACGGTTTGTGTACGGAAAAGACCAATGAATAAGAAAGGTATGCATAAACAAGTCTAATTGAAATGGAACCAAATTTTTTGACAGTTTGATTACCTATTTAAATTCATGCTGATTATTGTTATTATTACCTACAGAATTAAATAGGAAGGAAGTGGATGTGATAACCGTGCCTAATAAAAATACAACAAGCGTGCATGAACCGAAGACTAAGGTTGACCTGACGCGCTACCTTGAGAATCAGCACTTCCGATTCGACTACGCTTTTGATGACGGTTGCACTAATGAAATGGTTTACAAGTAAGATCTTCAATAATTAGCTCTCATTTATAATTGTACCTATTATTAATATTAATTTGTATGAACAGTTAAGTTTGCACTTTAAATAGCTTTGGTTGGAAAGTAGCTTAAATTACTTAAACAGTGTTTTGGATTCACCAGGTATACAGCAAGGCCATTGGTACAGACGATTTTCGAAGGTGGAATGGCGACCTGCTTTGCATACGGTCAAACGGGTAGTGGAAAGACGCACACGATGGGAGGAGACTTTAATGGCAAAACGCAAGACTGCCAAAAAGGGATTTACGCCATGACGGCGAAGGATGTTTTCCGGTTTCTAAATCTTGGACAATATCGTCCACTCAGTTTGGTCGTGTGCTGCAGCTTTTTTGAAATATATAGTGGAAAGGTATGGCATGATTGTGAACATTTGACAACTATGTATGAGGTTATTTTACTTGCAAATCTCAGAATAACACTAAGTAATTAATTAAATTGGTCTTAGGTGTTTGATTTGCTGGCGAATAAAACTAAGTTGCGAGTCCTAGAAGACGGTAAGCAGCAAGTACAGGTCGTTGGTCTGACAGAAAGGTCGGTCGAGTCCGTGGACGACGTTCTGAAATTAATTCAACTTGGAAATGCAGCTCGAACTTCCGGTCAAACTTCAGCGAATGCAAACTCTTCCCGGTCTCACGCCGTTTTTCAAGTAATCTTACGAACTCCATTGAATAAACTTCACGGAAAATTCTCCCTCATCGATTTGGCTGGAAATGAAAGAGGAGCCGACACTTCATCGGCCGATCGACAAACTCGAATGGAAGGTGCAGAGATCAACAAGTCCTTGCTTGCCCTCAAAGAATGCATCCGGGCTTTGGGGCGAAAGGGTGCTCATTTACCCTTCAGGGCCAGCAAGTTGACTCAAGTCCTCCGGGACTCCTTCATCGGAGAGAAATCAAAGACTTGTATGATTGCAATGATAAGCCCTGGCCTTAGCTCTTGTGAGCATTCTCTTAATACTCTAAGATATGCGGACCGAGTCAAAGGCTTAGCGGTTATGGACCCAATGGAAGTCAAGATGTCTGTTGTACCCGAGGGATTCGATGATAGTGTGGAGAATATGGAGAGCGAAAGCGATCTCGCTCAGTTAAGATCGCTGAACGTAAGATATATAATCAAGAGTATTTCACTAATCCATTTCCTTGCACGTTAGGTTACTTTATTTTATTGGTAATTTTTTTATATTGTTTGATTAATTGCAGGAAGGTGAAATGTCGGGGGAAATGCTAACATTCCACGAGACTATTTCCAAAGTTCAGGAGGCTGAAGACGAGGTTGTAGAATTTCATCGGCTTATCATCGAATCAAATAATCGATGGCTGAACCTTGATAAGCAGCTTCTAAATATGACTAATCAAGTCGACTATGATCAAGATGACAGGGTTTCCAGTATGTCTATTAATTGATCATATTAAGTTTAAATCTTGTCATGTCAGTGTTAATCTACAGCTACTGGCAGATGTAATTGTATGCCTAAATTTTTAAATGTCTTTTGTTTTATATATTTTAGTGTATACTCAACAACTAGAGGATTTGTGCGTGGAAAAGATTGGGATGTTGACGGAGTTACGGAACAAAGTCGGCAAGTACAGGAATTATTTAGTCGAAGAAGAAAACATCTCTAGGAAGATAACAAGCGCAGCACCCAATGTCCGACGATAGTTTTTAAGTATTACATCTTTAAATAGAAAATTAATTGATTAATTACGAATTATTAAGCAACTCAGTAACAACTGCCTATGTACCTACTCAGTCGGTTGAGCGTCTAACTTTAAATAGCTTGGTTTGTAGAGAGATATTATTCCCACGCTAACGCTTTTAGTTCATAAAGTAACCATTTAAGTGGCAACTAATTTTAAATTAGTAGTCTAGTGTGTATTTCATACTCTTAAAAAGAACTCGTCAGTAACAGTATGTTAGTGAAAGTAAAATGATATGGGAAATAATCTTAAGCTTTTGGATCTTCAGAAAACAATTGTAGTCATGTTTGTAGACATGTCATATCATGTCAGGGTGAAGTCAGGCGACTGGAGACTGCGACTGGTACTTACCCTTCGAAAAGAATAATCATAATTTATTACTAAAATCAACTAAGGCTAGGATCAGTAATTGCCGTATGCTACGAGGCCAAATTCGAACCTTGGCTATTTTAATTTAACTCGGAAGTGCACCATTTGTTTGTTAAAATGATGATTAATCTAATATTAATACCCAATAACTTCTGTTCCTATTACAATTTATAATATAAAAACGCTTTTTTGTAAGGTTTTCTATTCTATTATTTATCTCTCGATATAACAATATATTATAGCGATATTGCAGAAATTGTGATTTCCTTCACTATATACTGATTATGTTTGGATGATGAGTAACTTTGTATAATCGCGATGTAAAAATGCAAGGGTTTCATTGAAATTGAGTATTAAATCGGTGTGATTATTATAACGTTTGACAAGTTTAATTCCTTGTAAGTATAGTCCATAGAATTGGATAATAATGTAGACCTGTATGTATAGTCTGTTAACTCTGTTTAATTAAGGGGTGAAACCCCTTAATGCTTTCATCATGTCCGTCCGTCCGTCCGTCCGTCCGTCTGTCCGTCCGTCCGGTTGCACTCTAGCGGTCGAACGGTTGAAGTTTTTAAATTTTTTCTTTTACATTATGGATCTACGTTCGTCTGGCCATAAGCCTATCGTTTTCTAATAAAATCGGTTACACCCAGGGTTCACAAAAAATTCGAAACTTCACATTCATATAACAGTTGCCTATATACAGTATAACTGTTTGTTGTCTACTTGTACAGTATATAGTGAACTATAACGGTTGAATTTACAAAAGTGAATTTAATATCGCAATCTAGCTATGCTTCTAATACAACATTAATGCTTATGGGACCACACCTTCAGTGACACCGGGTGTGCCCGCGCCATATAGCGCAAGTTTAGATTTTTGTGTCAAATGCCGTCCACGGGCCAGGAAATAGCAGTGCAACGTATTTGACCACCCCATACCAACACTAGAGGGTGTGCCCGCAATAAATGGGACGATATGGGATTTTCTTTGTCTTTTAGCGCTAAAAAATTTTATTCGTCGTGAATTTTTCGGGTTGTTTCACCCCTTTAGTACGTGCGTTTGCAACGGTTTATTCATTTTTGGGAATCCTGATCATGTTGTATACATCTGACAATTTTGCATATTACTTAAGAATAATACAATCCCCCCTCTAAAATGGGACATGTGTGTAGGTTTGCACTGTGTTGAGTTTTATAAACATTGTTGCTAAACAAAATGACAAGCAAGGAAAATCAATAATCAATAATCAATAATCTAGGCAATTATTGCCTAGACTTTTAAGAAATATATAACAACGTTTGTAATGGAACTAGGATGAGGATCTCCGGACTATATATTGCGATTGGAACAGGAAATCCCAAGGCACCTCTGCTCGACACGCATGGTCCGATCTATAATGCGTCTGTGATAATGCAGTAGGCACGGTGAATTCCAGGTCATCCCGCGCCCCGACTCTACTCCCGCCTCCCGCACCCACACAACTCCAGTCAATAATACCTACCCATACCATACCACGGCCCTGCCTTGTCTCGCACACTTGTGTCCAGGCTATGCCATAACACTAAAGCCCCGGGCACACCAACGCCATATGCGAATCGTGTCCAACATTTTGTTTGTAGCACCGTTCACACCGGCTACTTCTGCTTGCAACAGTTTGTTAGCAACAGATTGGTCGACAAAATTTTGTTTGAAACCAAAATCTGAAACCATGCACACCGCGTGTGACAAACACCGTTTTTTGGCTCGACAGACTGTTGCAAACCATAAAACTGTATTCTGAACCAGTTCAGAATTTTTTTGTTTGAAACAACTTTTTTGGAATTCTGATGATTCTGACGTAGATAATTTCTGGTCTCGCTTGAGTTTCAAGGCGCTTCGCTTAATTACAACTACTGAATTATGAAAGTGTGAAACTCTTTAATGTTTTCACTCGGTCTGTCTGTCCGTCCGTCCGTTTGTGCTATTACTCTTGAACGGTTGAGTATTTTCAAATTATACCATTTATATTCTTTGAGCGGGGGCTAAGTTTGTTTAAGGGCCGTCTAGTTCAAAGGTCACTGGTCTATGGTCAAAGGTCACCCTTTTCAAATTTCAACTGTACAAGTGTGATAATTCGTTGGAAAGGTACTGTCATGTGCTATTCAACGATGCATAACATTTGACTCTGGTTGGGGAATGAGATTATTTAATTAAACGCCTTGAACGTGTCAGACAAAACCGTTGAACGTTATTTGAAGTCTTGCTCGTGTGGCTTCACCCTTTCATGATGTGCCTTTGCAACGGTTAGTTAGCGAATGGTCTGGTGTCCGTCCGTCCGTCCGTCTGTCCGTCCGTAAACACGATAACTCGAGAACGGCTTAACTTTTTGAAATTTTTCTTTCGGATATCTATAAAGGACATCCAAGCGGAGGTCAAGTTCGTTTGGTGGCTCTGCAGGTGAAAGGTCAAGGGGGGAAAGGTCAAAGGTCAACATTTTTTCAAATAGCAACCCCCTATGTGTGATACATCGATGGAAAGCTATTGTCAAGGGCTATTCGATGGTGTATATGATTTGGTGGTGGGGTCACCCTCTAACGGGTGGGGAGGGGTCAAAGAGGTCAAATTACAAACATATATGTGTGATACGTCATTCGAAAGCTATGATCAAGGGCTTTCGAATGACGTTTGTAATTTTGCTCTATGACTTGGGCAATTTGGGATTTTCGATATTTTGTGTGTTTTAATCGTTTGATACGTCATTCGAAAGCTATGATCAAGGGCTTTCGAATGAAGTATGTAATTTTACTCTATGGTTGGGGCAAATTGAGATTAATCGTTTGATACGTCATTTCAAAGCTATGATCAAGGGCTTTCGAATGACGTATGTAATTTTGCTCTATGGTTGGGGCAAATTGAGATTTTCGATATTTCATGCAGTTTTAATATTTTAAAACACAGTTTTCACTGTGAACATGTTTCGATGTGTATGAAACGGTATATCTACGATACATCAGTACATTCGGTGGACGGTTTATTATGTATCGTACATGTAGAGAGATAATGCGAATGGTTTGCTGCCTGTTCGTCTGTCCGTCCGTATGTAAACACGATAACTCGACAACGGCTTAAATTTTTTTAATGTTTCTTTCAGTTATCTATTTACGACATCCAAACGGAGGTCAAGTTCGTTTGGGCGCCCGGTAGGTCAAAGGTCAATAGGGGAAAGGCCAAAGGTCAACATTTTTTACAAAATAGTTTCACCCCATGGGTGATATATTAATACAATCCTTATTGTAAAGGGCTATTCGATGGTGCAAATAATTTGAAGGGTGGGTCACTCGTTGATTTGTTTTCAAACATGGCTAATTAAAAGCAAAAATATTTTTTAGACTTTTCACTCGATGAAATTTTAATACAGCAGTCGCAGTCATGTCATATGTGTTGGATGAAATTTTTGCATCGTTCACACCGCTGAAGTCCAACATTTCGTGACAAACAGATTTTCAGAGACAGTTTTGTTGTCAACCAAGTCATTTTTGGTGTGAACGATGCAACAAATTTTGGTTTGAAACATTTTCGAGTTAACAAAAAGTCGGACAAGATTCGCATATGGCGTTGGTGTGCCCGGGGCTTAACAGTCGCACTCGCAGTCCGATCCTCACACACACACTCCTATTCCGTCCATGTTATAGTAGGCAGGGGGAATTTCCGGCCACACGTCCACTTCTCCCGCACACTCACCTATTCCGTCAATGTTAAAGTAAGCAGGGGGAATTCCCGGCCACCCGTCCACTCCTCTCTCACACACTCCCCTATCCGATTCATGTTATAATAGGAAGGAAGCATACCGACCCTATCCCATGAATGTTATAATAGGAAGGAAGCATACCGACCGACCCTATCCCATGCATGTTATAATAGGAAGGAAGCGCTATCCCATGCATGTTATAATAGGAAGGAAGCGTACCGACCCTATCCCATGCATGTTATAATAGGAAGGAAGCTTACCGAGCATCCGTCCACTCCTCTCTCACACACACTCCTATCCTATCCATGTTATAGTAGGTAGGGGGAATTCCGAGCCACTCATTCACTCCTCTCTCTCACACACACTCCTATCCTATCCATGTTATAGTAGGTAGGGGGAATTCCGAGCCACTCATCCACTCCTCTCTCACACACACTCCTATCCTATCCATGTTATAGTAGGTAGGGAGAATTCCTGCCGCTACTCACACACACACACACTCCTATCCTATCCATGTTATAGTAGGTAGGGAGAATTCCTGCCGCTACTCACACAAACATCTCCAGTCTATAAATAAGGCTGTAGGCACGGGGAATCCCAAGTCTCCCCAGCGTAGCCTTCCTCTCGCACACACATGTCTCCAGTTTATATTGCAGACTACTGTACTACAGGAATCCGGGAATTTGAATTTTTGAAAAACCAATGCATCTAGCACATGCACAAACAGAGGATCTATTTAGAGATGCGGTGATTTAAAGTGGAATAAAAAGACAAAATGAGACTGGGGACTTATACCGGGAGGATTTCTAACATAAATCTCACTTCACCCCTCTCTAAAACATTTCCAAAAACGCGTTATTTTGGGAAAAGGGAGACACAATAAAATGCAATTTACTTCTCGTTGACTGATTCAGCATCAACTCTGCCGGCCTGCCAACCAAACCCCTTCAATGAATTATGCTTATCTTAGAGCTGTGTTTTTTTTTTTTTTTACATATTATCATTAAAAAGGGGACTGGGGAATTATTCCAGGGGGTTGTTTAAAAAAATTCTCAACTTACCCCTCTCCAATTAAAACATTTCCAAAGCCAAAAACACGTTATTTCGGTCAAGTAGCTGCTGGATGAAAAACCAGCTCTGCCCGCCACCTCCATCCTCACTCAATTCCATTGATCTTATGTAACCTACAGGGGCGTGGTGTTAATTGAGCTAATTTATTTAATGGGAGGTTAGTGCTTATTAAAGTACGGGGTAATGTGGGGAGCGAGTAGCCCCTGGGGTAAAAGGAGGGGCGTGGGCGAGGGTCGGGGTTACTGGAGAGTGTCGCCCCTGCTCTTGCACTATGTGGCGCCGTCCGGAAGGGGCAAGCTGAACTACTTGGAGACAGTGTGGATTTTGTGGGATTGAGACGGCATGCTCGATCGTCCTCTCTTCTCTTCAGGAAGGAAAGGAGTTATTGTCACACGGACGGTAATTTAAGGATTTTAAAATGGTAAGTACTTTAATTAATTAACTAATTAATTATCTTTGGGGACTTTTGACAGTTGGTTAGATGGTTAGGTAGTCGAAGGGTGGGGTTTTTGGGGTGGTAGGATTGGTTTCGAAAAGGTTAAAAAGGCCACGAGGCTGAGGAAGAGGAGCCGGTTTTTTATTTTTTTAGGTTTTTTATTTTTTGTTTGGGGTTTTATTAATTTGGTCATATTTTTGTTCATTATTTCGAAATTCGAAAATTAACTGGTATTGCAGATTAATCTGATGAATGCATCTTCGATCTTGAAATTTAAATTATACAAGTCATCAAAATTGCATTGAAAAATAAAATCGCGTAGCTGTCCTTTTGCCTTTTACATTTCACATTTTGTTTGCATTTTTTATTTTCTTGCAAATTGTGAACAGTGATGATTGAACATGTCTTGCATCTTGATGATTTATGCTTTTTGAATTCTAACAGGGTTTCGTTAAAGTAGTAAAGAATAAAGCGTACTTCAAACGTTTCCAAGTCAAGTTCAAGAGGCGTCGGGAGGGACGAACGGATTACTACGCCAGGAAGCGGCTTATCGTCCAAGATAAGAATAAATATAACACGCCCAAGTACCGCATGGTCGTCCGCTTCTCCAACAAGGACATCACTGCTCAGGTCAGTTACTCACTATCAATTTGCCTTGATTGATTTTATTTTGATGTTTAATAGAGGTGCTGGAACTTTAGAAATAGCATTGCACCTTGCACCTTCAACCTTGCATATCAGCAAGTCATAAATGATGCATTTTTAAAAATGATTTTCTAACAACTTGCAGATCGCTTATGCTCGTATCGAAGGTGATGTCGTTGTCTGCGCTGCGTACTCCCATGAGTTGCCCCGTTTCGGAGTCAAGGTTGGTCTCACCAACTACGCCGCTGCTTACTGTACCGGCCTCCTCCTCGCCCGACGAGTAAGTTGAAGTTACATTACAAGAACGAATATTTATAATTTCTTCCAAAATACGATAGAACGAGACTAATGTTTTTAATGTTAATTCCTACAGCTGTTAAAGAAGTTAGGGCTCGACGGAATCTACGAAGGCCAGAAGGACGTCACGGGAGAGTACTACTGCGTAGAGGAGACCGAAGGTCAAGCCAAACCCTTCCATGCCGTTTTGGACGTTGGTTTATACCGTACCACCACCGGAGCTAGAATTTTCGGTGTCCTTAAAGGAGCTGTCGATGGCGGTTTGGACATTCCCCACAGGTCCTTACCGTTACCTTTTTATTCTAAGGCTTTGATTGACTTTTTCTGTTACAATTGTCTTTAATACTTTGTTGGAGTCGATGATTTCTGACTGATGGAATAAGAGTTTAATTTAAACTTCTTATTGTTTCAGTGAGAAGAGATTCCCAGGGTGGGACAATGAGGCTAAAGAACTGAAGGCCGACGTCCACCGTAAACACATCCTAGGACAACACGTTGCCGAGTACATGAAGACCCTTTTGGATGACGATGAAGGCGCTTTCAAGCGTCAGTTCTCCAAATTCATTAAGGAAGGGATTTCTGCCGACGGGGTAAGCATCAACGTATTTCAAATCGACCTGCAGTTTTGATTAAGCTAGTCCTAAGTCCTATCCAATTTGAAGATTGCCTAATTTGTAAACTTTGTGTTTTAGTTGGAAGCAATCTACAAGAAGGCCCACTCTGGCATTCGTGCCAACCCCGAACCCCCCAAGAAGAAGGACACCTCCAAGATTGCCAAGAAACGATGGAACCTCAAGAGATTGGCTGGTAAGGTTAAGAAACATCACGTTAAGCAGAGGAAGGCCGCCTTCTTGAAGAATATCGAAGAAGAGAAATCCCGTAGTTAAGCAACTTATACCTACATAACGACCTGTTTCCGCCTCTCCGATTGTCACCTTTGAAACGGGGCTTTTTGAGTGAGGAAATAAATGTTATTGTTATATCAAGATACAAGACTGTTGGGGTTGTTTATTTTCATTTCATTTTCCATTCTTATCAATAGTAATGGTAGTACCAATTCAAAGGTCAAGGATAATGTTGGTTAGGATTTAGGAACATTACATTTTTACAACACTTGATGGCATAATGACCACGGATTTATGCCATCAATACATCATGTCAGCTGCATCAAATTTTAACGAGAACATGGAGCGGGTGTGTGGATTCTAAATCTTATACAAGCGTTATTGGAAGGTGTGCTGATTACACTACACGTCTATTAGTATAAAGGATTTAATTAGTAATTACGAATTTTTAAGTTTTAATCCGATTTCGTCGACCCGATGGAGTAGCATTGATGAGATGGGACAAGTCCTCGTCGTCATCCTCTTCGGGTTCTACACTTGGCTTTCGACCTGTCAGACGTCCTGATTTTGCATCTGTCACGATCCCCCAAACTTCGAATATGAAGTCATCCGTGAATCCAAAGGACTCCAGTTCCGAGTTATCAATTCTTTCCGCAAGGTCCATCGTATTTGTTTCTTCTGATGCCATTTCCCAGATTTGTGAGGCTGAAAATGTCAACAATTCCATCATTTAATCACATCTAAAATATAATTTGGTATAGACAAGTTGAGTTATTTCGGGGATATAATTTAGTAATAGTTAGGTGCATTATTTTGCGACCGGAAATATTTTGTGCCCCAATTAAATCAAAGGATGTTATTGAAGAACTCTGATAGGAAATCTGTTGTTAGATCTTACGATTTAAGCAACAAAACGATAAAATAAAAATGGTTACATAGATCCGTGTCATTGATTCCCATGAAGCTCTCCAAAAGCCTGTTGATCTTGTCAATAGCAGCTTGTGCAAAGTCGTCCGGCTGTGAAAACATAAGGGCAAAAAAATTATTTTTTTAAGAACGGACGGAGAATAATACGAGATGATTTAACGTGAGAAAAATATCTTCAAAGCGTTCATCCGTGATCTATTGATGTCCTTGTTAAACTTTTTCCCGTCGGTTTGGATTTTGGACCTTTCTCTACCAAATTAAATTCACATCCAGCGTAGATAGCTAAGTTTAGTTGAAAATGTTGGAATTGAAGTCATGTAAAATATTTGACTTGACATGTTACGAGATGATAATGATAACCGTATAAGTTCCTTGACGTAGTGTTTCGAATCGTTAAATTAAAATCCCAGAAACCGTATGTATTCATAGGAAAAATGCGATCATGGCTATGGCACATTTCTAAGTCGTAATTAACTAACTTAAGTAACCTTATTTATAGACACTACTAATGTCAATTTAATAGTTAACTTGAACTCACAGCTTCTTCGATGACAGGACCGTTACTCTTGAATCGAAGCGTTGCTTTGCCACTTCCATAACCCTTCCCTTTCCCCTTCTTCCCGTCCGATTTTGGCCCAATGTTTGCTATTCAAAAAACAAAATTAAAAGCTCATCAAGTGACGATTTAGAACTTATCGACTTACCGAGATCGATAGTCGAAATTGACAAGTCGTAAGATCTTATTTTAAGGGAGTAATATCGTGGGAACTTACAGAATCCGGCCCGAAGGGGTTCGATAAGTCTGATTGTGAATGTGGTGCCTACGGGGATTCCTTTGAGATATTTGGCCACGTCCACATGTCTCCAACCTACAAGATTTGTGTCGTCTATTTTCTCAATGTGATCTCCAACCTGGAACAACAATTTATTTTTATTTTTTAAATAATTTATTGAGATTGCGACTAGATTTGGTTGACTTAATTAAATCCCTTAATTATCTTCGAATTCGAAATTACGTTAATTCATCCAAATTGAGTTCTAAAATTTGACATGAAATCGAAATAGAAGAGTCTTATAGAACAAATTTCATTTTAAACCAAGGTCATTTTGTCTCATTTAAAATCGAATCGAAAATTAGATTTTAGGTATCTATTCCAGGGCTATATTTTTTCAACTAGAATCAAAACATTATAGATTTCTTAATGTTTCAAAAACATATATATTTTCGATAGTTTTATGAAATTCCGGTCAAGATTCTATCTTTCAATCCAAATTTTTAGGCTTGTCTTTTTTAGACGTTGAGTTGTAATAGAGGTTTCGACTTTTGAAGCGTTAAGTTTTTGATTTCACCCAAGAAATAGAGGGTTCTATTTCGGGAATGTTTATTTAGATATTTACCACATCCGTCACATTTTTACAACGATAATGAATTTTATAACAATTGAATTCTGTTAGAAATCAGAGGAATTGAAAGTTGACAATTAAGTGTCAATTGCCGAAAGTTTTACGATTTGGTGTCAATTGCCGACGATATGGAACACAATTAGCCTGACAATTTAATTGTGTCTTAAATTAGTGTAAGATTTAACTAACTTGAATGACTTTAACAGTGTCGATGATGCTTCCTTCCTTGATGCGTTTGATGAATGCATATCCGGTCCCGTTGTCAGTGATCGTGAGGCCAAGTGCCTCTTCTGTCTTCGTCACCTCCACCTCCTTCTTCGTCCCTGAACAAAATCAAAAATAGCAGAATTTTGACACTTTCGAAATATGGCGAAAAATTAAAATCATCGTCTCATTAGACTATCATTTTAACTTCTTGACATGAATGATCAAATGCTGAACAGGAGAACATTAGTATGGGTTTGGCAGTTTGACTCACTTGACAGAAAGGGCTCATTCGAATCAAAAATCAAAATTGTAGGACACAACAATGGAACTTAATAATGATCATAATAAAAATCCCTTAACAATAAATAACAATGCCTACTCGAGAAAGTGACAAGTATTCTGAATGGAATCACGAACCCGTGAAATTAATTTCTGATTTTTTGAGACCTTATTTTCCGAGGCTATTTATCTTATCAACGTCAACGTTTTTATTTTAAACGTCTTACATCGTTTTTTATTCCGTTTTTACCGAAATAAGTCCCCAGGGCCCAGCGGGGTTAGTTCATCCCAGCCTTTCAAAGGGTAGAATTTATTTCGGGGAGAGGGGAGTTATTCTAGCTATTTGTGCACTAAAGGAGTGAAATATTTTTGTTACTTGGGGCAGTGCCAGTGGTTATATCTTATATATCAGGTTTTTTGAGGTTATTTAGGTTATTTAGAATGGGGACTTATTCCGAGGGGGTAGTTATTTGAAGGTAATTTAAAATTTAAAACTCGATTACCTTTCCTATGAACAAAGATGAAGTCGTCAAGGCAGAGTTGGGCACTCAGGAGGCTGTCCATCTCAACCCGGTGTGTGTTCAGGGTACAGAATAGGATCTGAAAATTAATTAGCAAATTCGAAATTTTCATTAAAATTCGAAAGTCGCGATTTTTCTAGTTTCATTTTGATACCCTACTTCCATTGACAAAATTGACCAAACATTAATTATTATTTTCCTAACTGTGTATTATTCTGTAATTTAAATTGTTAAGAAAATAATTGAGAAACATTCTAAAACTAATATTTTTTAGTTCAAGACACAAGAAGAGTTGACACATTTATTCCGATTAAAAAATGAAATCATAAAGCCAAACGAATCCTAAGATTGTAAGAACATGCCATTTTGTATGATTTTTTGATCAAAAATTACTACTTGTTCAAGATATAATACATATAATTCCGTTTTTCCCTGCTTTTTTAAAACCCTCATTTCTGTACTCAAAAATGCGAAATCTCGTTACAATTTTAAGCCATTTTTTCCAAGAAAGAAGCAGTTTGGGTGGTCAAATAAAAATGTGTTGAAATTAGTCCTTGGCTAACGGACGTTAATGATGAAGATTTAAAAAAGATAAAATTTAAGTCTAAATTGTGGTTTCCTTTGTATCTTGAAGTCATCGGGCCAAGAAAGTTTCAAATCCATTCCAATTGCAATATGCATTACATTTTCATGAGAGTAGATTGTACACGTAATACATTACGTCAATGTCGTAACTCGTAACATTATCATCAGTTAACGAGATTGCGAATTTTTTGGTCTAGGATTTTTGTTAAAAAACTTAGTTTGTGGATGAGATTTTGGTTTCATGTTTCGGCCCATGCAAATAAACAAAGCATGCCAATTCGTAACGGTTTTTGACAAACGACACACGAATCTCATTGCAAAAATTATGTAAAAGGTCAAAAATCTTTCAAGTTTAGGGAATCCCAACGATTTTTTTAGCTTATGGAGATGTGAATTTTAGTCTAGGACATTTTTTTCTCGGACTATCCTCACAAATATTTACCGTGGAATATTTAGATATGATCCCGTTAAATCGAATTTTTTTGTGTTCTTATGATCAATTATAAAGAGTTTCACAGTTTTGACCTTTCCAGTGTAATTTATTTATTATGGCTAATAAATTTTATTTCCCCCGGAATACAACCCCACCCCGATATAAAAGCTCTGTTTTAAGGGTTTGAAACGCCCTCTAGTACGTAAAATCCACCGAAATAGAGCCCCACCCCAAAATAAAAGCTCCAGCTTATTTTTAAGGGTTTTAAACTTAAGTACCTATATGTCATTGTTTGCATTAATTTATTCATGGAAAAACAGTTGACTCGAATTCAATTACTTTAAGGTTCCCAATTTGTAGCTACGACAGAATAATAAAATGCAAAGTGAGGTTTAATTTAGTTGAGAGAAATATAATTAAGGATGAAATTGACAGTAGTTGAGTTAATTAGAGTTAAGTAGGGGTTAATTAGGGCAAATGCGTCGGTAGTTAAAATAATGATAACTCATTACATAAACTCAAGAAACAAAGTATTTGAAGTGTGAAGACACGATCTCCATCTCACCTTCCATTTCATGTAATCATCATCTCAGCCTCTGTTTACCTTTTCCGAGATTTATATTAATATTCTATTTTTACTTGGTAATCTGAATCTTATCCTATGTTATTATTCCATTAGTTTTAATAAATCACTATTAAAGTTGATACTATATCATTTCCTAAGTCCTGTTCCTAATACAATCCAGGATTTTAAAGGGCCGTTCGAAATAAAATAATGAAATCTCAAACGATGATTTCAGTAATCGAACTGTTCTGTTGATTACTAGATGTTTGATTTGGTGATTTTGGAGTTGTTTTTATTAAAATATACCTCTAGAATAGATCCTCGTCCCGAATTAAATCCCCAACCTATCGAAACAACAGGATTTTCATGAGGATTTGCAATAAAAAAATTCCTGGATTTCCTGTGTCAATTTATACAACAGTCTCGTCGGGTTTATTGAACAAAATGAGCCTTTTTAGGCTGGTTTATAATCCATTAGGAATTAGAATAGAATGAAGCAGATATGTAAGGTCACAGTAAATCAAAATATCAATTTCTTTAGCATAATTTTATGCTTTTATAAGTATTATGAATTATGGCTAGATTTGTAGTAAAAACGTGCTGTTTTCTGTGAACTGTGATTTTTAAAATCAACAAATTCAATCCGATTGTCAATTAGAATCGTACCTTGCTTCAAAATTCAATTTGCATGAGTTACAATTAGGTCTCGAGTCTCGTGATTCGTCTACGAATAACAACAGATCCGATTGACTTTATACATGTGTCACCAGTAATTCACCTTCCCCGTAAAATATTTTAATAAGTCACAAAGAACCTTGTAAAGTATTCATAGTTTGACGAGATGTAGAATATTTCATTAAATCCTCCCGGAATAACTCCCCCATATACAAATTACCCATTCTGGCCCTGGGGTGGTTATTTCGGTAGAAAGACTACTTTCTATTTAAGACTAAATTAAAAACCGTGATTTTAAAAACCTCAAGAAATGGTTGTTTGTTTTAAAATGCAGTTTTTTATTTTTTTTATTTTGAGGTGTGGTTTATGAACAGTCGATTTTAGTTTTTAGTGAGTTAGCTACCTGACGTAATAATGTCTGTTGGAAGGCTTGTAAATTGCAACAATATTTGTAATCAAGTCCTCGAATCTAATCTATCTAGGCTTTAAGGATGTTTATATCTAAAACGGTGAACGATCCACTGATCAAGTAGGCCTACACTTATTTCTACACATTTATTCCTCCTGTTCCTAACGAAAGGGAACTTTACAGGTTTTTTAGGATTTTTAACATTTTTAACATTCAGAATACCTTCCTATATTGTTGGTATAAAATATATATAAGAATTTAAAATCTAAAAAAATACTACTATCAAGTTAAATTCAGTCCTTTTTTGTCTACTATTTTTTAAGGGCTTTTGTGTTGAGATGGAAAGTACAATGCAATTGTGAAGGCGGAAACGCATACTTCCGTCTCTTACATTTAAATAGTTTTTTGAGTTCACATTTTACTCGAGTATAAACCTATGTATTCGAATGCTATTTGATGTCCCTGCTTGATTATCCTCATTACTGATTCCTGTATATTTTGTATACACCTGTAGTTATAATCATGAGTAGGGATAGACAAATATGCTACTTAAATACTGAAAATGCTTCAAAATATCAAACCAGAATGTCACATATTGGCATTAAATATGTGTTTTCATTGATGCGTTTTGTTGCTTATTGTTCTTTATTCCAAAATATGCTAAAAATAGAGAATTTTGAAATCCTGGATAACTGAAAACAGAGTCAAATATTAAAAACATGAGACACGACCGAGAAATATGCTAAATCAGCAAAATATGAATGCTTTTAAACGGAATTGTCGTCTTATTGTAAGGAACTATAAATCTCATGAATTTTGATTAAACAAAAATTCAGTATTTTTTGCACATTATGTTATCCCTACTCATCAGATTTTATTAACTAGTCCCCTGAACCCTAGAGAGTCCTAAGTAACTACCAAAGTTAAACTTCAACAATTCATGCAATAACAATCAAATTTACTCATGCTAAATATACTGTACATCAAAGGCTGTAAAATTTGGTATTTTATATCAAAACACTCCTTGGAAATCACAACGCTAGGCGATGATGTAGTTTTATTTAGTTAAGCAATGAGGGGACATATGGTTTCGACTCTGTCGAAAATCCGTTCGTCGATCCTTTTGTTATGGGAATTGTTGTTGATGGAGCATCCATGAAAAATACTGCACATTTTATTTATTGCAATTTTTAGGGTTTAATTTTAATATGTAATTGATTCTATTGTAAAGAAACACACGCATTTTGTGCGTAACGAGGCCATAAAACAATTATTTTGTCTTTAGGTTCTTGAGTTGGTTTAAGTCGAAATATTAAAATTAAAGCATTTAAATTTAAATTATATTTTAATTGTGTATTCAAGTGCTGAAAACCGTTAATTAAGTATTTTAACTTGTTACAAATGCTTTTAACGCGGATTTGGAATATTCCTTTGAATTTTTTAATCGAAATTAACAAAGGTTATCTAACTATAACTGTGATTAGATATAATCCGAAATCTACTATTCAATGGAAATGATTGTAAATATGTAAATAATGTGTGGACAGTCCCTAGAGTCGAAATGATACTTAAAAACGAATGATTATCATCCCTCCGTTCACAATCTGAATATAGCATTCCTATTTCAAGGATTTGAATATTTGGAACTTATGACTTATACGGATTGACTATTCATCAAAGCCAGCCAACCTTGTCTTTTGTCAGGTTTTTTTTTGGGTAAAAAAATCTTCAGATAAAAACAACATAATGGAGACTGAGCCAAGTTCAATGATCAAGTTTTGAAGTGTCGGTTTTGGGCCAAGGAATTAAATCATTTTAAAAATATTTCAAAATTCTTTGAAATATTTGATTTTTCTTTGAGCCTGGAGTCTGGATTGTAGCTTCAACCCTTTGGAGTTTAATTGTTAATGTAAAATGTAATGCTTAAACTAATGGAAATTTCAAGCTCAGAATATTGAATCGATCATTTTTATTTATTCGTACAACCCTATCATCATTGAATCTGTATACCTTATTCTAAACTAAATTACGGCTTAATTTCAGAATTGGCAATCAAGTGCAATTCTACGTTATTTTTAAAACTTAAGAATTACACCGGAATAAGTCCTCATCACCTCCCTTATGATTCCAAACACATCGGATTTCTATCTCCTAATACCCGATTCCTCCGGAATAAGTCCCCACCCTTCTCTCAGATTTCTTCGGAATAAGTCCCCACCCTAACCATTCCAAAATATCTCTGATTTTTAGCTCTAATTCCCTCACTATTCAGATACCGAAATAACTGCCCTGGGGACTAATTAAGGCTTCCTTACCTCGTCGACAGTGAAGTCATAGCAGTTGGCAATCTTCTGATAGAGTTCCTTGACATTCGAGAATCCGGAAATAAGGCCCGTCGGACTCCCTTGAGCTTGTTGGCAGTGAAACACGAGCTTGGGCTTAGAGACCACACCCCCTGCGCCCCCTTTGCTATACCCCTCACTCATTTTCTCACTATCGTCGCCCCCACTGACTTCCGGTTGACCTTTGACCTTCTTACTATTATTGTTAGGCCCCTTATTGTTCCGGTCAAATGTGCTGAGGTGATTATTGTTGTTGCTGACCGGATTGCTCCCGTTCACGTTGCTCCGAGGGGGTGGGACCGGGGCCCCCGTCTTCTTGTTGAAGAGCGGCATGTGATGGTTTTAACAGTTCTTAACAGTTAATTACTTCACTAATTACAATTAAGGGCTTTAGTGCTTAACCCCACCCAATTAAACTTTATTGGATTCTAATTCGCACTTGAAGAGACACAGATCCCAGAATGTAAAGTCCTGTTGCAACGAGTCCCAAATCAGAAAGAGACTCTGGTATGCTTATCAGGTCTTATCAAATTCTTATCTGCGCCAATGGAGGTTCATAAATTGATATAAATTGGCTTTGGAGCTGTGGTTCTGCCACCACGGCCAATATTATTAGTCAAGTCGAATCGTAAACCTGCAAACAAATATAGATAGACACAGGAGAATTAATTTATTGCCAATAGTTCATTATAGAGAGGTGGCGATTGGTGATGAAACCATGTACCTGGTTATCATAATATATATACCCCAAATCGTGTATTAAATCGTAGTGGTGGTGGTAGTGGTTTAGCTTTCAATTATATACCATTTTAGTCCACGTTATGATTTTGTATTATAATTATTGTAAGGTAGATATTTGGGAGATTGAATCATTGCATTGAATAATATTCATGTGGTGAATGAATTTAGGTTAGATCTGTGGAATATTTATTTTCTGAGCTTCTGTGAACTCTGCAAATGAATTATTAAGCCTCTATACCCTCTATACGTGTTTACTCCTAAAATAGAAATGATAATGATTTTTATGGTCATTTATTAATATCAAATAAAAACTGCTATATATGCAGATCAATTGAAGGACTGTATCAAGTAAACCCCAGAAATGTAGAACTATAGTGAAGAATGCACTGAATTTATTGCGTGATTTCATTAGGTTTTGGGGTATATCTATCTCAAGGTAATTGGGTTGAATTGTTATGGGGTAAAAGTGTAAATTTACATCTGGTACGGGTATAATATAGTTAAACCCCGTTCTTGCAATTTTAAGTCTAATAGTGCCAAATTCCTCAAAATTCTCAAAATCAAAATGCGACAATAAATTAGCAAAGTAAGTGTCCTTGCACTGAACAAAGAATCCCGTCATTTTTAAGCCCTGTAAAATGCATTCCTCAGGCTTATGGAATTTATACTAAAACGTATGAACTTATCGGAAACTGACTTATCGGCAGTAAAAAAACATCGAGAGGTGACACAAGATAAGAGAATTTTAGTCTGGATAAAATGTGTTACTATCTTATCAGAGTTAATATTGAAACATTGCAGGTCCTTACTTACTTTGGGTTTCAGTTTCAGGTGACAATATTTAATGAGTCTGAACTTCATCGAAATCTCATCTTTACCCAATTAGTATCCAAATTCATGAAATCGATAACTGATCTTGATGTTTTTAACACAATTAACACTTTAATTATTTACTTAACTAACCAACTAAACCACTGTAAAAATAATCACAAAAATGCCACAATATTTCAACCAAGTATCTAACCTCAAATAAAACTGTTTCCTTTAGGATTTTTCATGTAATACGAAATACGAGCAGAAACCTGAGGATTGGAATGGTAGATGAATACTGAGCTTTGACTGCCGTTAAATAAAACTGTCAGTACATATTCCCCTGTCTAATGTCTCCCTCAAATCAAAATAATAATAAAAAAAACTTAATTCACAACAATGCTTTTAATGGGAGTATCTGAACATATACGCCTAAAGCACTGCAACTGCTGCAGTAACAATATGGGGATATACATTAGTCGGTGGGGTATTTAATACGAGGCTAAATAACAATAACTGAAAGAGATAATAAAAAACTGGTGTATGATTTAGCATTTAGATTGGGATTTAGAATAGGGGAAAGTAAAGGGTTGAGTTGGGTGACGTATTTGTAGGAATAATAAAACATTCCTCTTGTGTTACATGCAAAATGCAATTGTTACAGTTTCCAATGACTATTCATTACTCATTTCCAACCGCCTATTAAGATTTGGAATGAGTTAGAGTTAGGCAAATGACAAATTAGAAATTACATTGTTTATTATTAAGAAGATTAGCCTAATTTTTTGAACTTGTTTGTTAAAGATGGGCAGATGCATGCAGAATGTGGGGATGCCATGGGGAAATTTCGGGCTATCTCTTCAATGTTAACAGTTACATCCACATATCCCTTCAATGTTAAAGACAGTTACACCCACATATCACTTCAATGTTAAAGACAGTTACACCCACATATCCCTTCAATGTTAAAGATAGTTACACCCACATATCCCTTCAATGCTAAAGACAGTTACACCCACATATCCCTTCAATGTTAAAGACAGTTACACCCACATATCACTTCAATGTTAAAGACAGTTACACCCACATATCCCTTCAATGTTAAAGACAAGTTACACCCACATATCCCTTCAATGTTAAAGACAGTTACACCCACATATCCTTTCAATGTTAAAGACAAGTTACACCCACATATCCCTTCAATGTTAAAGACAAGTTACACCCACATATCCCTTCAATGTTAAAGAAAGTTACACCCACATATCCCTTGAATTTTCAAGACAAGTTACACCCACATATCCCTTGAATGTTAAAGACAAGTTACACCCACATATCCCTTCAATGTTAAAGACAAGTTACACCCACATATCCATTCAATGTTAAAGACATTAACACCCACATATCCCTTTAATAGGGATATTTTGGAGAAAGCCCGATTTCGCCGTGGGTACATTATTATGACAAGGGAATTTCATAAGAACGTCTAAGTTATTTTTCGAATATTTTGATTTTTTTAAATCCACTATTTTCAAAAAAATTTATGGGGATTTATTTGGGGTTGAGGATATATTAGAGGATGATTTATTTTCTTGAAAGGGATCAAGTCGGATGAACAACTCGTTTCGAATAATTCACATGGCATTTTCATGGCATTTAATAATTTTTAATCAAGGCTTGCGTCGCTTTCTCCTATTTTAAATGGCGGTGATGCTGAATATTTATTGGGCTTAAAACAAAAGTCATTTTGATTTATGCAATCCCTGTCGTTAAAATGCATATTTTAAGTCGCAAGCCGTCGAAAATAATCAAGTCAATCCCTTTACCTTTACACAATTCCTAAAACAAAAGAATTGACGTACCACCAAGGGTATTGGCCCAACCTATCAAGATTGTGAATTGGTGTAACCTTCAAATTCAAACTATTATTAATTAAACACCGCAGCGATCTCTTATTGCAAATTCCCAAAATTGGAACCAGAGGTCGGAGCAGTTATTCCAGTAATATACCTAATTTGCTTTGAGTGCCTTAGCATTTACGATTGATGACTTGTCATGCCATACAAAGGCAATACCGAAAGATCGATACAAGTCATCTTCTTGAACGTTTTATTATAAGATCTTACAAATAAAATGAATGGATAGAAATAAATAAGCGTTGTTCTTCCAAAACCAAAAATATAGAACAATTGATCCAAACAAAAGCTTTTATTAAAACTTCAATTTCTCGTTAACAGAAAAATTAGATTAGGATTTATGCTTTAACAGCCTTCGTGGATTTGCGTCCCATCTTAGGATCGGTGTAGCCCTTACTGTAAAACAAACAAGGAAATTAGCATTTAAAATTTCAATTCAACTTGATCGCACACAAACATACATTAATTACATATGGAATGATTTATCCTGCTCCACTATTTACAAATAACAATAACAATAAGACTGACAGAACTCGAGCCTAAATTGAGTTGCAATTTGAATTAAAGAACTGGTTAATAATCGAATGTCGATACAATAAAAATCTTTGATACCAACTTTTAAATATTTCAATTGAATTAGCTACGACAAACTTGAAACGCGTGAGATGAGACAACTGAACATGATTACAAGTTTTACAAGAATCCCCACAGAATCGAGAACTTGCATTATACATTAATCAAAATTCTACAGCTGATTTGTTTAGCTATTTTAGATAACAGCAAACATGAAACAACGTCCAACTTGTCCAAAATGACTAAACTAAAAAAAAATCATTACGGAAACCAAAAGGAAGTGGTCCGAGTCGTCAATATTTACCTGAATCGTCGACGGACAACCTTAAGGTATCGAATTCTGCCAGTTCCGGTAGTCTTCCTCCTCTTAGCCTTGATGCTCCAGTTGTCTAATAAAATCAAGTCAATAAATTAATTCTTATTCATTCTTTTATGCAAAAAATCAAATCATTAAATAAATGCAGTAACAGCGTACAGCGTCAACGCTGCCGTTTATGTACTTACATGACCTCAACTTTGCTTCTGGATATCCGCATTGGGCACACTTGCTCTTCTGAATGTGATAAGAGGAACGACCGCAACGCCGGCAAAGCGTGTGGGTCTTATTCCTCCTTTTACCAAAGGAGCTGGTTCCTTTCGTCTATTCAAAATTCAAATAATTAACAGAACAATCAATAAAATACCCTCAACAAATGCATGACTCAAAATCAAGCCTTATCAACGATTACGGATTAATCTAATCGATTAAACGATTTGCGATTACAAATCAAAATGAAATTAATTTCCAATTGATGTAGATCAACCTTTAATTTTGAATTTAAAACACTTTACTTTCAAATATTACAACAGAACACCGAACTGAACTTGCAAATAGTGCAGATTCTACAGAACCGAACTTTAAAATCCGAAATAATGAACGACAAAACCGCAAATACAAAATGAAAAAACAAAATTTTGAACAAAAAAAAAACAGAAACAAAATACAAAATATGAAATGCAGAACAAAAAACCCAAATTAAAAACCCTCCCCAGCTCCCCACATTCTTCCTCTTTTAACCCCCCTATTAGTTAACTACCTTCGCAATGAACTAAAGTTTTAAAAGATAAGCCAACTAACTAATTAATTAACTAAAGTACTTACCATTTTAGAATCCTTAAATTATTGTCGGTGTGACAATTTGGAGGTTGAGGTTCCGTGATCTCCTTCCCGAATAGAAGAGCAAGAGCATGCCGTCTCAATCCCACTAAATCCACACTGCCTCCAACTAGTTCAGCTTGCCCCTTCGGGAGGGCGCCACAGCCTGCAGAAAACAAGGGCGACCTGCCCACACCACCCCGGGGCGACGCCCCTCTGATAAAGCCCCTGGTAATGGGGCTAATACTTCTCAACTACGAGAATAATTAAATCCGATTTAAAATACTTAACATTTAGTTAATTAAATTAGGTTAAATAAGTAAGGGAGCCCATGTTAATTGGTTGAGAGAAGGGGAGTTGAGGTGGCGAGCAAAGCTGCATTTTTAGAACCCATTTCTCGAAGACAAAAGACACTTTCCTAAGTCTCACTTATCCCCAAAAATTGGAAGAATGGATGAAAGTTGAGATGGGGTGAAGTGCGACTTTTGTTTTTGTACCCCGAAATAAGTCCCCAGTCCCCTTTTGGCTACCTATGTAAAACTATTTTATAGAGGATTTCTTATTCATGGATATTTATATGTTGAGTTTACATTCTAATGGCAGTTTTGTGTTTATATTGATGCATTTAGTTTAAATATAATTTTTAATAATATAAATACAAAATAGATAGGTGAGTTTATGGTGCGGTGGGTTGAAATTAATACCGATTCTGCGTTTTTAAATAATAATTAACACGGGGGGGGGACTTAAATTGGGTTTTACACAAAATATATTGGCGAGTTTCTGGTGGTTGAAATTAATACCGATTCTGTAGCTTTAAATAATAATTACCAAGGGGGGACTTAAATTGGGTTTTACGGTTTTGACATAAATCCCACTAGTGGACTGTAAGTTTATGGACAGTCAAAGTCAACAGTAAATCCCGCTTTAAGGCTTCCTGGTAATTGTTTAAGAACGAAGGGGGTATTTCGTCGAGTCCTGAATTTCGATTATTGTATTGTTTGTAAGGGCGAAGTGCAAGTGTTTAATGGATTACACAAATTAAAACCCGAGTGTTGGTAGATAATCCGATATATCGATATAATGCGTGGGAATTGAATTAATTTATAGAAAGCAGTGTCGTGTGGATGGATCATAAACACAAATATTGGATAAAAATTTTTAATGCATTGCGTAGAATTTAACTAATTTCGAAGAATTGTATCGTAAGCTGGTTTTAAACACGAGGTTAGAACCATGTCAAGTCATTAGCTATATGAGTTCTGACATTTCAGTCCAAAAGCCATATTGAATGATGGATCCGAACCCGAACGGAACCGTAAATCCCGGAATAAGTCCTCACCTTAATAACCGCCCCCCCCCCCGGTCTCCATATCCTTTAAATGTTACTACCGCATCCTGTAATACTAATAAAAAAGAACTCCATAATAAACACTGATTTACCATATATCATGGCAAACTAAATTGGACATTTGCTCCTATATTAACTCCTATACTCTCGACCGCTGAATTAACATTATTTTTGAACGGCCCTACAGCACTATTCACACTTTGGAATAGTGAATAGATCCTGTAATTTAAAATCATTTTTAAAGACATTCATCATTCCCCGTTCGACATTTCCAAAAGTAGAATCGATAACAAATCAAACCTTTTTGGCAACCGATTTTATCTGTCAAACGACTCAAGTCTGAAGGGGGTTATCCATTTCCTGAATCTTCAATTTTAAGAAATCATGCGGGTTTCACATATATTATGATGAGATCATGACACCTCTACACCCCGAGTCAAATTATATAGACTGGACAGCTAATTACTGGGTCAAAACGGGTCAAATTACCCCAATCATCGGGGTAAAAAACGGGGGCCTATTTAACCCCCGAGATAAATGGACCACCACCTCCCAATAGGGCTAATCTGAGAAAGATTGAGCTCTTCTCCGAACCGTTCGCCCTGATATATAGTCAATTATACTAATTATAGAGCTTAGGATTAGTCTATTATTTTACCGAGCTTTGCGTTAAGAGTTAATCGACCTTGACGCCCAAGACGCTCCTATAAGCTTGTTACTTGTTGGGCTTAAGGGTCGTTCCAAAGCCCCAACTGTACTACCCCCGGGCTCTTTACGCCCCGAAATAACCTGGGGCAAGCTAAGAATCTGGGCAAATTGCCCTAAATTTTCGGGGCAATTTCGCCCATCTGGCTATCTCTATTTATGTGTGGCCCCCCATTGTGCGAAGATTCATGAAGAGTGGCAGGAGGGTTATAAATAGCCCTTTGTGATGGGGCTTGAACTTGGCAACAGGAAAGTATTCAGTCTTCAAATGATAATACCCGAATAGCTAAAAAATTCGGGTATTTGAGCCCGGGGCTGTCCATAGACCAGATCCTTATCCTGCCCGTGTTAAAACACCCCGATAAGACTAACGTTAGCTTAAACTACCGGGTTTTATCGGGTTTTTCGGGTATGGACGGCCCTCACGAGGGATATCGGGATATATGATGAGATCAGCATCGTGACAATACAAAATAAGCAAATCCGTGGAAATGGAGATGGGCTAATACTCATTTCTACGTGACAAATCCAATACATGATGAAGGTTCGACGTTCGACTCCTATCAATAAACCAATCCACAGATCTCCAACCAGTTAAATCCAGTTTTTTACCATTTATCTTGGGAACCGGATCTGTAAGAAGTTATAATTCGGATTTAAAGGTGGTAAAGTGCATATAGTTACCTAAATGCAACATGGGTAAGTATCAACTATCAAGGGAACAGCGTTTGGTTTACAGTGACAAAGTTTGAGTTAGGAGTTGGGTTTTTTTCGGTTTTAATTTTAAAAAAATCTTAAGACCGGAAATGCAATTAAAATTAAGTTTCTGAGCCAGTGTGTTTCTGTTTAATTGTGGCGTATAGGGAACCGGCACTCGGTCACTTCCATTGAATTTGTAAACGAGAGTGAGATTTCGCGAGTGGAGGTGACAGTTGGGGATCAGAAGAAAGCGTTGAGTCCGAGAGGGGTTGCGAAATTCGAGATACTAAACGCTTGTCAGTCAACTGTCAGAGGATTCGATAAATCTGGCAGACTTATCCATGAGGTAACATAGTGTGGAAATGTTTTAAATGTTTTTAGCTAATTTAAGTAGTGTTAAGTATTTTAGGGAATTTTAGAGATGAGAGCAATCAGGGTTTGTAGATCGGGTTACGGGTTTTGAGTTTTTGAGTGGGTTCCGGGTATCCGGTTTCCGGTTACCCGTGTTCGGTGGATTTTATGACTGATTTTTTGTAACAAATATGGCATAAGAACTCGATTTTAATGGGGGGTTTTAATGTTTTCGAGTGAAAAATGTTTTAATTTTTAGCTAATTTAAATATTGTATTTTGAGGATTTTGGAGATGTGAGGGTAGTCATGATTTGTAGATCGGGTTACAGGTTTTGAGTTTTGGGTATGTTCCGGGTATCCGGTTTCCGGTTACCCGTGTTCAGGTGGATTTATTCTACGAATTTTGTTTATGGAACAGGAAATATTAGATGGGGCTCTGTCAGGAATTACGAGAAGGCTCAAAATAGGATTTTGAATGTGGAGTTTATTGCAAAAAACTTATCTATTTTTTATGGAATCTAACAGATCTTAAGAAAGGTTTCCTTTATTAAGATTTGGGGTAAATTGTATTTCTAAACTAATATACAAATACATATGTGTAAAAATCATTTGATTCTTCAAGAGGATGTTTATGTTGAAGAAAGTAAGAAATGGCATCATTTGCAAATTGAAATAACTTCATTTTAAAAAAATCCAATACTTTTGGATTCCAGTTCCAGTCCAAAGAATAAACGAAGTTTAATATTTTGAACTAATACGAAGATCCGTATTTTCCTAGATTCTTATGCTTTAATACTAAATCTTAAAATATCGTTATCCGCAGTAATGATATGAGAGCCATTTATAAGACATTAAAATTTTAAATATAATTAATTGGTTCTCATCAGAAATGTCTAAGGAAATTGGTCAAAATCCCAAAGTGGAATATTACTAGTAAAATTACATTTGATTTGCAACTTAGCAATTTGAAACCGTTTAATTTGACAGGGTTACGGGTCTTATATTTTCTGAAGCATAATTTGGCAAACTGCCCCTTCATAACTAGACTCTACGTAATATTATTGAAAAAATGCAAATGGGACATAATTTATTTGACGCTTATTCATGCATATTTTGTCACAAGAAACGGTGACACCATATGTGTGATAAATATAAAATATTTTTCCTTGGCAAGAACTACATCGTAAAGACCATAAATTCGTCTAAAACACAAATTGATCAAAGTGAAAGTCTATGGTTAAAATGAATCAGTTAATTTTTAATTAATTGTAGTTAACGTTTGTTTTAATTGCAGGTTAAATTCGCAATCAGCCACGTGGCTTCATCTCAAGTCTGGAAGATAACGAATTCGGGAGTTAAGCACAAAAAATCGCCCTTCTTCACGGAAACATATCCCTGGACGCAACTCATGCCCGCCCTCAAAAAATAGCTTCACCTAATTACTCTAACTAATTACTAATTAAATAATGTCTCGTTTTAAAAATTAATTAAAAATTTGTACAAGAAAATATACACCTTTGTAAATGATACTTCCTTTATATGTTCTTGACCTCTGTGACCTCGATGACCTTGACATTGTCACTTCAATAGCATCGTATATCCACAATTGCTCAATCAAAATGTCAAACTGTTTGTATATTCAAATGGGCTGTCTGTAAATAACTTAACGTCTGCAAAACCCAGAGGTCAAAAGGTCGCTGGGTACTTTGTTATGTGACCTTTGACCTTGACCTTTTCAATCGTTTTTGAAACGCGTTGAATTGAATTGAATATGCCTTATAAACAGTCGTTTATGGACAGTCCTGATTTAGCACTGTAAATATGTAAATAGCACTGATGATGATGATGATGATAATTAATTAAGTAATTCACGAGATCAATTACTCACAATGTGATTGAAACTTGTTTTAAACTGGAGTTTGTAAAGATTTACTGATTTTGACATGTCACCTTTCCTATTTTGGGAATAAATCTGTTCCGTCACCAATATCCTCAATTTGACAACTTATTTTTCATGAAATTTTTAAAACCATCTGTATTTTTTGAGTATTTTTAATCATATTATTATCTACTCATTTTTAATATTTCCCATTGAATTGGTAATCCCAAAAATTAAAAATTGTTTTACCAACTTGAGTAATTGATAAATTGCATTTCAAACGAAAGAGTTAGTAATCTATAAATAAGTTTCGGTCAAAATAATTGATAATTTTATGATTAATTATCCAAACACGGAAATTGCCCAGCCTTGTATTTCACATGAAGTTATAGATTGGTCGCTATTGTTGTCTGTCCAGAATAATTAACAGTTAAACTGGAGAACGTACTCCCAATTTATGATCGTTAAGATTATGATGATTGAGGTTCGTATTGGATCTTTATTTTTTCATTGAGATTCCTGATACAAAGGTACACATTCTACGATTTCAACATTCGTCATCCAAACTTTAATTATGAATCGTCATGATAATTGATAAGCAATCGGGAAAGTGATAGAATTAAATAAACGTCAGTAATTATAACTTATAACGGTTAAACTATCGAGTAATTTTACTGTAATTTCCGATTAACTTAAAGTTTACAAAATAATCTAATCCACTATCAAAGTAAATGAGTAGCAAGCTTGGAATTACTTAAGTTGTCATTGAGGGGACATTCATAAATAACTTTTTAATATGCATTAAATTAAATATGGATATTTCTAGTACGGTCTATATTTTTATAACTAATTAATAATTAACTAAATATTCCATTGCCTATTTAGAGATTTTACAGGGATGCAGTTTGGAGTAAAATTAAGGACGCAATGGATGTTAGAGAAGGTACATCATACATAAGGCAGTTGCAGTTATTATATTGTATGTTATTAATCGCGACTGTTAATTGCAAATTATTTGTAGATTATAAATAATTATTTTCACAAATGTTAAGGTAATTAGTTAAAAGTAATGATTATCGTCGGTGGTTGTTGGGAACAGCACTCGTGATCTTCCTCGAGATGTTCTCCTCTTCGACTAAATAATTCCGGTACTTGGCCACTTTGTTCCGGAGCTCGTTTAACATCCCGATCTTCTCGACGCATAAATCCTCTAGTTGCTGAGTGTACACTGAAAATTAAAAATAATATTGTCTAAATAGAGTCCCAGGGGTTTAATTAAAGTATTTTTCAGGGGTTCGGTTCGGAACTTCGGAATCAAAACGGTCAATTTTGAGGGTGGTTTCTAGTTTTTCGAACTTAAAAATTGGGTGGGGTTCTATATTACATTACGAACAATAGCATGTAGCCCTCCGTTTCCTAGTGCTGGTAAAAACGTGTTGTAAACTTACTGGAAACCCTATCGTCCTGATCGTAGTCAACCTGATTCGTCATGTTGAACAGTTGCTTGTCCGTATTCAGCCACCGATTATTCGACTCGATGATTAGACGATGGAATTCCACCACCTCGTCTTCAGCTTCCTGCACTTTGGAAATCGTTTCGTGGAACGTTAGCATCTCCCCAGACATTTCACCCTCCTGTTTTGGTCACAAATTATTAAACTAATCAATAAAATCAGACATCAGACAGGTTATCGGTTTTGGTACAACCAAGAACCAATAGAATCATGTCATATTTACTAGCTTTGTCTTCAAAGAGTAAAAGTCAAGGTCAATAATTGGATTTCCAGTTCCAAATTCACATAAAACACGAAGAATGAGAGTTTGAAGTTGATATCTCCGTCAAAAAATTTCGGTTTAAAATCCGAATCCGAATAAGAGACGCAGACTAATGTTTCTTTCATTTTACTTTTGGAATTGCATTATAACGCTGAGAATGTAATCTGCTACGTTTCCAGATAAATAATCCTCATATATAAAGCTACAAAGAGCCCTTAAGTTCTCAATGTTTAGAAATGCACAATAATAAATGCTTTCGCTTTTTAATTCTCCAATTAAATCAGATCAGTGGAATTGATGGAATAGTGAGTCAACAACAGAAAATCCTGGTCAAAAGACCGTTCAAATTTCGCAAAAATGCTCTTACATTTAGAGATCTTAACTGAGCGAGGTCACTCTCACTCTCCATGTTCTCAACACTGTCTTCGAATCCCGGGGGCAGAGTGGACATTTTGACCTCACTGGAAGGGTCCATAACGGCCAAGCCCTTGACCCGATCCGCATATCTTAGAGTATTGAGTGAGTGCTCACATGAACTTAAGCCCGGGCTTATCATCGCAATCATACAAGTCTTTGATTTCTCTCCGATGAAGGAGTCCCGGAGGACTTGGGTCAATTTGCTGGCCCTGAAGGGCAAATGCGCCCCCTTTCGCCCCAAAGCCCGGATGCATTCCTTGAGGGCAAGTAGAGACTTGTTGATCTCCGCCCCTTCCATTCGGGTCTGTCGATCGGAGGATGACGTGTCGGCTCCGCGTTCATTTCCGGCCAAATCGATGAGGGAGAATTTGCCGTGAAGCTTGTTCAAGGGGGTGCGGAGGATGACTTGGAATACGGCGTGGGAGCGGGAGGAGTTGGCGTTTGCGGACGTTTGGCCGGAAGTCCGCGCCGCGTTCCCGAGTTGGATTAGCTTGAGGACGTCTTCGACGGACTCGACGGGACGCTCGGTTAGGCCGACGACTTGCACTTGTTGTTTGCCGTCTTCGAGTACTCGGAGCTTGGTTTTGTTGGCTAGTAAATCGAATACCTGAAATCATTTAAATTTTAGATTGAAAAACGTAATTTTTGAGTGATAGAAAGAAGGTTGGTTAAGCTAGAAGGGAGCGTTTTTAATTCGTAAATTCGAATTTTTGAAGCATCTTTATCCCAACAAATTGCAAGAAAACTCCTTAACATTGTAAAACTCCGAAAAATTTGAAAATCGGGCCACAACTAATGGTTTTTCGAGCTGTCAAACAAGACAATTTTGATGATTTTTTGTTTTCTAGATCGTCAATATGAAAATGGGTTTTAGATCATATCATTAATTGAGGACATTTCTGTCTAACATTCGGAAATGTTCCCTTGTAACAACATTAAAATAAACCCTCAAAATGTAAGAATAGAAATGACTATAAACCGTTACGTTGATCGTTACACGTTACCAAACTAACAAATACCATTAGGATTTAAGATGGATATTCCTTTCGAACATTCGAAAACGATAAAATATTTACAAAATATGGACATTCTTAACTACCTTTCCACTATATATTTCGAAGAAGCTACAAGACGGAACCAAACTGAGAGCGCGGTATTGACCAAGATTTAGAAACCGGAAAACATCCTTCGCCGTCATGGCGTAAATCCCTTTTTGGCAGTCTTGCGTTTTGCCATTAAAGTCCCCTCCCATCGTGTGCGTCTTGCCACTTCCGGTTTGACCGTATGCAAAGCAGGTCGCCATTCCACCTTCGAAAATCGTCTGGACCAATGGCCTTGCTGAATACCTGTTAAATGTCGACACAGAGTATCCGGTCAAGTAATTAAATTAAGTTTTAATTGTAATCGAGGATTAAGATAATTGATAATTAGTTAGTAATGGTCGTACTTGTAAACCATCTCATTGGTGCATCCGTCATCGAAGGCGTAGTCGAATCGGAAGTGCTGGTTCTCAAGGTACCTCGTTAGGTCAACCTTCGTCTTTGGTTCATGTACGCTGGTCGTATTCTTGTTAGGCACGGTTATCACATCCACTTCCTTTCGATTTAATTCTGAAAATGAGCAAAATAAAAAATTAGATATTTTTTTGTAATTAATTGGGTGATTAATTAATAAGTTATTGAGCAATAAACACCTTTTTTATTCATTGGTCGTTTCCGAACGCAAACAGTGATTTGATGGTCTTCTACCGCATCTGAATCCCTTAGGGGTGTAATCTCCAATGTCTGACGATATTCCCTAATGGCAAAAAGTCACAAAATATTAGTAATTAACAGTAAGCATGCATAAGAGGCATCCTTAAATAAGTCCCCAGGTCACTTTGATGGAAAAGACCCGTGGGAGACATTTCTTTCCCAAAATAAGTTCCCCATGTATTTAGGCATCCTTAAATAAGTCCCCACGCCTAGGCCCAGGCCACTTCAAACTTAAAAAGACACCCGAAGGAGCTTTCCTCCCCAAAATAGGTTTCCCACATCTTTTTTAAAATCACCGAAATAAAACTCCCCATGGGGAATTATTTAGTGAACTCACTTGATCATCGAGAGGAACTCCCAGTTGGGGTTCCCAGGGTCAATATTCATTAAATTCTCCTTCTCGATTTTAAGTTCGGCCTGACGAAGCCTCCGTTCTTCACGATTTTTCTTCAACTTGTCAACTTCTTTAACGACGTTGCTCCGTTTTTGTTGCCCCCCTTTCGTCCCATTCGAGCCACCCCCACTGCCATTTAAACTCACGTCCATGTACTCCTCCTCCTTTTCCGAGGGGGCCGGAGGGGGCTCGATTTTTGGGGGCGGTGGGGCCAACTGAGTCGCCCTTGGACCCCGACCCACTCGTCCTCCTGTTCGAACCGTTACAGTTTTTACAGACATTTTAAGAATCAAAACCGAGCTTAGAAATCGCAGAATAAATTCTTGTTTTTGGATTTGTTTTTAGAAACTGGCACTTGTCATAAAAACGGCAGGTTTGACACTTTAGACCTAAAGCTTCCTTGACAACTTCAACTACGAGGCATGGGGAATTATTTAGGACTGATTCGAGTAAGAGGAAGTACGGACTACTTTGCATATGTCAAACATGTCCAATGACGATGTCACACATGTCGGCTAATGATCCTTGTCTAAATCTAATGTCACTGCCACCGACGTTCCATATCGACTGAGCCTCGGAAGTCAAAACTGATCTCTTTTACAATTTAGAATGCTGAATGTGCTATTGAGATTTTAAAGTCCACTTGGAATACTATGATATTGTATAAAAATACAGTTTGGCTTGACGGGTCTTATTCTATTCAGCTTTATATGTTACTCTTCTATTTACGTGTTCTATCGGTTGGAAAGGACTGTTCGTAAATTGGTTGAGGTTGTATATAAGAGTTAAAATAATGTCTTAAATTAAATTGGTTTAAAGTATGCAGTTTAGTGGAATGATACCGAATTCTCAAAGTCATTCGATCATTTTTGTATTTGTTTAAAAAATCTCTATTTATCCCCAACAGAGTGGGGGTTTATTTCGGGGTAGATTTTAATTTAGGAGGTTTGTTTGCTCAAACCGTTCGACTTGATAAATATTAAAAACTTGCGAAATTAACGTTAAATTTAGAAGGGATCGCGATTGAATGCCTTTAAGGTTTTGAGCTTTTATTCATGTCTTTAAACCCTCGAATAGGGTGGGGATTTATTTAGGGAAATTCCGCACTAACTATGCTATTTATGCAAATTTTTTACAAAATTTTTTTAAGCCCCCCTCTGGAATATCCTTATTTCTGTTTCTATAAGATAATAAGATCATATGAAAATCGAACATCACAAACCCCAAATTTGTTTATGAACAGCCCAAAAATAGAAGGACTCGCGGTGGTTCCGTTTATTTTTTGCATTGTTTCACGGACTGGTTGGTCGGGAGGATCGTAATCCTAATTACAATTTAGAATGCAATCATGAAACGGTACTTTTCGCATTATTCGACAGAAACAGCGAAAAACTGAACAAATCTCTCATCCTCTCCAAGCTTAAATCAGCTACATTTCTTTTATTTCATTCCAACTATACTCTATACGCAACTATGTTATTCTGCTGCTTGCAAATAAATTGTAAATCTTATTTAGAGATAAAGCTTAACAATATGACTAGATATATCCTTTATGCATTTCTAACATTACCAACAATGTAAATCGTAACATTAACTTCGTCGAACAATGCAGGATTCTATGTAGATTCGCAGATATAAAAAAATAAGCCAGCAATCAAACGTCATAAAAATGCTCGTAACGGGAATTAGGCCGACGAGGACGAGACGAATGCCATATGATGGGAAATGTAAAATCATCTTTCAGATTTTAGTCATAAAAAAATACGAGTACTAGAATGGCAAAAAAATTACTATTCTGAACTCTGATTCAGATAAAAATGTAAAAATTTAGTATTTTTTAACACAAGTTAGGCTTGTTATAAAATATTTGTAGATCATTTACAGATCCACAATTATAACGTTCATTAAGTATAATTGCTTCTAATACGTAATACCAGAGTTTAAATAAATCTTTATTATTATTATTGGGGTATCCTGAAATACAATATACGATACTCTCGTATAAGGGAATCAACTCAACTGTTAAAACAAGAAATGTATTTTTTGGTAATATTTTATTTTCCCGAAATGTTAAATATAATAAAATCTAGAAAAATTGCAATTCATTTAGGGGTTTCTACAATTTTTGAAAGGTTAAATTGTTTTTCCATCTAAAAGTTGTTGCAACTTTTAAAAAACAGTCAGAATTCTATTTAAAGAATTCAAGTCTATAATTTTTCTCTGCGTCCTTAAAAACTTATCCTGATGCAAAAAAAGCAAGTTCTAATATTTAAGGTATTTTGTTTTATTTAAAATATAAACGAGTTGTACATACGTTCTTTTGACAGATTGGTAGCAGCAGTCGGCATGACGTTTCCGGTTCCTCCGTTCAGTTGGCTCTTTAGCACTGGGGCTGGAATCTGCCTCATCAAGAATATTTTTTTATTAGAACCTAATTACTTATTTATAGCTTAATACAATCCTTACATAGAACTAATTATGCTGTAAATGTTTTAAATTAGCAGAAGAGTCGAGTATAAAAAGCTAGAGAACTGTCAAAACTGGGGACTAAAGCCAAGACGAGGAATGGTGACAAATCGGACAAATATGACATATTTATTCTATTATGACGGAATGCTCTAAATCTGTGTGTGAATGCATTGCATTGGTGAATAAGTCATTAACCTCTGTCTGGTTCGGTTAGTTGGAATTCGGGCATATTCTGATCGTATAATATATCATTATTATAATGTTCACACGCACAATCCGACATATCGTTTCTTATATCTGAAACGGGTATGCATTTGGGCAAAACAGTATGGAAACCATGGGAACTGAACAAGGAACTCTTGTACGAATGAATCGTTCATACCCTGCACTGTTTTAGTATTATGAGCTTAGAGTATATAATATAACTAGAGGCGACAATCCCATATGAAACTGCAGATTTTCTTGTGATTATAGGATTTTTAGTATGGTTTCCGGGGCGCCCTGGAAACCAAAAATAATTCGAGTATCTACCCTTTTAGAAGGCGAGTCGAGTGTCATATTTTTTAAATCTTTTGAAAAATTTTACTTTTTAGTCAAGATTGCTTGACAACAGGCTCAATTTGGGATTGGTTGTCAACATATCTTGCTTTTTAGTAGTACTCGAATTAAAAATGTAGGTATTTTTTTGGTTTCCAGGGGACCTCGGAAACCATACTAATAAATCCCATAATCACAAGAAAATTCAAGATTGTCGCCTCTAGTTATATTATGTACTCTAAGATTATGAGTGGTTTCAATTGGTTTGGGTTATCAAATCTTATAATTAGTTATAATGTAATTAAGGTACTTAATGGCCATCTTTAAGTCAATTTAGCCCCATTTAAACCCCTCAACTATGAATGGCCCATTCCAATCCTCTAAACGGAGCAATGAAAACAAATAAAAGCCCTATCTTTATAGAAAATCTTGTCATAAAAGGACACTATCTTACTGTGTCATCGAATTTGTCGACAGAATGACAACAATCTGGCTCTCCAGCTGCTTTTACTTTGACCACAAATAACAAAAACGATGACTAATTTAATGTAGTTTGAATTATTTAATAGTTTTATTGTCCGCCTTTGGATTTTTAGTTTTTGGTCAAAGGAATGCTTAAATACATGTAAAAGTTTACAATATCTAAAAACTATTAAAAAATATAGTGGTCTTTGGAATAATGGAAATTAACTGTGTTGTCGTTTTTCAATTAAATTCATATATTTTACAAAATCGTGCAGATGCAATTTGTTTAACTTAACATAATTCTTTTAAATAGCTTTGTTGAAAATTCAGGCTGACGTGGATTGGAATTATTCGAAAGATTTTCCTGAAAATCATAAAAATGTGCTGATTTTTTATTGTTATTTTTTATACTAATGCAATTTGCGCATATAATATGTATGCATACAAGTGTATCGTATAGGGTGTACTAAACGATAGGAAAATACCCGGATTGATTTTATATTGACAAAATACCCGGAATCTATAGAGTCAAAAAACCCGGAAGTCTTTACTTAATAAAATGAACAAGTTGTTTTGGACTAATCTATTCCTTACCCAAAAGATTTTTGACCCTTTCTTGCCACAATTCTCATAATATCCACCACCACCGTCTCTATCAATATTACTGTAATGTTCATACTGATCAATATCTCCAACAATATCACCAGCACCGAAATTTTGATGAGCTTTCAAAAAATTTTGAGTGAACCCGTTTTTCAGACTTAATTTCTTTTTTAATTTCCTCCGACCCCCGACGGGTTGACTTCTAGGGCCACCGACCTTTGACCCCCCTTCATTATCACTAGAACTATTATTCAAATTCTCCTTGTTGTTGAGGTTAACGTGAGTCCAAATCGTATCGATTTTTTGCTCCTTCACTGGACTTGACTTCTTTGCTGGACTATAGAACATTCCACAACAACTGAACATACTCTGAAGCTTGGGATTGTTTCCGATTTGACCAATACAAAAATCTGTGCAAAAACAGCAACTCTTTGGTCTGATTCCTCTGGAAGATAACTTAATACTGACGATAAGGTCATCTAGAAATCTTCTTTAAATACGATTTTACGTCTGTCCCTAAGACTGACCCAAAAATAATATCGGCGAAAGAGTCGATAAAATATGCACATTTCCGACTAAAGTTTCTAAATATAACGTCAGTAACTAAACCCGTCCTCAGGACCAGAAGAGCCGAAATGGACAACTGGTCTGACAGGTTGGGACTGGATTATTGGAAAAGTACACTCCGAATTACCCGATAGTTTATCCGAATTTGGGGTTTTAGAGGATAATCCGGGTATTGGGGAAAGGAACCTGTCAATCCATAGCCTCGATATCGGTCATTAGTCAGGCGATAGAGTAAAATATAAAATAAGCCCCCGCAATAATTCCCCACGCTAGATATCATCCGTTAAAGGTGTATAACACCTATGGGGACTTATTTTAGTATGTACAGTTTAAAATATAAAATAAGCCCCCGCAATAATTCCCCACGCTAGATATCATCCGTTAAAGGTGTATAACCCCTATGGGGACTTATTTTAGTATGTACAGTTTAAAATATAAAATAATCCCCCCGCAATAAATCCCCACGATAGATATCATCTGTTAAAAGTGTATATAACCCCCATGGGGACTTATTTTAGTATGTACAGTTTAAAATATAAAATAATCCCCCCGCAATAAATCCCCACGATAGATATCATCTGTTAAAAGTGTATATAACCCCCATGGGGACTTATTTTAGTATGTACAGTTTAAAATATAAAATAATCCCCCCAAAATAATTCCCCACGCTAGATATCATCTGCTAAAGGTGTATAACCCTCATGGGGACTTATTTTAGTATGTACAATTTTATAACCTCCCATGGGGACTTATTCCAGTGGTCATTGTAAACTGAAAATTAACACCCTTGCCTAACCTCAAACAAAACTAGATTGAAAGAATTGGTCAGTCCCTTGGATTTGGAAACTTTTCGGTAAACATTCATCGTTTATAAGCTCATTTTGATATCATTGATTTAATACCGACGGGTAATAACAAAGGTTTGTCTGGAATCATAGCGTTGTATTCTAGGAGTTTATTAGACACAAAGTTTGTGTCTGAAAACATAGGACTACCTTAATGTCCTAACTTGACGAGTAATTGTCCTGTCGACTGTCGACATGTCAAGGTTTATTACTCTTTAGTCTAGGTGTCCCCAAACATGTCACCAAGTTCTGAGCCTATTATAATCTACTTGAAAAGTTGTCAAAGTCATCGACAACGTTTGTAATTCGAATTAGCTTAGAATTAGAATGTAAGTTAAAGCGTGTCGATTTTTCTGTTCAAATTGAGCCACATCCCTTGGTTTCCTGGACATATTATTATGTCCTATGATTCAATGCTATGCTTGCCAGAGTTCATATCGGGTTAAGCAGGTCTGTGTATGTAGATTGAATATCGTGAATATAAAATTATTTTGTCAATTTAGGCTTTCAATGTAAATCTTGCTCGATTTTATTATGAAATACGAAATAAATGTGTGGATGTATGAGATTTAGGCACTTGAACCGACTGAAAAGTTCTTATCATTTTGCTATCATCATCATTTATGTTGTCCTCATCGACAAATTCACATTTCATCTATAACTACGGATTTACTCATCCACTAAAATCGGGATAATACTCTTTGAACGAACTGACAACTTTAACATAAATCCTATGTATATTTAGAGTCGGGCAATTTTGCCAACAGATTGACAGGTTGGAAGGTGCTTATTATATGAAAGAACCTGTCAAATGTGTAACAATTAATTACATGCTGAATATTTATAGTTACAAGACCTCAAAATTATTATTAAACTGGTTAAGTATGTGTACCTGGAAATTCTGTAGGTACTTCTAAAAGCTTAAACCCCCCAAAAAACCGAGTTTTACCCGGTTTTTTTGCGGATTTTCTCAAAAACAATCAACGATAAAGAGGGTTTTTTGCAGGTCCTGTTTACCACTGAAATTACGACGAAATTCGAGATGGTATATAATATGTCGGAATGGAAAAATGACCTCAATCTCGACTATAATCATTGTAATAGCCGGGATTATGCCAACTTGCAACTTGTGAACACATAATACATACATATAGATCGATTTTCGGATCCCGAACTTTGACTGTTTTCATCAATTCATACATCCTGTCGGACTATAAAATGACCATAAATAAAAAACAGCATAAAAAAACATTTAAAAGATACAATGTCAAAACTAGCGATTTACTTTTCGAAACACAAACCCAGGTAATAAAATATTGATTTCAAAATCGATGTGTCATCCCGTATTTATTCCTAATTTATTATAGGTACCAACTACCAGCCCATTAGTACCAGCCCGTGACAAACTCATTAATTATATACAATCACCACAAAGACATTGAAATATCGGATATCAACAAAACACCGAAACAATTTCGGTTTTACGACAGGTTCCAGGTTTGACTTACGATTAATATAATGATAAATAGGGTTACTCACCCTCACCTTCAAAATCTCACACTTACAAATGACTCAAACGAGTGGCTTTTCCTACAGCACAAATTAATTGTAACTAAAAATCCCTGGAAATAAGTCAAAAACTCTATTTATTTGTCAAAGTTGAACCGAATTCCCCGAAGAATGAATCGGGACTGAAAAAAAATCTGAAAGATATGATATTTTATTGGACATTTGAAAAACACTTAGAAGGTCAACATCAAAAATTGGTCTCTCTAGAGTTGTTCGTCAAGTACCCTAACGGACCAGTCGAACTGCCTGACTGTCCTTCAAAACCTATCAATATTTTATCCATAAGGACATCGGGAGGCAATTTTCAACAATTATACCCGTTTTTTAACCTCCTATACCAATATTATCTACCTGTCAGTTCTATACCTAAATATATTGCCAACTTAATGGCGATAAATCCATATCTGAAATTATTAATCCAAGAGCTGGTCAAAAATAATGTTTCTCGGGGCAAAATAAAAGTTTTTACATTTTAACGGTAGCGCATCCCCTCGTGGTCAGGTGGGGTTCTATTTCGGGGTGGCCGCTTTTAGAGAATTTATTTGTTGACAGATTAACTGATAGTACAAATAAGAAATCTTCGCCAATTTAGGTAATTTTCGACATTTTTTGACAATTTTATGAAATGCTGAACCTTATTATTGACTTCAATTTGGCAGTAATTTATTTTGAGTTGTTTTAACACTTAAAAAATGTGGTTTACGAAAAGCCCTGAAAAATCCATCAAAGTTCCGACACCGAATTTTTGCATGTGCGTGTTTTGAAAGGAAAAGAACTTAAGAACCTCTCTACTCTCTAGCAAATCAATACGGAAATAACAAAAAACAGGCCCAATCGATCAAATTGCAAAATACGAATTCCCATGCAATCTGCTGCTCCCTACTCCACCGAGTTCATTAAATATTCCATTAAGGACAGTTTCAATGTCATCAAGGTACTTTTTAATGCACCTTAATGGCATATAAGGTAAGTCACAAAGTGACAATAAAACTTTGGTGAAAAAAAATAAAAGCTGTCATTTTGTCCTCTGCAATTTCCCTTCTCTGGCCTGCCATTTTAGTCAGGTCAGGTGCACAGAACTTAGGCAGAGCTTCCCGTTTGTTTGGGACCAAACCAGTAAGAGCCGATCATAAATAAATCTTGGAATTGATGTGTCAATTTGACTATTATCGTTCCCTAATTTCTATGATTTCAAAGCTTGCGAGTATCAAGAGCCGTTGTAAACGGTTGTGTCCAAGGGGTGAAACCTGACATGTATCCGCGCTTCTTTTATTCTGCTATTATATGGCATCCCCCAAATTCAGAGGTCATGTTGATATTCTCGTCGTCATTCTTGATCGTCATTTTTGGCACCATTATCTTAGTATGCCCCAATGACCCAAACCACACCCCCAAGCCCTGGTAAAAAAAGCTTATCTACCCGTTGACACGAAAAATTCCGGATTTTCCTAATTTAAGCGTAAAAAATCGGGAAATTCGACAATCTTCATTAAAAAAATTCCCATTTTTTCGATTTCCCGAAAATATTCTCAACAATGCAGCTCTAGTTAGCTAGTTTTGGGGTTATCTTACCTCAGAAGGTGGTTTGATAAAATTAATAACTGTCCCTCGATTATTCATCTGGTTCCCATTATTCAGATTATTCGCGATCTTAAGAAGTAGATGAGATCCATTAGAATTATTAACGGAGCCATTCGCTTTCGTTGGAAGTATATTTTTAGCCGATGTCATAATATGGGGATTGAGGTCGACGAGGGTCTCGAGGTCAACTTCTTTCCCCTTCGTCTCGTTCCTCTCGAACCATTCCACCGTTGCCGTTTGAGCATCCCAGTTGACCCCTGAAACGACCGCCGAATGAACCCGACCTGCCAATTCGTAATTCATATTAATTATGACAATTAAGGAAATATAGTGGCAATTAAACAGTTAAAAATGACGGAGCAATTAAAATCATTGCCAGAAAAGCCTGTATCTAAATAAGGAATGATTTTGCAGGCGAAATTGCCATTTCTGGTCCGAAAGGACGAGGAGTCCTTGTTGATTACGTTGCAAAAATTTTGCCGTAAGCTAAAAAAACTATATTAAAATCAGCATATAGTGACTTCCATCCATAATCCCATTTAATTATTGGCAAGTTGGAGGAGTGAGGACAAAAACCGGTGGTAACTTAAAAGGCATTGGTCAAGGCGACTCTGTTGAACTCAGAGATTGGAGATTACAAATAGAGATGAACATTAGTCCAAATTTGGACTTCAGCCTAATAACACCGCATTTGCCAGCTACAGCCCACTTACAAGCACTATTCTGTGTAATAAAATACGTCAATTCTTTCTAAATACGAATGGAATTATACGTGTCGTAGGATGCGATTGGGATTTGGCCTGGTTGTAAATAACAGTAGAGACCGTATTTACTGGAATAAGACCCCCCGGATTAGCCTATTAAATGTCATATATATTCTACGGTGTTAAGCTGCCCAGACAAATGTAAGGTTTGACACAACAATGCTCCCCCTGGGGAACATTATTTAGGTAATGACCATGACTAGTTATGCCCATTCGAGACTGAAAATATGAATTTTTTGCAGGTAAAACATGAAAATGGCTACGACATAGGTATTAAACCTCAGAGAATACAATTTTAGCTTGTACAATTATGCATCTCGACTTTTCAAGTTCCAAACCTTGACTTTCGACTCGAAATATGTTCAAGGTGATTATACCTTTTTTAACCCACATTCACCGATCGTAGTAAAATAATGCTAATTTGCAACTATTGCAAATCAAAGATGCTTTAAACGTTTAAAGTTTTGCCTCTGATTCTGATTGATATTTGGATGCTTAGAATGGGTTAATTCGTAGAAATTTAAAATAATTTTTGGTTGGCGACACGATTTGCACATCCATTGATGGATATTTTAATTTAGATGAAAAAAAATATTAAGATTCGTACCATCAGTTCTCTGAATATTAACTTGCGTTCCGAGTCCAACGGAGTACATTAGTGAAGACGTCATTTCATCAAAAATCAGTCAGTCTCTCCTTTCCACTTCCAGCGTTTTATGTTTGTTTTTTGTAGCCACCCACAATCAGCCTGGACTTTGACCCCAACTACACAGTCCTTGTCATTCACGATTCGGGCTAAAAAAGAATTAATTACAATTTCACAAAATGAGCAATAATTGTTGTAAAATAATCCAAACACAAACTATGTTGATTTATTTTAAAACAAAGCACTAGGTTCCTTGCTCTAAATTGCTCCACTAAAACTAAAAGATATGAAGTTGAAGGTGGTATCAAAATTTTGATAGCTAGTCTCCTATGATTTTTGTGCATTTTTATCTTACGTGTTTTTCTAATCTGATTATTTCTGATAAAAATAGGAATTAATATTAAACCGTCTAATTTACTTTTAAGAGGACGATGGTTTATGGTTAAATAATAACTAACGTTTATGCATTATGATAAACTCTTGGAACAATATTAATAAATGGACTGACAACTTCCTTTTCAAAATGCATAGAATAAAACAAATTGAAGTCTTATCACTAGGAGATTGGGACTCAACAAATGATGGATTAGCTGAGTGAATGGACATATATTTGTTTTGATTTCCGGAAGTTTTAGAACAACAAAAATATAGATAAATTACGATAACATGGGCTTAACCGACGGATAAGAATCCTCTAATATTTTGGTACTCTATTCCTGTTCCTCTAACGTTTAATAAACTAAAGAATTGACTTTTACTGTTTTTATTGTAATGGTTTAAATGACTAAGGTCATTGAGAGCCTTTAGATGATTTTGAGAAGGGTTTGTCGATACACGGTTGGCTAATCAGCCATCCTAAACAATTACAGTCTTTTATCAGTCAATTCCTATTGTTCTTCCTGTGGATATCCATCAGATATGTCCATAAATAAATAGAAAAATAATTATGGAAACAGAAGATTTAAATCTTAAGAATTTCAAGAATATGCTTTTGGATTACAACTTTTATTCCGATTCTAACTTATTTTACGAAATTCTGAAATAGTCAGCAGTTAATTCTTCCTAAATCATAAAATGCCTTATAAAATGTGTTCTTAAGAAAGTTCAGATGAGATTCAATTCCCTAGTTTCCTTACTAAAAATGGGTGATAATTGCAATCATCCTAATTTGTTTCGTACATCCGCTTTGTGGTTGACTCAAATAAAACTGTACTTCGTGGTTAATGAAGTTTAATAAATTTCTTAGCATTTTTTATTTTTTATTTCGATAAAATAACAAACTTACACCACAAAATAGTTATCACAGAGTTCCAGGTTCGTGTTCACCTAGAATTCCTTACCGAAAATTTTATTTTAACGTTAGCCTTATTGCTGGAGTTTCTTGAGCCATGAATGTAATGTTCCAACGCTTTGGTTAAACCAGACGATTAAAAAAACGGAAATTATATTATTTTGCACTTCTTAATCGAATTCTACGTTTAGTAGAGAATCATGGATACTAAATTTGTTGTCTATTGAGCACTAGTTTAATCGTTTTACCACAAAGAATGCAGAATTCTTAGTTATTTCATCTTTAAAACCGAATCGAAGCTTTGGGAAGTTGTAATTTTTAATTCACAACTTTTGGTATGAATAAGTCTGGAAAATAATGTTGCGAAATTGAGAAGATGATGAATACTGAGGGGAAGATGTAGTGGAGAGAGAATGGGAATAGTTGACTGGTTCCTTTGAAGACTTAATTGGAATGAGTCACCTTCGTAGATATTTCCTATAGCTATTCTGCACATACCTTTTTCATTTCATTCAGGGACATGGACAGTCCACAGGATTTATTTGCCAATTCAAGATACTACTACACACCTTTGCTAATTGGAACATGGGGATTTATTTCGAGGGTCAAACCGAAATTAAAATGTAACAAATCTTATGCAAAACTCAATCTTCGAACATTAAAAAAATTAAAATCGGGTGATGAAAATGGCCATTTTCTCCAATGGTACTTTAAGAATCTACCAATTCACCAAGGCTAAAAGTTGTTACGTGGGACCGAGTCTAGATGTTTCTAGAATCTAGATTCCAAAAATGGCTATTTTTGGAATGTCTTTATTTTTCAAACAGTCCAATATTAAACATTTAAAAACTGATGATTTTTATAAAATGTTTTCAATGCATACAGCATTTACAAAAACACATTTCCAAGCAGTACATTCGTATATCGACTTATTGGAACAGTTACATTCTGACCTCACAATCAGTTCCATGATCCAGAATACGTCAAAGAATATACTAGACTATGCTTGGTGGTACGGTAGTAGTGTTGGTATTTGTTAATTATTGTTTTTTTTAGCTTTCAAATTCAGAAGCAACATTTCCCCATTTATCTGTAGATAAGAGAATTATATCAGCTTTCCGATAAACGGGCATGAACTGTTGTTGGTTATCAGTCATCACTTTAACAAGAATCAGCCAGGATTTTGCACTTTTTTTGTATTTATTCTCATCCATTCTTGACTGTATTTCAGTATCAATTCGAAAGACTAATTTGGCAGTAACTCGACAGAAATAACCGTTTACCATGTACTAATCACAGAGAAAAATCCTAAAAACATATTAAATCGGTTTGAAAAATATCAAAATTACAGGACATGGCTGAAAGGAACCTCGAGGGTGAGTTAACGTTGCTTGAGCCAGGATGTATTATAATACTAGGCAGCCACAGGCCCGGATCGGGCCTTACGATAACGTCGTGGATAACCGATATTAACAGTTAATTTCAAACAAAAATTCTTAGAGGCCCGAATAAAATCAATAACGGTTCATACAGTGCAAGCTACTGAAACGACGTACCCTATCTCTGAAGTTTGTTGCCATACAATTTGAAAGCACTCTCACTGATAGGATAGTACATTAGTTTGTACCCTTGGTGCCCCACAACGGCCACAACCCCTTGTCCAAGGTACCTAAGCCTTCATTGTGTTAGAATCGCGTAACTTCGCAAATCAAATCAAAACACCCTCTGATCCGGACTTTTAAACGTTAAGAACTTGATTACCTTCCCCACCACTCACCACTATGTCATTGTAAATACTACCAATGACTCGATATATTAAACGATGATGTCGAAAGCACGACCGTTTCAAGGTCTGGGAATCAAAATTTCCAAATTCTAAAACAGCGTTTCCAAAGACGGTCTTGTCGAAAAGAGTTGTCAATCAAAATGTCAGAAGTTTTGTTTGTCTTCTTGTCCGTGTTTAAGTTCATGGGTTCAAAATTTTTAAACTTTTAAATAAAAGTGTTTCTCGACGACTGGAATTGTAAATTGGTATATCATGATTTTTAAAATTTGACCTTTTTGACCGTTTTTGAGGTCAGGAATAAAAATTTTGATATTCCAACATAGCCAAGGTGTTTCTCAAGGATTGGCAGTGCTTATTGATGTGTCACACCAACCAATTTACGAAAAATGTAATCTAGGTCACGTGTGCCAAGGTCACAGGTCACGGATTTTCGAAATCTAATATAGCCTAAAGCCGTTCCGGATTTTTGTATAATTTTTTGGCCGTTTCGGTTTTTCCATAAGACAGCCCAGTTCCGAGTCTATACACCAACTATCAGAAACAAACACTATACTTTTATGTAGTAGATGAGTTAATTTATGTCCTTCGCTTCTCCGTTTTTATATTCAGGGTGCCAAAATTTCGAAATTTCAGCACAACCAAAAGATTTCCCGGTGAAAGAAGTTGTCAATCGATATGTCACACCATAATTTCGAAATATCGACGACTTTGACCGTTTCAAGGTCAAGGGGTCAAAATTTCAGAATTCCAACATAGCCAAAGTATTTCCCGAAGCTCAGCGGTGTAAATCGATATATCACACGACCATTTACGTACAATATTACGCTAGGTCATGTAAGCCTAGGTCACAGGTCACGGAATTTCGAAAGGTCATATAGCCTAGGACACCTTTTATTTTTTTTGTGATTTTTTGGCTGTCGTCGTTTTTTGATAAGTTAACCGAGTCAAAAACGTATGTACCCATCACTTACAAATGGCCGGAATTATGTATATGGATAAATACTTAATAATAATTTGATTCTGTCCAACTTGTTCTAGTACCGCTGGTTAATGTCGTAAACGTACTGATAGAAGAACCAATTCTTGTGCAAAAATGGAAGGAGTTCTCCCGAACATTGCATCTTTCTGAATCTGATTTGCATCAGCTTGATATTGGTTATAAAATTGGGACAACAAAAACACACGATCTATTTTTCAAGATTATTCATCAATGGGTATCAACGATTTCGAAGGTTGATGATGTCGGGACAGTTGGAAATCTTGCTCAGGTGTTACGGGACAATAAATTCATCAACGCGGCAGGTATAATTAATAATTAATAATGAAAAGTGAACCATAATTAAAAAATATAATTCGAAATAAGTCACCCCAAAAATACAATCAGAATTCAAACTTGTAATGCAAATATTTGCAGAAATTTTCGTGAGGAATCACCTTAATTTCATTATTTTCGTATTTCATCCAAGCTGTAACAAAAATCGAGATCTTCTCATGATTTTCTGATAGAAATGTTGATACATCCTTAATTATACATTTATTTATTTGCTGAATTATGTGCATAGTATTGTGATTTGCCGAAACGATATTAAAAATTTAATTTCTGACAGATCGACTGGAAAAAGCTTTTTCAAAAAATGAAGAGGCTGGTATGTCAGAAATTAGTACACCTACACTACATTTGCTGAAAATCAGTATTTCGGACCGCATCGAAGACCGTACTTCGTCAAAACCACGACATCCGATATGGCACAACATGTTACGTCCCAAGCCACACTCTTCAACATTTTTACCGGAACTTGAATTAATCCATGATTCTTTCGAAAAATTTAGAAATGACAGGACTTGCTTTGAACTTCAAGTAATCTGGATATCGGGGGAAGCACTGATTGGTAAATCCGAATTGGTTCGTCGTTTTGCGACCGAGTCGCTTCTTATAAAAAAGTCAGGAGCTAGTTTCATTTGGATTGATGGAAATGATATCGACTCCGGTTTGCGAGAATTTGTAAAGGTAGTAGGAATCAACATCGATCAGTTTCATGTATCGCTGTTCAAGGATGTTCCATGGGTCATCGTTTTTGACGGAGTTGTCTCAACATCGATATTAAAAAAAATATTGGAGAAGTTTCGAGAATTTCCTCCAAATCAAGATCCATTTGTAATTGTTACAACCTCAGTTACTAAATTGGATCGAGATTCATTTCCTTCGGTGAGTTTTAATCCAATTGTTCTAAACAAAGATTGGCTAACGATTTTAAACGGTGAGGGGCTCTCGAGTTTTTTACAAATGAGGATAACCCCATGGGTATTGAAAAAATACAACCCCGATCAAATACAAGAAATGAGACAAAGAAGCTTGAAAGTGAATTCGGCTATAGATATGATTTTGTCAAATGAGTTATCTAAAGCTAGTCAAGCCATTATGAACCACTCCGTGTTTTCTATTTTGGCATTGATTGGGTACTTGTCAGATAATGTTTTTAGCATCAGCGACTTCATACATATCTTTTGCAAGATCTTGTGCAAACCACAGGAGGATTACGGCAAAAATTTGGAGAAAACAGTAGCTATCTTTTCAAAAGCTGGTTTGCTTTTAAAAAGCGATCAAAGTAGTAAAATTAAGCGTGAATATAATTTAAATTGCGATAAAGAAGTTCGGGAAGTGATTAAGATTTATCTAAGTCACCCAGGAATGAAAGCTATAATTTCTAATATCTTTCAAATAGCAGACCCAAACGAGTATAGTTTTTTACAACTAGTTATAAAACGAATGGTTTACTCCCTCGGCCTTTCCGAAACAATAAACTTTCGGAGGGTGATGCCTCAACTAATGCGTTTTGATGTTTTGAATCCGAACTTTTTTGTTGAGGATTCAAACTCTATTTTATCCGTTGATTGTATGCAAGAGCTGTTTAATTGTTGTGTGAAATTATTTGGGGAATTAGATGAGCATAGCGTGGTTTCTGGAGCAATGCTTGTCCGTAAGCTTAGGGAGCAAGAACTATGGTTTCAATCCGGTGAAATGGTTAAGAAACTATTCAAAGTAAATAGAGCCAGCTTAAGTTCACAAGGTCTCAGTGATTTTACATGGGAAATGCCAAATCCGATATTTCAGTACAATGTACCGAAATCTAAACCACATCCTTCACGCTTTCCTTCCGAGCTTAAACAGCTTCATCAGTATTTCGAAAAATCTCTGAATATGAGAGAACTACATCCAGTTGTTGTAGTAGGGGAATCGCCAATTGGGAAATCAAATCTGGTTCTGCACTTTATATCCGAAATATTTGAGAGGGAAAGCGTTAGTTGCATCTGGATTAATGGAACGGATATCGAAAACCAGATGAACGAGTTGATGAGTTCAGTAGACACAGATGAGACTAATTTTTGTAAGACGTTATTGATGAGAGGCAGTTATCCGTTGATCATCGTTTTTGACGGAGTCACAGACAGATCAATTCCGGCTTTTAAAATGGTACTTGAGGGAATTGGTGGAGAGGTTGACATTCCGCAGCCATTTATAGTCATTACGACAAATGAGAACTTAAACCTAGGCAAATATGATTGTAATAGGCATGATGTACGTGTAGAAAAAAAATGGATAGACATTTTAAATGAAGAATGCATCGAGATGTTCATGGAGTCAAGGGTCACACTTTGGGTGCGTCAAAAAATAAATAAGAAATATAGCTTAAATGATGCCATGACTAATATGATGGAAAAAATGTACTCATTTTTTGCAATAAGCAATTTCGTTCTTTACGAGGTTCCTCAAGACAAGGAGGAAATCAGTGCTATTGATCTGCTGAATTTTAAAAACTTAGTTCACTTTGCCATTTTCATAATAATTGGGTGTTGGGAAGGTGGAGCTTTGACCGGGGACTTGCTGCTAATTCTTTGTAAAATAATTTGCAAATTTCAGACAACGGAATTTAACGAATTATTGGTAGTGATAGTTGAATCCTATTTGCAATTCGGCTTGCTCTTTGAAACCGGCGAGGGTCCATCTGCCCAGAATCAGAAAATAAAGTTCAACGAAAGTCTCAGAAACATAATGAGGGTTTATACGGATCATCCAGGGGTGAAATCAATAATTACCCGTCTTTTCGGAACAATTTATCCGAAAGAATTCAATTTAATATTAGTTTTGACTAATTGGACTGTACGCTCCCTTCAGCTTCCACAGGAGAGTGTTTCTTATACTTTTGACGAATTGATGACTGAGGTACTGTACACTAAAACTGAAACGGAAAAACCTATATTTTTATCCCTTACTGATACTGAAAGGTTGTACGATTCATGTGTAGAACTATACAGTGAAAAAGATGAGAATAGTTTATTAGCTGGTGCAATTTATGTCCGAAAATTACGAGAATCCGAAATGTGGGCAGAATCCGGTGATTTAGTCAAAAAATTATTCCATTCTTCGAAATTATCGACATGGGAGATCGAGATGGGAGATCCGAATTTGTGGTATAACCTTCCACGTATGACACCTGAATCTAGTCAATTTCAGTCAAATCGATTCATGTGGTGGGTTGACCAACTAATTCAATTGCATCAGAGTTTTGCAGACTACCGATATACCTGTAGAGTCAATGGGGTTGAAATAGCTGGTGATCCGCTAATTGGGAAATCGGAATTGGTTCAAGCGTTTCTATCCGAATTGCACTCAATAAATAAAGTTAGTTGCATAAGGATTGATGCAGGAAATATAGCCGTCGAAATGGATACATTTTTGCGTTCAATTGACTCGGATTTGGATCACTTATGTGAGAAATTATTAATGAATGGTAGTCATCCTTGGATCATTGTTTTTGATAACGTTACTGAGGTCTCCATTCCAGCTTTGAAGCCAATACTAGGAAATTTAATAACTCAGCGTGAAGAACAACGTCCATTTATTATTGTTCTACCAAATAGGAGTGTTGGAATTGATTTAAAATACCCTGGTAGCTGGAAGATTAATTACATTTCAGTCAATATTTTAGAAGTTTTCAACAGGATTGGAATGCCGGGTTTCATACGATTGTGTGTAACTCCCTGGGCCCTGAAAACCTGTACAGAACATGAACAAGAAGAACTCATTAATGCATCTTCCGCACTTAATTTTGCTGTGGAGAAAGCGGACTTATATTTCAATTCCAATCTTAAAGAAACAGTTACAGTTCAAGATAAGAACGTGCTACAACTTGGTGTAATAATTACAGATTCATTGAGAAATAAATTTAGAGATTCTGTTAGCTCTTTAGTAATGCGGTGGTGCTATCGAAAATTGTCCCAAGATGGACTCCGACGAGTGCTTGCGTCTGAATACGCGATTCCATCCTTCCGCGATGTCGCGATGAATGAGTCCGCGCTTGAAATTGGGGTTAAGAATTTTTTGGACCACCCTGGCGTTAAAAGCATTGTTTTAGAACTGTTTGAGATAGACATACAAGACCTCAGTGAAATCAGCGTCCTCAGGTTGATTTTCCAGAATGGTAGAGTATTAGTGAATGAGGATGGGAGACTACTACTTCTTGAAATGACAAGATATGATAGTTTAATCCAGCAATTTAGACACGAGATTTCCGCTCAGGATCGTTTGTTGAGTTTATCCTACGAAGAGGTTAAGGAAGTGTACGATTCCTATGTGAGATTGTTTGGTGAAAATGCTGACGATCGTTTGAAATTTGAAGCAGCGTTTATGATTAAATCATCAGCGTCTGTAACAGTTACAGACGCTGATGATTTAAAGTCTTTTGCACCAGTCTTTTGCATGATCAGATCTCAATCTTGCCATTTCGAGGGCTTGCATTCAAAAACAGCTTCACGTGACACCCACAAACAGCTAGGGGCTGGGTTAGGTGAGGGACTAAATGAGTAAGTCCGTCGTACACTAGGCACTCCTTGATGCGGCTCAAGAAAAGTTTCATTCATTTTTTAAAGCTAAATTCTTTTTTCATAACACAGTTTGACCTTAAAGGCGTTAAAGGTCAAAAACGGTCATAAATCATGAAAAGGGTAAAAAAACACTCGGATGACATACTTTATTAGTTTTGAAATGGCCATTTATTTTTTAAAGCTAGATTTTTTTTTCATAACACACTTGGACCTTAAAGGTCAAAAAACGGTCATAAATCATCAAAAGGGTCAAAAACACTCACATGACGTGCTTAATTCGTTTTAAAAATAATCATTTATTTTTTTAAGTTAAAATCAATTTTCGTCCGGCATTTTGAACTGAAAGGTCAAATAGTTCAAAAACAATATTTTTATCTTCAGTCAAATGTAATCGTCACTTTAAAAAAATATTTTTTGATTCGACTTTCTGAATTTAAAGGTTCACAATGGTCAGAAATCATTTAAATATTCAAAAAATATTAATTTTGATCCTCGGTCAAATGCATTCATTACTTCAAGCCAAGTGCTTATCCTCCGACATTAACTAGCTAGAGGTCAACTACAGCTGGAATTCGTGAAAACAAGGCGTTGTAAAGATTTAAGACATTTTGCACAATTTAAATAGTTTTTGTTGAATGTTACTTGAAAATTGAAATTATGTTGGTTTAAACTTAGAGTATATAAAATAACTATAGGCGACAATCATTTTTTGCAAGCGGATTTTTTCGTGATTATGGGATTTATTAGTATGGTTTCCGAGGTGCCCTGGAAACGGAAATAAAATGAAATGCCAACATTTCTAAATCGAGTACCATTAAAAAGCAAAATTTCTAAAAAGATTTAAAAAAATATATAACACTCAAGTCATTTAAATATGAAGATTCTCGAATTATTTTTGGTTTCCAAGGCGTCCTTTAAACCATACTGAAAAATCCATAATCACAAGTAAATCTGCAGTTTTATTTGGGATTGCCGCCTATAGTTATTTAATATTTATACACTCTAAGAGGTTAAATGTAACAAGAAAATCATTAATTGTATAGTAAAAATATTATAATTTACGTCCACCTTGACAACTGCGTTTTCATCCTGAAGCTTTAGTAAGTAATTGTTCTATGTTCAAATACATTGACTTATATTCATTATTATTGTTTACAAATGTGTCAATAAATAAACATAAATAAGAGATATTAAAATCTAATAAAATACCTTAAAAAATCTTTAAAATTAAAGCAAAAATTTCTAATATATATAAATATTTTTTGAATATTTGAAAAAAATTAGTAAAATCGAGGTGTGATCATATATACGTTTTTTTTTAATTATGATGATAAAAATTATAATATTTAAAAAGAAAATTTAAAAAAATTGATTTTTCACTGTATACAAAGAAAATAGATTTCTCACTGTATACAAAGAAAATATGAAAGTTAGAGAAAGAACTTACAATGTAATGTGTTTGTGCTTGAAAGCTTGAAGAACATATCTAAATAGTTTGTTTAAGGGGGGGGGTTAAAAAACTATGGAAATTTTGATTTCCCTATCTAAACCAATGTTAAAACCCGTTTTACGGGGGCAACACTTCAGTCCTAACGGGCCAACTAATCGAATCAAATTTTCTTCATAAATATTCCTCGATAAATTTCTAATTTAGTATGATCATTAGTTTTTTTATTTTATTTCACACTTCCTGTAAAATAAAAAAATAACAGTTTGTCAACCTCGGAGGGGCTCGATTTCTTTACTCATTTGACTTTTTTAAGGTGTTCGAAAAGCGAATTAAAAAATGAATGATCATACTGAATTAGAAATTTATCGAGGAATATTTATGAAAAAAAGTCGACTCGATTAGTTGACCCGTTGGGGCTGAAGTGTTGCCCCCGTAAAACGGTTTTTAACATTGGTTAAGATAGGGAAATCAAAATTTCCATTGTTTTTTAAACCCCCCCCCCCCTTAAGAAAATATCGAAATTAGGAAGGAAAATTACTACGTAAAGATTGTTATACAAAAATTCGAAAATTAAAACAAAATATTTATGATGAAAATTCAAAAATTACACGATTGTTTGTAAAAAAATACAATGAAAAATTGTAGATTAGAAGAAAAATATCTAATAAGTAAATTTTTTTGTAAATCAGAAAAAAAGCAATTTCTTTTTAAATAAGGAGAACTGGAGAAAGGCTCCTATCGGGTTTCCATGCAAAAATGGGCCTTTTTCTATATAAATACTAGCTAAAAATGGGGCCTTTTAATTTCATTTTTACGGCATGTTGTTACTAGGGAGTAACTTTGAACTATGACAAATAAAATCGAGAAGTTCGGAAGCTTAAAATGAAATTGTTGTCAGAGAAACCACATTTTCCTATTTTAAAGTCTTCGAAATTCCGTAAAAGCGAAATGGTTGTCATGGAAACCAATTTTATTAATATTAATGGTTTAAAAAGTTGTGAAAAGTGACGATTTTGTCATGGAAACAAGATTTTTAACTATTTGGGAGCTTAAAATATTAAGGAAAGTGAGAATGTTGTCATGGAAACCAGATTTTTAAAAATCTACATGCAAAAAAGTTCTTAAAAAGTGAAAATGTTGTTATGGAAACCAGATTTTCAGAAATCTAGTGAATTAAAACTTCCGTAGAAATGATATTATTGCTATGGAAACCACTTTTCAGCTATCAATAACCAGATAATGTAATTATTTTTGGTTTCTATGGGTTTTTATTCAATAATTTTTCAGAAATCTTACGAATATTTTTCTAAAACCCCCTCGGGATTCTGACTATAACATCTGTCCACAATGTTACCATCCTTAGCTTTTTTGTAAGTGTATGGATTAATAGTGATACCGATAGTCTTCAGAAAAACTAAGGATGGTAACATTGTGGACAGATGTTATTGAGCCCGAAAGTAGGGCCTAAAAATTCCTAAAATCCGATAGTAGCCTTTGTAGTATGTACGTTAATTTTTTTATTCGAGGAAAAATTTGAAATATAAAATTTTGTTTTTGAAGAATAGGACATTGTTCAATATTTCAAAACAAAATTAAAAGATTAGTGGAAAATTTTGCGAAATTTAATTTGTTTTTGAAAAATATAACATTTTTCAACATTTAAAAAAAATAGAAAATTAGATTATATATTTGCAATATATGTATTTTTTAAATGGGGCATTTTTCAATATTTCAAAAGAAAATTAGACAATGAGTTGGTTTGATTTTGAAAGTTAGAAAAATATTCGACAATCCTAGTCGTCACGGACTTACTCATTCCTCTCTTTGCTTGTCCAGCCCCTAAAATTTCTTGGGGTGACTCGGGACTCTTGAATCCACGAATCCCATTGGCCAGCAGTGAATTTTTGAATGAAAGCCCTCGAAATGGCAAGATTGAGATCTGATCGTGCAAAAAAATGCCCGTCTATTATAGACGGGCATTTTTTACGTATCCCGCTCCAAGCTTCCCCAGTATCCCGCTCCAACCCCCCAGCATCCCAGTTCTGTGGAAGCTACAGAAAGATGGGAGCTAAACAAACTTAAAAAAATTAATTACTGATTTATTCAACGAGAAAATTAATATTCCGCAGAGCTTGTTTTTGTTTAAAAGTATTGTATTGCACATTTAAGTATAAAAAGCTGACCTTTGTCCGTCTCACAAAAAAATCCCTAAACTGACTCGCAGAAAATATTTAAAAACACTTTTGAACACAATATCACCATTTTCAAACTTTGATCACCAAAACACAAACACTATTTAAGGATTAAACCTGAATCAAAGTAAAAATATCTCTTCCAGCTCTTTTCCGGCTGGAAGAGTACCCAGTATAGAGGCCACATTACCTCTCTGAATTGCAATTCCCAAACGCTGAATAAAAAACGAGGATGACCTAGGTTCCCCAGTCACCTCAGAAATCCTCTGACCGATGGAAGAGATTAGGCGAAGTCCCTCCTGGCCCCAAATCCCGATAGTTTCCACTGCAACGGGAACAAAAATATACCGATCGAGGAGAAAGTCATACTTTCTCCTCTTTTTGATCTCTGCCGACTCGGCGGCTGAACCGGATCGGGCAGCGGTTTGAGCTAAATATGACGGGGCAAAGGTATCTACACAGGTAAAGTCCCATACAAGAGACTTACCTCTGGCCCACGGGATGAGGCTCTGACCATCGGGTCTTTTCCCATCAGACCTGGAACAGCCAGCCGGTTCACGAATGCAGGGTACCTCCGCAGAACGAAGGGCCCTGGCAATGACATCGTTGGCCGCCTCCTCCCGGGACCGGCGACCGGCACTTTTCTTACAGGAAAGGCCATGGTAACCTCTGGAAGTAACGTCAGTCCCACAGGGGCACTTATGGGGTTCACAAATGTCTGCCCCAAGACGAAGGGCACAGGATATACGAAAGGATTCGTTGCACAAGTGTGTTCCAAGTTGGGGGGGAAGGCAGGGCATTCAGCCAATCGCCGGCGTGGGGTCTCGCTATAGCGAGCAAGCGGGCTTTATCCTCCTGGCTAGTTGCGGCTAAGTTAAGGGACTCTATCGTTTGTAGGAGAAGGGGCCCTTCCCAACATTTTTGAATACCCCTGTTTAAAGGTTCCGGGAGGTCACAGCAAGTCAACGTACTCCATCTTTCTTCGGCTTCGGCTAAAGAACCGTCGGCGTTGAAAATTTCCGGCGGCGCCAGCTGGGAGATCAGGTTCGACACACTATGAAATGACGCGATAAAACACGGAAGCGCCGTTTCCATAGCATGTCGGATCCCTAAGCCTCCCAGTTTAACAGGCAGGGAAGATTGAAGCCACGCCTCTCGAGAAAGTTGACAGTTTAAAGTGCCCTCTACCGCCAATTTTAAAATTGCATCGTAATCAGCAAGAAGCCCCATTTTCTTGTATGTCGGGGCACAACGAAGGAAATATATAAGGCGGGGGTTGCAACTGATGCCCGCAAAAGGTACAGGGCGGAATGGGCGGTCAGCGTAGCGAGTCGCGCTGAAAATTTTTTAAGGTCGGAGATTTTATCTGCTAAAACTTTTTCCATCGCCGAATCTGTTAGTGGGCTTCCAAGAAGTTTAGCCGACTCTGGGGTGATAATCTGGATGCCGGGTACCGTAGCTGCAAATTTCTGCTGAATATTCCGGCGGTCGGCGTCATTCGCGCCGAAAATGGCTAACTCGCATTTCGAAGGGTTAAGCTTCCCAACCAACTTCTTGCCCCTTCGAAATAATAGTTTGGAGGGCGTTGAGGGATTTCTCAGGGCTATCCGCAACGGTACCGTCGTCAAGGTACCAAATATTTAATTCGGCCTTAAGGGACTCAACAAACTTAAAAAAACATTTAAAAAAGTGATACGAGTTTTTCTGGCCTGGTTTTATCTGACCTAAAGGGGTTTAAATCAGTGGTACAAATTAATTTGAGTCAATGCAGCTTGGTCGAAAGTGGTTTTAGTTCTTTGTAATAATTCGAGCACTCGTTATCAACGTTGACGTTCAATGACAAAAACGCTGCTACTGTTCCCACTGGTATGAGGAGAAAAGCGCCCCATCCCATCATAAGCGCCTCTTGCAATAAGCTCCCCTTACAAAAAGCGTCCCAGCAATAAGCGCCCCTGACTCTAGAATAATCGCCACATGACTTTATATATTAAAAGCTTAATTTCAGAAGAGATGGTGATACATTATAATATTTTTGTTAGCGAAAGGTTCAATCACTTCAAATGCTAACAATGCTGGGTTAACAATCTCAAATGGACTTGAACTTTTAATGATGAATGAAAAACGAATTAACTCATATAAACGTTAACGACGGAAAATTAGCTGCCCAATATTATGTTTGCACGTTTGCAGTAAAAAAACGGTCGAACATAAAAAATCCTCAAAATTAACTTTTTCAAATGGTCCGGTCTGAGTTTCAATTTTTTTAAATTGTATAAATTTCAAAGAGTTGATTTTTTAAATTAAATTTTAAATAAAAAAAGCTTATTAAATTAAGGTTATAATTGCACAGTAAAATTTTTAAATCGCTCAATTATACAATGTTCCTTCTCAGTAAAATAACTCCTTTTGTCTAGGCTTTTTAGCTAGTTAAAGTCATGGGGCGATTATTCTAGAGTCGGGCGCTTTTGGCAAGGGGCGCTTATTGCAAAAGGCGCTTATGATGGGGCGCTTTTGATGGGCCGCTAATGATGAGGCTCTTTTTTTCGCAAATCGAACACCGCATGAACAGTTATTTATTGCTTAATTTTGTAACAGAATGAGTCACTGTTCGCAAACAATATATGAACAATAGCAAGAAAAGTCCCTTAACAGTTAATTAAGATTAAATCTAAAGTATATTATCTGCTCCTAACCATTAAGTATCAGAATAAGATTGATATGATGATGGCATTAGTTACAAGGAAGGGTATTGCAATATAAAATCATCATGAAGTATAAAACTATACAAGATCTTTTGCAATTTCATGTGGAAAATCCGGTTAAAATGTAAATTCGTAATCAGATTAAAAATCGGGACATTCAGGACATTTTTTCTGAAATCGTGACATTTTTGGGACGTTGGGACAGCTCTCGAAAATCGGGACGTATGGTCAGCCTAATCTTCACTAACAAATGCTGGGAACGCTTTAAGTTTTTATTCTAATGCCGTTATGTTAGGACCTATGATCAGCTTATCATCACCAATATCGACAGTAGTTCCTGTCAAGTCTAATCCTAATCCTAACGCCATTTCACGGACAGATCCTCGGCGGAGCCCAGAACCTATGGTGTTACCTTTAGATTACAGTTACGGTAGGTGGACTTGAAATTGTGATTAAAGTAAATTAGCTTGAGCAACTGCTGGAGTTTAGAACAAGACCAATTATTAATTATTTAATTATAATTAAATGAGTAAGAGTTTAGGCTATCTATTTATATAAAGGGAAATGTATGCAATTAAAATGTTTATAGTTGGCCTTAGCGGTGACAATCTAAATATTTATAAAACAATTGGGTTGACTGGGTATTTTTTAACCCTTCATGTGCTTATTTTCCATTTGAAATTATAATTAAGTATTAACTAGGTTGTACATAGATTAAATTAGTGAATAATGTATAAATAACAATAAGTATAATTGCTGAATTAAAAAATTATCTTGCCAAATTGAGCATGCATTGAGGGTTTTGATGTCATAAAATATCTATAATTGTTCACTCTATTTATTATAGAGCCGTAAGAGCCTTGCTCTCGGTTGTAAAGTTAAGGATAAATCGGTGTAAAAAGGCTTGGTATTATGTATTTTAAGTGAATATTGATAATTTTTGGAATTGAATGATAATACATCGTACCGTAACTAAAACTACATCTTATTTAAGCGATGTGATGTAGGTAAGAAACTTACATGAAAATAAATAGAGAGGATTGTGATATTGGGAATGAAGGGTTGGAAATAAAGAGCCGTTCATAAATTCAGTGTAATCAAGAAAGAAGTAATTTATTTATGTATTTTCCCATTACAACACCATATGAATCTGTTTCTTATAATACGAAGAAGAGTCTTAAAAAATGCGAATAAAACAAATCTTCTGATAAACAACCCCTGTTCTCAGGGGGTGAGTTTCTTAGTCTTTATAATACCAGTTTATATATTATTATTGTTATTATATCTATATTATTCCAAGTGTTTTTATGCCAAGAAATGTTCACGTCTTGAACATGGAATACCTGAAGAGGGTGAAATAGCAGTCAGTTCCTTACCTCTTCTCCTCATTGAGAGAACAGTCAAAAACACCTTTCCTCTTAAGAATTGAAACCTAGAACCTGAAACACACAACGAATAGACTTTAACAATATTTACCTCCAATATAATATTTAATAATCATTTCATCATAATCATCCTGAAAAAATTACGGAAATTCCAACCTTGGAAATACCGAACAAAACAACTGCAGGAACAACCGGCAGCTCTCCAAAAAAAATTCAGAAATTGCAAGGTTTCTGAAAATCGTAGAGTGCAATTTCCAAAAATTTTGGGATCATTTTGTTAAGTTTTTGAGAGGTTTGTGGGTCATCTCTGAAACTCATCTAGGATTAATAGCAAGATTCTTGGCTTTGTTACGTGGATTCTAGTATAGAATTTGTGGGCTAGGCTGTTAAACTTAAAAGCAAGTCTAAGGCGATTTGGAGCTTAGGCTTAAGGAGATGGTCAGTCTATCCAATGTTCAATAAATATGATATGAGGATTATATTGAATTAGATTAGACGGACTGGTTTTTATTCCTAAGAAGATCTAGCCAAGCTCATCTACATAAGTGTACCGTGTATAATTGTGTATGGTAACTGCTAACAATAAGGTGTACGTGGTCAGAGCCGAAGTGCAAGTGTGTCAAATCTCGAAAGGAAAATATTTAATCAGAGGATTGCAAAATGGGTGCTTCGAAAGTGGAATACGTTCATAGTGACCAACTCATTGCTGCCACTTATGTCAAGAATGCGAAAGGTAATTTACTTATGTTTCTTTTGTTTTAGGGGATGTTTTTGAACTTTTAGGATTATGAACCATGTTTCAGAGGTAATTTAACGAATTGGGATTAAAATCTGAACTTGAGAAAAATGCAAAACGAAGAATTTACTAAAAATCGCTAGATTCCCATGCAGATTGTAATCAGTTACTTTTATTCGACGTTTTTTGAACTATGATCAAAAGGAAGCGGAAAACAAATTTAAGAGGTTAACCTCTTGAGTCTTGACTCCGAGTTGGAGTTGAATGAGTTCTTCTAAAATTTTGTTTTCTCGGATTCAAGAGGTTAAAGACAGTAGTTTGATTAGAAACGATGGGATATGACGATATAAACGTAAATTAGATTTAAGGGGGACGATTTATATCAAGATGACATCTAGTGGTTGTATGAAAACCCCTGAAATCGGTTCTAGATCGGGGTTTTCCGGGTTAAAACCCCAGGATATCATTCCCGTATTGAAAAATCGGCTGCAAAAAAAAAATCTCTACCCCGAATGCCCCGAAATGAATAACCCCACAAAATTACATCTATCGATACTATTGCACTGGATTTGCTAATTTTTTATGACATTTATACGTTTATTACAGCGATCGGTTTCTTATGGGGGATCTTCAGCATTTGCTACGCGATAATCACAGTAGTTGTGTTTATTCAACCACAATGGATGGGGACGCGGTCGGCGGGCGGGTCGGGGTACTTTGGACTTTGGCGCCATTGCGCGGTAGCCTCCGTAGTTTCTGACGCGACCACAACTTCCGAGTTCATTTGCCGCGGTCGGTTGGACGACTTCGCGTCGATAATTAACCCCGCCTTCCGGATCGCTACCGTTTTTATGGGAATCGCGACCTTAATCTCCGTTCTTTCTGTCTTTGCTCTTATCCTCTTCATCTGCGCCCCGGCCAGGCAGTCTTACTTCATCATCGCTATGATGCAAACTGTTGCAGGTTTGTTACAATTAATGTTTTGTATTAAACTATTGTTTTAAAAAGGTGTTAATACCGAAATAACTCCCCAATCCTTATATTATTTCAATGTTACCTGTCCTATCTCAAAATATAAACTATCACTATTGGGGGTTTAAAAGCGTTGCTAAAATGGAAACATATTTACGATAAGCTCAGAAATCTAATTACAATGAGATATATATATAAAAGAACTACATAAACTGCATTAGTAATCAGTGACACTAATTCTCCCTCTTAATTGTAGCGTATATTTATATCCGTATGCACTTGATTGTCTTATAAGACAATCAAGTGCATACGGATTTTTCTCCATAATGTCTCGATTTCTACATTCTACCCCATGGGGGTTTACTTAAAATAGTAAAAATTGATTAAAATTTGCAATAAGTTCTTCATCCTACTTCCTACATTTCATTGACCAGCATCTCCTAAAATAAGTTAAATTGCCATCGATTCTCTAGAGATTCTCCTTAAACAAAATCAGAACATATCGTAAAATAAGATTAATTAACTCGACTGTAAAATATTTGCACATTTCAATCTACTCTTCGTATTCGGAAAGGAAGTAAAAGAGAGGCTACAATTGCAATGGACATTAACAACGTCTGGTTAGGTTGGGAATTATTAAATAGTTATCTACAAAAGAATCAGGAAATGCTTGTTCATTTTCTAGTTTCTTCCCAAGTTGTTGCCGGACAGACTTGATTTTGATTATTACGGGCTGTCCATACATACACAACTTCAGGAAAATTTGAAAATTAAGGAACCATAATTTCCAAATTAACATTCGCCTTACCATGTAACATTTAACATGGGTAGGATAGGATAGTATTTTTTTTTAATTTATGGACAGACCTTTGAGATTCGAGATTCGAGACTCGTTTGCTTCCTTCCTGGCATTTCTATTTATTTATTACATACATCCTAGAGCCTGATTATTATAGGGTTTTTAATTTATTATAAGGGTGATTAGTGGTCAGTTTATTAGTGAAATGTACACACGTAATAGGTAATATAAGCAGACACACCTCTTCTTATGCCGATTGTCGTTAATATTAAATTAACGTTAAAGTTGGCAAAGTCCTTAGCTTTTTCCTACATTAAGGGATTGTTGTTTGTCTAGAATCGAAAATCAGGATTATTACGTATCATTTTCAATTACGAGTTACCAATTTTTGAACAATCAAACTGAATAGTCAAAGGGTTTCGGAATTTGCAATTTGCATTGTTGGATTTTTTTTCTTGCCCTAAAGGCCACTCCTGTTGTGGTGGGTTGTCTCCTTGTGTTAAATTCCTATGAAAAAATAGACAGTTCCTGAAACGCTTTAATCAAACAATCATCAATCTTAAAACGCACGAAGTCCCGTAATTCCTAATTTGCGTTTTACTTTTTTTGTGAAAAAATTGCAGATGAACAAATGGATTTTGAGTTTCAGGAATTGTTTAGTTCCTCGAGATATTTAACAAGTTTTATTGCAGATTTAGAATAAACCAAAAAATATCGGAGCAAATACTACATATCATTATTACGTCAGTATACGTCAGAATTGTTAACTTACTTATGATATAATTGAGACAGTATATGGTTGCGAACAAAACTAAAGAATTTAGAAAGAGAGACAATTTGGCAAAATATTTGATAATGGGATTCTAAACGGTTGATTTTTTTGAGAAAGCTCATCTTCAATCCTCTTAAAAATATCTTGATTCTTGATAGAGGATAATATTATATTTTAAGGATGTGTTTTTTTTGCTTTTAAAAATATGGTTAAGAATATATAATATAAGATGATGAGATGATGGTTTTAAGTTTTTTAAGCCTAGCTTTTAAGTTTTAACTTACTTGTTCCTGGTTACTTAAGCTGGGTTCAGGCTCTAGTCTTATAATCGGAAGATCTTACAGCATTTTTCAAAGCATGACTGCAAAACCTCAGAACTGAAGAGAACAAAACAGAATGAAGATAATGGACGAGGAACTTCATGCTCCTGACTTTAACTCTTCAAAACTTTACATTTTTAGAGTTTGATGTTAAAGCTTTGAAAATTGGCATTTAACGAGGTTGAATGTGAATCTTGCTTTAGAAATTTGTTTACTTTTTTCGAAATTTTAAATCATAATTTATCATTTTTTTGCATTTCAATCAAGAGAGAAGATGAAGGTTTTTAGAAATGAGATGATAAATGAGCTAAATCTAAAACTGATATTTTGTTGCGTTTCGTATTTCTGCAAACATTTAATTTTTTTAATGGTTAGGTTTTTGAAATATAAGGGAATTTAGCTAATTTTAATGATATCGCTACGATTATGCCTGGCCTGACCTACTACATGTTAAAAAACGTTTAGCTAAATTTGTGATGATTTTGCGAATTTACGCAACTTTTAAACCAATTTGGAGTTTAAAAAATATGGTTTTTACAGCTTGGAGAGTGGCTATTTTTATGAATATAATGGATTCTTGAAGCTTTTCTTTAATTTCATATGAATGTGAATTCTAACAGATTGGATTGGAGAAGTTCGTAATGTTGTTACAGATTCTGTCATGAATGAATGAGCGAAAAATCCATTGAAATGAATTTAATGTCCCTTTTACTTGACTAACTCTCACTTTCTTTACTTTGAATTATTCAAAATTTTGCTCTTGTATTTAAAATTTAATTCAAGATGCATAAGCAGCAAAACCTCAATTTTATTCGTGTTTTTGAACACATAAAAAAATGTGCGAACTTATTATTCATACTCTCCATTTAAAGCTAACTGTTTAACAATTTCTCCGAAAATGTTAAAATTAAAATTGTTCGATGTAAAACAACTTAAAATTGGAAATTATTTTCCAAACACCCTGTAAATTCTGCGACTATTTAAAGTAAAATTGTCGAATTCGCAATGAATGCTATTACATTAGTTGGATTTCTACCACCTCCTGGGACCCCTAATGGCTTTCTGATATTGAAACTGATTTAAACGAGGATTTGATATCAATTGAGAATTAGTTGATTGTATTGTGTAGTTAAGCTGTTCATGTCAGTAATGACCTCAAGTTACTACGAGAGAGCATAGGATTCACAGAGGAGATTGAATTCAAGGCAAATTATTTATACTTCAAGTCCTGACTTTCATTAGAAGAGAGATTGTTAAATTCGAAATTGGCTTAAAAATAGAATGTTCATTGCCACTTCTGCTTCGTTCCTATTAATACATGTATACATAGAGATATAGTAATATTAAAGTATATTAATATTTGGAAGGTGGTTAAAAAATTAATTTGCCAAGGGGTTTAACGCAGAGATAGAAAGGGAGTTTAGTTGGCCGTAAAAATAATAAATTGAAGATTAAAAAGAGATCGGGTTGGTTTAAATTTAGAATTCGTCTTGTTAATTAGGGTTTTTGTCTTTAAAAATTAGATATAAAGCTCAATTTTGCGGGTTTTTGGTCTTAAAGTTAGATTTTTCTAAGCAAATATTACTCTAAAGATGTAGTTTAATAATTATTCAGAGGGGCGTTTATAAAAAATTGAAAAATTTAATTATGGTTGCCATTTACGCATTAAATCAGGACATTAGAAGCCAGAATATTTAATATAAGTTAAGATGTGACCCAACATCTGCAAAATCCAGAGTGGTTTTACTATAGAATACCCCGGTATAAAATCCCCCCTCAATAATACCCCACCTTAATTACTCAAGAGTATTCACATTGAACATTCAGATAAATGCTTAAATGTAAGCGTTTAGGAGCAATAGAATGGATTAAAACGGGCTTAAGTCCGTTGACAGGGAAAGTAGGTCAGGATATCTGCTCAACAATTATCACAACAACAACTATAAGCTTCTAGAATATAGACTTATCGTCGCTTATTTTATTAAGAGCATATATAGGAGTATTAGGGATATATAAATGGCCTCATAATATTATTATTAAAATACCACAACGTTATGACAGTCCCATAATATAAAATATGACATGCTACTAACTTCAAGATATTTTGACACCTTCAGCAAGAAATAGTCGTCTCGAAGAGTAATTAAACCTCGAAAAGCAATTAACGTCCCTCTTTATAGATTTATTTTTATTTGGTTGTTTTCCCTATTCCAAAAATTGCATTTAGCTATAAGGTTATGGTGCCTTTAAAAGTTTAAACTCATTTTGTTTTAAAATGCACAGGAGTTGTGGTTAAATGAGTTAGGGTTTGGGTTAGATTAGGAAATAGTTAATTGCAATTAAGTGTAAAGTTTAGAGGGGTGGTGGTGGAGTAAATGACACGGATTTATAAAACTTGGGAATTATTATTCAATCCATTCATCCAAGTAATAAACCTTGAGTAACCTCAGGTTTCATTTATTTTCTGACTTGAGGATTTAAATTAGAGTTGATTTTGCTATGGATTTGGACGGCCCATAAACTATTATCGTGGACTAAAATAATTTGGAAGAGGCAATAGATATAAGCGCTTGGTATTGGTAATTATTGTATATTTGACAAAAAAAATTTAAATTAGAGTTAAAATCAAAAATTTAAAAATTGGGCTGTTGAGAATGAAATTGGGATTATATTCATTTTGTAAGGGATTTGTCCGGCTCATAAACTATTTTAGTGGGCAAAAATAATTTAGAAAGGACAATAGATAATTTGACCAAAAAGTAATGCTTAAAATCGAAAATTCTTAAACATAATGCTAATTTAAAAAATAAACGTTAGCCTGTTAGCATTAAGAAATAGTGGGTTATGAAGAGGATTCAGTGCCAAAACACGCTGTTCAAGGGCTACTTTGTTTTTATTTTATCTCTGTCTCTATTCATCGTTTATGAAGTTGTATGTATTTGCTTTTTTAGCCTGTTATTTTTCATATCAATACAATTATTCCGTGGAGGCCGAAGTGGAAAAAGAGTGGGTGTGGTCGCTTTAAATGTTATTGTCACTTAAAGGATGTAAACTATTCTCTTGTGGTTTCAATTTCAATGGTTAGAGGTTTGATATAGTGATTTGTATTTGCTTAAGAATTAAAATCACTATTCATTCTACAAAACAAATACAAATGACACAATCAATTCAGGTCCTAACTGACTTTGTTAAAAACGATTTAATATTTAACCACCTCAGAACTAACTAACGTTCCTATTATATTTAGTAGTAAGTGTATAATTGTCACCAGGAACAGGACATGATAGGATGACCAATTTTAAGGTTCGTATTGTATAAAATCGATCTTGAAAAGTTGCAAGGTAATGCCAATTCTGGATCATTAAGGATTGTGAGAACCCTGAATTTTAAGACTGATTTATTATTGAGCTTTTTTAAGACTAAACTAACGATCTCATTTCATTCATTCATGTTTCATGAATAGGAAGCTAATTTACAAAGAATCCAACCCTTTCACTCTTGAGTAAAAACCGTATTGTGCGAATTCTATGCTAAACTGTTCTTTAAATTGTGAATTAGTTAAGGGGCCAGAGTAGTTATCGCTATGGGAAAATGGGTGTCATGGTGGGTACTTTGGGTCCCTTTATCTCATGAACCAATGCATTTAAAAATAATTGACAAAATACCTTAGAAAGATATTTTCAATCATCAAATTAAGAAATCATTCAACTGACTCTATGGGGTTTAAGGCGGCTACAATTTAATTATTACAAAATCATGTTTTTAAGCTTCCAGCAAGCCCCCAGCCCGATAGGTTCATTATAGAGACTCGATTTTTTTTCTAGTGTGTAGACAATTTCATTGCGGAGGTGCATTGATGGGTCAAAATTACATTTTTTTGAAGCTATCTTATAGTAAATCGCATTTTAGTAAAAAACAACGGTGTGTGGTTTTGGTTTTTAATTTTTAGCATGAAATCCTTACTATTTAGCACACTTTTGACCCATCAATGCACCTCCGCAATGAAATTGTCTACACATTAGAAAAAAAATCGAGTCTCTATAATGACCCCATCGGGCTGGGGGCTTGTTGGAAAATTAAAAACAAGAGTAAGTTGCCAAGGGCTTCAAATGATCAGTTTTATGGATGGTTACCATGCCAACAAGACATTTTACTATAGCATTCTTGTACCTTTTTCATCTTTTATCTTTATCAATTTGGTTGCTAGGAATGCAATATTTTTATCAAAACTTGCCTGCCTCTAAATTACTCTGGCCCCTTAACAAGTTACAAGTTAGCACTTTTTGTAGTCACTCTCTAGTTATCGAATTTACATTCCGTTTCAGTTTCAGCTGCTTCTACTACTTACTTCGGTATGGCACAAGGAGACAGACGTCTGTAGAAGATTAACAATAGAAATTTCAAATTACCATCGGCAATTCTAAAGACAAATACACGAAACACGAGTCGACAATAAGAAGCTTTCTTCATTTTAATTCGTTTTATTTTAGGATTAAAGGGCTGTTCATGGAGGGTAGTTTGGGCATTTAGTTGGATTATACTGTTCGATTTTAAGTTGAATTTTTAGTAAGAAAAACAAAGAACCGTCGGATTTTACACATTAAGTAGGTTTATAACCCGAATATGTGTCACTATATAGATGTTGATAATAAAATGGTTGTCTACGACCTACGACTCTCTTAAGGTAGCATAAAGCCTTTAAATCTGAATGGTGACGCGTTTGAATGGATTTTTAGAGTACATTTATTGAAATATAATATGTTTTTACAGAACCTATTAAAATATCGGTTTTTACACTTTAATTAACTCATTTTGAAGGTTTTTTGGTCGGGGTTCGAAATTAAATATTTCTTTATGACAACCTGACTCGATTTTAATGTAGCATACTGCCTTTAAATCTAATTAGTGATGCGTTTGAATAAATTTCTAGATTAGGTTGATTGAAGTATTTTTTTTGTTTTTACAAAAAACTGTCGGAACATCGGATTTTAAACAGAATTGTTCATATTTCATAGCTATTTTGGTACCGTTTCTGAATTAAATATTTCTTTACTATAAATACTATCTAGATTTTTTTAATGCACTTTATGAACGGTCCTTAATTGAAGATTAAAAAGGTAAGACCGAGAGAGACTCACGTCAGGTTCATTTATCTTCAAATCCTTTGATCCTTACTTCTGAAATGAATCGAGGGCCAAAAACGAAAGAGAAGATCTCTCTGTGCAATGAATTAAATGACAATTTGCAATCCCAATTAAAATAACTAATTGCATTTAATCACCGAAACCATCTTCCCTTGCCTCCAACCTCTCCTTGATAACAATAGAGTCTATTGAAAGCTCGTGATTGCATTACCCAAAATTTTAATTGACTTCTGATTTCAAAGCCTCTTACATGTTAGAAAGTTGTGTAAATTCTAATCGACTCTTATTTCTTAAAAATTGCAGCAATTTGCACAGGAGTCGGCCTCATCGTCTTCCCCGTCGGTTTCGACGCACCGGAAGTCAAACTGACCTGTGGTCCTACTGCCGATCGGTTTTATTTCGGAAACTGCACGATCCGATGGGCCTATGTTTTGGCCATCATCGGCCTCCTCGACGGGATTGTGCTCGCTATTTTGGGATTCGTTTTAGGCTCAAGACATATCAAATTAGCTGACGAATTCGGAGCTGGAAATATGAGAAAAATCCACAGTATTTCAACAGGGCTACCGGGATACCCCCCGAGGGGCATGTACTACGGTACGGACAGTGGACCCACACCGTCTGTCACTTACTCTTATGCTTCGACGAAGAGGTCTTTGAATTTGCAACCTGTGGTCCTGATGCCCCCAGATGCGGAGTCGGATCACTATAGATCAAAGGCTTCGTTGTATCGAGCCGAATATGCCACTCCGAAACAGAATTTCCAGCTTTAAATATGTTAATTAGTAGTTAATTAGGAGTTAGTTTAGTGTGATTTGTAATTACAGCGTGTTTGTGTAATTTTGAATGCTGAAATAAGTCCTCTGGGGAAGTTATTCCGGTGGGGGACTTATTTAGGTGTATTTCGACGAGCTTGAAGGATGTTAGTTTATGTATAGAAACTCGGAAAAGACTGTTGGTTGAGTTGGTTTTTATAAATAATAATATTCCTGTGTAGTAAGAGTAACTGATTATATTTTATTTTCATGAATCATGACACTATTATAGGATGTGGATGTGCGGTAAATAGTAATTAATTACTTAGGTAATTAGACTAATTAATTTAAATTGCGCCTACCGATGTAATTTACTAATTGTAATTGCTCATCATCAACGAGAGGAAGAGGTACAACAGGAAAGTTCACACTGTGACGGAGATTTTTGAGAAGTTGTACTATTTGGATTGTTGGCTTGTGCCTGATTTATTGTTGTTGTTGTTGTTGCTGAAGAACTTGTGGATGTGTGTAAATGGCCCGATGACCTTTGACCTTTACTACGGAGGATGTTAATGCTACTGGGGTTGAAGTTGACGGGGAAGATTGAGACCCGAGGGGGTGAGGGATTATTCTTGTGATTAAAATTAGCAATTGAACTGTTCTTCGGTTCTTCAGGCTTGAGTAACTCATCTATTGTGAAGGACTTGATCTTCTTGGCCTGGGGCAAGGGGAGACAGATGACCCGACTGTTGGGGCTACCTGGTAACCGGTCATCGTCAGGGTCAAATCTGTGACCCAGGAACTTTGGAGAGGTCAAAGGTGATCCTGAAGGAAGGAGGAGGTTATTATTATGGCTGGATGTTATGGGGGTGTTTTGAGAATTTCCGGAATTACTATTCGAATTCGGAATGGGCGTGGTCCAGAACGGGAACCCAGCAGCGAAGTAGTTGAAATTATGAGAGAAAGAGAACTGGAACGAGGCAGAAGATGATCCGGAGTGACCCGATGGGGTCGAGTGATTGTAGGGTGACCCCATGTTTGATCCTGAAATCAAAGAATTTGAGAGTTACAGATCCCCCGGAATAGAAGCCCACCTTTTATAAGAACACCACCTTGAAAATAGACCTCATATTTGGGAATTTATTTCATGATTTCAGGTTCATAAACTCAGTTTTTTTAATGATTCAAAACGTATGTAGATTTGCAACGAAGTTAAGTTCCCACAAATATTGCAAAAATCCCTCATTCTTGAACTCAAGTACCGAAATCATAAGAATAATTCCGTGGGAATTAGCTCAACCTCATATACCAACAGCATTTAAATTTTAAGCTCAATTAAACATGCAATCATATGCAATCCATTTACCGAACCTTCCCTTCAAATGCTATGCAATAAATGGGTTACGAAACTATTTAAAAACGATTAGAATTAAGTAAAGAATAATGACCCCACCTGATGTGCTTATCGGGACTGATTGACCCTTACTGACCCCATTCAATAGAGAACCACTCGAGGATGATCCGCCTTCTTGACCCGTCAGCATCCCCGAATTCCGGAGAATCCGGTTGATTGAACTTATACTCGGTATTCTGGAATTTAAAACACATCAAGTAC